>OY755236.1:46827118-48027118 GCA_963576725.1 Azorinus chamasolen
ACTCTGTTTGCTTAAAGAATTTGATAGATCTGTTTCTTTGCTTT
Source organism: Azorinus chamasolen (assembly GCA_963576725.1). Lineage (NCBI taxonomy): Eukaryota > Metazoa > Mollusca > Bivalvia > Cardiida > Solecurtidae > Azorinus > Azorinus chamasolen. Next base: position 46,827,163 of record OY755236.1, read on the forward strand.
CTAAAATGTCTACAATGTAGTACCTTCCATATTTCTTAATAACTATTTTTTGAATGAATATTCAGTAGGTGTTGAAATTTGGAATAAACATAGAACAGGGAAAGGGTTAAAAAGGCATAGAACTAGAAATCTCAGATAATGCCCTTCAATGATATCAAAATATGTCGGTTGGCATTTACTTATTATGTCTCCCCCCATATTTATATGGGAGAGACATATTGTTTTCGTGAGAGTTGTCTGTCTGTCCGTCCGTCCGTCCGTCCGTCCGTCCGTCTGTCCGTCACACTTTTTGTCCGGACGATAACTTCAATATGCCTGATGCCAGTTGATTGAAACTTCATATATGGAAAGAGCATAATGAGAGGAAGTGTCATGCACAAGGTCCATAACTCTGGCTTCACTAATATTGGAGTTATTGCCCTTTGTAAAAAAAAAATCACACTTTTTTGTCCGGACGATAACTCCTATATGGCTCATGCCATTGGATTGAAACTTCATATATGGAAAGATCATGACGAGAGGAAGTGTCATGCACAAGGTCCATAACTCTGGCTTCACTAATATTGGAGTTATTGCCCTTTGTAAATTATATCATAATTTTTTGTCCGGACAATAACTTCAATATGCCTGATGCCAGTTGATTGAAACTTCATATATTGAAAGAGCATAATGAGAGGAAGTGTCATGCAGAAGGTACATAACTCTGGCTTCACTAATATAGGAGTTATTGCCCTTTGTAAAAAAATTCACACTTTTTTGTCCGGACGATAACTTCTATATGGCTCATGCCATTGGATTGAAACTTCATATATGGAAAGATCATAATGAGAGGAAGTGTCATGCACAAGGTCCATAACTCTGGCTTCACTAATATTGGAGTTATTGCCCTTTGTAAAAAAACCCACAATTTTTTGTCCGGATGATTACTCCTATGTGACACATGCCATTGGAGTGAAACTTCAAACATGGAACGATCATGATAAGAGAATTTAGTGTCATGCATAAGATCCTTCAATAAATTTAGAGTTATTGCCCCTTGTACATTTGTTTAATTCTTTCTTGTCCGGACGATAACTCCTACATGGCTCTTGCCATCGTATTGAAACTTCATGCATGGAAAGAGCATGATGAGAGAAAGTGTCATGAACAAGGGCCATAATTCTGGCTTCAATACTTTTGGAGTTATTGCCCTTTGTTACATTTTTTGGCCGATCAATAACTCCTGTTCGACTGATGCTATTGGAATGACATTTTATTTTTGGAAAGAGCATGATGAAAGTAAGTGTCATGCACAAGGGCCATAAATCTGGTATCAGTATTTTTGGAGTTATTAGCTGTTATCATTTTCTTCTTGAAAAATGTAGTGTGGAAAACGCATAATGAGGGGAAGTATCATTCATCAAGACCATAACATTTTTAGTGATTTCCCGTTACATATTGTTTTTATTAGAGGGGAGACATCCGTTTTTTTGACAAAAACCTCTAGTATTTTCATTGAAATATCAAAATGTACTGGTAAATAGTTTCATGACAGTGAGTTCAGTGAATATGAATCTTTCAGAAATCCAAAGACGAGAAGGATCTGATGCGGCCTTTGTATGATCGATACAGAACGATAAAGAGGCTTCTATCACGGCAACCTATGTCGGTAAGCTGGAGCAAAATTAGTCATTTTAACCATTAAACAAGATACTTGAATTGTTGAATGTGGAAAAAGTTTGCAGTTTAAAAGATGATTGTACATGAGTCCTTATTTTGAGGACAGAATTGTTTGAAGAATTCAGTGCTTAAATTTATTTAACCCATTCCCACATATTGACACCTTTTGACGCTTCTGCATTTTCACTTTGTGAAACCATTGTGATAAACAGAGCATTTGCTCCACAGAAGAAAATGCTCTATGTGTCACCATTGTTTCAAAACTACACAATTCTGAAATTTAATTTTCTCTAGGTAATGCTCCTTTTTGGTAGATTTAATCAAAGAGATTGGATCTAGAATAGTCTATGAGGGAATGGGTTAACTTGTAAACTAGATTTGGTTGATTAAGAAGGGTCCGCTTTTGAAATTCTGAATAAAATGGATAAACCTTACCTTGATAATGACAAGTAGGGTACAGGGGGGGTTCTGTAAAATAATTAAGTTTGAAAATAGTTTTCAACAGATGCCTTTTTTGTGGTACATTCTTTGGTAGGGTTACATTCAAGGATCACTGGACCGTTGTCTAGCATGCTTTTTGCATCACAATTATGCCACTTGTTATATACATGTTCATTAAGTTATTATGATATTGTGGTTATTTTGTTCCTGTATGTTTTGTAGCCAAGAGGAAATATTGATCTACCAACAGTTCCAGAGGATCAGCCAATGGATATACATACCAAAATGGTGAGAATACAACTTTCGAGTTCATTAGCGGCCCATATTATCTTGAGAATTGAATCTGAGAATGTGAGGGGGATTGATCATAAAAATAGTTTTTAATCTCCGTCAATGTTAGAAGCTGACATTTGTTACCAAAAATCAAGGAGATTTTCCCTCCATTTCTGGAATACAACACATAATCTAAATGTCAAGCAGTTTTATGTTTTGTCTGGGTCTAAATGTTTTGCACTGATGTTTTAAATTCATCTGTAATTGACTTGCAAATTGTATTATGTAGATAATGACATGAAAGATAAAATAATGTAGTGATGTTTTTATATACAGAATTTGTAGTGTTAAAGGTTTTTATGTTAAAGTTGTTTTAACCCTTTACACCATAGATATTCTTTTTAACCCATTTGCAAACAGATTAGACCCAGATCAGTGTCTGCTCCTGCAGGATCTATCTGATCAGAGACTGCTCCTGTAGGATCTATCTGATCAGTCTGCTCCTGTAGGATCTATCTGATCAGAGTCTGCTCCTGTAGGGTCTATCTGATCAGTCTGCTCCTGTAGGATCTATCTGATCAGTCTGCTCCTGTAGGATCTATCTGATCAGAGTCTGCTCCTGTAGGATCTATCTGATCAGTCTGCTCCTGTAGGATCTATCTGATCAGAGTCTGCTCCTGTAGGATCTATCTGATCAGAGTCTGCTCCTGTAGGATCTATCTGATCAGAAGCTGCTCCTGTAGGATCTATCTGATCAGTCTGCTCCTGTAGGATCTATCTGATCAGAGTCTGCTCCTGTAGGATCTATCTGATCAGTCTGCTCCTGTAGGATCTATCTGATCAGTCTGCTCCTGTAGGATCTATCTGATCAGAGTCTGCTCCTGTAGGATCTATCTGATCAGAGTCTGCTCCTGTAGGATCTATCTGATCAGAGACTGCTCCTGTAGGATCTATCTGATCAGCGTCTGCTCCTGTAGGGTCTATCTGATCAGTCTGCTCCTGTAGGATCTATCTGATCAGAGTCTGCTCCTGTAGGATCTATCTGATCAGAGACTGCTCCTGTAGGATCTATCTGATCAGTCTGCTCCTGTAGGATATATCTGATCAGAGTCTGCTCCTGTAGGATCTATCTGATCAGAGTCTGCTCCTGTAGGTTCTATCTGATCAGAGACTGCTCCTGTAGGATCTATCTGATCAGTCTGCTCCTGTAGGATCTATCTGATCAGAGTCTGCTGCATTTACTTATGCAATTATATAGATCTGATTCTGCATTTTTTGGCATGGTTGAAAATTCCTGTGTTCATATTTTGTTTTTAAAATTTGTCTAATTGATATTCAAATGTCATCATTTTTATGCCCCCCATCTCAAAATAACCTCAGGGCTCAACATTAACTTTTTTGCTTACTAGACCAGTCGGGCTAGTGGTTTTGAATACTACTAGCCCTGACCAAAATGTCTTGTGCCCTGACTTGGTGATAAACTATTTTGGTTTTTAAAAACTCGTGAGATGTTGAACCTGTATGAAGTGTCAAATCCTGCTTTAAATACATTATTTCAAGAAGATTTAGAGAAGAGCAGGGTTGTTAAAATCATTAAATGTGTTTATAGGTAGTGAATAATCTGTTATATTTGAATGTTCATGAAAATATGGCACTACAGTGCTACATTAAACACGATACAGGACCAGAAGTCATTTAAATTCTCAAGAAATTCACAGTTTCGCTTCACTTTTTCTTACGTATTCTTTGTTTCTGGTAGGCCCCTTCAATTTAGTATATTGTCATCGCTACTACCGTCGCATTTTGATGTAAAGCCGAAGTTTCAAAGTCACATTTCTTTCAACAGACGAATTTTACGTACGATAAAGCTTCCACACGTTGTTATTGTAATCAAACGTAAATGAGTCTGAATGTCGTAAGTTTTTGGCACGTGTTTTATTTATTCGGGAGATTAATTCAATACAGCATTTCGCGTGTTAACTCATTTATTGTTTTCAAAATGTAATTAAACACTACATGCAAATTAATACATTGTACCGACGCTTTTTTGCGACAACTTCCTCAAAGGTGTTCCCTGTTCGATAGCAAAAATAGATACGAAATTCCAAGACTGGTATCCGTACATCAGTCACCACGTGGTGTTGTAAAGGCTAGCTAGTAATGGGGAAAATATCGCGAAGAGCAGTCTGTAATTTTGCGCATGCGTACTGTGTATAAACACAATTATAGATGAACCCGACGTGACCTATCTGTAAGTGTTTTTCTGCTACTTTCTCTTTCGATCGGTATCGCGACCGGACCTGGGTTTATACGACAAGTCGGGCTAGTTGCTTGAAATATTTGCAAGACCGGACTGACATTCAACCAGTGAATGTCTGTCGGACGTAGGTTAATGTTGAGCCCTGTAACCTGGTACAAAAGTATGTTCACCACACAAAGACGATGTGTTGTGTTCAACTCCATGGGTCAAAGGTCAAGGTCATCCTTCAGTGTCAAAGGTCGGGGCATAGTGATTCACAAACACATCTTGTTTTTATAAATATTCAGGAGGGAAAGGGTTGATACTGGAGACAGCTCTCTTGATTAACCCTTTCCTTCCTATAAACACCTTTTCACATTTGCAAACAGAGAAGACCCAGATCAGACGGCTCCAATCGGTATAATGTAAATCTGATTCAAAAGTTTCTGCCTGGACCAAAACATCCTGTGTACATATGCCATGATAAAAATTCAGGGTATACATCTTCATGATGTTATCATTTCTTACTTGAATATTGAACTGGTGTTTAAAAGGGTTAAATAATATCTTTTCACAGAATTCTGGTTCCATGTTTGTTGAGCCAGTCAAGTCTGATCCAATTCGAGTACCGACAGCCGCTGTGGATAATCATGAGGAGGAGGAGGATCATATCCTACCACTGGGAACCATGGAGTTTGCAGTAACACGTGATTTATCAATACTAAAAACTCGCCCTGTATCAGTAGAGGACCAGGGACCCCATTCTCCAAAAGCGCGACGGAAATTAGAGATGAGGGAAAATATTGAAAACAGAAATACAGACTCAAACCTTCATGAGTTGACAGCGTAAGTGACTTTTCATGTTGTTTCTAAATAGCAGTAAAAACATCTTTAAAATTCATGTTAAGTTTTCTTATTGTAAAACTTGTGTAAGTTGGGTATTATTGATCCCTTCTCACTGTCAGGCCATACCATAGCTACAAAAAACATTTATATATGGACAGACCATGTCTAATGGACACATGTCTAGTTTCAATGTTGTTTTTCATGGTACATGTTATTTGGGAAGAGGGAATGTTATTCATTCCATCCAATATATTTGCATTTTTAGCTTGTCTGTTTCAAAAAAAAGTTGAGCTTCTGTGATCACTGGGTCGTAAAACGTTGGCGTTGTCGGCGTGCAAAAACTTTAATGTAGCTCATTTCTCAAAAAGTATAAGAGGTATCAACCTGAAACTTGATAGGTTAGTAGATCTCATTGAAGGGAAGGCCCCTACATAAGAACCATAACTTTTGGCTCTTTATTTTTTTTCATTTTTAGCTCCACTTTTTATACGCCCGTTTGAAAAAACGGGACGTATTATGGAATGGCGCTGTCTGTCCGTCTGGTTGTCTGTCCGTCTGTAACATCTCTAACTCAAGTTCCGCTTGGTGGATCCTTCTCAAATTTAGCCACAATGTTTATCTAGACATGCTACAGTAGCCTGCCAAGTCCCGGTTTGTTTATCCAAGGTCAAGGTCACACAATTGGACTTAGAATTTGCGTTTAGCAAAAATGTTAACCGGTCTGTCTGTCTGTAACATCTCTAACTCACGTTTCGCTAGGTGGATCCTTCCGAAATTTAACTAAAATGTTTATCTAGACATGCTACAGTAGCCTGCCAAGTCCCGGCTTATTTATCCAAGGTCAAGGTCGCTTAATTGGACTTAGAATTTGCGTTAAGCAAAAATGTTAACCTCAATTTATGTGGAACAAGTCCACTTATTTACATAACACTTTGTGACAAAGCTTTGAAACTTGGAACACTTGTTCACCGTCACAACCTTCACCTGTAGGCAAGAGTAAATAACTCTGTCAAGCATTTTGACTGAATTATGCCCCTTTTTAACTTAGAATTTTTGGTTAAGGCTTTGTTAAAGTCCATTTATTTACATAACCCTTTGAGATAAAGTTTTAAACTTAGAACATTTGTTCACCGTCACAACCTTCACCTGTAGGCAAGAGAAAATAACTCTGTCAAGCATTTTGACCGAATTATGCCCCTTTTTAACTTAGAATTTTTGGTTAAGGCTTTGTTAAAGTCCATTTATTTACATAACCCTTTGAGATAAAGCTTTTAAACTTGGAACACTTGTTCACCATCACAATCTTAACCTGTAGACAAGAGTACATAACTCTTTCAAGCATTTTGACAGAATCATTCCCCTTTTTAACTTAGAATTTATGGTTACGGCTTTGTTAAAGTCCATTTATATACATAACCCTTTGAGATAAAGCTTTTAACCTTGGAACACTTGTTCCCCATCACAAGCTTTACCTGTAGGCAAGAGTACATAACTCTGTCCAACATTTTGACAGAATTATGCCCCATTTTAACTTAGAAATTTTGGTTAAAGTTTTGGTTAAAGTCCACTTATTTACATAACCCTTTTAGATTAAGCTTTTAAACTTGGAACACTTGCTCACCATCACAAGCTTTACCTGTAGACAAGAGTACATAATGCTGTCTAACATTTTGACATAATTATGATGCTTTTTAGCTTGGAATTTTTGGTTAAAGTCCACTTATTTACATAATCCTTTCAGATAAAGCTTTTTAAACTTGAAACATTTGTTCACCATCACAAGCTTCATCTTCATCTCAAGCATTTAGACACAATTATGGCACATTTTAATTTAGAATTTTCGGTTATGGTTTTTTGTTAAAGTATGCCTATTTACAACCTTGAAACTTGGTCACAAAATTGGACTTAGAATTTGAATTTAGCAAATACGTTAACCCCAGTTTATGTTGAACAAAACCTCGATGGGCGTATATTGTGCCCACTGGCACTCTTGTTCAAAAAGTGGAGCTATTGTCATGACTCTTTCGTCGGCGTCGGCGTTGGTTAACCTTTTTGTTAAGGTCCATTTCTCAGAAACCATCAAAGATATTTAGTTCATATTTGTTATGTATGTTTACTATCACAAGGGCAACACATTTCACAAAATTAATTTTGCCATAGTTATTCGACTTAGAGTTTTCATTGTTGGTTAAGTGTTATGTTAAAGTCCATGTCTCAGAAACTGTCCAAGATATTTGGTTCAAATTTGGTATGCATGGGGGACATAAGGGGGACCTATTCCACAAGGGCAGGTAACCCTAAAATTAATTTTGCTATAGTTATCTGCCCTTTCTGACGTAGACTTCCACTACAATATCCAGCACTAAAGAAAATGGAGCGCGCTGTCTGCAGACAGCTCTTGTTTTTAATTTAGCTGGACAAGCACCAAATCAGACGAGTGTTGGCGCTGTTTGTTATTGTTATTGTTTGTTACTACATAATCAACCTGTAACTTATTTTTTCTTGCAGACCAGAATTAAACGATCAACTTATCAAAGCAAGAAATTCTAAGAAAAGATTGCGGAAAATGTTACGAGATTTTGAAGAAAATTTTACCCGCCGAACTGGAAGGTAAAGAATTTGAAATGCGAATAGCTTTCGTGAGGGTGAAATGCTTGTATGAATAATTGATTATAAATTATAGCATGCAGGCAATTTCAAGTTGAGAGTAAATTAGCTGTAAAACTGGTTAAACAAGTCGGTGTCAGTTAAATAATGAAACTAGCATCATTCGATGGACAAGGAAAATTAAGTGCAATGTTCTTTTAACCCATTACTTCATAGAAATGCATTTTCATGCCTTTACAAACAGAGTTGACCTATATCAGACGACTCCTGTAGGAGCCCTCTTGTCGGGGTCTGCTCTATTGCTTATGGTATGATATAGGTCTGATTCTACTGTTTCTGCTTGAGCGAAAAATTTCCAGTGTTCATATGCCGTTCTAAAAAATTAATCTAATATTCATGATGTCATTATTTCTAACATAAATATTGAACAGGGAAAGGGTAAATAGAAATCATACATGGGAGAAAATGCTTGAATTAGCTACATATTTTCTGATTTGTTGTAATCAAACTGTTCTATCTTAACCCTTTCCTTCATAAATAAACCTTTCTGTGCCTCTGTAATAGTTACTTCTTGAAACCATTGTGATAAATAGAACATTTGCTGCTAAGGAGCAAATGCTCTATTTATCACAATGGTTTCACAACTACAAAATTCTAAAAAAAAATCCTTTTCTCTAGTTAACGCTACTTTTTGGTAGATTTATTCAAAGAGGTTGGATCTAAAATAACCTATGAAGGAATGGGTTAACAATATCGCCAAGGGAGTACCCATGTCCTATAGGAACAATTTTCTAGTTTCTTACATTAATATTCATGGGGAGGATGCTATTGAGTAGAACGAACGATTAATATTCATGGAGTAAAGGGTTAAACCTTCACTCCATAAATACACCTTTCTACTCCATTGCAAACAGAGTAGACCCAGATCAGATGGCTCCTGTAGGAGCCGTCTGATCAGGATCTGCTCTGTTTGCTTATGATATAAATTCAACAGCTTTTGCCATTGCCAAAAAATCATTATAATTCATGATGTCATTATTTCTTACATGAATATTGATGGCGTAAAGTGTTCAATCAGTAAGTTTTTGTTCCAGTGTAATTATATATTGATGGTTCTTATTACAGGAAAGTGGGAAGAGAGGACAGAATTCCCATGCAAGCAGAGTATACAGAATATAAGGTGAGATGCTAGCCATAGATATTGTATAATCTTGATCAAAGATAACTTTACAAATAGTCTGAAAATACAAGCAGGAAATAACAGTAATGAAGTTAAACCTTTACTATCAGATCTTACTACAGCTTAAACTAAGGTCTCAGTGCTCAAGACTAAGATTTCTGATTTGTTTATAACACTTTGTAATGAACACTTCTACATTATTAATTGTGTGTATGAACTAGTACCTCCTGTAGTCTTTAGAGACATTGTAAGTGTTTAACCCTTTCCCTGTTCAATATTCATATAAGAAATTATGGTATCATGAATATTTATTAGCTGAAAATGTATAAATGTAAACTTTTCAAGGAATTTTTTGTTTTGACAAAAACTGTTGAATCAGATCTGTATCATGTCAAAAGCAAACAAAGCACACACTGATTAACAGCTCTTGTAGTATAGATCTGGGTCTACTCTGTTTGCTAACCAGTGAAAAGGTTTATATTAGGGAAAGGGTTAATATTTATGAATTTAATCATGATGATTATTTTATTTTTTTTATTATACCCCACACAAAAATTAAATTACTGAATATTCATATTGCATGAATATTCATCAAGTAAAGAGCTAAGTATGCAAAGTTGTTTGTTTTTTATTTTCCGGCCATTTATACATGTGTATATTTTTTTTCTCTTTTCAGCAATTAAAAGCTCGACTTAAGCTACTTGAGGCCTTACTTTCAAAGCACACATCATCAGAGGTCTAGTCACAAGCCAGGTTTCTCATATGAAATGTTGTTATATGCTCATCACATATCCCAATACAGTAAAACCTCTCTGAACTGGAATAATTGTAAACAAGAATTTAGATCTTTTTAGGCAGGTGTCTGCTTAATGCGGGGTGAAAGTCATGCAGAAAGCTCCTTTGGGAGCTTTCTGCATGACTTTCACCCTGCATTAAGCTGCCACGTGTCTTACAGATCGGCATCAATACTGATTTGAGTGTCCAGTTTAGAGAAGTTTAACTGTTCATAGATGGCAGCAATAGAGATGATATTATTTTGACTGTACAAGACTTCTCTTCGTGGGTCCCGTTTTATGAACCATAGTATGACCAAACTAATAGAAGTCCAAATTTATAACAGTTATACTATTCACATGGTCGAAATTCATCATTTACTCCATAATGCGACTATGTATGTAAATTTTAATTATCGTAAGCTCTAATATAAGACGACCACAACCTCAGTTGCGATTGTCGGATGTTAGAACTGATGATAATTTCTATTGCATGATCTTTCGTAAAACGGGTCCCAGGAGAAGAAAAGGTTTATTTTTGTGAGATACTTTACCCTCGCCAGTCAGGTCTACAAAGATGATAGGACTGATATCTTGTTACATTTGACCATGGACTGGTTTACCACTAGCTGTCCCAGTCTATTCTCCTGATTGTTGAGCTTTTTTTCCTTCAGATAAATATTAACTCATTACTCCATGAATACACCCTTTCTATGCCTTTGCAAACAAAGTAGACCCAGATCAGACAGCTCCTATAGGAGCCATCTGACCAGGGTCTACTCTGTAACCTTATGATATAATATAAATAAGATTCTATTGTTTCTGCCATTTGCTAAAAATTCATGTATCTATGGGCTATTATAACAACTAATTTAATTAATAGTCATGATATCATTATTTCTTACATGAATATTCATGGAGTAAGGGGTTAAGTTGTTACTGAACATGTGATGTCAGAATTTTAAGGGTTATAGTAAAACTACTTTAAGCCTTTCTCTTGTGAATATTTATGTAAGAAATAATGACATCATAATAGCTATAAGCTGAATTTGTAAAATGTCATATGAATTCAAGGTCCATGCTTATAAAACGTTTAGTTGAGTCTGAGTTCATTCTCAAGTTTTTGATTGGTCAGATTTGAGCCTTTGGCTCAAATCTGACCAATCAAAAGCTTGAGATCTCAAATCTGACCAATCAAAAGCTTGAGAACGAAACTCAGACTCAACTTAAAGCTTTATAAGCATGAATTCAGGACTTTTCGGCATGGCAGAAACTGTTAGAATCCGACCTATATAATTCTATAAGCAAACACAGGTGTGGCATGAATAGGCATTTCTGTCAGGTAAAGGGTTAAAGTTGTCACTTATTGAATGAGAATAGAGTCTGGAAACAAAATGCGGCTAAGTGCAGAATGAAAGTAATGCAGAAACCTCCTATGTGAGCTTTCCTCATTTCTTTCATCTTGCACTAAACTGCTACTTGTTTTTAACCTTTTCTTCATGGAGATGCCTTTTAATGCCTTAGACAACAAAATAGATCTAGATCAGATTCTTCTTGTTAAAGCCATCTGAACAGAGTCTGCTAGGTTTGTTCTTGACATAAATATATATTTGATTCTACAGTTTCTGCCTTCAAAACATCCTTTGTTCATTTGCCATTATAAAAATTCAGCTAATTTATATTCATGATGTCATTAATTCTTATATGAATATTCATGAGGTCAAGTGTTTGAACCCAGAATTTAAAAGTTGTCTAGTTGTCACTGTGGAGAGGTGTTGCTTTACATTGTGGGAAAGGACACTGGGACATCAAGACCGGTGTGGAATCTAAATCAGCGCTAGTATTGAGAATGCAGTCACTTAATACTTTACTCCATAAATATGTCTTTGCAAACAGAGTAGACCCAGATCAGACTTCACATATAGGAGCAGTCTGATCAGGGTCTGCTCTGTTTGCTTATGAAATAATCTAATCAGTACTACTGATGTCATTATTTCTTACATGAATATTTATGGAGTAATGGGTTAACCATTTACATGAATATTCATGTAAGAAATGCTAATATCATGAATATCTTTTACATGAAGTTTTATAATGACATATAAACTCGGGATTGTTTTGTTATGACAGAAACTGTAGAATCGAATCTATATTATTTTATAAGCACTCAGAGCAAACTCTGATCAAACAGCTCCTACAGGAGCCATCTGATCTTGGTCTACTCTGTTTACAAAGTGCCTAGAGATGTTTCATTGGGAAAGGGTTAACATAAACTGTGCTGATGTAAGTGCCTGAAGACTCTTTATATGAGTTCCTAACATCGTACATGTTGATTAGCAGCTATATATGTTTGGGTCCATACTGTTTGAAATTGTTTGTGTGTCCATTTCCTGTGATGTATCTCATCTCCTAGCTTCAGTAATTAGAATGATTAGCTGGTTATAAGATAGTGGTAATGATAATGTAATTAACTGTTTTGCCATACAAATGTTTTTGGAATATGTGTATGATAGAGATGGGAGATTGAGCTGAGAGCGATGGATGACGTTATTTGTTACGGAAAGTTTTCCGAAAGTTGAAAGCATTGTTTTGTTACGTAAAAGGTTGTGGTGATATTGACTGAACTGAGGGCAGAGTTACACAAACATATACATTCTATGTACTGGTAGACTACATATAGACATTTAGTGTCTTGTCTTGATCTTGGAGTTATGCTGTGTTCTATAGGAAATGTTTAACCCTTTACTCCATGAATATTCAGGCAAGAAATAATGACATCATGAATATTAATCAAATGAGTCTTTTAATGACACTATGAACAAAATCTTTTTTTTTCGTCATGATTGAAACCAGAATCATATCTATATTATATCATAAGCAAACAGAGTAGACCCTGATCAGACGGCTCCTCGAGGAGCCGTCTGATCTGGGTCTTCTCTGTTTGCAAAGTTGTAGAAAGGCGTATTTATTGAGTACAGGGTTAACCTTGTGCCTGCTATGGGCAACCCCATGATTAGCACTACATTTTGGATTCAGATAAGACACTTATTATCTTGGTATCTCATCAGGATCCAGACTGACTACGTCCTTGAAAATATCTGCTTGGAAATCTGAATAGAAGACATTTTCTGTTCACGAAACATTTGCTCAGTATGCTTAAGGTTAAATTAAACAAACGGAACATATAAAGCAGAGGTCCAGATAAGATGCATAAATTAAAACATTTTCATGAACAACTCCTTTATTTCTCCACCAAACCCTATGTTGTGACCACTCTTTAGAATCGTCTCAAAGCGAGGATTTTAAAGAGTGGTAACAATATCGGGTTTGGTGGAGAAATGAGGATTTTAGTATATGAGTATGCACATTTATCTGTTGCCCTGTAAAGTAGGGGTGTTCTCTTCATTTATTAGATGTTGCAAACTTAATGAGGAGCCAGCTGAACAAGCAAAAGTTCGAAGTTATCTTTGTATTGTTTTTACTGTATTTTTTCTCTGAAGCTATTTACCCATTGTTGTGTTGAACCCTTTCCTCCATAAATATGCCTTTCGACGCCTCGGTAATAGTCACTTCTTGAAACCATTGTGATAAATAGAGCATTTGCTCCATAGGAGCAAATGCTCTATTTATCACAATGGTTTCAATACTACACAATTCAATCATTTCCCTTTTCTCTAGTTAATGCTCCTTTTCGGTAGATTAATTCGAAGAGGTTGAGTCTAAAAATAGCTTATGGGGGGAATGGGTTAAAAATGAACACGGTGTTACATTTAAGTTTGCAAAAATATACTGTTGTCATTGTTATAGTTGGCAGAGAGAAACTAAAACTTCCAGTAGTCAGTTTTCTAAAAACTGTCTAGTTTTTCACGCTAAATGATGCATAGAAATGATTGTTGTTTTGTTGAGTTAAAATTTTCACATGTAGTCAAAAACCAATCAGTGTGACAGACATCCATTGCTTGTTTTGAAACAGTGGTTCAGAATACAGCACAGTTTGCGATCAAACTACAACATGTATAGTTTGAGTCTTACAATGAGAATAGGTACCTTATAAGGGATACACTGCAGATCCAGGCCATCTGCTTTGTTAGAGGTGCTTCATCTGATCAGAGTCTACATCAGATACTGTAGTTTCTAATAAGTGTTAGCTTCATGTCAAACAGCGTACATTCTGATCAGATATCTGTGAGTATGTGGATGGCCTAGGTCTTTGGTAAAACCTGTATTAAACAGCCGCATACCAATAAAATATAGAAGTCTTAGAAAGCGGGTAGTTGCTTAATGGGATGAAATGCAGAAGGGAGAGATCTGCATTACTTTTGTCCTGCAGTAAGCTGCCACCTGTCTTTAAGACTTACTCTTGTGCTTCTTTGAGAAGTTTCTTTACCCTTTCCCTCATATAGACAACTTTTGATATCATTGCAAACAGTATAGATCCATATCAGACAGGTCTATCTAATCAAGATTTGCTCTGTTTGCTAACTGAATGATACAGATCTGATTCTGAAATTTCTGTCTGACATCCGAAAACGTCTTTGTTAATGTATAATTACAAAAAGTTTGTCTATGAATATTCATGCCGTAATAAATTCTTACATTAAGACGCATTGGGGAAAGGGTTAAGACAGGATTTCCAGTTTTATGCAACTTAATAAAGTACCTTTTTCCCAATGGACTGAGTCAAATTTTTTGTGCCGAATTGACAGCTTCCATCTTCGTACATTCACACCTACATCTACACCCATATTTAGTCCCTGGGAAAATGTCACCAGATTGATGTTTGTCAGAACTAAGATTCTTAAGTATTTAGACTCTTAAGTATGTAAACCCTAAGTATTTAGACATACAAATAGATCAGACCCTGATCAAACAGTTCCTGAAGGAGCCGTTTGATCAGTCAAGGTCAGCACCATTTGCTACAATGTCGGTCTGATTTAAAGTTTTAAGATGGTACTTAACCTTTCCTTATATAAACACCTTTTCATGCATTTGCAAACAGAGTAGACCCAGATCAAACGGCTCCTGTAGGAGCTGTCTGATCAGGGTCTGCTCTGTTTGCTTTTGAAATTAATCTACAGTTTATACCGATATCAAAAGATCCTGTGTATGTACATGTGCCATTTTAAAAATTCAGATAATAAGTATTTAAAATGTCACAACATCTTATATAAATATTCAGACATGGAAAAGGTTCATTCAATGATTCATCTTTACAAACAGATGGAGAGAGGGAGACTGGGTGTCCAAATACTTAGGGTAATTAATGTATTGTACAGTAAAACCTCTCTATAACGGCTATTAAATTACATCAAGTATTTTGTGTTAAAGGCAGGTGGCTGCTTAAAGCAAGGTGAAAGTAAAACGGAACACTTCTACAGGAGCGTTCTGTTTTACTTTCACCTTGCTTTAAGCAGCCACCTGCCCTAAATACCAACTAATTAACACAATTTAGTGACCGTTATAGAGAGGTTTTACTGTATTTTCTATTTCACCGTAAATAATCCTGAATGTCGGATTGTTTGGAAACTATAATATGTAGGATATTTTACAAGTGTAACATTTAATTGGGATCAAACGTACTGACAGTGTGTATGTCAGACATGTTATAAGCATGATTGGGATAGATTTGTTTTTTTCAGTAAGTGCTACATACCCAAATTTCTAGTTTGTATATGCTTTACTTGGATACAAATAAAAATTCAGTGTTATGTTTTGTTGATGTTTAAGCAAGACTTGTTAGTTTAGAAGGACTGAGCTAACATGTCAGGTTTGTTGCGTGAAAATCGTCAATTAAGATAATCTTACCTGATGCCCAAGAATAGATTGAATGCCTCCATGATCAAAGATCGGGACATATTGAATTTGGCCTGTCTGGTTGTAAGTTTTGAACTTTTATGGATAGATACTTTATACTCGATATGTATTTATTGTGATGCTGAAACCTTTGATGTTTGATCAAGATCACGGTCATGCTTTGAGATCAAAGGTCAAGCTGGCTATTATATTGTGTCCAGCATTTGTTGAGGGGCATAGTGTTTCACAAACATGTCGTTTAGTTTGTTTCAAGATGCAAGATACTTTAGAATTCCAAACAGTTGACTGTTTTGTTTTTGTGATAGCCTTAGATTCCTATAAGAAATATGGGACATGCCTTAACCCTTTACTCCATGAATATTCATGCAAGAAATAATGATACCATTAATATAACTATTACTATTATGTAGTTAACTTTTTATAATGGCACATGAAGTCATGAGTTTTTGGCCATTGCTGAAACTGTAGAATCATATCTATATTACAATGTACATTTTGTATTTCATAAGCAAACAGATTAGACCCTGATCAGACGGCTCCTATAGGAGCCGTCTGATCTGGTTCTACTCTATTTGCAAAGGTATATTTATGGAGGAAAGTGTTAAGTGAAGGCTCATTCATAATTCCCAATACCCAGTTTTTAAGCTACAAACGCATTGTCTTACCAGTCGGCACTGTTTTACAATCACCAGCATCTGCAGTATTTGATATTCTCACGTGAATAACATTGTAGATGATGCTTCTCTGGGTCTATAAAAAAAGCTAGAAACAATGAGATTCCTGTTCCCACGAGTTTCCCAAGCTGATCTTTCCTTACCGAAAAACATGAAAAGTAATCATGTTACAAGATTTACTTTTTGTCCTCTGCTTCACATTTCTCAGTTATTTATTGTGATCTTTTTTTTTCTTACTAACATAGTTTGAATCTTGATGAGATGCCTTGTTACTCGACCTCTCAACTGGGTCCAGACTATTTTTAGAAGTTATCACAAATCCTCCTACAGTAAAACCTCTCTATAATGGCCACTAAATCGTGTTAATTAGTTGGTGTCTAGGGCAGGTGGCTGCTTAAAGCAAGGTGAAAGTAAAAACAGAACGCTCCTGTAGGAGCGTTCTGTTTTACTTTCACCTTGCTTTAAGCAGCCACCTGTCTTTTACGCAAAATACTTGATGTAATTTAGTGGCCACTATAGAGAGGTTTTTACTTTACTTTGTAGAAAGAGTTCTCTCTTTACTCCATAAATACACCTTTTTATGCCTTTGCAAACAGAGAAGGCCCAGATCTACAGGAGCTGTTTGATCAGAGTCTGCTCTCTTTGCTTACGATATAATATAGACTTGATTCTACAGTTTCTGCCAGGGCCAAAAATTCTTGTGCTTGAATTGAATTAATATTCACGATGTCATTATTTCTTACATGAATATTCATGGAGTAAAGAGTTAAAGAAATAGGTGTTACTTGGGAAGAGGGGCCACAAATTGAACCAGGAATTATTTTCAGGGCAAGTGCCGAATACTTTTGTATTTCATTGGCATGTAACGCATTGCACACATTCATACCATTCTACATGAACATCTCCAGGATAACTTCATTATGTCTCCACCAAACCCTTTGTTGTGACTACTCTTTAGAATGGTCCCCTCCAGACTATTCTTAAGAGTGGTCATAATAAAGGGTTTGGTAGAGAAAAGGCGATTTTAGTATTTGAGTACGAACCTTTATCTGTTGCTCTGATTACTCATATAAAATGTGCATCTAAAATATTGGAACTACATCTCATGTTGTTACTGTGAAATTTTCAATATTTAATGACTTTGTTGCCAAGACATGTTTTCATATTTTATGATTATTTGAAGCAAGGTCTTGCCACCCTTGGATTGTGTAATGGTTTTTTTCCCCATTTTGTTCCATTCTTTTACATTGGTTTAACTGTTAACATGCTAAGCACAAAATGGCCATCTTTTGCAAACTCCTCGGATTCAGTTTAGATTCTATTTAGCTTGGTTTCTGATAACTGTTTACCTAATTAATATACATGGAAGAAAAAATGACATCATGGATATCAATTTTTGTAAGTTTTATAAAGTCTTGATACAGGAGTTTTCTGCCAGATCTATATTATTTTATAAGCACACAGAGCAGACCATGATCAAACTGCCCGACTTCAACAGGAATCATTAGATCTAGGTCTGCTCTGTTTGCAAAGGGATCAGAAGACTACATTTATTTGCTCAAACTATTTTGGACAAAACCCCTCAACCAACAGCAGATTTCTCTTATGTTCAAACCAAACTCTGTAAATTGAATTCAAACCAAACACTTCAAGTAGAATTAAGTTTTTAATAGATGTCCAAATTTAGATTTGAAAATTACATTTCAAGCAAACAAATATAGAGCAAATACAGGAGACTTAATGAAAATAAAAACTTAATGTGGTACATGTATTTTCATTCAGCATAAAGGTACAACATGTCTTAACCCTTCACTTCCAAGATAGGCCTTTTCTTTTACTTTTCTTTTCATGGTGTGTACAAGAAAAAGTTTCATCAGGTATTAAAAATGGGAGACAAATTCAGACGATGACCAAACATTCAATCTTTTAGGTTAGAAATCATAATACGATGCATTGGGTAATGGGAACAGAGTTGGGATGTTGATAGTTTGTTTGCTGGTATTTGCAAACAGTGAAGACCCAGATCAAAGGGCTTTATGAGAGACCATTTGATCAGGATATGCACTGTGTTCATTACATATCCTCCAGCAAATTGAATGCTTTCATACTGCATGGTCTGTATAGTTATACATTGAAGGGCCAATCAGCATTCAGTTAATATTTAGCAGCATGAAACTGCCATAAGGGAATGTTTGTAAACCCATTCATATCAAGTATCCCACATATGGATCAAAGGGCAATATTTGAAGAGCCTTCACTGTTTGCTACACGCAGGTATTCAAAGTACATGTATGTACCTTCATTAACCCTTTACACCACAGAAACACCTTTGCAAACTGAGTAGTCCCAGATCCTGTAGGAGCCATCTGATCAGAGTCTGCTCTATTTGCCTAGTGAAATCATATAAACCTGGTTCTAAAGTTTCTGCTATAGTCAGTAACTCCCATGTTCATATGGCATTACAGAAATTCATCTAATTAATGTTTTTGATGTCATTATTTCTTTCATGGAGTAAAGGGTCAATGTGAAAGGATATTTTATCAACCTTGAGAAATGTTCTTAAAAAAGTCAGAATTCTTCTGCAACTGATATAAACTCTAAATGGGGTTGAACAATTCTGAGAAGTTAATTGTTGCATAGTGATATTGCTTTACAACATTGATAAGCTTAGATTAGACCTCATGAGAGCTTTGGCCCATCCCTTCTTGGTATTTCTAGACAGGAGCGTTTAGGTAGTCCCAATGAGTAAATATTACATTTAGAGATTTGAATCTTGTTTTGGTATTTGTCATAAATAAATGAAACATTTTTAGCTCGTCTGTTTGAAGAAAAGTCGAGCTATTGTGATCACTGAGTCGTAGGCGTTGTCGTCATCGTCGTGCAAAAACTTCAATGTAGCTCATTACTCGAAAAGTATATAAGGTATCAACATGAAACTAAATAGCTTAGTAGATCTCATTGAGGGGAAGGCCCCTATATAAGACCATAACTCTTTATTTCAAAATTTTGGAGTTATGGGCCTTTATATTTTTCAAAAATGTTAATTTAGCTGGACAAACACAAGACGAGCGTTGGCGCCGCACGCGGCTCTTGTTTTTACGTTTTTGATGCTCTTTGAATGTAATGGAAATAGTAATTTTAGTACCAAAAACAACACATTTATAATTTCTAGATGGTAGGCTTGTAGACATGTGGTAATACAAATGATTATATCACAGTAGAGTACAAATTGAGAAAAAATAGAAACTAATGTTAGCTCTCCTTCATTTAACCCATTGCCCGTTGAATATTCATGTAAGAAATAATTCCATGAATATTAATTAGCTGAATGTTTATAATGGCATATGTACACAGCAGTTTTTTTATGTATCTGTTGAGACTGTGGAGTTGGATATTTCTTAATTTCATATGCAAACAGAATAGAGTATGAGACTGATCAAAAGGTTCCTACAGAAGCTGTCTGATCTGAGTCTACTCTGTAAAGGTGTGACAAAGTGTTTACATGGGGGTAAGGGTCAAACTCCCTGCACCCTATGGACACAGTTGTGATAACATGTGCAGGCAGTTTGGATCTAGATGAAATGTAACTTGGTATCTCATCAGGGCCCAAACTGTTTGACACCCACACTGTATTGTTCAGGTAAATTGAAACAAATTTTATGTTTAGAATTGTAGCAGACAAAACTCGTTCAAAGGGGACAATTAGTAGGGAGCAAAGAGTTGAGTCACAACTTAATCATTTTGTCATTTGTCTTGAAAAAGAAGCCCAGATAAGAAGCGTACCTTAAACATTTTCAAGAATATCTCCTTTATTTCTTCTCCAAACCCTATGTTGTGACCACTCTTTAGAATTGTCTCTTTGAGATGATTCTTAAGAGTGGTCACAATTTAGGGTTTGGTGGGAAAATGAATATTTCAGTATTTGAATATGCTGTTGAACATTTCTTTAATGTAATGTTTGTTGTTGACAAATTAGTGAAGATTGATTATGTTTACAGTGTTCATGATGACAAAGTGCGCAGCACATGAGGATAATCCATTGTCGAGACCTTATGTATATAGACTTCTAGCTCAGTTCAACAGTGGCTTGCCAAAACTGTTTCACCTTGCACCATTTATCAAATATTGTAAATTGTTTTTACATTATTTTGACCCTGATTTGTTTCTTGCAGTATGCACTTGGATCAGGTGAAGCATTGAAAATGCACTTGCTGATCTAGCTCAACACTGTCAGCAATGTCTGAATAAAGATATATGCTGGAGGATTTTGAATAACAAACATTGTCGTCCCTGATCAGAGGTCACTGAT
Source organism: Azorinus chamasolen (assembly GCA_963576725.1). NCBI lineage: Eukaryota > Metazoa > Mollusca > Bivalvia > Cardiida > Solecurtidae > Azorinus > Azorinus chamasolen. The sequence continues at coordinate 46,847,978 of OY755236.1, forward strand.
CTTGGTCTACACTGTTTGCAAATAACACAGGTTTCCTCAATTTCTGCATTCAATGGGTCAATGAAACTGCATATTTGTTTTATCCCTTTACTTCATGACTATTCATGTAAGGAATAATAACATCATGAATATTGATAAGATAGTTAGAATAGCGCATGGACAAAGGAACAGTTTGGCCATTGCAGCACTAGTAGCATCATATCTATATTATAAGCAAACAGAGCAGACCCTGGTCATACGGCTCCTACAGGACCTGCCTGATCTGGGTCTACTGTGTTTGCAAAAACGTTAAAAGGCCTATTTATGTAGCAAAGGGTAAACACTTGTTGAAAAACATTGTTGCAGACGGTATATCTGCAGTGTAACATTGAAGTTAAATGGACCCTGTATATGCATTTTGAATGTAGCAGAAAAGTTATGTACAAGGTACATTAACGTTATTTGTTAACTCCTTCGCTGCCTATGTTGCATCTGTGATGCAAACACTTTGGATTCAGATGAGATGCCAAGTTTTTCGCGTCTTGTCTTGATCCAAACTGTTTGTTTACTGTGGTAATGCATTTTGAAAGAAAGGGACAGGGGAACCTAACAGGAAAAAACTTACATCCGATGACACATTTTGCAGACAATGTTTGGCAGTGAAAGAATTATGATATAAGATTCAAAATCGACTTATTTATAAGAAAAATGTCCCAAAATATTGTAGTAAACTTGGAATATACTGATAGATATTTACAAGTTTACCAGTCTCACAAATATTCAGAGAGGTTAGCACAAGACTATGTAACTACAGTCTTTGGGGGGAAATTGTTATAAAAAATGAAAAGAGTTTCAATTCAGATTAAGCATTGAGTATATTGATGTCAGGCTCATAACTGTTAAACCTTTTAACTGATAGAGACCCCTTTTGATACCTTTGCAAGTAGAATAGGGTTTGGCAAAAATATAGAAAATTCTTAACCCTTTACCTGAAAGAGATGCGTCTTGGCACTTTTGCAAGCGGAGTAGACCCAGATTAGACTGCTTATGTAGCAGCCATCTGATCATGGTCTGCTGTGTGTGCTTGTGGAATAGTATAGATCTGACTTGAATATTTACCATGGCCAAAAAACTGTTAATATGCTTTAATAAAAAAACATTAAATTATTACTGATACATTCAGAGGAACAGATAAAGAGGAGTTGGGTAGTTAACCCAAATAAAATCCATAAATGTTTAAACAAAATTATTTTAATGAGTACTGGCTTCACTTAATTTGGTGAAAAGTTTTGGGAAAATGGTTTTAGTTGTAAAACATTTGCTTTGAACAGAAACATTGTGTATTATACTTTATTAGGCATTAGGGGGACTCACTTTCTTCGCTTTCAAAATCAAATTCAATGATAAGCTTTTATAGTTTGAAGTATTAACAGTTGAAGCAAACTAAAACAATAGTAAGAATAAAAAAACTAAAACAATAGTAAGAATAACTAAATTTAAAATTGCATCCAGTACATCTGAAAATTTAGACAATCAGATTCTCATTAAATTTTGGTTTCACCCAATTAGTAAAAAAAATGTGTGAGTTTTCACTCAAATAAAAACCAGTCCTTATCTGTTCCTCTGTTTATTCAATATTTCTTACATAAAATAAAGGGTAAGGTTTTAACACAATTTGATTTGAAATACACAAGAGAAAAAAATACTATGTAGAAATTTGAAGGAACCCTATTTTTGTATTTCCTTGTTTTAACTGCCAAAGACTGTAGATACAAGTGTTCTGCCGAGTATGTTCTTTTGGTGCACTACTTAAGCTGCACCTACTGTAAAACCTCTCTATAACGACCACTGAATTGTGTTAATTAGTTGGTATTTTGGGCAGGTGGTTGCTTAAAGCAAGGTGAAAGTAAAACGCTCCTATAGGAGCGTTCTGTTTTACTTTCACCTTGCTTTAAGCATCCACCTGCCTTTAACACAAATTACTTGATGTAATTAATTTTGTGGTCGTTATAGAGAGGTTTTACTGTACATACACTTGTGAACTGATCATCCTAAGTTTTTGTTCATTAGATCTATGTTTATTTTTCAGATTCTATATTTATTTTAGATTATTTATTATACCCCCCTTTTGAAAAAATGGGGGTATATTGCTTTGCACATGTCGGTCGGTAGGTCGGTCGGTCGGTCGGTCGGTCGGTCTGTCGGTCGGTAGATCGATGGTTTCCGAACGATAACTAATAAACGACTTGGCCTAGAATCTTCAAACTTGCTGTGGTGGTTGGTCATGACAAGTAGATGACCCCTATTGTTTTTTAGGTCACTAGGTCAAAGGTCAAGGTCACCATGACCTAAAATGGTGAAATAGTTTCCGATCAATAACTGCTCAAGGGTTTGGCATGGGATCTTCAAACTTGCTGTGGTGGTTGGTCATGACAAGTAGATGACCCCTATTGATTTTGAGGTCACTAGGTCAAAGGTCAAGGTCACCATGACCTTAAATGGTTAAATGGTTTCCGATCAATAACTGCTCAAGGGTTCAGCTTAGAATCTTCAAACTTGCTGTGGTAGTTGGTCATGACCACTGGATGACCCCTATTGATTTTGAGGTCACTAGGTCAAAGGTCAAGGTCACCATGACCTTAACTGGTAAAATGGTTTCTGATCAATAACTGCTCAAGGGTTTGGCCTAGGATCTTCAAATTTGCTGTGGTGGTTGGTAATGACCACTAGATGACCCCTATTGCTTTTTAGGTCACTAGGTCAAAGGTCAAGGTCACCATGCTCTTAAATGGTCAAATGGTTTCCAATCAATAACTGCTCAAGGGGTTGGCTTAGAATCTTCAAACTTGCTGCTGTAGTTGGTCATGACAACTGGATGGCCCCTATTGTATTTGAGGTCACTAGGTTAAAGGTCAAGGTCACCATGACCTTAACTTGTAAAATGGTTTCTGATCAATAACTGCTCAAGGGTTTGGCTTAGGATCTTCAGACTTGCTGTGGTGGTTGGTTGTGACCCCTTGATGACCCCTAAAGTTGTTGAGGTCACTAGGTCAAAGGTCAAGGTCACCATGACCTTAACTGGTGAAATGGTTTGCGATTAATAACTGCTCAAGGGTTTGGCTTAGGATCTTCAAACTTGCTGAGGTGGTTGGTCATGACAACTAGATGACCCCTATTGATTTTGAGGTCACTAGGTTAAAGATCAAGGTCATCATGACCTTAACTGATGAAATGGTTTCCAATTAATAACTGCTCAATGGTTTGGTTCGGGATCTTCAAACTTGCTGTGGTAGTTGGTTGTGACCACTTGATGACCCTTAAAGTTGTTGAGGTCACTAGGTCAAAGGTCAAGGTCACCATGACCTGAATATGTGAAATGTTTTCAGATCAATAAATGATCAGTGGTTTGGCTTAGGATATTCAAAGTTGCTGTGGTGATTAGTCACGACCGCTAGATGACCTCTATAGTTGAGGTCACTAGATCAAAGGTCAGGGGGTCGGGGGGTATACATGTTTTACAAACATCTCTTGTTTCACATGTTTTAGCTAACAACAGATGTGTAGCGTAGCGAAATACATGCCATATACTTTTATATGAAGAAACCCAGTTACAGTATACATGTTAAATCATACGATTGCTTATAAAATGTTCCAAAGTTCAGTTTGCCTTGTTGTTTATCCCATTTATTATCCAATCATCCCATTTCAAGTTTTGACCTTTATTATTTAACCCTTTCCCTGTTCTGTGTTTATTCCAAATTTCAGTATCTACTGTACATTCATGGACAAAGTAAGTTGTAATGAAATATGGAAGGTGGAACATTGCAGCCATTTAAGAAAGTAAAGAAACAGATCTTTAAAATTCCACTCGCAAACACAGAGTCAATCTAGATGAGAACCAGAGAAACACTGTTGATAATAAGGTCTCTGTGTATCAACTCATAGTTTGCAGAAATGAACGTTAATCAACCAAAGCCCCTGTGCTAATCAATTATGTGGTTGTATTGGAGAGACTTTACTTTCACGTGTCAAATGAGTATGGACTATCGTATATTGTGTTCATTTAATACAAATTGAAAAAAAAGTTAATGTAAAATAACGAAGAAGCAGCAAATAGATTGAATACAATACTAACAGAAACTACATTGTATTTATTGTTATTTATACATTATACTTTATAATAGTAATAATGAACTAAAATCGACTTATAGTTCACACTCCTGTGCCACAATGTACATGTGATTTGCACTAGCATAAGAAACTAGATATAGACTGCCTAGCTGTAGATGGGTAACCTATTTACTTCTTTTGTAGTTTTCGGATTTTTGCACACCCAAGTATGCTCAGATGAAGTTTTTTATGAATCGGTGTCCGTCCATTCATCTTTCAGTCCGTCCGTGCTTTAAACGGCATCTCCTCCAAATTCACAAGGCATGATATAACCAAACTGTACATAAATGATCTTGGTAGCATGGTCTGACAAAACTGCTAAAATAATTTGTTGAACCTTGGTTGCTATGGAAACCAAAAATAAACCTTTAAACATCTTTCTAAAACCAGTGACCAGAACTAACGATATTTGAAAGGAATATTCTTCTAGTGACCTTCCTAATTCCTAAACTTATGTTGATATCTCAAAACACAACTACGGATATAGAAAACCTTTAACAACCTCCTTCTCCAAAATGGGTGTTCCAGTTTGAATGGAATTTGGTAGGAATAGCCGCTTGGCAACCTTTTATCAACATTGCTTAAACCATGCCGATACCTGAAAAAACAAGAGGGCCAGAATGGCCCTGAAGCGCTCACCAGACAATCAGAGGAGAAGATTTTCAAATTTTTCACTATATGTTTCTATAGAAAACTAGCCGGCCCTGGGGCGGGCCAATTTTGACCCCAGGGGCATAATTTATATAACTTTTGTAGAGGACTTGAACATGATGCTATGAGCCAAATATGAAAGCTGAGAACCTTTCAGTTTCAGAGGAGAAGATTTTCAGTTTTCTCTATATGTTTCTACTGAAAACTACCCACCCCTGGGGCGGGGCCAATTTGACCCCAGGGCCATAATTCATACAACTTTTGTAGAGGACCTATACATGATGCTATGCCCCAAATATGAAAGCTGAGAACTTTCCAGATTCAGAGAAGAAGATTTTCAAAGTTTTCACTATTTGTTTCCATTGAAAACTGCCCGGACTCCTGGGGCGGGACAATTTTGACCCCAGGGCCATAATTAATATAACTTTTGTAGAGGACCTGAACATGATGCTCTGTGCCAAATATGAAAGCTGAGCGCCTTCCAGTTTCAGAGGAGAAGATTTTCAAATATTTCACTATTTGTTTCTATTGAAAACTGCCCACCCCTGGGGCAGGGCCAATTTTAACCCCAGGGCCATAATTTATATAACTTGTAGAGGACCTAAACATGATGCTATGTGGCAAATATGAAAGCTGAGAACCTTCCAGTTTCAGAGGAGAAGATTTTCAAAGTTTTCACTATATGTTTCTATTGAAAACTTCCCACCCCTGGGACAGGCCAATTTTGACCCCAGGGGCATAATTTATATAACTTTTGTAGAGGACCTGAACATGATGCTCTGTGCCAAATATGAAAGATGAGAGCCTTTCAGTTTCAGAGGAGAAGATTTTCAAAGATTTCACTATTTGTTTCTATTGAAAACTGCCCACCCCTGGGGCGGGGCCAATTTTGACCCCAGGGTCATAATTTATATAACTTTTGTAGAGGACCTGAACATGATGCTATGTGCCAAATATGAAAGCTGAGAACCTTCTGGTTTCAGAGGAGAAGATTTTCAAAGTTTTACTATATGTTTCTATTGAAAACTTCCCACCCCTGGGGCGGGGCCAATTTTAACCCCAGGGGCATTATTTATATAACTTTTGTAGAGGACCTATAGGTGATGCTATGTACCAAAGATGAAAGCTGAGAACCCTGTAGATTCAGAGGAGAAGATTTTTAAAGGTTCAAATTGTTGACGCGGGACGACGCACGACGACGGACGATCACAAAAGCTCACCCTGAGCACTTTGTGCTCTGGTGAGCTAAAACAGGTGACCAGGGTTGGGGCTAAACTGCCTTCTATGACTATAGAGGAAAATACCTCCTCCAAAACGGGTGGTCGAATCTGATTAGCATTTGGTAGAAATAGTCCTCTGGCGGCCAACTTCCAGAATTACTTTTAAAAGTTGATCTGCAAGAAAGCATGGTCACCAGGGACAGAGCTAAATTTCCGTATGTGTCTATATTGAAAACGTTCAAAACAATCTTAAAAATTAAAATTTCTCGCTTTCTTTTCATTGGACGTGTCTACATAGCTGAACCAAATGTAATGTACGCACCGTGGATATATGGGCCCTGGGTCATGCTCCTTTGGGAACATTTAGAATTGTGTAATTTTGAAACAATTATGATAAATAGAGCATTTGCACTTATAGGAGCAAATACACTATGAAAATAATATCAAAAGTTGACTTTTACAGAGACGTCAAAGGGCGTTAATATGAGGGAATGGCTTAAAGCTGACATGGCAATACAGAACTCTTTTTATTAGACTTTCATGAAAACTTGCTACGTGGTTAACTCTTTCCCTCATATAAACGTCTTTTCATATATTTGCAAAAAGTCGAATCAGATCAGACGGCGCCCGACCTTGTGACATTTGACCTTTAGTTAGTACCTTTGGTTTGTGTACATCGTCTTAATATAATGAGATGAAGGTTTTGTCAGATTTCCAAAACCCCAAGCAAGAAGTTTGAGACATATATTGACCGAACATGAAATGCGGAAGAACGAACGGACAGACTGACGGACAGATACCATTACTGTATATCCCATTCGCGTTAACGGTGGGGTTAACATGGGGGCATGGGAAGTCTGGAATAGGTGACTGCAGGTACATACCACAGGTGCTAGGCGTGTGGCCATTTCACAAATACTGCTTATAAATACCTTCAAATACGTTTAGACATCATAACTTGACATTATAAAAAAAAGAAAAAAAAAATGATTTTTTTTTTTCGTATAGTATATTACTATATAAAGGTATGTAACTAAATGGTCCAAAGTGGCAGAAAAAATGCACCAACTACATTCCGCGTCTTGTTACGACGTCAATTTCCGCTCGATTTCAATCAAATATGAGTCAATGCACGCAGAAATGTCCAGTCTTTCAAATACACACCATTGATTGCCGATCATAAGCCGAAAAATTACTGTTTTGAGACGATAAACTCCAGCTTAGATTTAGTCGACCGAGTCACTACCGACACATACATGCACATTTTCACCACTGATGACATCGAAAGTCACACTAGATCTCATAATATGGTCCGTTTTCCACTCTCATTCAATAAAACTAACATAACCATTAAACTTACTGTCGATGTCAACCTCAAAGTTACTACCGGTTCTACGAAACTGAAGAGTTTTCGAAACAACCCGCGGCTGTCAACATTCGGCCAGCCATGATTTTCGTGACCCGGAAATGCTTGAAGCGAAGAAGCGACTGGTGCCCGGCAGACCATTTGACTACTATGAAGCAGGTAACAAGTGCCCTGTAAACATGATTACTGGTGCCCGGTTTCTGTATAAAACACCCTGTTAACCCTTTCCCTCCTATAAACACCTTTTCACGCATTTGAAAACAGTATAGACCCAGATCAGATAGCTCATAGAAGACCAGGATCTACTCTATTTGTGCCATGATATATAGATATAATTCTATACCATTCGTCGAAGCAAACATGCCCTTGAAAATGATAAAAATTAATCTAATAAATATTTATGGTGTTACTTTTTCTTACATGATTATTGAACAGGGAAAGGTTAACTGGAAAATAAAATGCAGCCGACGTATACATTTTTCAGTCATGTGCTGGACACTATATATGAAAAATAAATTAACACATATATTAGAAAGCAAACGATTATAAATCAGTATAATTACCAAGTAACTATAGTCATTGTTCCTAATATATATATGAAATGAAGGCTGTCATTAAATTTGAAATAGAGCTAGTTCTTTCTTTTTTTCCAGTCTTATTAGAATAGAAAATCTAAATTTTGGGCGAACATAATCAGCAGTTTACAGTGCACTTGTTACCTGCTTTATAGTAGTCAAATGGTCTGCCGGGCACCAGTCGCTTCTTCGCTTCAAGCATTTCCGGGTCACGAAAAATCATGGCTGGCCGAATGTTGACAGCCGCGGGTTGTTTCGAAAACTCTTCAATTTCGTAGAACCGGTAGTAACTTTGAGGTTGACATCGACAGTAAGTTTAATGGTTATGTTAGTTTTATTGAATGAGAGTGGAAAACGGACCATATTATGAGATCTAGTGTGACTTTCGATGTCATCAGTGGTGAAAATGTGCATGTATGTGTCGGTAGTGACTCGGTCGACTAAATCTAAGCTGGAGTTTATCGTCTCAAAACAGTAATTTTTCGGCTTATGATCGGCAATCAATGGTGTGTATTTGAAAGACTGGACATTTCTGCGTGCATTGACTCATATTTGATTGAAATCGAGCGGAAATTGACGTCGTAACAAGACGCGGAATGTAGTTGGTGCATTTTTTCTGCCACTTTGGACCATTTAGTTACATACCTTTATATAGTAATATACTATACGAAAAAAAAATTTTTTTCATTTTTTTTCATTTTTTTTTTATAATGTCAAGTTATGATGTCTAAACGTATTTGAAGGTATTTATCAGCAGTATTTGTGAAATGGCCACACGCCTAGCACCTGTGGTACATACTGGCCGTCCATTCTCCTTTCTGAAGTTTGACATATGAAGAGATGTCACCATCAACCTTTTTCATACGTAGTGTACACATATATATGGAACATTTGTATCACGCGACAGTCAATAAGATAATCTTACAACGAGTCCAGGCTATACACTCTCAATTTGGCCCGTCTTGCTAAAGATCTACGATTGAAATTATCGTCAGTTTTAACATACAAGTGATATCGTCGAATGTTACAATTCACGATTATTTCTGTTGTACGAAGTTACCCGTCATTGTTTCACACTGGAATGTGTATTAGTTTTGGTCGTCCGAGTACTAACGACTGCTGTAAATTAGAACTTCTGATAATTTTAACAAGGTGCCAATTGTTGTAAAATATACAATGCGAAATAACTCATGCCGCAATAACGAAAAACAAGTACGTTTTGTCTCCCTTGACATCATACACTAGCCTTCACTCATAGCCCACCAGTCACAATTATATTTGCAAACAGTGTATACCCAGATGAGAGAGCTCCTATAGGAGCTCTCTCATCTTGGTCTGCACTGTTTGCCATGGAAAATCCATACTTCCATGCTCTATGCTTTTGCCTAGGAAAATGAATTAATCATATCCTGTATATTTTTGTAAATATTTGCCTAATTAATATTCAAGGAGGGCAGAGTGATAAAATATATGTAGCGGGCTATAAGGGTAAATACCCCTAAAAATAGACGTGGATATTCAGTAATTTATTATTCGTTATCTATTTAGAAATACGGGCAGACTATGTACTTTCAAAATACGTATTTTTAATTCTAACTGAGCTTGTATTTGGTGAATTCATTGGAGGAAAGTAGTCACTAATATCCTTAGCAAACAGTGTAGACTCAGTTGAGAGGGCCTCTAGAGGACCCGACCCCTCATCAGGGTATGCACTGATTGTCATGTTACCCTTTCCTTAAAACATATCACTGAGTATTCGTTGTAAGCTTGACGTTTTTGAGTATTCGAATAGTCTGTTTGAAAATTCAGCATAACAACGTCTCGATTGCACATACGTATATGTGAAAACTAATAATCCAAGTATTCGGACAATAAACCTTAACCTTTTACTCCACAAATACGACTTTTTGCAAACAGAGTAGACCTAGGAGCCATCTGATCAGAGTCTGCTCTGTTTGTTCATGAAATAATATAGAAATGATTCTATAGTTTCTGTCACTGTCAAAATTTCCTGTGTTCATGTGTCATTGTGTATAAACTTAAACTAATAAATATTCATAATGTCATAATTTCTTACATGACTATTCATGGAATAAAGGATTAAAAGCAAATAGTACAGACCCAGACCAAACGACGCCATCGGTGTCTTCACTTGTCACACAGGAGTAACCGTCTACTCCATGAATATTCATGTAAGAAATAATGGCATCGTGAATATTAATTGAATGGATTGTTTATAATGACATATGAACACAGGCAGGTTTGACCATTTTAGACAATGTAGAATCAGATCTATATATTACTTCATAAACAAAAAGAGCAAATCCTGATCAGTCGCCTATCTATGGAGGAAAGGGACAAAATCAAACGAGTAAACGCTAGATTCAGTCTTGAGTATGGACACGTTTGTATCTTTGATTTAGTACCATAACCCTTTCCATATAAACGTGTTTTCACGCATTTGCAAACAGAGTAGACCCAGATCAGACGGCTCCTAGAGGAGCAGTCTGATCAGGGGCTACTCTGTTTGCTAATGACATTTGATAGACCTGTGTCTTTAGTTTCTAAAATGGCTACAATGCTCCATCTCCCATATTTCATTTTAACTAGTTTGTCCATGAATAATCAGTAGGTACTGAATTTGAAATAAACATAGATAGAGAAAGAGTTAATTAACTCTTTGCACGCTAGCGGCGAAATTGTTATCACCTACGCAAACAGTTTGGATCCAGATGAGACGCCGCATAATGCGGCGTCTCATCAGGATCCAAACTGTTTGTCATCTTGACCATATTTTTGCAAAAAAAACGAGAGAAAGTTTATTTTAAGAATTTAAGCAGACGACAATTGTTTCAGACGAAAAATTGCTTAGCGTGCAAAGAGTTAAACTAAGTATTCAGACACCCAGCCCATCCTTTCCATCAGTTTGTGAAGCTGAAGAACTTAGTTTGGCATCATTGTACTGATAATATACAGTACTGCCTGTCCTAAGCGGTCATTTACTTAATGCAGGACAGAAATAATGATAAAAGCTCCGAAAGCTGTCGAATCGTGTACACCATTCGCCGGAAACATTTCGATGTAATGTTCTAGATAATCTATTACACAGTAGACATTTTCTCTCGCGTTTTGTTTTAAATTAAGATTGACTTGTGTCAGTTTTTTGTTTTGAATCTAAGCGTTGTGCCGAAGTAGATTCGGAACTTCACCGAACATGTCCGTTGATTTCCGCACTTTTCCGTCTCTTAAAAAGTCGACGGTTTTCTAAGGATTTAGCAGTATTGAGATATCAGTAATAATTAGCTGGAAACATATATTCCGTGTGAAAATAGGCCGTAAGCATACTTTTCATAACATTAATCTGTGCATATAATAATGAGTAACAAAATAACTTCAAAATTGGAATCTGAAACTAATTTAGTGTTAAACACATGGTAAGGGAATAGTTGTTTGTACCGCAAAAAAACCGAAAAAAAACTGTATTACCTCGGAAACAAGCGGAAGCACGTCCGTCACACACAGGACCTGTCGTAGAAATCAATTATGTGTACCGGTGTAATGAGGAAAAGTGACCCCCGTAGTAGATAGACCGGGGGTCGATTTACTATATAGTACTATGACCCCCGGTCATAATACTATAACCGGGGGAGTCGTAGTACTATGACCCCCATACATATAAAATTCTGACCCCTCATATAACAAAGTGACCCCTTAGTAGATCGATCGGGGGTCGATTTACAATATAGTACTATGACCCTCCGGTTATAGTACTACGAACGAGTGGGTACAATGACCCCCTTACGTATAAGAAACCGACCTCACATACGAGATAACGATCTGGCCCTAAAAAGTGTGCATAAAAGTGAAGTAAATTCCTCGTTTTTAGTGACTCCCTTGCAAAATTACATCCACTACGGGGTCGATATATCACATAGTACTATGACCCAGGCCATTTTATTATAAAATATAGTGACTCCCTTGCCAAAATACATCCACCAGGAGGGGTCGATATATTATATAGTACTATGACCCCCATGCCATTTTACCTTAACATATAGTGACTCCCTTGCCAAAAATACATCCACTACGGGATCGATACATCATATAGTACTATGGTCCCCATGGCCATATTATTATAAAATATAATGACCCCATCTTGTCAATATACATCCACGATGGGGGTGGGGTGGGGGTGTTCTCGATATATTATATAGTACTATGACCCACATGCCATTTTACTATAAACTATCTTTTTTCCCCTGCAAAAATATATCCACCACGGGGTCGATAAAACATATAATATTCTGACCAGGTGCGGATCCAGGATTTCAGATTGGGGAGTTGAGACTTTTTTTGGAAGAGGGCATAGAATTTTATGTTTGATGACATATTTAAATAGTGTGTTTGCAATACATCGTAATTGAGCGAAGGCAATAAAAAGAAACTCAGATTAAATCAATGTTTTATTGATTTTTAGTAGATCTATATCTATAATATTACTAAAATAATTGCTAGGCAATTCATCTTTGGTATACAGATGGCTTTGGTAAAGGCCTTTCAGGTGATATTTGAAATTAGGTCAAGGCAAAGGTCACTATTTTGACAAGTTGGTCATCATTGAAAAACTTCTGAACCACATATGCTAGACAATTCATATATGGTGTAGAGATATCTTTGGTGAAGGCCTTTCAGTTGATACAAGGATACATGAAATTGGGTCAAGGTCAAGGTCACTATTTTGAGAACTTGGCTGGTTTTAACAAACTTTACCATTTTGCTATAACTTCTGATCCACAAACACTAGGCAATTCAGCTTTGGTATTCAGATAGCGTTGGTAAGGAGCTTACAGATGGCATAAAAATACCTGAAATCAGGCCAAGGTCAAGGTCACCATTTTGAAAAATTAGCTGTCATTAGAATTTTCTTATAACTTCTTAACTACATATGCTAGACACTATATATTTGGTATACAGATAGCTTCCTCCACCTGTAATTAGTTTGACGCCGTGAATTAATTGAAACTGTATTGAAGCGACGTAAAATCCTATATACATGTATCAATAAAAATCATCAGGTAAATTGTTAACACAAAAAAATCCGGCTTTAATGCAGTTTCTGTATTTGTTTTGCTTGTTCATTTCTACACCAGCGCAAATAGAGTAGCCCAGATCAGACGGCTCCTATAGGAACTGCTCCAGGGTCTGCTCTGTTTGCTTGTGGTATAATATATGTATACAGTAGAACCCCTCTAATGCGACCACTTAATAAATACACATGGTTGTCTTTATAAGCAGGTGGTTGCTTAATGCAGGGCAAAATTAATGCAGAAAGCTCGTCTGGGAGCTTTCTGCATTACTTTTGTCATGCATTAAGCTACCACCTGCATCTAGCACCCATCTAGCACCTTTTAGGTGGTCGCATTAGCGGGGTTTTACTGTATAATTATGATTCTACAGTTTCTGCTGTGGCTACCACGTTTTGTGTGCATGTGCTATTATAACAATTAATCTAAATAATATTCATGGCGTCGTTACTTCTTACATGAGTATTGGAGTAAAGGGTAAATCAATTTAGAACATACTTACATATAACATTTATATCATTATACAGAATCTTTTTCCCACGATGCGTATGTCATTATGGGGCATCTTTAACATATAAGGTTCAAGTCATTATAGAACATCTTTACATACACCAGATTCTGTATAAGGCTTAAACCATTATAAAGCATCTTTAAGACACTCGACCCGATCCATTCTAGAATATTATTTGCATAATTATGAGGCATGCTCTTTCTTGTGTTATCTTTGGTATAGAAGGCACGCCATGGTTTTTTACTGTGCATCATTTTACTTATCTCTATTTATTATGATGTTTTGTGAACCACATTATGTTTTCTGTTTGCCAAAATAAATCTATCTATCTATAGAACATCTTTTTCACACGGAGGGCTTATATATGGACATTTTGTTATATATAAGGATTACGCAAGTGCAGGGCATCTTAATATACAAGGTGTGAGCCTTTACATATACATGTACTGTATACATGTAGGTATATTGAGCATAAACATTCTTTAACATTTCCTTCATATAGCCACATTTTAACGCATTTGCAAACAGAGTATATCCAGATCAGACTGCTCCTATAGGAGCCGTATGTTCAGGGTATGCTCTGTTTGCTTATGCCCTGATAAAGTTCTGAGTCTACAGTTTTTGCCAAAGCAAAACATTTCCTTGAAAAAAGTACATTATAAAACATCAGCTAATAAATATTAATGATGTCATAATTTCTTACATGAATATTGAATAGGGACAGGGTTACATGTACCAGCTAAACGATATCTTTTCTCAAAACATTGGCTGATACTTACTAGTATCGCGTACTGAAACCCAAACGTTGTAGATGTCGATTGGACACAAGGTTGACAAAGATCGGTCGGCGCTTTTGAAACGCGGTAACTGATATTGTCCAAGACTGTTCGTATGATCGTCCAAAGTTGGCAGTTCATATATATCAGCAGTTCACATATCCCTGTTGATATTTCATGTTAGAAATGATGACCGATTTTTATAATGGAATATTGGTAGAAGCTATAGAGTCCGATATATTATGATTTCATAAGCAAACAGAGTAGACCCTGATCGGGCGTTTGCTGCATGAGCCGTCTGTTCTGGTTCTACACTGTTTGCAAAGGCGTGAAAAGTGTTTATATGAAGGAAAGGATTAACGTTTAACATCTAGAAACAGTTGCCTACAAATGTTTCAGAGTGCATGTTTCTTCCATAAAAACAGAGTTTAACCCTTTCCTCCATGACTATTTATGTAAGAAATAATGTTATAATAGCACATGGACACATTCCTGAATGTTTGGCCTTGGCAGAAACTGTAGAATCATATCTATATTATATCATAAGAGAACAGAGCAGACCATACAGGAGCCGTCTGATCTGGGTCTACTCTGTTTGCAAAGGCGTAGAAAAACGTATTTATGGAGTAAGGGGTTAAGATAGTTTGGATAATATGAGAGGTAGTAAGCGATCGGTCATGGCTGTAAGTAAAAGCTCTCAATAATTAGGACATTGTGTGCAAAAACTGATACAAACACCACATGTGTATGCATAAATAATTATCAGTCATGAAATAACAAGAACAACTTTTAATATAATCGATTTATACAATTCCTGATAAGCTGTAGCTGCAAAGAAATTATATAATTTATATAATCATGAATTGTTAAAGTATGTAGGTATGTGCATATCCACATATATGGTGTTTAAGTTAAAACAATACGTACATATGGATATGAAAGTATGCATATCTATCTTAGTTCTATTGGTTGATTGTTGACAATATACGCAAGTTTCATATATACACATGGCAACGAGCAATGTTTTAACGAACAAATGTATACACTATACAACTAACGAATGTTAAAATAAGCAAATGTGAACAAATGTTGTATATACAAGTAGCAACGAGCAAATATGTAAATAGGCAACTGTGTACAAGAACGTATGAGTTTTATAATACAAGTAGCAACGAACAAATGTATAAATGAGCAAATATATACAAGTTTCATACATACAAGTGGCAATAGACAAATACGTGGTATTGCAAATTAGATTATTTGCCACCTCGAAGACACATTTTCTCGTAATACAGACATACTGTACATGCGTTTATATATACATTCAATTAGAGAGTTTATATACATTTAATTAGAGAGTTTATATACATTCATACATAATATCTCAAATAACCACCCTGGTCCTGTTTTACGAAAGAGGTCGTATGACCAAACTTATCGTAATTCCTATTTTGCCATAATCATTACTATTCACACAACTGAAATCATTGCATATTCCAGTACGCGATAATAGGGTTCCGTCGCTTGTATGAATATTTAGTAAGAAACTGAAATGAATGACTCAACCACTTTTTATATTAACACATTCCCTCCTACTGACGCCTCTGTAAAATCCATTTCTGAAACCAGTGTGATTAAAAGAGCATTTGCTCCTATTTATCACAATAGTTTGAAAACTATATAATTATAAAATGTTCCATTTCTCTAGTAAGTGCTCTTTTCGGCAGATTTATTCAAATAGGTTGGATCTAAAATAGTCTAGGAGAGAATTGAGTTAAAGCTCAAATACTCTCAAAAAAGGCTAAGATACACCAACCGAGTTATTAGGAAGTATGGGACCAATAAATACACCAGACGTTCGTGACACACTCAAGATGCTACATGTATTTGGCGCGTTTAATTATTTATTATGCATTTAATTGTAGTTATTACATGTTCGTTGAATAGATTCTCGGCCACTGCTTCAAAACACAAGCTTATGACTAAGCTCAGTAACTAGCTCAACTTATTTCGCAACATACAAGTTTGTAACCATCCGACATTTTTTAAATCTTTGTACACTTCTAATTCTGTTTCCGTCTGCTACAAATGTGGTCCGCTTCAATTCTTCAAATAAAATTTCCCTCATTTGTTTCCAACAATATGGTCAAAGTGAGACAAAGTTAGGATCCAGATGAGACGGTGCATTATGCGGCATTTCATCTGGATGCAGACTGTTTGTATAGTTAACACACACATTAGACACTAGTTTGAAACTGACGAGAAATGTATTGTATTCTTGGAACTTATGTTGGCGTAATTCCCGCAAACACTTAATTACACTTTTATCTTTTAAACAATCTATAGTTGTACATGTATTTGATTTTTGCAAAACATACTTATCGACTTAACCCTTCGCTTGCTATTCACGTCAATATACGTACCTGTAAATAGTGAAGACCCAGATGAGACAGCTCCTGCAGGAGCTGTCTCATCAGGGTCTGCACTATTTACAAGTTAATTGTGCAACCAATGCACTCAACAGCAGTGATTGCACAGCGAAATACGTGTACACAGTGAAGATATATGTAATTATATAACAGAGCATGAGTAAAGAAGGAGCAATGTATTTTAAAATTCAGCAAGCGAAGGGTTAAGTAACACACCTGTTATTAGACGAAACCATTAGGATATTGGCCACTTTTATACGATCATGAATTTGCGTACGCTTCAATTGTTCGTGGAATCAAGAAGGTTTTCGCGGAAAATAAAATTAGATTCTTTATAACTACAAAACTATTAATAGCACACTATAATATAAATCTCCGGTTTTGACTACCGTATTTGCTTTTATGAAACAGATACCATACAAGTGAGAATGTAAGTAAATTGTTTATCATAGTGACAAGTGCATTACAACAATACATACATATCTTGATAGATAAATTAGTAACCCGCCTAATGGGCTTATATGTCATATGTAATAATCATTTTAAGAGAAGTATCATAATATGAATTTAAATAAGCATACCCTTTCATTCAGCTAGGTATAGCTAGTTAGCATACCACCCATTACCTGTTCATTATTCATGTACGAAACAATGGCATCATGAATATTTATTAGCATAATTTGTATAATTTAAAAATTTCAAGGGATTGTTTTGGTTTAATAAACACTGTAGAATCCGATCTATATCAGGTCATAGTAAACAGAACAGACCCTCATCAGACAGCTCCTTCAGGAGCCGTCTGTTCTAGGTTTGTTCCGTTTGCAAAGGCGTAAACGCCTATATGAGGGAAAGGGTTAAGCCACGACAATCTCGAAATTCTTCAAATGTTTACTTCAGATATTAAATATCCTTGTGGTATGCCTATATACCAACTTTGGCACGAAAACCGAAATAAATAAATAAAACTAGGCTTAATACACTTGCCTTGGGGATCAATAGCCTCAAATGAATGTAATTACATATTGACACAACAGGTGAAATATCGTTTTATTCCTATTTATCAAGTGAAAAATCGCTGTTTTTTTTTATTTTGGACAACACGTGAAACCCAGGTTCACGTTTTATTGTGCATAAAGGCCAGATAACTTCTGTTACATATACATGTATCAGTCCAACCAGTTATATTGCGATCTAGAAAGAATGTTCGTATTAACCACCGAACAGGGTCTCATCTATACGATTGATTGCAGCGTATTATATAGCACGTGCTTGAATGTCAGTTACGTGTAGTGGATTGGAATATGCAATTGGAACTACTTGATTCTCCTTCCGAAAAACTAGAACTATCACTAAAGGTGATGAACACGACAGCCCTGATTGCAAATCAAAGTTTGTGACAACAACTAGTAGTTGTCAACTACCCATGCAACAGGACATAATGACCAAAATACTCAAACTAATTCTCAAGATAATTCTGTAATAGCTGCCACTAAACACAGGGAAGTTGTGTCTTGCACATGTACTATTCGTGTTAAGTATGTATGGCAAGTATCAATTTAATAAGTTTCAAATTGACGGAGGAGAATGCGACACCAACTCCCCATGTGTCAGGCCTAAATGACAAAAGAGTGTCCAATGTTCAGGGGGGAGATCATTCTGCAATGACCAGCCGTAAACACATGACGGCTTGACAATTACGTCTTGTGCATCTACCATACGTGGTTATTATGTGTACCAAATATAAATGCAATAACCTTAAAACAAAAGGAAGAGTTCGCGAGATATCGTGAGATAATGAGTTGTTTTATCATTGCTCGTGTCAGATCACATTCCTGGCTTCGTCTCCCGTGTGGTATGACATTATACAAATTACTCAAACAATATTAAACCCCATATGTCTGTGATAATATTCACTTCTATGGATCTAGAAAATGCGATATCAACTTAGGGTAACACGAGGAGTGAGTGTCACTTTATTGGTGGATAAATACAAAAAGGTAAAACAGAGTTATAATACCATACGGGTAATGTTTGCTCACACAGGATAAACCAAAACAGAAGGTTATGATAATATACAAGCGACATTTACATTAGTTTCACAAGAGCAGTATTATAGACAAAATCAACGTTTCTATAAACTCTACGACAATGGATCGCCGTGTGATTTACGACTCGGATAACGACCTCTAAAACTACCTCTAAAACGTGAACTGATCGTAGGAATTGACATAACAGGGCCCGTGATGTCTTTTTTTGTCGCCGATTTAGGACTTTTAGACACAGTCCTTGAAAACTCGCCAATTTCAACACGTGGAGTTTTTTCTTTTTCTTTTTCAGTTTCTGCTTGGTTGTTTGTTTTTTCTTTTGTTGCTAGGGGGGTTTTCGTTTTGACACTATTGTCAGATGAAGTGACTGTTGTATTCTTGGGCTGGTATTCAGTGTCAGTAAAACTATTTCTCTCTGATTCGTCGTCGCTGACATAGATGCTTTCAATCCGTTCTGTTTTTACTTGTGAATTTTCAAACCTTGAATCGCCTTTGTGATATATATGTCCATATCTTTTTCCGGATTTTGCAATGTACCGGGTGTTTCGTCGTGATGAAAAATTTCCTCGAGAGAAAATCGGCCTTTTAGCTGCGATCGCATTATTATAATGATCTAACTTTGGTCTTTTTGAATAATGACATTCGTACCTTTCTTCATCATCATATGTAATTTCATGATTTGTGTAATTTTCCCAGTATTCATTATTGCTGTACATTTCTTCTGTTCTGTATCGCTTATTGTGACATGAGCAGTCTCTAGCGAATCCACCACTGTAAGCAGAATGATTAGAATAGTTTCTTTTATCCAATCGTGAAGATGGTCTATCTGATAAACATACCGCACGTCTTCCACGATCGCTGTATTTCTCGCCTGTATCTGTGCAATGTATACATTTACTATTGTGTCTGTTATACCTGTGATATTCAGTTTGATCATCTAGTCTACGTTCATTATAGGGCAATGCAAAGTCTGAATAGGTTCTGTCTCCTGATTCAGAATCTCTATTCAGTGGAAACCTTTGGCGACCAGGTCGGTAGTTTTTGTGCTTTTCCCCTGGACTTCCATGATAATCACGTTTGTCTTTTGGCCCAGTATGACATACGGGCATCTCTAACTGCCCATCATTACTCTCATTGCTTCCAGATCTACCCCTGTGTATATGTGCAACAGATGTACTATGCTCTGTATTAGGTGAACGGATTTTAGGTTTCTCAGAACGCCGATTAATTTGGAGTCCTTCAAACGTTGACTCTCTATTTGGGGAGAGACTTTCCCGTCTTTCAAACAAGAATCTGCTCCTCTTGGGTTCTCTTGATCTTTCGCTTGATGGACTCCGATCACGATATTCTTCAAGGTTCGCGTCACGCCTCTCATTTGAAGTGCTTCGAGCTGATATGTTAGAATACATTGAACTCTTACTCTCTGAAGAAATACTTCTTGTAGAATATTGATCGAAATCATCATTTTGCCTTTTGTGAGGGTTTCTTTGACGATGGCCTGTTTGTGGCCAGTCTGGCCCCTCTGATGTATGGGTTTGGTCCTTGGCATTGCCATGCGGTGATACTGAATTGTGTTTTTTAGCTCCTAACAATTCTTTGCAGATCTCTTCCTTTAATGTGCCTGTTAGATGAGCAAACTTATTCGCAATTGTTTCTTTTATTAAAGACTCCATTGTTGTTGATAATACGCTTCCGATACCATCAGACAATGCGTTAGTTTTGCCACCATTTTGACTATGCTTAATGTCAGTATATAATTTTCGTTTACGCTCTTGTCTGGACATGGAGCGGAAATTGTCTGCCCTTTGTCTGTGTGAAACATCATTTGAGGTCGATCTGCCACGACAGCTCTCCGTTCGAGAAGTTCGTGTCATTGATTCATTTACAGATAAACATTCTTGAATGTTTTCTGTTTCTCCAGCACTTCCAGGCGGGTCGTGTCTATCCCTTTTGTCTTGCAAAAAGTCTAGCCGATCCGTTAATGATTTCAGATAATTTGCAACTTTTTCATCTCCCCTGTTATCATACCCTGTATCTTCAAAAGTCATTCTGTATTCCCGCAATGCTATTTCAATATTTTTCCTGATATTTTCTCGTTCTTTAAATCGTTTCCACTGACCAAATTCTTCTTCAGTCTGTACCGCACCTCCTTTTGTTACAAAAAATCCATTCTGCATACCTTTATGCGATCTTGACTGATACTTGTTTCGCCAACGAAAGTATCCAGTTCCACTTTTCTTGAAACTGAAATGTTTTGAATCATCATGATTTACACCTGCGAACTCATTTGTGTGAATAATACTTTGTGTTTGCTTGTGCCTCTCAGCCACTACCTTTATATTAGTTGGTGTGCGATAATGAAAGTTTTTATCAAATATCCTTTGCTGTGAACTATTGTTTTCTCCTTTTGACCTTTGTATTGACACAGTGCGCTCTGCATCTGTTTGAGTGTTTGACTGAACTGCATCGAGGCTGAAATCACTATCGCAATTTCCATCATCCCCACTGTCATCATGTTCTATTATGTCTTTTTCCATATCACCTGCTCCATTAAGAGGAACCATAGAATGTGTTTTAGTAGTGAGGTGATTAGGAACGTTTTGTTTTGGATGTGTTTGAAAAGATTTACCGCAAGTCTTCTTCTTTTGTCTTTCATCCTCAAAATCAATAAATTTCTTGTCGGTTAAGCCCATCTTAAACTTTTTGAACTGGATTGATTTCATCTTTTTTATCTCTGAAAATGAGAATATCTTTTCAGATGATTCTGTACAGTTTTCGACTTTACTTTTATTTACACTCTCAGATGAGGTCATCTGCCTTTTCTCACTTGACTCAGTAACCTTTTCGTGTCGCTTTTCTTGCGTGATTTGTTCTACATACAAATACTTTTCGCTAGAATCTGCTATATTACATTGATTCTCAGTCACTTGTTGTATATTACTTGTCTTTCTTTCGCCGTTCTCTGAAAATGCTTTAGCTAAAGAGGTGTATTTCCGTGACACAGTGAAATCAGATGTAGCAATCTCAGTATCTACCATTGATTCACCATTGTCAGTGTTTTTATGTTTTGGCAGGTTTGACATCTTTCGATTTAAACAAACGTCCGGTTGTTTAATGCAAATTGTAATGAGCGGTCTTTTCTTAGATTTATCATTCGGCATTTGTCTTTCTGAACTAATTTTTACCATACGCGTGTCTTGCTTGCTTTGGCACCACGTTTGAGACACAGAGACTTCATCGTCGTGATTTAGACTACCCTCAGCAGAGGAGGAATGTAGCCCTTCTTCAGGAATTGGTGCTTTTTCAACTACAGGGCAAGATGATCCTTGTTTGATGGTTGCAGAGTTCCTTTTTGCATTATATTTTGACGAATTTGGAAGACCAAACCTTTCTAAATCATTCAAGTCTGGTCCCTCGGAAATGTCAAAAAGAACTGGTAAATCAATAACTGCGGTTGCCTGTTTTCTAGCTGAGGTAGACCCTTTCTGTGTGACATTTTGAACTTTTCGTACCGTGCGAGTAACTATCTTATTGGGTTCGATATGATCATAGCTACTTGATGAAACTGTGTCTTTAGAATTTTTGCCAGTGTCCGTTACAGTTTGCTTGACACAGTTTGGGGTATTCTGTTGTTCTTCTGAAGGCGTCTCTTTATCACTAACTGACGATGTCTCAAATGGTTCCTTCTTAATTTGAACATTTCCAATTGAACTGATTTGTAACGTGTCCGAACTAGAGTCTTCTGACATCTGTTCTAAACCGTTATCATTTGGGCGGTGATCCCCATGTGGTAATTCAGAACTTAATGACTCTTTTGGTTCTGACTTTACAAGCGACTTGTTGTAAATAACTGCATTTTGATATTGGGTACCCGCATACTGTTGCTCACAGTCACCATTTACTTTTGTTGAGCTTGGTGGATCATTTACGTTGGAAGTATGTTTTTCATTTGTCATTGCCTCTTGTGTTTCATTTTCAGCTGCAACTGGTGCTGTTTGACTGAGGTTTGTTGTAGAAAGGTCTGGATCATTTCTCTCACCCATCATAATTGCATTTGGACTACATTCCTTCTGTGTTACACTCGGAGTCGGTTCATCATGTATCCTCATAGTTTTGGCTACTATACCATTTCCAGACGCTGTTTCTTTCGGTATATTTTTGTTCTCATTTAAAACTTGCAACACTTCAGATAATTCATGTAAAGTTTGTATAATTGCACTTTTGCATTCCTGCTTTGTCATGCGCGTTACAGGTTTTGACACCCTTTCCAACTGATTACTGTTTATTTCCATTCTGTGTTGACCAGTTGGTTTGTTGATTTGTTGATCACTATTTACTTCATGTAAAGATGATGCTACATTTTTAGCATTCCCTTTCAGTCGCTTTATTGGCGGACTGTCGAAATGATTTGCTTCGGACCTTTCCACTGTCATTTTCACAGGGTCATCCTGGCTTATTTTAGAATCTTTATCAACAGATGGGTTTGTACCTGTACTGCCGGGTTCAGATGGTACACATGCATATGATAAAGGCGCTATGCTTTCCTTATGTCCAGTTTCAGATGAATTGGGATACATTACTTCAGGCTCTTGTTTGATCAACGACACTGAAGCTTTACAGCCAACTATAGATGATGACGAACGATCGCCTATACTGCCGTTCTCTTTTGGTGTTCCCGATGTCACTGTGACATTAGGTGATGGATTAGAATATTTTTTATATACTTTATGTGCTATAGATGGTTGACCTTTGGGTTCAGAAACTTTATCAGTGGGTGGTGCTGAAACTGTGCGATCTACCGTAGGAGATAAAGATGGATGACATTTGCTTTGTTCCTGCACTGTTTTTTCTGGTATTATTTTAACAGCATCGTCACACTTTGATTTCGGAACTTTATGAACAGATTGTACTGCGCTTGTCCGATCTATACACTTTTCAATTGCCATTTTCACCTGGCCATCATGGCATATTTTTGAATCTTTATCAAAAGACGTACTTTTACTGGTGACTTTAGATGGTAAGAACTGAAATGATGAAGACAATTTGCTTTGTTTTTGCCCAGGTATTTCGGACTTAGTTTCATGTGAATCGTGAGATTTCAATTTAGAATCTTTTGCGGCGAACGTAACTATCCCATTACAATCAACTACAGATGATGAAGATCGGTTGCCTTTGCTATCGTTCTCTAAAGGTGTCCCTGATGTTGCTTTGACAGAATTTTGAAAACTTGAATCAGGCATTTCAGTTGGTATTTTTGAGCATTTATTAACTACTATAGGTGCTACAGGTGGTTGACTACTTTTTTGTTTCGGTTGAATGATTTCTGGTGTGGCTTTACTGGGGAAGTGAGACACTGATTCAAAACCTTTACTAGATTGTGGTGCTGAAACTGTCCGATCTACCGCAGAAGATATAGATGGATTACCTTTGCTATGTTTCAGTACAGTTTTTACTGGTGAAACGTTAACCTGATCGAGACAATTTGATTTGGATACTTTATCAACTTGTGGTGCTGAAACTTTCTTATCTACTACGGATGATGTAGATGGATGGGATCTGTCAAGTTTCTGTATAGATTTTTCTGATTTCCTTTTGACAGTGTCACGAGACTTTGATGTCGGATCCGATTCTGTACAGTACACCACAGATGAACGTTTGCTTTGTTGTTCTGATATCGTTTTAACGGAGTGAACCGAGTGTGATTTAGAATTCCTCTTCATAGATTGCACTGAGCATTTCTGACGTTCTATAAATGATTTAGATAAAGGGTTCTTGCTTTGTTGTTGATCAGAATTTTCGGATGAAAATTCATAGGGATCGTGAGACTTTGGTTGAACATCTTCATTTACTAAGCGCGTTGAACATTTATGGTCGACTATAGATGGAATGTGTGATTGTTGTTCACGTTGTTTTTTATCCTTTCTGATAATCTTTGTTTCCATTTGACAGTTAGATTTGGAATTTTTAACACCAGGTGAATCTTTGACAGCTGTTTCAAGCAGCACTGTCTTTTGATGTGCATTACCCTTTTTGTTTTCTGGAAGTTCTTTCTTCCTTCTGCCATTGCGCTGAGAAATGGATTTGGAGTCTTTAAATGTAGGAGACAATGCTACCGTATTTGGTACAACTGAGTGGTTATCCAACTGTTTGGGGTTTGGGTTTGGTATATTCTTTTTGACAGAGTTAATAGCAGAACTGCTAGAATGAATTGGTTTGACATTTGGAAGTGCCTTATCCATATCTTTATCATGGTTGGCATTATCATTTTTGTCCATGGATTGTTTAACTGCAGGAATTCCAACTTTTAAAGTTTTTGATTGTGTTGTACGTAATTTGTTTAGTGCTTGTTTTGGGTGCTTGTTTGTGTTGTTAATGGCTTTGGATCTTTCAGGAAGTTGCTGCTGTGTTCTGGTGGTGTCAATGACTTTACAATGAGGTTCATTTGTAAAATTTGTTGCTACTGAAGAATCTGACTTTTCGTGTTTGTCATGATTTAATTGTATTGACATTTTTGTTTCCTTCGATAGTTGGACTTTGCTGTGACATGAAGCACCCTTCAACGAAGCTTGTGAAATAGCGATAGCTTTCTCGTTTGACTTTTTGGCTAGCCTCAATTTCTTTTGTTGTTGTCGTCGTTGAATGACAGCTATTTGATCAAATAGAAATTGCTTGACTCGTTTGGCTGTATTTTCATCCACCGCGACTTTTGATTTCAATATTTGGAGAGGGTTATCGTCTGTTCCGAACTTGTTCATTTCATTGCAATGTTCAGTTTTACTTGTTGATAGATCAACGGGAAATTCAGTCTGATTTTTGTAAATTATATCTGTAGCACCAGATTTATCAGTTGCAAGAGTTGCATCATCGTCCAACTTTCGTTGACTCATTGTTTGTTTTGCCATGCGTTTTTGTTCAGTATTTATATCAGACCAGTGGATGGTCCTCGCCTGTTCTCCTGGTGAAATTGTTACCTTTTGGTTACATTGGTTTGGTTGTTGTGTTTGAGGAACTTGAGAAGAAGAAAGGGAAACCATATTTTCAGGTGTTTCTACAGTCGCTCCTACACCAGATAATGTCATTGGTTGGATGGGTCTTTCTGCAGCAGGATATTGATTTTGTGATCCACATTTCACCAAACAAAGGGACTCGTCTGTTTTAGCAGCTGCAACGGTTGGACATGTATTCAATCCATTGGGGGCTATGTCAGCTATTGGTGGCGAACGACTGGGTACAGTCTGCATTCCAGTCTGTATTCTAGACGAGTTTTTATCGATAGGCCTATCATGACCCCGTCCATTATGCTGAAGGTTGAAATGACAACCTGTAAATGTGTCACTATTTTGTGTGCGTTTAGCAGTATTTGCATGTTGTTCAATGACAAGAAAATGTTTGAATATTGAAGTATTTTCTTCTCTATTATTTTCCACACATGGTGCTGAAAGATTGTGAACGTCCGGCATACCAGGATGTAATCTAGGCCAACCTTTATCCACATTCACTTGTTCTTTATGTTGATAGTTCATTTGACTATTGGAAATTGTTTCATGCTCGTGTGAGCCATAACAATCTTTTGTATTTTGTTCTAATACAAGAAAAGGTCTGAATATCGAAGTATTTTCATCTCCTTTATAATGTTTTTTTATTTGTGCCTCCTTTGTGCTTCTTAAATGTGTTTCAAAATCACTCTCACTATTACGGGATTGAATATTTACTGCCTTTTGTGAGTCATTATTAGGTTTTGTCTTGTGTTTTACTTCTATGTTACTTGGTAAGCTTGTGCTTTTATTTCCATGATCATCTTTCAAGACAACTTCTACTTCAATCAAACTAGAGGATTTCGTTTTTGTCGATGATAATGAACAATCTGGTCTGAGTACAGATGAAACAATGCTGCCCCCGTGTCTTTGAGCTGAATAATTTTCCTTACCACTTTCTTTTCCATCTGATATTTCAGAAATTGTCTTACCCATTGTGTTACAAAACATGCTTGAATTGTCTGTATGCTTTTGCACCGGCGCTTCTTTTTCAACTTGATTCTTGGAAATGTTTGGAGGGAACTTTGCATCGCAAGTATCTTTTGACTGATAAGCACTATTATCACTAATAGGACTTTCTGGAATGTTTAAAAATGTTTTAAAAAATGATGTACCATTACTGTTGTCTATTGAGTTTCTCACGCCGTTAATTTCGGATATGTGTGTTTCAATTTTCCTAGATGGTGGCATTGTCTCGTACCTGGTGTTACAACGTTTACTAATGGATCGTTTTTGCGACAAAGAAGCTGTTTTGTCAGACATCTGATTTTTACCATTTGCACTATTGCTCTGGCTTATTGAGGTCGCACTTACCCGATCCAACGTGGGAGATGATCTATCGTCACTGATCCTTAAAAAAGGTTTAAAAAAAGAAGTCTCACCTTCACCTGTTATCGTTTTGTCTGCAGACACATTACCAATTCCCTGCGACACATGAAGGGGCAATTTAGTCATAGCTCCTTGTTGGACATGGTCTATACATTGTATGTCCTCAAACTGCATGTCACTCGCTGAGCTGTCTTTGCTCAACGTAGTACCTGAACTATCTTTCTGTGGGTGATTATGTTCAACGACTTTGGAGGAATTACTTTTATTTTGATTGTCTGTGAGAGTTCCAGATTCATTGTCACTTTGATGGTCTGCAGAGTTAGTTAGCAGAGCATCCAGAATTAGCTTGTCTAGATTATCTTCTGAAAGTGAGTTAAAGCTTTCCATTACCAGTCTTGTATCTAGACAAGGTTTATAACTTTTGTCAATGTCATTTGTGTTTTGATAAGTTTGATTGTTTTGGCAATGTTCTGAAGACCTGGTTGTCTCTGAGCCGTTGCTGTCTTGCGACAGACTGTCAGTTTTCGAACAATCGCTGAGCAATGTACACTGCACAGTTTCACACGTGTCTTCTTCTAAAATACCATTAGTTGGGTTTGCTTTAGTTTGCGGATCGTGTGGTAAACACATAGTTGTTTCATGTGGTTTCATTGGGATATTATTTTGACAGGTTTGGCTTTCATCCGATATAAATGGTGTTCTATTGCACATTTCATCACCATTGTCATTTGTTGGACTTGGTATGTTATCAACATCTTTGTTGTTGACATCATGTTGTTCACCTGTTGTAGCTTTCTGTCTGCAAGCAACAATACTCGAAGTTCCGATTGTTTCGGATACAGTCTCATCTGTAATACTTGAACCTTTAGAAATACTTGAATTTTCAGCAGCTAGTATTTGTCTATTTTCACCCTCCATTATTTGCTGAAATGAAGTAATTGCTTTCAGTTTTGACTTATAATTTTCGTTTGTTTGAGATACACTTTTTTCAATGTTTCTTTGTGTATCGTTACCATCGCATATTTCGGTGTCAGTTTTGTTTTCCCTATCTTGGCTACCATCTCTGCGCTCCGTACATAACATCTCTGTTTGCATATTGAACGTGATGGTTTCATCCTGATCTCGATCTCCTTCGTGTAAAGATCCGGTTCTATATTTTGCAATCACTTTTGGGGACAGTCGTTGTACTGACACATAGGGTTTCAAATAAAGAGGTAGATTGTGTATAGTCATGTGAAAGCATGTCATTTTTCTTTGTTTGTTTGAACATTTATCCAGTTTAATTACCCCTCTTTTGGACTTAGCCTTTCTGTGTTTATATTTACGGTTGGTGTTTACCATAAAGATGTTACTGTTCTTAGTTTGAACATTCACCATACTAGATGACTTTATTGATTCAGTTTCAGGGTCGTTTCGTTTTCTCAACTTTGGAATTGTGCAAGAATCTGGCCATCTTGTCCTCATTTCTAGTAACTGTCCTTTCAAATTTGATTTAATTTCATCGTTTCTACGTTTTCTCGACTCCATTTTCTGTTTGTTTTTATTCCCCGTTTTCGTCAGCACAAATCTAAAGCCTCTTCTTGTCTCTCCTTTCACTTCCCAATGATTCACCTTGGAGCCTACGGCGAGGAAGGGAGTTTCTAAATAAACCGGGTGTCTCTTTTCAAGTTCCAGTACAGCATATGGAAGAATTTGACGGGGACATCTTACTGTGATGGACGTTTCATCGTCATGTTCGTAAAAGAAAACCTGAAACAACGAATAACACTATTAGTTTTCAAATAATTTAGATTGAGGATGTTATGTAGAGGTTCGTCGACCCGTATCCCATTCGTATGAGAAATGGACCCAGACACTTATCACATTCTTTGAACTTTACTTAAAATAAACTTCATATTACTGTATTTGAGCCAGGCAGGATGAATGAGAAATGAGCCACAGTGCAACAAATGACATGTGGCTTTAGAATGGGTAGGTCGGAAGTTATCAATAAAATTTATGTACACTTATAAAAGCTTTTGCATTCACCCGATATTAACAGTTTGCAATATAATTCATATATACGCCTTTAAAGCATTTGCAAACAGAGACAAATAGGAGCCGTCTGATCTGGGTCGTGAAATGATAAAGATCGGATTCTACAGATTCTGTCTAGGCCGAAAAAGGGTATAAAGAGCAGACATGCCATAGTGTCTTATACGGTAGGAGAGAGGTACAATTTGATAGTTTGACCTTAATCATCGAAGTGTTTTTCATATCACTGTATGAGATCACATGACCATACTCACATGACATTATAACAATGGTCAGATGATTTATCCCCTTCCTTCATGTAAACTCCTTTTCACGCATTTGCAAACAAAGTAGACCCAAATAAAATGGCTTCTTTAGGAGCCGTCTGATCAGGGTCTGCTCTGCTTGTTAATGGAACTTGATAGACCTGGTTCCTTAGTTTGCAAAGTGACTACAATGTCCTACCTTCCATATTTCATTATAACTATGTTGTCCATGAATATTCAGTAGGTATTGAACTTTGAACATAGAACAAGGAAAGGGTTGTATGATTGTGTTGTTTGAATATACAGTAAAACCCCTCTAAACCAGACATTAAATTTGGTATACATATCCCTCTTGGAGAAAGATGACAGCTAAATGCAGCAAGGTGAAAGTCTTTCACCCTGCATTAAGCAGCCACCTGCCTAAACGAATCTAAATTCTTCTCAACTAGAATTCGTTTTGAGAGGTTTTGCTGTTTTATGAAATCAAGTTAACTCTTTCGCTGCCCAATTGTGTCGTCAACAAACTTACAGTAAAACCCCACTAAACCGGGCATTAATTTTGGTATACGTATCACTCTTGGATACAGATGGCAGCTAAATGCAGCAGTGTGAAAGACATGCAGAAAGCTCTCCTAGAAGCTCCTCTAGGAGCTTTCTGCATGAAGTTCACCCTGCATTAAGCAACCAACAGCCTAAAATAATCTAAATTCTTCTCCACTATAATTCGTTTTGAGAGGTTTTACTGTATTTGTGAAATCAAGTTAACTCTTTCGCTGCCAAATTTTGTCGTCTA
The DNA here is from genome assembly GCA_963576725.1 of Azorinus chamasolen. Classification (NCBI taxonomy): domain Eukaryota; kingdom Metazoa; phylum Mollusca; class Bivalvia; order Cardiida; family Solecurtidae; genus Azorinus; species Azorinus chamasolen. Next base: position 46,878,219 of record OY755236.1, read on the forward strand.
CAAACTTACAGTCAAAGCCCTCTAAACCAGACATAAAATTTGGTATACAGCTCCCTCTTGGAGACAGGTGGCAGCTAAATGCAGGGTAAAAGTCATGCAGAAAGCTCTCCTAGAAGCTCCTCTAGGAGCTTTCTGCATGCATTTCACCCTGCATTAAGCAACCAACAGCCTAAAATAATCTAAATTCTTCTCCACTATAATTCGTTTTGAGAGGTTTTACTGTATAATTTTTATGTGAAATCAAGTTAACTCTTTCGCTGCCAAATTTTGTCGTCTGCAAACTTTGCTACAAATTTTATTTTTCATTTTTCTTCTTTTTTGTTTCAAAAACCATTGTCACAGTAACACACAGTTTGGATTCTGATGAGACGCCGAGTATACTCGGTGTACACATGCCATTATAAAACCCTTTGCATACTGAATATTAAACGTTTTACAATATAGTCAATTCAGTGTGAAGGGTTTTATAATCTTTGAGAAGAATTTGCATGACAAGCAGTGCATAGCTTGATCAGGGAGCCCTTTGGTCTGGATCTACAATGTTAGAAATAATTAGAATACTAGTAGTTTTCCGCATTCAAAGACCAGGGGAGTAAATGTACAGTCGGCTGAGCGGTCCTTCGGACAGAAAGTAAACTATATAACTAGATACTTTACTTTAGATCTGATTTATTGTTTACATAAACGTTATAATTTTTAACTTACATGACTGCATTTATAAGCGTCGAAAATTGGCATCGTGGGCACCACCTGTCGCGCAGAAACATGGCAATCAAACCCAATATAGGGCTTGACGACGTTGTCGTCTTTATTGACGCGAGGAACAATCGGTTTGGACTTTCCAAAAATGGCCTGGCAAGGAAAGAATATACATACGATGAACTTGTATTGAGCAAATCTGTTGATGGGAATACAGTAAACCAATACAGTAAACGCTCGCTCATTCGAACACTTTCATACGTATCATTGTCGGTGTTTAACCCTTTCCCTCATATAAACGTGTTTTCACGCATTGGCAAACAGAGCAGACCCAGATCAGACGGCTCCTATAGGATCCGTCTGATCAGGGTCTGCTCTGTTTGCTAGTGGAATTTCAAATATCTGTTTCTTCACTTTCTAAAATGGCCACATTGTTCCACCATCTACACTTCATTAAAACTAGTTTGTCCATTTATATTCATTAGGTATTGAAATTTGGAATAAATATAGAACAGGGAAAGGGTTAAGACAGGTGGCAGTTTAGTGTAGGATGGGGGACATGTAGAAAGCTCCTCTATGAGTTTTCTGCATGACATCCATCTGCATTAAGCCGCCACCCGCCTTAATGGTTCTCGATTATTCTTGATTAAATGTTCGAATTGGCGAGGTTTTATTGCATATTCTACATACAATCTTGGAGAGAAGACGAAATGTTTTTTTTAAAATACAGTTGAACTTCGATATCTCGAACTCGGATAACTCGAACTTCGCGATAACTCGAACAAAAAGTTCAGTCCTCCAAAAACTAACACTGCAGAATTGCTCTAAAATGCATCGCTACAGATATCTAGAAACACATGTGACAGGTTAATACAGGTCTAAAGTAATGCTGAAAGTTCCTACAGGAGCTTCCAGCATTACTTCAGATCTGTATTAAGCTGTGGTCTTGATAAATCTTTCAGATTAGAAATCGGATGACTCGAACATGTTATCTCGAACGTATTTGTACGGTCCCTTGAAGTTCGACTTATCGAAGTTCAACTGTAAGCTGAAGCATACGATAATCGTCGGAGGCAAAATCGAATTGGCAGCGAAAGGGTTGTTCGAATGAGTTCAGGGAAATGCACATGTCTCAAAATATTTTTGGACTTTAGGATGACCTGAATAAATTGCATTTATATGAGGAGCAATCCCAGCAGTAACCTACTAAGCTCGACGTGGTTGTCATTGGCAACCAGCCTGGATCCAGATGAGACGTTAGTTGCCCGGTCTCTCATCAGGGTCCATGCTTATAAAGCTTTTTAGTTGAGTCTGAGTTTGTTCTCAATCTTTTGATTGGTCAGATTTGAGTTCTCAAGCTTTTGATTGGTCAGATTTGAGCCAAAGGCTCAAATCTGACCAATCAAAAACTTGAGAACGTACTCAGACTCAACTAAAAGCTTTATAAGCATGGACCCTGACTTATAAGCTGTTTGACACTCGATCAATAGTTTTACATAAGTTTTAACCCATCCCCTCATATTGACATCTTTTGACGCCTCAGTAAAGGTAATGTGTTTTAAAATCATTGTGATAAAAAGAGCATTTTCTCCTTATGAGCAAATGCTCTGTTTATCACTATGGTTTCGAAACTACACAATTCAAAAATTATCTTTTTTCTAGTAAATGCTTCTTTTCAGGAGATTTATCCAGAGGCTTGGTCTAAAAAAACAGCGTATGAGGTAACGGGTTAATGAGTCTAAAAGTAATTAAAACGTGTGGCAGACTGCAGTTTGAGCAAGCGTCTTTTATTCAGCACAAACTTTTACAAAAAACTAGCTGTTTACTAGCGATTACCACTGCAACATGTTCGGACTTGGTGTCTCATCTTGATTCAAACTTTGACACTCTCCGATAATTGTTGAAGAGAAATAATATTAGTAACTTTCAGAATTTCAGCAGATGATAATGTTTGCTGACGACAATTACTTAACCCTTCCCCTGTCCTATGTTTAGTCACAATTTTAATACCCATTGAATAGTCATGAACAAAACAGCAATAATAAAATATTGAAGGTGGTACATTGTAGCTATATGAGAAAGTAAAGACACAGATCTATCAAATCCCATCAGCAAACAGAGCAGACCCTGATCAGACGGCTCCTTAAGGAGCCGTCTGATCTGGGTCTACTCTGTTTGCAAATGCTTGAAAACACGTTTCTATGAGGGAAAGGGTTAAGAATTTTACAGATACACTTTGTAGAAAAACAGAATTGACCTTTGCACCCTGTACTCTATCAATACTTTATTTTACCACTTTGGCAAACAAAGTCAATCCAGATACTGTAGGTGCTGTCTGATCAAGGTCTGCTCTGTTTGCTTATTATGGAATTATATAGATCTGATTCCGCAGATTCTGGCAAAAGTTTCGATGTCCATGCATCATTATAAAAAGTAATCCAATTAATTCAATAGATTTTAAGATGGCATTATTTCTGACTCGAGTAGCCTAAGAATGAAGCATGCAAAACTTGAACACGTGGCATTTTTCTTGTTCAACAAGCAAAAGGTCAAAACCTAGAACTTTACAGAGCTACAGATAAAGGTGCGCACTCAAACACTATAATCGTCATTTCTCCACCAAACCCTATGGTGTAACGACTCTTTAGAATCGTCTCGAAGAGACGATTCTAAAGAGTGGTTACACCATAGGGTTTGGTAGAGAAATAAAGAAGTTATTCTTCAAAATGTTTTCATTTAAGCATCTTATCTGACATTCTCAACTTACTTTATGCACTAACACCAAACAAGAAAACGCATTCTCATGAACTGCCATAAACCGTGTAAGAACGTCGTAATGGCGGACAAGATGGACGCCACTTTCGGCGTGACCGAGGACATTGCGCTTATTTTGGCCAGCTTTGTTTCCGCCTTTACTTATTTCCTCAACCGATCTTTTTGTTTCAGATGAAAACACTACATGCTCTTGGTAGATTCCCATTCTACGAATCTGAAATAAATGACGAACCAGTGTGTTACCCATGAAAATATTATATCACTCAGCAGTCGATATAGAATCGTAGTTAACTAAATGTGTGACACTTTTGATTGTTTTTGAAGAGAAATTGTGAAACAAGCAATATGTACGATTCTCTATTTAACCCTCTACTCCACAGATACATCTTTTAACACCTTTGCAAACCGAGTAAGTGCAGATCAGACGGCTCCTATAGGAATCATCTGATCAGAGTCTGTTATGTTTGCTTATTACATTACATAGATCTGCATCTACAATTTCTGCCAAGGTCAACAGTGTCTATGTTCATATGCCATTATAATAAAAATCAGAGAATCACTAATTCATGATGTCGTTATTTCTTCTGTAAACAACCATACTTGTTGAATTTGTATCATTTGATTTTAACATTCAGCAAGCTATGCAAGACCAGCAATCTGCTTCAAGTCAATGCAGTTAACCCTTTCCCTGTTCTATGTTAATTCCAAATTTTCAATACCTACTGAACATTCATGGACAAAATAGTTTTAATGAACTATGGAAGGTGGAGCATTGTAGTCATTTTAGAAATTAAAGAAACCGATCTATCAATTTCCCTGAGCAAACAGAGCAGACCCTGATCAGACGGCTGCTATAGGAGCCGTCTGATCTGGGTCTACTCTGTTTGCAAATGCGAGAAAAGACGTTTATATGAGGGAAAGGGTTAATATGCTAAATGTTAATTATGAGTTCATTTACAGTGAGTCCACGTTAGTGAGTACACTAACAGTGAGTACTGTGATTCCACTAACAGGTCATAGATAAAGTGTTATGGAGTTTATAAGTAAGTATACAATAGGACCGTTCTAAAGCGACCACTTAATGAAATAACATAGGTGTCTTTAAAAGCAGGGGGTTACTTAATGCAGAACGAAGTAATGCAGAAAGCTACCACGCACATTAAGCTATCACCTGTCTTTATGACCCAGAATTATACCTCCTTTTGGTGGTCGCTTTAAAGGAATATTGCCGTATTCTAAAATATAAATTGGAGAAGCAAGCATAATGTCCTTTACCGAGCACATAAAACGTAAGTGCTTACCGAGTTGTCTTGTATTTCGCTCTTGTAGGTATTGAAGGACCTTTTCAGTTTTCTATTGTTGATCAGGTGTATGGATTTAATTCTCCAGTATCGATCACGGAACTCTGGATCTACATTGGTGCGTTTGATGTCCTTTAACAGCTCTGTTACTTCCGGCGAAACCAAATCGACCTTTTGTAAATTTGATCCTGCATATAAAAGATAGCATCGATGCGTTGAATGTTTGGTTTACACGCGTGTTTATAAAACGAACATAATAGAGATACGCCATCCATGTGATAAAATGTACTTTCGAGACTTTAACCTCAGCCCGCTGAAAACAAACTGATGTCTGGATCAAGTGTAATTTTAACTACTTCCGCTACAATCAAGCTCATAGGCTATTTTTAGATCAAACTACTTTGAATAAATCTACCGAAAAGGAGCATTAACTAGAGAAAGGGGAAATTTTAGAATTGTGTAGTTTGAAACCATTGTGATAAATAGATCATTTGCTCCTATAGGAGCAAATGCTCTATTTATCACAATGGTTTCATAAAGTGACTTTTGCAGAGGCGTCAAAAAGCGTCAACATGAGGGAATGGGTTAACAGAGTGTAAAAGAGTTGAAACGCCGAGTTACTTGGCGTCTCATCTGGATCCCAGGTGTTTGCAAATGAGAGTGAAGTCGGGAATAGCGGAATAAGACAGATACCAGGCAAACCGACTCGGTGGCATCCATGCTTTACACTTAACCCTTTCACCGCCAATGTCGCAAAAATGCACCACGACAAATAGTGCAGTCCCAGATCAGACGCAGCCTTTTCAGGAACTTCACTTTTTGTCTCAAACACTATTTCTATATCTGTACTTTATTCCTTTGAAGTTTGCATTTATTTATCTCATTTCCTTATTTTACAGAATGATTTAACAAAATTGGATTGCAGACGACAATTAGAAATTTGGCGCCGAAAGAGTTATTTGCGTAATCACATTGTATTGCATTACACCTTGTCAAATACGGTATAGCATGAAAGGTATTTGCCACTGCTCTGGGCTGGGCCAAAACTGTTGTCAAAACATTGTAGTAGCACCGGTATTTATATATACAAATGCTATTTTTTATTCCGATACTGATTGTTCGTGTTTTTATGACCATTTCCCTCATATAAATGCTTTTCACGCCTTTGTAAACAGAGTAGACCCAGATAAGACAGCTCCAACATCTGGTCCGCTCTTTAGTCCTAACTCTACAGTTTCTACCAATACCAAACATTCATGTGTACATATGCCATTATTAACAGTCAGCTAATAAATATAGATGATGTCATTATTTTACATAAATACCCTGCCTTACAGACCCATAATCTTTTGATGACCGTAATACACGTTTTACTGTATTCAAGAGGGAAGGGGTTAAGCGAAATACTTGTAGCCATATACCCATGACGATATATAGTAAACTATCTGGGATATTCGTAACAATATTATCGCTATAGCAAATGAATCATGTCATGGGAAACGATACCGTAGGAGCTATGCAATAATGGATCCAGACCAGCCAACCCACCCCTAAACAAGCAATGACTAGGACTAGCGACCACATTCCAAAACGTGTAGATCAATACCAGCAAACGCACCATACAAGAAGTACACGTATAATGGATCAAAATCAATCACCGTATATTGTAACAAGAATGACCAAAACCAGTCACCATATAATATGTATAGACCCAGTCCAGCACTGTATCATGTAACAAGTATAGACCCAAACCAGCCATTGTATCATGCAACGCGTATAGTATAGACCCAGTCTATCTACCGTATACTGTAACAAGTATAGACTCAAACCAGCCATTCTATCATACAACACGTATAGGTATAGACCCAGTCCATCCAGCGTACCCTGTAACAAGTACAGATCGTATCCTGTAACACGTATAACCAGCGTATCCTGTAACAAGTATAAACCAAAACAAGAGGGCCAAGATGGCCCTTAATCGCTCACCTGATTACCATAGATTTAAGATTTTTGCAGGGTAGCCCATGGGTAGGGTCAATATTGAACTTAGGGAAAATATATGAACAATGTTGATAGTGGATCATGAGCAGTGGATCATGAGCAGTGGTTCTGCAGAACAAGATTTTCAAAGATTTAGTATATTGATTTTATCAAGACAATGATTCTGACCAATGAAGATTGGGCTAAAATTGTGCTCTCTAAAGTATTTTTTCTAAGATTTGACCTAGTGACCTACTTTCTATTCCCACCCAACCCATGATCACACTCAACCTTAAGACAAACACTCTGAGCAAGTTTGAGGAAGACTGGACTAAAAATGTGGCCACTGGAGTGTAAACTAGATTTCTCTAAGATATGACCCAGTGACCTACTGTTTGACCTCACATAACCCACTTTCAAACTTGTCCAAGATTTTATTAGGACAATCATTCTGACCAATTTTCATGAAGATTTGGCTATAAATGTGACCTCTAGGGTGTTCACAAGGATTTCGTACTATTTGACCTAGTGACCTAGTTTTTAACCCCACATAACCCACTTTCAAACTCCTCCGAGATGTTATCAAGACAATCATTATGACTACGTTCCATGAAGATTGGACTAAAATTGTGACTACTAGAGTGTTCAAAAGGTTTTTCTACTGTTTGACCTAGTGACCTAGTTTTTTACCCCACATAACCCATTTTTCAAACTCCTCCGAGATTTTATCAAGACAATCATTCTGACCAAGTTTCATGAAAATTGGGCTAAAAATGTGACCTGTAAAGGGTTCACAAGGTTTTCCTACTATTTGACCTAGTGACCTAGTTTTTAACCCAACTTGACCCACTTTCGAACTCGTCCGAGATTTTATCAAGACATTCATTCTGACCAAGTTTCATGAAGATTAGACTACACTTGTGACCACTAGAGTGTTCACAAGCAAATTGTTGACGACACACGACGCACGACGCACACCGCACGACGCACGACGCACGACGGACATTCAAGTCTCCCAAAAGCTCAACCTGAGCTTTGCTCAGGTGAGCTAAAAAACAAGCCACCGTATGATAGCATGTAACCAGTAAAGACAAAAACAAGCCATCGTATCAAATATAGATCAGCACCAGCAAACGTATCCTGTACATGTAGCAGGTATAGACCAAAATCAACCACCGTATTATATAACGTGTGAAGACCCAGTCCAGCCATGGTATCCTGTAACAACCATAGACCAAAACAAGCCACCGTATCCTGCAACAAGTAAAGACTGTACAGTACAAGCAACATATCCTGTAACAAGTATTGACCAATGCCAGGCAACATATTCTGTAAAAAGTATAGACCAAAACCAGCCACCATATCCTGTAGCATGTATACACCAAAACCAGCCACAGTATCCTATATCACGTATAGACCCCGGCAACCAAACGTATCCTGTAACAATTACAGACCAAAATCAGTCACCGTATCCTGCAACAAGTAAAGACTCTGTACAGTACAGGCAACATATCCTGTAACAAGTATACACCAAAGCCAGCCACAGTATCCTATATCACGTATAGACCCCGGCAACCAAACGTATCCTGTAACAATTACAGACCAAAAACCAGCCACCAGAATTGTTTTGAGTGGTTTATTGTACCACTACCACCCTTTCTAAAAGACGCAAATGCTGTCAACAAGATACACTCTACTGTGCATGTCAGTTTTGTGTGACCTTGTAATCATATGCCTTACTTTGGAAAATGATAAACAACTTGACCTGGTAAGGCTTGCAAATACTCTCGAAACTTAAAACTGTCTCTAAATAGATACGTGTATGCTTATACGATATAACAACTGATTACATTAACATCTCAATGAAATATTTGTTGTGTATAAGACCTTATTGTGTAAGGTTTTAACCCTTATATTCCATGAATATTCATATAATAAATAATGACGTTATGAATATTAATTAGATTAATGTGTTATATCAGAACACGTGGCACGGGAGTAACTGTGTTGTGGCCATGACAGAAACTGTAGAATTATATCTGTATTATAACATAAGCAAACAGAGCAGACCCTGATCAGACGGCTCCTATAGGATCCGTCTGATCTGGGTCTACTCTGTTTGTAAAGGCTTAGTATGACGTATTTATAGAGTTCAGGGTTAAGATTTTAAAGCTCGAATAATCATGTTAGACTTGTGGCAAAACGATAAAAACACCATATCAATGATGGAAAATGTCCCGTAGCGCATGCGTATTGAGTTGTAATCCATGCATAGATCCTACTTTTAATCCTAGTTGTTAATGCTTTAAACGAAAAACACATAAATGATATTTACCCTTACTAAAATCCACCAAGTTAGTACACAAGCCATCCCGAGACGAAGCGTCCTTCTCCATGTTTTCATTTAACTTGTGCAATGACTTGTAAAATCACATTTTACATATACACGAGTGTGTTACATTAGGACAACTACTTCACCCTATAAGGTTTAATACTCTTTGCAACAAGTGTATTTACATGTACATGTACATGTACCGTAGTCATGTGATCAAATCTCTTGTCAGCCACTCAAAAGAGATAACCATATTGACATGGTATCCCGTTAACAAGAAAATTACATAAAGACTTCAATTGTCATATATTTCAAACACTGAATTTAAAACACATAGCTGATATGCTCAGCTCCTTTCGCATTAATATACCACGGGTAGTGTACTACACGTTAAGACTTTTATTCTAAAGTGTTGGTTAAACGCTGTATAAACCGCGCAGCTTTTCAACGGTTTTTAACAAGTCACATTTCACAAAAACCTTATCGCACGACTGATCCTATATTGGTATTGTATTTGTCGAGTTTGAATTACATGAAACCAATGATCGTGAATACAAACCGCTTTGAGGTGCATCGACATTCCAAATAATAACAGAACACAAACGAAAACGTCCTCTCAGATTTGGATTCTGTGCAATTTTAACTACTTCAGATTCTATCAAACTGTTTAAGATTGTTGACCGAGTGTCAAACAGCTTGTATCCTGATGTCTTATCTGGACCCAAGCTGTTTGCAAATACGAGTCAGTTCGCCAACAGCGAGATAATGGTTAAATTATATGGTTAGAGAGATCGAAGACATAGATAATGGTTAAATTATATGGTTAGAGAGATCGAAGACACAGATAATGGCGAGTATGTTGGGTATGTACTGTGAAGACATAGATACTGTTTTGGGTCTGTACTGTGCTTGCATACCTTTAATCTTGCTTTTAGAAGTTTCATCTGGTGTGGACGCCATTTCGATTTGTTCTCTCAATTTCTCCCGAGACACATTTGACATAAATACACGAACTGGAAAGAAAAGAAAACACGGTTTATTTTTTTGCTGCCAATGTCGCCTCTGTGATTACAAGGATCAAAACTGGTTGTTACTGTATTAATATTGCTGAAAGAAAATGATACAAACAAAACATGTAGCAGACAACAACATTTGCAGACGACAATATTTGCAGACGACAATATTTTGGCAGCGAAGGATTTAACTCTGTCCTCCATAAATACGCCTTTCTACGCCTCTGTAATAGTTAATCTTGAAACCATTGTGATAAATAGAGCATTTGCTCCTATGGAGCAAATGCTATATTTATCACAATGGTTTCAATACTACATTTTCCTTTTCTCTAGTAGATACACATTTTTGGTAGATTTATCCAAAGGGGGTAGGTCTAAAAATAGCCTATGAGGGATTGGGTTAAAGTGACAGTCTCAATTAACAGCGCGTTTTATAAATGCCTAAAAATTACATAACTAATGTGGTTTTATGTTGGAAAGAAGTATACCGGTCTAACAGGCCTATCTTTCCCCCTGGCCAGTTTTTCCCCGGGGGAAAAAAGGCCTAGTCAGTTTCCCCCCCCCCCCCTAGTCCAGTTTTTCCCCCCTCCTCAGCCTGGGGGAAGAATAGGCCTAGGCCTTTTTTTCTACCCTGTGACTTGATTTTATCTTTTCAGATAGGGGGGAAGAAATGGCTCAGGCCTTTTTTTCTCCCCTGTGAATTGATTGTATCTTTTCGGATAGGGGATGGGGAAGAAATGGCCTAGGCCTTTTTTTCTCCCCTTTGATATGATTTTATCTTTTTAGGTAGGGGGGGGGGGAAGAAATGGCCCAGGCCTTTTTTTCTCCCCTTTGATATGATTTTATCTTTTTAGATAGGGGGGAAGAAATGGCCCAGGCCTTTTTTTCTCCCCTGTGAATTGATTGTATCTTTTCGGATAGGGGATGGGGAAGAAATGGCCCATGCCTTTTTTCTCCCCTGTGAATTGATTGTATCTTTTCGGATAGGGGATGGGGAAGAAATGACCTAGGCCTTTTTTTTCTCCCCTTTGATATGATTTTATCTTTTTAGATAGGGGGGAAGAAATGGCCCATGCCTTTTGTTCTCCCCTGTGAATTGATTGTATCTTTTCGGATAGGGGATGGGGAAGAAATGACCTAGGCCTTTTTTTCTCCCCTTTGATATGATTTTATCTTTTTAGATAGGGGGGGGGGGAAGAAATGGCCCAGGCCTTTTTTTCTCCCCTGTGAATTGATTGTATCTTTTCGGATAGGGGATGGGGAAGAAATTACCTAGGCCTTTTTTTCTCCCCTTTTATATGATTTTATCTTTTTAGATAGGGGGGGGGGGGGAAGAAATGGCCCAGGCCTTTTTTTCTCCCCTGTGAATTGATTGTATCTTTTTAGATAAGGGGGGGGGGAGAAATGGCCCAGGCCTTTTTTTCTCCCCTTTGATATGATTTTATCTTCTTAGATAGGGGGGAAGAAATGGCCTAGGCCTTTTTTTCTCCCCTGTGAATTGATTGTATCTTTTCAGATAGGGGATGGGGAAGAAATGGCCCAGGCCTTTTTTTCTCCCCTGTGAATTGATTGTATCTTTTCGGATAGGGGATGGGGAAGAAATGGCCTAGGCCTTTTTTTCTCCCCTGTGAATTGATTGTATCTTTTCGGATAGGGGATGGGGAAGAAATGGCCTAGGCCTTTTTTTCTCCCCTTTGATATGATTTTATCTTTTTAGATAGGGGGGGGGGGGAAGAAATGGCCCAGGCCTTTTTTTCTCCCCTGTGAATTGATTGTATCTTTTCGGATAGGGGATGGGGAAGAAATGACCTAGGCCTTTCTTTTCTCCCCTTTGATATGATTTTATCTTTTTAGATAGGGGGGGGGGAAAGAAATGGCCCAGGCCTTTTTTTCTCCCCTTTGATATGATTATATCTTTTTAGATAGGGGGAGAAGAAATGGCCTAGGCCTTTTTTTCTCCCCTGTGAATTGATTGTATCTTTTCGGATAGGGGATGGGGAAGGCCAGGCCTTTTTTTCTCCCCTTTGATATGATTTTATCTTTTTAGAGAGGGGGGGGGGGAAGAAATGACCCAGGCCTTTTTTTCTCCCCTTTGATATGATTTTATCTTTTTAGATGGGGGGGGGAAGAAATGGCCCAGGCCTTTTTTCTCCCCTGTGAATTGATTTTATCTTTTTAGATAGGGGGGAAGAATTGGCCCAGGCCTTTTTTTCTCCCCTTTGATATGATTTTATCTTTTTAGATAGGGGGGAAGAAATGGCCTGGGCCTTTTTTTCTCCCCTTTGATATGATTTTATCTTTTTAGATAGGGGGGGGGGAGAAATGGCCTAGGCCTTTTTTTCTCCCCTTTGATATGATTTTATCTTTTTAGATAGGGGGGAAGAAATGGCCCAGGCCTTTTTTTCTCCCCTTTGATATGATTTTATCTTTTTAGATAGTGGGGGGGGGGAGAAATGGCCCAGGCCTTTTTTTCTCCCCTTTGATATGATTTTATCTTTTTAGATAGGGGGGAAGAAATGGCCCAGACCTTTTTTTCTCCCCTTTGATATGATTTTATCTTTTTAGATAGGGGGGGGGGGAAGAAATGGCCCAGGCCTTTTTTTCTCCCCTGTGAATTGATTTTATCTTTTTAGATAGGGGGGAAGAATTGGCCCAGGCCTTTTTTCTCCCCTTTGATATGATTTTATCTTTTTAGATAGGGGGGAAGAAATGGCAGGGGAGAAATAAATTCACAGGGGAGAAAAAAAGGTCTGGGCCATTTCTTCCCCATCCCCTATCCGAAAAGATAAAATCAATTCACAGGGGAGAAAAAAAGGCCTGGGCCATTTCTTCCCCCCCCCCTATCTAAAAAGATAAAATCATATCAAAGGGGAGAAAAAAAGGCCTGGGCCATTTCTTCCCCCCCCCCCTATCTAAAAAGATAAAATCATATCAAAGGGGAGAAAAGAAAGGCCTAGGTCATTTCTTCCCCATCCTCTATCCGAAAAGATACAATCATATCAAAGGGGAGAAAAAAAGGCCTGGGCCATTTCTTCCCCATCCCCTATCCGAAAAGATACAATCAATTCACAGGGGAGAAAAAAAGGCCTAGGCCATTTCTTCCCCATCCCCAATCCGAAAAGGTACAATCAATTCACAGGGGAGAAAAAAAGGCCTGGGCCATTTCTTCCCCCCTATCTAAAAAGATAAAATCAATTCACATGGGAGAAAAAAAGGTCTGGGCCATTTCTCCCCCCCCCCTATCTAAAAAGTTAAAATCATATCAAAGGGGAGAAAAAAGGCCTGGGCCATTTCTTCCCCATCCCCTATCCGAAAAGATACAATCAATTCACAGGGGAGAAAAAAAGGCCTAGGCCATTTCTTCCCCATCCCCAATCCGAAAAGGTACAATCAATTCACAGGGGAGAAAAAAAGGCCTGGGCCATTTCTTCCCCCCTATCTAAAAAGATAAAATCAATTCACAGGGGAGAAAAAAAGGCCTGGGCCATTTCTTCCCCCCCCCCTATCTTAACAGATAAAATCATATCAAAGGGGAGAAAAAAAGGCCTAGGCCATTTCTTCCCCCATATCTAAAAAGATAAAATCAATTCACAGGGGAGAAAAAAAGGTCTGGGCCATTTCTTCCCCATCCCCTATCCGAAAAGATACAATCAATTCACAGGGGAGAAAAAAAGGCCTAGGCCATTTCTTCCCCATCCCCAATCCGAAAAGGTACAATCAATTCACAGGGGAGAAAAAAGGCCTAGGCCATTTCTCCCCCCCCCCCCTATCTGAAAAGATAAAATCAATTCACAGGGGAAAAAAAAGGCCCAGGCCCATTTTTCCCCCCAGGTTGGGGAGGGGGGAAAACTGGACTAGGGGGGGAAGAAACTGACTAGGCCTTTTTTCCCCGGGGAAAAATAGGCCTGGGCCTTTTTTTCCCCCGGGGAAAAACTGGCCAGGGGGAAAGATAGGACTGTTACACCGGTATCACAAGAAAACTGATGAAATTATTTCTGAAGAAGACAAAACTTTCATGTGTTTGATATCGAAGACTCAGGGTCCATGCTTATAAAGCTTATTAGTTGAGTCTGAGATCGTTCTCAAGCTTTTGATTGGTCAGATTTGAGTTCTCAAGCTTTTGATTGGTCAGATTTGAGCCAAAGGCTCAAATCTAACCAATCAAAAACTTGAGAACGAACTCAGACTCAACTAAACGTTTTATAAGCATGGAACCTGATGTTTTTATTCACCGATGTATAAGTATTTATTCGGGTTGCGTTTAAATTACATGAAATAGGCCGATAATGATTTGCTGTACATCAAACAATACAAGTATCGACGTAAAGGATTTATTTTGTACCACGGAGGCAATAGAGGTGCCAAAAGGCGCCAGTAGGAGAGAATGGGTTAATTCATCGCTGAATGAATATGGTTTCTGTTTAAGTAAACGATTGCTTAAATGAGACCGAAATTGATGAAAGCTCTCTGCATTTATATCGTTCAGCATTGAGCTCCCCATTCCACCAATCTTTCGCTGACAAGTATTGTCGTCTGCAAAATATTTGTCGTCTGCTTCAATATTCTTTTTACTATGTTTTCCCTTTTTGATTCAAAAACATTAATACAGAATCAACCATGCAGTTTTGATCCCGATTTGAAGCCGAGTTACTCGGTGTCTCGTCAGGATCCAAACTGTTTGTAAAAGTAATCACAGATTCGCCACTGACAGCGACATAATTAGTTCTACTTAGGTAGTTCTATTTGTAAGATACAAATAACAAACAAGAAGACGATATCTCGAACTTCAATGGACAATACAAATTACTTCGAGATGGCAGAGGTTCGTGTCATCTTATTTCTAATCTGAACACTTTCTCAAGTTCACAGCTTAACCCATTACCTCATAGGCTATTTTAGATACAACCTTTTTAACTTAATCTACCGAAAAGGAGCATTAATTAGAGAAAAGGAAAAATTTAGAAAGTTGTAGTTTGAAACCATTGTGATAAATAGAGCATTTGCTCCTATAGGAGCAAATGCTCTATTTATCAAAATGGTTTCACAAAGTGACTTTTATAGAGTCATCAAAAGTTGTCAATATGAGGGAAAGGGTTAATGCAGGTCTAAAGCAATGTTGAAAGCTCCTGTTTGAGCTTTCAGCAATTACTCTCGACCTACATTAAGCTGTCACATGTGTTTCTAGATATGCGTAGTGATACATTTTAGAACAATTCTGTGCTGTAAATTTTGGAAAGACCGAACTTTTATGTCGAGATAAATCTCACAGTTCGAGTTATCCGAGTTCGAGATATCGAGCATTAACTGTACATGTAACTAAGAATCCAGATGAGACGTCGAATAACGGAATCCCAAACTGCTCGACACTTTCTGTGCTAAAAGATAAGGAGGATAGTGACTCATAGAGTACAAACGCTACAGCCATTGTTTTCTTTTTCTTCCTTGTATAACTTATGCGCAATTCTTTTGTCTAAAACACTAACTTTTTCACTGCCGATGGCGAAACTATGCCAGTCGGTAAAAACAGTGTGGTTCCAAATGAGATGTCGAATGACCCGGTGTCTCATCAGGAGCCGAAATGTTTTGATCATGTTTTTTAAGAAAAGAAAAAATAACCTCGAAAAATACAGCAGAAGACAGAGTTCGTGACAGCTTTTGACAGTAATCCGAAAACAGGAAGTAAGTCCTTTTGATCATGAATTTAAGATCCGGGCAATATTCACTGTAAACAAGTCCGCAAATCTGACACCCACGTTTGCTTCAGTTTTAACCCTTACCCTGTTGTAAACATATATCTGCCCAAATTTGGATCTGGTACAAATTTGACTACTTCAAGCTTTTGAGAACCAATTGACCGAGTGTCAACTAAGCACGCTAAAACATTACTATCACTAAAAATATTTTTATTATAAAATATATAGGTTTATAATTATATACATGTCATAGTGAGTCTTTACTTTTTCTCTCGGTCATGGCAACGAGCTAGTTTCGCGCCAGATTTACCCGCCTATGAATTCACGGCCGAGACAAAAAATAAGCCATACTCTGTCCATTTATCGTATAAATCAATAAACACCTAAAGTTGTACACATATTTATATCAAATTAACGGTATATGAAAGTAGGCAAATCTTTAGAAATCGCCGATTTTTTAATAGACGGAAACCTTCGTTGATTACACGGAAATCAACGGATACGTTCGGCCAATCTCCAAGTACGGAACTACTCTATCATATGAACACTGAGTTATCACAACAAGAGTTGATATGTGTTCGAAAGAGTAAACACACGAAAAGAGACATGTACATAGTATACATCCGCTACACATAATAGAGTTTCAGAACGAATCCCGTGTATGGTGGGCGTGTTTCCGTTGGTTTCCGAGGTATTAAAAGTTATCCTTCTTTCCGATACAAACAATTCTTTTCTTACCATGTGTTTTAGCATTTATTTAGTATCAAGTCACACAGGTCTCGATTCTGAAGTCATTTAATTACGCAAATTTGGCGAACATATCAGCAGATGTATTATGCGCATGTTTCGTATTATTCAATCAATCCCAGAAGCTGTACACGTATACATACAATGAAAATAATGCTTACAACCCATTTACAACCCATAACTATTTCCGGTATGTAAATTTGAATCTTAAGACAGATTCCGGCCAATGGCGAACTCTGTTCCGTTGGTTCCCGTAGCAATCCATTGTTCTATTTTTCGACACAAACAACCATTTACTAACCGTGCTGTTTAGTGTTAAGTGTTAAGGTACATAGATCCCGATCCTCGAGTCAGTTCGAAACGCAAAATTTGCGGAAATTTGCGCAGCATAAATATAGGTATTCTTTAAACATGTGTGGTTGCTTAATACAGGACAGAAAACTCCCATGGGAGCTTCCTGCATATATTTCGTCCTGCATTAAGCTACCATCTGCCACTATGACAAAATAACAGACCTCTTGTTGATGGTCGTTTTAGAGGGGGTTTAGAGCGTACATAATCATACGAACCACTTTAATGTCCTTCACTAAAAACGTACTGTCTTCATGTGTTGTACTTCATCCTGCAATAAATTTTTAAACGACCATTCCTTTAATGACATGTAAAATGTTTTCTTAACAACGTGTGTTGTACAACCGGGTAACTAAATATCCAAATCTTATCTAGAACACGTGTTGTCTGCTCGACTTCCGTTTGTTGAATGTTTTAAATATTTAAAGTAAACTTCAGCAGATCGATAGAAAAGTAACTCGAGTGCTCAATGATTAAAAACTCCAATTTTAACCATATTTCAAAGTCTGTTTAGTGTTCAGAACACAGCAAACCACGTTATGAAAACCGTTCACACATTAAGCCAACTACAAAATGTAAACTATAATAGACACACCCGGAAGATATGTAATCTAATCTAGTTTTCCTTTTGACAAATGAAACATATTTCAACTAAACATTGATCAGGTGATTGGCTAATTTGAGATTATCTTTGTAAACGTGTTGGATCCAGATGAGACTCTAATCAATTCAGCGTCTCATTAGAACCAACACTGTTTGAAAACCTCAGTGCATTTTACAAATAAATATATTGATCGTACCTTAAATTAAACTAAAGTATGTACAAACATTGTTCCGCTTGTAAAGAATAAAACGAGGATACGTATGAAACCAATACACAATAGAAAAACTCTGCTTTGATAATTAAAACAGGTCGTAAATGCAGGGTGGCTTAATGCAGGACAAAAGTTATGCAGAAAGCTTTCTGCATTACTTTCTTGCTGCGTTAAAGAAACACATGATTTAAAGGCACTCATGTTTATTCATTAATTCATCGGAATACAGAAGTTCTTACGCAAACGCAGGGCTTACGAGTAATAGTACACTATCTCTCAATCCCATAATTAACATTAGCAAGCTGTTCGGTGATCCAGATCAGATGTCGGATAGGTCAGTGTCTATTCAGGACCCTAACTCTCACTTAGGTTCCAGTATTAGTTGTCTACTATTACAGTAAAACCTCTCTTAACCGGCAGTTAAATTTAGTATGAATATCGGTCTTGGAGACAGGTGGCAGCTTAATGCAGGGTGAAAATCATGCAGAAAGCTCCTGGAGGAGCTTTCTGCATGACTTTCAACCTGCATTAAGCAGCCACCTGCCTAAAACTATCTAAATTATTATCTACTAGAATTCCGGTTAAGAGAGGTTATACTGTATATCCCTTTCCTTCGTATAAACGTGTTTTCACGTATTCGCAAACAGAATAGACCCAGATCAGACTGCACCTAGAGGAGCCGTCTGATCAGGGTCTGTTTATTTGCTAACGGAATTTGATAGACCTGTTATTTAGTTTCCTATATGGCTACAATGTTCCACCTTCCATATTTCATTATAACCATTTTGTCCATGAATATTCAGTAGGTACAGTAAACCCCCTCTATAACGGCCACTAAATTGTGTTAATTAGTTGGTATTTAGGACAGGTGGCTGTTTAAAGCAGAGTGAAAGTAAAACCTATAGGAACGTTCTGATTTACTTTCACCTTGCTTTAAGCAGCCACCTATCTTTAACACGAACTATTTTATGTAATTTAGTGGCCGTTATAGAGAGGTTTTACTGTATTGAAAAAGGGAAAGGGTTCAGTCTATTTTATGTTTCTACTCTCCCCACTTAAAACAATAGCTTAAATTTGGAGCTGGTGCCAATGTGACTACTTCTGATTCGAACAAGCTTTGGAGAAACTATTGACCAAGTGTCAAACAGCTTGGATCTTGATGAGAAGCCGAGTTGTCAATCGGCGTCTCATCTGGATCCAAATTGTTTACAAATGTAATCACAAAGTA
Organism: Azorinus chamasolen; assembly: GCA_963576725.1. NCBI lineage: Eukaryota > Metazoa > Mollusca > Bivalvia > Cardiida > Solecurtidae > Azorinus > Azorinus chamasolen. The sequence continues at coordinate 46,897,153 of OY755236.1, forward strand.
GTAACCAGGACAGAATGGATTAACCGACTTAACTCTTTCAAAGCTATGGACAGATACTGAATCAGATTGTCAAACAGTTTGGATCTAGATCAGGTATCGTCTAAGTCGCTGTTTCAGTGTGATCCAAAGTGTTTAAACTCTGACCACAGTATTAAAACAAATATGGAAGGAGATCATATTTTGAGACGTGAAACAGACGACAATTCTGCAGACGAAAGATATTTAGTTTTGAAAAGGTTAAGTTTATCTGTCATCCGATATTTGTTGTTAGAAACGTGTAAGACACGCGTCTATTTCCGTTATCTTATGTCACATATATCTGTAGCAAGCCCTGTCTTGATTTTAGAGCTTTTTAGCCCTTTACTCAATGAATATTCTCAATGTTGACCTCATGAATATTAATTAGATTAATTTCTAAAATGGCATATTAACACAGGCGTATGTGTGGAGTAAAGGATTAGCCCTTTCGAAGCCGAATAGCTCATCAGTGTGTAACTAAAGAGAACAGTATGAAAGGCTTAACTTTGCTAATGGATTTGAATGACGTAGATCCTAATTATCTCGGAATCCTCTGATCTGGATCTACACTGTTTGAAAATTCCAGTTCACTCATTTCCCACATTTAAATGGTTAAGCTACGTTATCCTAACATGTGACAGATGTGGCTTTGATTATCACATTTATCTTCTGATGAAGTGTTAAGACACCCTTTACTCCATGAATATTCATGTAAATATAATGACATCATGATTATTTATTGATAATTTTTAAGGTGACATATGACAACACACTAATCATCTATTTGGTCAGACCAGAAACTGTAGAATCCTATATATACCATTCCATAAGCAAACAAAACAGGGTCCATGCTTATAAAACTTTTAGTTGAGTCCGAGTTCGTTCTCAGGTTTTTTATTGGTCAGATTTGAGCCATTGGCTCAAATCTGACCAATCAAAAGCTTGAGAACTCAACTCTTGCCAATCAAAAGCTTGAGAACGAACTCAGACTCAACTAAAAAGCTTTATAAGCATGGACCCAGATCCTAATCAGAAGCTCCTACAGAAGTCGTCTTATATGGCGTTGTACTCTGTTTACAAAGGCGTATGTACATTGTATGGAGTAATTGGTCAATCATCTTGATAAATATAGGAAGTCTTTACAAATCTATCCTGGCGACAATGAAATATCTGATATTAGTTTTGCATTATATCTTTCGCTACCAGGGTCGCATCTATGATTACCATTGCGAACAGTTTGGATCCAGATGAGAAGCCGAATAACTCGGACAATCATACTTAGGCAAATAGTGCAGATACAGGTCAAACAACTCCCGAAGGGAGTCTTCGGTGTAGTTGTTCTAGTTCTTCTCTTTTTCTAATTAAAATGTATCAAAAGGATACCTAATTGAACTACTCTGCTTTTGAAACAGATCGAGAGGAGAGATTGGGTTTCCGACTACTTGGGGTAATAATATAGTTTTATTGTATTTTGTTGCTGGAGAAATGAGAAATAGCCTTTCATTTGACATACATGTAGGTTTGTCCCCGAGTAACCCTTCCGAACTTATGACGACTCTTTCATACATGAGAAAAGCAAACTTATCTCGCTTTATTTCAAAAGTATAACTAGGGGCCATATATTTTGTAGCCTGGTGAAAAGTAAAGTAATACGGTGGGATACTTTCGGTCTTATCTGGATCTAAACTGTAGTCATATAATAAGATGGCGTGGCGAATATCCCTTAGCTGAATATTCATATTGTTATACATGTACAGTAAAACCTCTCTAAACCGGAATTCTAGTAGAGAAGATTTAAGATACTTTTAGGCAGGTGGCTGCTTAATGCATGACTTTCACCCTTTATTAAGCTATCACCTGTCTCCAAGACCGATATTTATACCAATTTTAACGTCCGGTTTAGAGGGTTTTACTGTATATACATAGGCCACTTTGTTATTGGTACACTGTAGTCAGGTCTATTAACCCTTCGCTTGCTATTCACGCCAATATACCTACCTGTAAATAGTGAAGAGCCCGATGACACAGCTCCTGCAGGAGCTGTCTCATCAGGGTCTGCACTATTTACAAATTGATTGTGCAACCAGTGCACTCCACAGCAGTGATTGCACAGCGAAATACTTGTACACAGTGAAGATATATATAATTATACAACAGGGCATGGGTAAAGAAGGAGAAATGTATTTTAAAATTCAGCAAGAGAAGGGTTAAGTTCACAAGCACACACAGTAGACACTGTAGACCCTGCCGTCTGATCTGGTCTACTGTGTTGCAAATGGATGAAAAATCCGTTTGTATGTAAAGGAAAGGGTACATTTCTGCTATGCTGTAGTTTTACTTTAACCCATTACCTCATAGGCTATTTTTAGACCCAACCTCTTTGAATAAAATCTACCGAAAAGGGACATCCATTAACAAAAAAGGAGGAAAATAGAAAATAGTGTTGTTTAGAAACCATTGTGATAAATTGAGCATTTGCTCCATAGGAGCAAATGCTCTATTTATCATAATGGTTTCAAAAAGTGACCGATACAGAGGCGTCAAAATGCGTCAATATGAGGAAATGTGTTAATGCCTGCAGGAAGAGATTGTCAGAGTGACACTCAGTTTGGATCCAGGGTCCATGCTTATAAAGCTTTTTAGTTGAGTCTGAGTTCGTTCTCAAGCTTTTGATTGGTCAGATTTGAGTTCTCAAGCTTTTGATTGGTCAGATTTGAGCCAAAGGCTCAAATCTGACCAATCAAAAACTTGAGAACGAACTCAGACTCAACTAAAAGTTTTATAACTCGGCGTGTTACCTGAATCTAAGCTATTTGCAAATGGGGTCAAGTCACGTGGGGCTGGATAAGGGTTAGGCAAATAATTTGTCGGATGGCAGTCATCTTCTAAATTTCTAATGTAATGTCTAGGCAGATCTTGTTGATTTCTTTTTAAACAATGTAACCAGGGGGTCACTCGGTGTCTCATGTGTTTTCAAACTGTTTGCAGAAGTATTTACGGATTCGCTGGTAGCATGCTTAAAGTTAACGATAGTGATCTGGAGTTAAGTGTCCGAATTATCTACTTGGAATGCCTTATCAAGGCGCAATCTTTATATATGTAAACATTTTATGGGGAACCCACCAGTGACTATCGGAGTTTCTGACATGCTAGTATGCTCCTTATACCAATGGTATCTTAAATCTGACACCAACTGAAACAATAGCGACTGGTAGTAATACTACCATTGATAAGTTGCCCCGGACATTGTACTCACATGACTACATAGTGATACACTATAATTTAGCACGTTATGTGGACTTTGTGCTGCCCAAATAGTTTGGACCTGGATCATTACTGGTTTTATCACATGACACTGCTTGTATCAAAGTTAATATAACAAATAACGTTATCAAGTGCTGTCAATGTAATATAAATAGGAAGAGCACCTGTTGTTTCATGTGTGTATAAATAGCAAAAGCTCCTGTTGTTTCATGTGTGTATAAATAGGAAAAGCTCCTGTTGTTTCATGTGTGTTTTTGTGTGTTATGTGGTAAAAGGAATATTGTATTTGTGCTTATCTACTATTCATTTTTACCAAACGAACTGACTAGAATAAATATGAAACTCGACAAGTCTCGTGCCATATCATTTTAACCAATTCGTTTGGAAAACACACATATTATATCCTCTATTTGGACACTTAAAATCTCCTTATCAGCTCTAAACTGGGAGTGTTCTGAAGACATACGGCACAGAGCATGTTTTAGCACGTGTTGGTATCGTGTTATGCGATATCGTCTATACTGGCGAACATGCTCGGACCGATTTAGCACTAAATGTATGTCTAGGTCAAAATACAGTAGTCATTTGGCTTTGGCGGGAAAAACTGCTTTATGCAATATAGTTTGTAAATCTTACAAACTGATTGGTGGGATTTTAATAACAGTAACAAATCATTTTGTTTTACACTAAGAAATGGGGTTTATTAAGAGAGTATTTGATGATTAAAAAGCCAGGGCGAACGCAGTTAGCTAGGTACCCCGACAATCCCTTCCTTATAAATGGCTGACTGATTAAGTCAGATAAATGCTAGGTAGTATAAAAAGAGAAGATTTACAGGGCTTCTTTGGTATCTCGTTGGTAGAAGAGTTTTGGCTAATCATTAATATAAAAATGAAAAAAGATAGTTTTCTTGATGTGATGCTAATGTAGTTCGGCACCTCAACGTATTTTATTTCAGAAATGTGCATACTATACAATTATTGGTTGAAACGAAATACAGTACATATATAAGTGTTATAAAGTTACGCTCCTTTAGATAATGACTTTACATTTATAGGCGGGAACAGTATTAAGAGTTAAAGAGGCACTGCTCATCCGAGGAGTTTGTTCCAAGACCCACCCATGCTCGTGCTATAAATGATCTAGGTGTGGAACAGAACATTTTTATAAAGGTCGTGTGCGAGCGCGCATTTCATTTGTGCGTCTGGTATTGCTGTACATTTCTATTTTAGCTTATATGGTAATGTTAACTACACTTTCATGTGGGTGTGACCAGATTCGTTCTTTCTGTGTAATGAAAATGAAACGAGAAGAATAGTTCAGGGACAAATTCTTGAAAGCATTGAACCAGCATGCGTACATACACCACAATATCACTGTGGCTTCATAATCGTTAAATTTTCTCTTAACTATTCCCTCTTAGACTATTTACAGACCCTACATCTTCGAATAAATCTACCGAAAAGGAACATTTACTAGAGAAAAGGAAAAAAAACATTAGAATTGTGTAGCTTTGAAACCATTGTGATAAATAGAGCATTTGCTCCATAGGAGCAAATGCTCTATTTTTCAGAATGGTTTCAAAAGGAGACTTTTACAGAGGCGTCAAAAGGAGCTCTAAATCGTAATTATCCAGGTCAAAATCACAACGACTCACTGTTTAATGGCATAATAACCAAAAGAAAAGTTAAGGGAAACACTGCTAGCACACACGTGACTAAATGTCTATATTTGGAAGTCATGCTATGAGTGTTTGCATAGGGTTACAACTATGGCAGTGTGACGCAAAAGTAGGGCGTGCCAAACAATTAGTCATTGTTTATTAAGCGATAATGTAACAATTTAGTAACGGTCTCAACGTTCTGACCACTCAGGCAGCATTCTCTCTTTACAAGCACTAATCACTACTACAAATTCAATTTCACTTTATTTATCTCAGTTCACATTACATGAATACTCGAGGATATATAAATATCAATACAACAAGAGGCTCTGTTTAATTGAGAAGAGCAGGACAGTAATAAATCAAAGCAAAGGCTCGCAAAGTCTCAAAATCTAAGCAATTAACTCGAGAAAATATGTAAAACATCTGGTTTACTAATTGGATGAAGACGTTTGCAAAACTCTAAATTTGAGTAGAAGTTGCTTCCTGAAAAATGAAAAAATGGATAGGTTTATTGGATACGTCGTCTTACATAAGACAAAATGACTATTAGTTTATTGTCTGTTTCAATTAACCCTTACAACGCTCAATTTTCAAATAGACTATTCCAAAATTCAAATAAGTCAAGCTTATGGTGAATATTTAAGGAATTTTCAAAACAAAAGTGTAATACGATGAACAGTGCAGTGCCTGATGAGAGAGCTCCTATAGGAGCCCTCTCATCTGGGTTTACACTTTTTGCAAATGACATTAGTTACTCATGTCCCACACTGTTAGGGTTAAACACAGCCTGACCCCAACGTTATAAAACGTCTAAGTTTGAGTCTAAGTCTGTTCTCAAGTATCGGATTGGTCAGATTATGAGTGGAACTTAAAGTCTGACCAATGAGATGCTTTGGGCTCAAGCAAACGGTTTTATAACCCCGCAGCCTGATATAGGTGGTGATATTGAGAAATGGACACTCGGTTATTGCTGAGAACGTTTGAGAATGGACAGGGCGTCGGGTTGGAAGCGCGAGTCTGACTAGGTCTTGCATGATTGCCACACCAAAAGATAGTATCCCCTACCAGTACAAGCAACATAAAACAAGTAAAAAGCAAATGTATTACATGTATAAACTAAGATTGTGAAGCGATCATGTTTCATAAGCGGTAGCTGATCTCAAAATCGAGAGGAGAGTCGAAACAATCACAGCAACTGGGAAATGTTTACGTAGATCACCGGAAGCAATACGATAACTATCATATTGACGGTCTACATAGCAACATGAAAGATGCAGCAACAATAGTAATGATTTACAATAATGATTTAACCCTTTCCCTGTTCCCTGTTTATTCCAAATTTCAATACCTAATGAGTATTCATGGACAAAATAGTTATAAGGAAATATGGAAGATGGAACATTGTAGCCGTTTTAGAAACTAAAGAAACAGATCTATCAAATTCCACTAACAAACAGAGCAGACCCTGATCAGACGGCTCCTCCGTCTGATCTGGGTCTACTCTGTTTGCAAATGCGTGAAACACGTCTATATGAGGGAAAGGGTTAAAGGCAGACATCGGGATATGACTTACTCAATGAATTACATGAGCCGGATAAAAATTTGCTATCAGTACTTTAAAAATGTGATTCTTATATGTGAAACTTTATAATTACATACATATCAATATTTGAATATCTTAAACCTTTCCCTGTTCTATATGTATACCAAATTTTAGTACCTACTGAATATTCATGAACAAAATAGTCATAATGAATATAGAAGGTGGAACACTGAAGCCATTTTAGAAACTAAAGAAACAAATTTAGCAATTTTCATTAGCAAATAGAGCAGACCCTGATCAGACGGCTCCTAAGAAGCAGTCTAATCTGGGTTTACTCTGTTTGCAGATGCGTGAAAATGCATTTATATGAAGGAAATTGTTAATTCATATCTTCAAAAATTCAAGGTCGTGAAATCTGGCAGGAAACTAGCCCATGACCAATATGTGTAATCAACTGCGAGTTTCCCCGCTAGATTTTCCTGCGCTTGAATGTATGGCCAAGACAAACTTTAATGTGATAGTCTCTACTGGCAACATTGCAGGCGCGTAGGCTAGTTTTGAAGAGGGAGGCCGCAGAGCCGCAGAGCCGCTGAGCCGCGATGTTGTGGAAACAAGAGGGGTGTCCCCTTCAATGCTGTGTTTTTTGTAATTGGTGCTTTCTTATATGCTATTTAGATGCATTCTAAAACGATTTAGGGACTGTTATAGCTCTTATTATTTAACCAATAAAACATCATTATATTTGTCAATTTACCACATCAGTCCTACCCAGCGAACTCAAATCTGAAAAAAGTGCAAACTACTTTTTTAATGTTAATAACGCCATTTCGTCGCCCGGGTGGAACGATGCACCGTCTACCATTTTTCAGCTTTGGAGAAAACAGCTCGCAAAGTTTTAATTTAACGGATCATGTCTTTATCATTTATCTACTATGTTTGCAAAAGCGTGAAAAAAGATTTTATGAGTTTTATTGCTCTACATTATAGCATATGAGTTAATTTAATCTATTTTAGGAAACAATCTGCTACCAGTCATAAGATTGTTCTCCAATAATGTTTAGTGTATATGATTCAAACAGGCGGGCTTTATTGCTCTACGTTATAGTATATAAGTTAATTAAATGTATTTTAGGAAACAAGCTGCTACCGGTTACAAGTTTGCTCTCCATTGATTTTGGTGTATATGATTCTACAGATGGGTTTATTTGAGTTTAATGCTCTACAGTATAGTATATGGGTTCATTAAATCCATTTCAAGAAACAGGCTTCTACACATTATAACCACATCTGCTATCGGAAAATAGATAATCAGAATGAATAATAATAACGATAACATCACTAAAGGTGATGAATACCCCCCGCACGGCAGTCTTGATACCAAATCCAAGATTGTGACACGAACTACCAATGTAACAGGACCAAATGACAAAAATACTCAAAGTTCAAGTGGAGATAATTCTGTATTGGCTGCCACCAAACACAGGACTTGTGTCATGCACATGTACTATTAGTATTTAGTATGCATGGCAAGTATCAATTCAATACATGTAAGTTTCAAATAGAAGGAGGAGTTCGCGACACCAACTCCCCATGTTTCATGCCAAAATGATAAGAGATAATTCTGCAATGGCCAGTCATAAACACATGAAAATTGCGTCTTGCACATCTACCTATCGTGGTTATTATTTATTTCAATAACTGTAAAACTGAAGGAGGAGTTCACGACACCAACTCCCAATGTTTCATGCAATTTCATATAATTGCGCAATGGCCAGCCGTAAACACATAGAAATTGCGTCTTGCACATCTACCATTCGTTGTTATCATGTATACCATATATAAATTCAATAACTTTAAAACTGACGGAGGAGTTCGTGACACCAACTCACCATGTTCCATGCCAAAATGACAAAAATACTTAAATTTCAGGGGGAGATAATTCTGCAATGCCCAGTGCTAAACACGTGAAAATTGCGTCTTGCACATCTACCATTCATCGTTATTATGTATACCAAATGTAAGTTCAGTAACTGTAAAACTGAAAGAGAAGTTCGCGACATCAACTAACCACGTTCAAACTTCAAATGCGGACAGACAAGTTTGCGGGGGTAGCTCTCCATTGGAAACAGATGAAAGACAGACAGAACCTGAAATGGTGGGAATAAAATGATTGCAATCTACTATTTCTGGGATTTCTAAATCATCGCATGTACCTTCTGCTTTTCACTGTCCTCTCAATATCCCTCGAAACATAGCCTGTTTCCGATATGATTTAGATAAACAAAATATGATAGAGCAATTTAGAAGTAATGAAAAAATAAATATCCGAGTTGCATTTATCTGTCTAAATCAGTTTTCAACCCAGAAACATTTACAATTTTATTACAGCTAAATCATTTAAATGTGGTTCCGTCACCCTTTTGCATGTTTTTAATTGGTACCAAGTTTTATGATGTTATTGAAAATATGTTTTTATGGTAGGGAGTCTAGGGACTCTCACTTTTACCCTTTCCCTCATATTGACGACGGCTTTTGACGTCTCTGTAAAAGTCACTTTTTGAAACCAGTGTGATAAATAGAGCATTTGCTCCACAGGAGCAAACACTCTGTTTATCAAAATAGCTTCAAAACTACACAATTCTAAAATTTTCATTTTCTCTAGTAAATGCTCCTTTTTGGTAGATTTATTCAAAGAGGTTGGGTCTATACATAGCCTATGAGGTAATGGGTTAAAGAGTTAAACATTGACATATATATTAATGTAAACCTTACACCTTATATATACAAATGTACAATGTATGAATTTCTTGTGGCAACGTCACGGTTGTCGCATTATTGGCATACTTAAGTCAGAGTAATTTACAGTAAAACCCCTCTAAACCGGACATTAAATTTTGTATCAATAACGGTCTAGGAGACAGGTGGTAGCTTAATGCAGGGTGAAAGTCATACAGAAAGCTCCTCTAGGAGCTTTCTGTATGACTTTCGCCCTGTATTAAGTAGCCACCTGCCTACAAGTATCTAAATTCTCCTCTACTACAATTCCGGTTTAGAGGGGTTTTACGGTGCAAGGGTGCGTATTCAAGTACTAAAATCATGATTTCACCACCCAACCCTATGTTGTAACCACTCTTTAGAATCGCATCAAAGAGAAAATGTTTTAACTGGCGCATCATATCTGGACTGCTGTAACGTGTTTCGTGAATTTAATTTATTAATCCGTTTCTCGCAATGTTTTGGGATAACTCGGCGTCTTACCAGGAATAACCCTCTTTGACATTTTTAAAAGCTTGCGTCATCGCACTTGGCCAATATTTTCTAAACGGCTTGATGGAATCGGAAGTAGTCAAAATTGAACAAATCCAAGATTGAGGAGATGTGGGTTTTTTTCACAGCGATATAAGGGTTGAGCAATCTTGCTACAACGAAAATAGAATTCAGGCGACTTTGCGAATCTACGCCGGATTTTTTTTAGAATAGATGTAAGTGTTCAAAACAAAAACTATCTCATAGGTCAGACGAAAATTTAAAACAAAACGTGACAGAGGGCATCTGCTGTGTATAATTACTATTAGTACATTTACCTACATGTATATGTATACCGAAATGAGAATGTTCACCATTTTACGGTGAATGGAGGACGCGTTTCCGCTGGTTTCCGCAGAAACCAATGATCTATACGTCTGAATCGATCCTAAAACGTTGTCACATAGCCGCTTTTAAACTCCCCCTCCAATCTCCGTCCATTGTAGACGTCCGATGACCGGATCGACATACTTAAAGAATTGCGGAAATTCTCCTTTGAGCTCAATCACGTTCACATTTAAGTTTAAAGATGGGGCGGCACTGGGGGCCAACTACGTATTATTATCAAACCGTTTTGCTACGACAATTTATATGAGTATTATAATAGATTTGTTTACCTACGAAGGCAACTTTGTTTTCGTAGGAAAACATTTCCCAATTGATACACTGTCTTCGTAGGAAAACAAATATATTATAATACCCATATAAATTGTCGTAGCAAAACATTTGATAATAATACGTAGTTGGCCCCCAGTGCTTGTATCAGAGTGGTGTGACATCATGGGGGGCAAAGTTCAACGATACGTCTGACTCAGCCTTTATCATGCTGACTACTGTTGCGCCCACTCAAAATGTGTCTACCCTTTCCATATTTCAATATTGAATGATGCCTTTTGCTTTTACAAAAACCGTAGAATCAAATCTATATCACGTGAAAAGCAAACAGAGCAGACCCTGATCAGACGGCTCCTATAGGAACCGTCTGGTCTGGGTCTACTTTGTTTGTAAACACGTGGAAAATGCGTTTATATGAAGGACAGGGTTAAAACATAAGCTATTTTTTCTACAAGCATACGATTCAAGTTCTGTCAAAATTTTGACAATTAATCCTAAAAATTGTGTTCGTCGAACATGACAGCGAACTTGGAATGTAAATACATGTATGTGCAGCCAAGACCTTATAATTTTTATCTAGGCATACATTTTTTTCTGTTTACAATAGTCTAAGGTATTATCCCACCAATTTGACCTGAGAATCATGCATATTCCGTGTATTATCGTCGGTAATCTTCGAATAAATTTCCGAAGGTATAAGAACGTGCTGTAAGAATACAGTAAACCCCTTCTAATGCGACCAGCAAAAAGGGGCATAATTCACAGTGGCAAAGGCAGGTGGTAGCTTAATACAGGACGAAAGTTATGCCGTAGGAGCTTTCTACATAACTTTTGTCCTGCATTAAGCAACCACCTGCTTATACAGTCAACCATGTTTATTCATTAAGTGGTCGCATTAAAGGGGTTTTACTGTACAATCATCGAGGAACATGATTATTACCGGCTTTTTGTTTGCTATTTTTGTCACAGAGTATGACGAACAATCCCGATAAACATGCCGAAATTTAATCGAGTCTCAGGTCAAATTGGGAGGATAATATAGATGAACTTCGATATCTCTAACTCGGATAACTCGAACTTCGGGATAACTCGAGGGTAAAAGTTCGGTCCTTCCAAAATGTACAATATAGAATACTATTCTAAAATACTACGCATATCTATTAAGACATGTGACATTTCAGCATTACGTCATCTTTTTACTATTCATGGCGTCATGGTTTATATTCATAATGTTATTGTTCATGACATGACTATGCATGGCGGGAAGGATTATGTAAGGTATGAACAGAATAAGTCTGGCGAAGCGATGTCAGATTTGTTTGCCGAAATGGAAATTTACAGCCATCGTCAAATATCTAAGGTCACGTAGAATATATTGAAGGTTTAATCAAGCGTGTGTATAAGACAGAAACTGTTATATATTATATTGACACAACAGACATGAATATTTGCTATTTCAATCCACTTTTAGAAAATTTTCGGTCTTGCGTTGTCACTCCTTCAAAATAACAGTCATTGTCGCGTTACAAATAGCGTATACATGTACCTTGATCTGACTCAAATTATCAACCATTCACTCCTATCTACACCTTTGTACACAGCGTATAGGAGCCGTCTGATCAGAGTCTACTCTGTTTGCTTATGGCATAACATAGATCTGATTTTACAGTGTCTGCCATTGACAAAAAGTCCCGTGTTCATGTGTCATTATAAAAACTAATCACTATTCATGATAGTGCATGAATATTCATGGAGTAAAGGGTTAAAGCAGTATCTGGTCTTGATTTAGGCTACATGTTTCGGCAAATTCCGGTTTATCTAGATTTGATAAGATTCACAAATTTGGTAGTGTCCCTTTATCATAATATAACATAGGTACAGATATAATGCGTAAATGAAAACGTTTAAATCTTAAAAACAACCCCTTTATTTCTCCACCAAACCCTATAGTGTGACCACTCTTTAGAACCGTCTCGAAGAAACGATTCTAAAGAGTGGACACAACTTATAGGGTTTGGTGGAGAAATGACAATTTTAGTACAGTACAATCCCTCTAATGCGACCAATTAATGAATAAACATATTTGTTAGGTTTAGTTTGAATAGTTCGTTTCGCTTTACGTGTCTTCCTTTGATTTCAGATACTGAAACTCCGCTTTGGAGTCCCTGGAGTCCTAGAGGAGCCATCTGATCTAGGGTTACTCTGTTGTTTTTGTAAATACATGAACAAGTGATTCATATCAGGTCACGGGGTTAACCAGCTACCATAATATCCTGATACCAATTCAAATGGTACTAGCACCATCATATAAGCGAAACGCTAAGCCTGGGGTCCACTTGTACAGTATTTGAAGTCTTTGATATGCCTATATAAGACGGGCATCGACCCGTGACCTCTCGGTTCGTGTGTTAACCCTCTAACGAAGCAAGCGGTTTTGAGAATACAGTAGAATCTTGCTAAAGCGACCACATAATTTATCAACACAAGAGTGTTTTTAATAGCAGGTATAGTTGAACTTCAGATATCTCGTCCTCGGATAACTTTAACTTCGGGATAACTTTTTAAAGTAAACATACTTTCAGAATTATTCTAAAATGTACCATTACGCATATCTATAAAAACATGTGACAGCTTAATGTAGGTCTGAAGTAATTTAGACCTGCATTAAGCTGTGAACTTTAGAAAAATCTCGAAGTAATTTATATGGTAACGTGTAATTGCTTAATGCTGGACATAATAATACAAACAAGCTTACATAGGAACTTCCTTTGTAACATGTGCCCTACATAAAGCAACACTAATTATTAACCCTTTCGCTGCCAAACTCTGTCGTCTGCTAACTTTGTCGTCTGCTACAAATTTTCATTCTTTTCATTTTCTTCATTTTTGTTTCAAAAACATAGTAACAGTAATAAACAGTTTGGATCCTGATGAGACGCCGAGTTACTCGGCGTCTCATCTGGATCCAAACTGTTTGCATAGGTAATCACAGATCCAACATTGGCAGCGAAAGGTTACGATCAGAAATTAGACGTCTTCTGAGTTGTCGTATTAGAGTAACTTTGCCGAACTATAAACAAATATACAAACGTCAAACTGTGATGAAATGACCGTAAAGGAACAATGAAAACAAACTCTTGAATCCTACCTGAAACAAGAGCCAAATGTAATGGGTCCTCTATGACGTGTCTTTCGTGACTTCTTGTTATCCGGTTGGTTTTATGTCCTCATCTCGTTATATCTTGTTGACACAACTGAAATCTACAGTTAATCTGATTTGCAACTACATGTATCTAATCTCCTGTTCAAGATACAACAGCTTTCTGTAGTCTTCATTTTCCATTATTAATTATCTATATTGTATAGCGTATACTTACAGGATCGTCAGATGTGAAACGCTATGATAAAGCCCATTTATGTTTGTTTAGCAATTGGACAAAACCCCTGTTTGTTGTCGCTACTGGTCGCTTTAGAACTCCGGTACATAGAAACGATAGAAACGTAATACATGTACTGTACATGAATGCTATTTGTTTAACATATCGTATATCTAAACATGTAATACAGTCTTATTCGCTTGCTAATTTGGAGACCAATGAAGACAAATGACTTAGATCCTGATGCGATACCGAATTCGTATTGCTAATATGGAGATACATAAGTGAAATACGACACCCGCGGAGATAAATAATCGGTGTTTCACCTGGATCCAATCTGTTTGTAGGTACTAGTGCAGGAGAAGGGATAGATTTGCAGCGTATCAATTTTCTTTTGGGATCCAGCTTTATCTAAAAACAGACATGCCCTTTCTAAAGATAGGCTTGGGCTTTTGGTCAATGTTCTTTAAATAGAATAATGCGGTGGCTATGTCCTAAGTAAGTATGTTTGTATTGTTTCTATGATGCACATACTCATGTTTGAGAGGGCAAAACATTTTGATGGCCAAAATGGAACAAAATTTGAAGGCTACGTGGCTAGACTTTGATAAACGTTCTGTCTTGTCATCTAATGTTTAGCCAATTACTTCATACTAACGTCTTTTAACGCCTCTGTAAAAGTCACCTTTAGAAGCGATTGTGATAAATAGAGTATTTGCTCCTATAGGAGCAAATACTCTATTTATCACAATGGTTTCAAAACTACACAATTCTAAATTTTCCCGGGGGAGTATGTCCCCGGGTCCCTATAGCCACAGTGCGTACATTACATTTTTATTCAGCTACACTTTTGGCGACTGTTAATCATGTACATCTTACATACCCTTAGCACGCGACACTGTTTAGCATGCTCATGAAACTTAACCTTATCGTCTACCTCAAGATTCAATATGGATTTCTTCTTATTTTATGTACAAAAACAAACGCGTTTTTAGCATCAAACAGTTTGGACCCTAATGAGATGACGGGTTTCCCGGCGCACCATCTGGATCCAAATAATTATATTTCACATTTTATCCCAAATTCGACCCAGTCGAATGAGATGGATACTAGTACAGTAAAACCCCGCTAATGCGACCACCTAAAAGAGGTATAAGTATGGGTGCTAGATGCAGGTGGTAGCTTAATGCAGGACAAAGGTATTATTTTTGTCCTGTATTAAGCAACCACCTGTTTATAAAGACACCCATGTTTATTCATTAAATGGTCGCATTAGCGGGGTTTTACTGTATATTACTTGAATCCTGGCGAGATACTGAACTACGCGGTGTTTCATCTGGATCCAATTATTTGTAACGTGTGAGTCATGTAAAAAAAACCAGAAGTGCTTAATTTGGAGTGTTTCAAGTTTCCTCTGGGATCCAGCTTTATCTAAAAGTAGACTTTTAAAAATAGAAAAAATTAAATAAAAATAGACTTGGATTTCCAGTCAATATTCTTTAAATAGAACAATCTTGTGGGTATATCCCAACTATTTATACATTTCCACGAAGAAAACATGACAGCATTGACGATTTTTAACTTATCTGCAACTATTAGTCATGTGCATATATACACAGTCAAATACCTCTAAACGATGCGTTCAAATTAGTGTTAATGCCAGTGTGAAAGACAAGTGACAGCTTAACCCTTTCCCTTTCCTACGTTTATTCCAAATTTCAACCCCTACTTAATATGCATGAACAAAATAGTTCAAATGATATATGGATGATGGAACATTATATCCATTTTAGAAAGTAAAGAATCAGATCTTTTAAATTCCATTAGCAAACAGGGCAGACCCTGGTCAGACGGTCTGGTCTGGGTCTACTCTGTTTGCAAATGCGTGAGAACACGTTTATATGAGGAAAAGGGTAAATGCATGTTGAAAGTCATGAAGAAAGCTTACAGAGGAGCTTTCTGCATGCATTACTTTCACCCTACATTAAGCTGCCACCTGTCTAAAAAGATCTTAATTCTTCTATATCAAATGTCGGTATTGCGGGGTTTAACTGTATATATAATTATCTACATACCTTTAGCTCTCGGTATGCTATTTAGTATAATCAAAGCTACAGATAAAGGTGTGTACCCAAATACTAAAATCTTCATTTCTCCATCAATCTCTATACTGTCGTTTCAAAGACACGATTCTAAAGAGTGGCCACAGTGTAGGGTGGTGGAGAATAAAGGCGCTAATATGTATCCATGCTTATAAAACTTTTCAGTTGAGTCTGAGTTCGTTCGTGAACCCTTATCTGGACCACTACCTTCATTATTATCTATCTCAGGTTTCAGTATGGAGTTATCTTTATGTTCTATTAAAACATACAAGTTTAGAGCCTCCAACAGTTTGGATCCTGATCAGATGACGAGTTACTCGTCACCCCATCTTGATCCAAACTGTTGGCGTATAGTATGACAAATTCGTTCCAGTCAGTTTGTCAAGGTCATCACGACTAAATATCGATCTAGCTGACTAAAGGCTATCACTGACTTATTATGACCTATATCAGTGATCACATACATTGAAGTTAAATTAAACCCCCTCTAAACCGAAATTCTAGTCAAAAGAATTTAGATACTTTTTGGCAGATGACTGCTTAACGATGGGCGAAAGTAAAACAGAAAGCTCCCAGGGGAGCCTTTTGCATGACTCCTACCCTGCATTCAGTTGCCACATGTCTCAAAGACCGATATTTATGCACAACTTACCGTCCGGTTGAGATGGGGTTTACTGTATATAAACCTTTAGCCTGCTGAGCAAATTATTTTTACATAATTTTTCACCTACTACATTTTCAAAATTCAAGCTATAATCAATTTGTCTACCAAAATGCAACCAGAGTGTCAAACAGTTTGGATCCTGATTAGACGCCGAGTTACTCGGCGTCTCATCTGGATCCAAACTGTTTGCATAGGTAATCACTCATCCGCCCACAGCAGGCTAAAGGTTAAACATGTTTCAGTCTATATCGGACAGAAATTGCAGTTTGAATGCAAATTTACTTAATAAATTACTTTCATCAACAACCCAAGCACACTAAAACATTGCTATCTATAATAAATTGTAACTTTTAGTAATAATAATAATATATTATTATCATACATTTACATGGAATAGTTTCCCGCCATATTTATTCCATTCTTTGAAATTTTGACCGACGCAAAAATTAACCCTTTCCTTCAAATAAACGTGTTTACATCTATTTGCAAACAGGGTTGACCCAGACCAAGGTACGTCTATTTGCTAGTGGAATTTGAAAGATCTTTTTCTTTACTTACTACAATGTTCCATCTTCCATATTTCATCATAACTATTTGTTCATGAATATTCAGTAGGTAATGCAATTTGGAATAAACATAGAACATGGAAAGTGTTAAAGAGTCAAGTATTGCTATTTAATTATTAATTGTAAAGTCTTACATATTATAATAAAAACTGCGCGTTTCGTTAACCCTTTCGCTGCCAAACTATGTCGTCCGCTAACTTTGTCGTCTACTACAAATTTTCATTCTTTTGATTTTCTTCATTTTTGTTTCAAAAACATAGTAACAGTAACAAACAGTTTGGATCCTGGTGAGACGCCGAGTTACTCGGCGTCTCATCTGGATCCAAACTGTTTGCATAGGTAATCACAGATCCGGCATTGGCAGCGAAAGGGTTAATGTAATTTATTGAGTATTTTCCAAATTAATCTCCATGACTACAGAGCAACAGATAAAGGTGCGTACTCAAATACTAAAATCGTCATTTCTCCACCAAACCCTATGTTGTGACCACTCTTTATAGTGGTCACAAACATAAGGTTTGGTGGAGAAATAAAGGAGTTATTCTTGAAAATGTTTTAATTTGCGCGTCTTATCTGGACATCATATGCCTACCTTTAACTCTAACCGACGTGAACTAACCGTCATTTATAAATAGCTTGGATCAGCCAGTGCCTTTAATTTAAGTTAACCCATTCCCTCATATTGACGACTTTTAACGACTATGTAAAGGTCACTTTGTGAAACCATTGTGATAAATAGAGCATTTGCTCCTATAGGAGCAAATGCTCTATTTATCACAATGGTTTCAAACTTCAAAATTCTAAAATGTTCCTTTTCTCTAGTTAATGCTCCTTTCGGTAGATTTATTCAAAGAGTTACATGTATGGATCTAAAAATAGCCTATGAGTAATGGGTTAAGAGACATCAGATCAGGGATTGCTCTGTTTGTATATTTCATAATATTAGATTCTACAGTTTTTCCCTGATAAGATATTTTTGTGAACTTGATGTTGTTATAAAAATAAAGACAACTATTATTCAAACCCGCACCATTTCTTTCTCGAATATTCATTATGTTAACCATTATAACGCTCAATTTCCAAATGGACTATTCTTAAATTCAAACAGGTCAAGCTTATGATGAATTTTTAAGGACTTTTCTAACGAAAAGTTTAACATGACAATCAGACTGAAACAGTGCAGACCCAGATTAGATGGCTCATAGAGGAGCCCTTTCATCTGGACATACACTGTGGAGGACATTAGTGACTCGTTTCCCGCACTGTACGCGTTCACATACCCAAGAGATATGTCGGTACGTTCAATGGGTCACTCAACCCTTTCCCTGTTTTATGTTTATTATGAAAGTCAATACCTACTGAATATTCATGGACAAAATAGTTATAATGACATATGGAAGGTGGGACATTGTAGCCATTTTAGAAAGTCAAAAAAACAGATATTTCAAATTATGCTAGCAAACAGAGCAGACCCTGATCAGACGGCTCCTCTAGGAGCCGTCTGATCTGGGTCTACTCTGTTTGCAAATACGTGAAAACACGTTTATATGAGGGAAAGGGTTAAGTGTCAAAAGCCTCTAAGTTCTATGCACTACAAATGCACTATATGTACTTCCAAATTTTTGTCTACTAAATTCCTCTTTACATCAAAGGGACACAGCATTGTCCCTTACACAATGTTTCTCCTCAAATATGGATCTGATGTAATTTTGACTACTTACTACAGTAAAACCCCGCTAATGCGACCACTTAATGAATAAACATGGGTGCCTTTATAAGCACTTTTGTCCTGCATTAAGCTACCACCTGCATCTGGCACCCAGAATTATACCTCTTTTAGGTGGTCGCATTAGCGGAACTTTACTGTATTAGATCAAGCGTTTTAGTAATTATTTACCGAGTTTCAAACAGTTTGGATCCTGGTGAGAAGCCGAGTTACTCGGCGTTTTATCTTGATCAAAGCTTTTCGCAAATTCCAGTCAGGCCTCTGGTCAAATTTGGATCTGTGCAAGTTTATGGACTCAAATCGTCTGTTTTTTGCCATTCCTGCAACCATCGCTTCTACTTAATGGCACCAATCTGTCCTCTTTGACATTTACAACAGGTACGTGTTTTGTTCGCATGGACAATTGAACAGTCACATAATCTTCCTATTTGCATACCTAAGCTTCTGGATGACATATTCAACCTTTGGCCAACTTGGATGTGGCTAATGTCAAGTCCGTTTAAAATTATTAACGTTTGTTACGTTATGTTTCAAGGTTGTAGAAATCTGGTTCTGCAATTATATGTGACATTTTGAAATCGGACCAGATACAGAATAAGTGGAGTCGAAATATGTAGACTAATAGTTAAATAGGCATAGTCATATATACAGTAAAAGCCTTGCTAAAACGACCACTAAAAAGAAGTCTTAATTCTTAGCGTTTCAAACAGACGGTAGTAGATTAATGTAGGACAAAGTTATACAGAAAGCTTCCATATGAACGCTCTGCATTACTTTCCCCTGCATTAAGCAATCTCCTATAAATTCCTATGTTAATAAGATAAGAGGTCGCATTGGCGAGAATCTACTGTATATATAGATATCCAAATGCAATATAAGTACTCCATTTTAACAGTATTCAGACTTGTCTATTTGTCTATATATACAGGGGGGCATCTGAGCAGCAGTAGTCGCAGATCTTACCATGATCCTGGTGTTAGCATTCGTTACCGTTGTCAGTGTCGGCATTGATGGCTCAAATAGTCAGGTATGTCATTTGTTTTCTAACAATGTTCTTTGTGTCAGCATTCGGTACCAATGTAAAAGCCGGTATTGGTGACTCGAATGATGAGGTATGGCGTTTGTTATCTAACAATGTTCCGTGTTTAACATTCGTTAGCGTTGTCAGCGTCGGCATGGATGGCTCAAATAGTCAGGTATGTACGAAAGACCGGCGGTGACATTTCCACTTCAAGATTTCACACAATACAATTCATGATTTCACGATTTCACAATTTCACGATTTCACAATTTCACCATTTCACGATTTCTCGATTTCACTTCAAAATTTCACAATTTAAGCACGATTTCACAATTTCTCGATTTCGCAATTTCAACTTCATGTAAAATATTTTAGTCACGTGACACGCTTGACGTAAATAAGGCAACAGAGTGGCTCTCACCCTTAAAATCAGGATGGCGATTGGAGATCCATAAATACACCTTTCTATGCCTTTGCAAACAGAGTAGACCCAGATTAGACGACTCCTATAGGATTTGATCTTAATTAAAATCCATTATTTCTTACAGTTTATTATTAATTAAATTCTCCTCCAATACAGTGTCATACAAACATAAGACAATGATTTAACATATAATAAACACATGATTGGCAACTCTCATACATGAATATTCATGGAGGAAAGGGTTAAACAATCTTGATGGGGGACCATGAGCACAAGCTACATGCCAAATATGAAGGTCCTCGGCCCTACAGTTCTGGAAGGGAAGATTGTCATAGTTTTCGGCCGTTTCTTTCATCGTGGCTTTCACTCCAACACTGTGATTTCCCGCGTTTTGATGACGTCATAAATATTAAAATGGACAAATTGAAATCATGAAATCGTGAAATCGTGAAATTGTGAAATCGTGAAATCGTGAAATTGCGAAATCGTGAAGTTGTGAAATTTTGAAGAGAAATCGTGAAATTGTGAAATCATGAAATTTTGAAGTGAAATCGTGAAATTGTGAAATCGTGAAATCGTATAATTTTGAAGTGAAATCGTGAAATTGTGAAATCGTGAAATCATGAATTGCTTTGTGTGACATCTTGAAATGGAAATGTCACCGCCGGTCTTTTGTAGGTATGTCATTTGTTTTCGTACAATGTTCTTTGTGTCAGCATTCGGTACCACTGTAAACGCCGGTATTGATGGCTCAAATAATGAGGTATGGCGTTTGTTTTCTAACAATGTTCCATGTTTTAGAATTCATTAGCGTTGTCAGCGTCGGCATCGATGGCTAAAACATCGAGGTGCGCCATATTTTGTCCTCTCCTATAACGACGATAAGAGATGCGTTACGATTTGTTCGTTGTGTTGTTCAAACGTTTTCGAATTGACTATTCCAAAATTCAAACAAACTTACAGTGAATATTCTAGGTTGTTTTAAAGAAAAATATAGCATGACAAATAATGCAGACTCAGAAGATATGGCTCCAATAGAACCCCTCCCATCTGGGTCTACATCGTTTCAGAAGGACATTATCAACTTCATGTATTTTCCTGAACTGAAACGGTTAAATATAAGGTCACAAATGTCACCACACAAGCATTTCACAAGAAACGATTCGCCGAATGTCGAACAGCTTGGATGTAACGAAACGCCGAGTTACTCAGCATCTCATCTGGATCAAAGTTGTTGCAACATGCGACCCAGGTCTCCGGTCGGTATAAGGGTAAAATCAGAATGTTTTGGGACTCGGTACACTTTGAAGTATGCATTTGAATTCGTTGCAAAGCAAGTGATTTTGTTGGAATTCGTGACATGTGTAGATTGCCCGCTGAATAAATCTAATGCTACATAATGCGTGCTTTGGTATACAATAGAACCTGTCTTGACCCTTTCGCTGCCAATGCCGGATATGTGATTACCTATGCAAACAGTTTGGATCCAGATGAGACGCCGAGTAACTCGGCGTCTCATCAGGATCCAAACTGTTTGTTACTGTTACTATGTTTTTGAAACAAAAATGAAGAAAATCAAAATAATGAAAATTTGTAGCAGACGACAAAGTTAGCAGACGACAGAGTTTGGCAGCGAAAGGGTTAAGCGGTAATAAAAGGGGGACCTACGCATATGTATGTAAGAAGACAGTTGGTGACTTAATTCAGGTCAGACGTAATACAGAAAGCTCCTATGTGAGATTTCTCTATTACGTTTGCCCTGCATTAAGCAACCACCTGCTTTTTATGTTCAAATTATGAATGGCCGCCTTGGAAGGTTCTACTGTAGTAGAAGCATATTAACATATGAGTATCTTGGCATTCAAATCACATACATGTATATGCAGCATACTGTAATGATATAACTTTTGCAGTACCAGTTATTGTTTTCTTTCCATTCCAGACGGACTTTTCCCGAACTAATTACAAGTATGATGAAAGAAGAGAGGATGCCATTGCAGATTTCATGCCGTTCTTTGACAGAGAGAGGCGGAGCAGAAATGTTGGAGATAGTCTAGAGATATTGAATCATATGACCAAACTTTTAGATCTTACGGAGAACGACAGAACCAATAGAAAGCGCGTGTCGATGCCAGGACCCACCACATACAACCCCTTTGAACCAAAGGGACCGCCACCGCCATTACACGTAAGGCCATCTTCTAATGTGCACAACGATAATTCGTATTCTGGTGCACCCAGCTGGAACAGAGACATCGCAGAAAATCAACAAATACTGAATCATATGACCAATTTTTTACACCTTAGAGATAAAAACGAAAATAAAAACGAAAACAATAAAAAGCGTGTATCGATGCCAGGGCCTACCACAAATAACCCATCTAGGTTAAATGCCTTTGAACCACAGGGGCCGCCTTCGCCACAAAACGGAAGTCCATCTTCTTATGTGTCCGGGGAAAATTTCTATGGTGGTGCACCCAGTTGGAATAGGGACGTAGAAGAAAATCAATTGACCAAACTTTCACACATAAAGGGTAAAGATAAACAAAACGAAAAGCGTTTGTCAATGAAAGGACCTACCATAACGGTGCAAAGGCCTGACATCGATATTCTCCAACCCGAAATGCCCGGAATGTACCCTTTTGAACCGCAGCAGCCGCTAGAATACGAATTCCTACCACCTGACATGTCAGTTGAGGACTTCCTGTCGAAGATAAATATAGAATCAAGCGGGTGGTGGGCTACTGGCGGTGTTACCCTCACGGTTTCTTTTCCCGCTGTAACCACCGTATTTAATTGGATTGTAGCTACAGACTTGACTTCTAAAAGAACCTATTATACTAAAGGACAATTCAGAGTCTCCATGTCGACGCTCACGACATCCCTTTTTCTTGATGAAATGGGAAACCTGAATACTTTTTTGAACTTATTTATTACATTACAGAAATATACAGTATTCATAAAATTTAACCAGACTTCGCTCCTTACCCCAGGGATAATGAAGTTCACACGCCCAGACACCATTCTCGAAGCTCCGGACCAAGTCTTCGTCAATGAAGATGGCAATGCAAGTTTCACGATCAGAGCACCACCAATGATTGGGCCTAGCATAAAACCAGGTCTGGATGCTTTCTATATCTTTCTAAATACTAGCTCCGACACCCCAAGTGTTGGTACCGATATTCTGTATTCGAGGTTTAGTGTGCCCCCTCCACCACCGAATATTACTGAAGACGTACTTGAAAACATCACAATCGACGTAGGCCCAAATGCCCAAAGGTATGGCGGAACCATCAGCATTAGTAGCTCACTTGTATTAGTCTCACCACAGGGGGCGCCTTTCGTTAGTTACGTTAACGTAGGAAAGTCGGTAAACGTTGTTCCGTACAATAGGAGCCTGGTCGACGGAGTAGCCTTTGGTAGTTACTACTTGCCGTTGGAAACTAAGGAGTTTCAAGCATTTATTAAACACGGGAGCATACAATGTTCGGCTGTGGGCAACCCACCACCCAACCTTCGCATTAAATATTGTGGAACCGTAGTAAACTCGTACAGTATGGGTGAGGATGGCGTGTCTAGAAGAATTTTTCATCCTCTAGATGGTAAGCTGATTAGTGATGTTAGAGGGGCGTACATATGTGAAGCAGAAAGCGCTGGCATGACTATAACACGAGACATCTTCGTCACTCTCCAGCGACAGTAGTGGCCGTAAAAAATCCTTTCTATTGATGACGGTCTCCATTCTGAAATCTAGTTTGTTCTGTGCGAAATATTATAGAACCTCTTTAAAACGTCAGAAACTGCAGAGTCATATTGATATCAGTTCATCAGCAAACAGAGTAAACCCTGTAAAGGCGTCTGATCTGGGTCTACTCTGTTTGCAAAGGCGTCGAAAGGAATGCTGACTTTTCAAATGAACTAATCCAAATTCGAACACGCTTGTTGTGAATACTAATGCAAATGTTTTTAAAGAAAAGTATAACATGACAAACAGTTCAGGCCCTGATGAGAGGACTCTTCTATGAGCCTTCTAATCTGCGTCTACGCTGTCTGCAAATAACATTAGTGACTCGTTTCCCGCACTGAAAACGTTAAAACGAGGCGTTTGGTTGATGCAGAAGGAGAGCAGTGCGGACTTGTGTATTACTTTCGTTCTGAATTTGGCTACCATATAATTTGGAAACTGACAGATCTATTTACTATTGAGTGGTCACTTTTGACAAGTTCTCTATGTATCACTTTTGACAAGTTCTCTATGTATCACTTTTGACAAGTTCTCTATGTATCACTTTTGACAAGTTCTCTATTATCACTTTTGACAAGTTCTCTATGTATCACTTTTGACAAATTCTATATGTATCACTTTTGACAAGTGTTCTATATGGACGGTATGTTTTACAGGATGTCGTCATCGGTAAACCAGGAACTAGTTGACGCGGCGTGACAGTGATGACTGTTTTCACATATTTGTAACGTAATGCAGCAATAGACGCTTTGAGCAATATATATATACATGTATATATGATCGGAGGAACATCTGTAATGTAGTACAGCAATAAATCGCTTTAAGCTTTAATCTGAGGTTCATTTATAGTGTCCTATAGCATTACGTCTTTGAGCAAAATATAACTATTACAAGAGGAACATTTGTAATGTAATACAACTAAACGCTTTGACCACAATACGAAGTAGCTCCAGATGGCTCCTCGATGAGAACTCTAATCTGAATGTACACTTGTTGCAAATATCAGTACACTCGTTTCTCGCATTCAGTGCCACGAAGACAGGTTTGTGATATCATATGCAAACATGTTGGACCCAAATGAGACTTCAAGTAATCGGCGCCTCATCAGAATCCAAACTGTTTCATACTCGGTTTATCTTTGTATAAGGAAACTGAACAACCGGCCACTCTAAAACGTAAAGCAGACAAAAATGTGTCTAGCAGACGACATTACTGGCACTGAAAGGGTTAACATATTTAGTGTACTTTTTACATAGATAAGATAAGAGATTGGAGTTTAATCAATACCCTTTCAAGACTCCAGGGTCCTTGCTTATAAAGCTTTTTAGTTGAGTCTGAGTTTGTTCTCAAGCTTTTGATTGGTCAGATTTGAGTTCTCAATCTTTTGATTGGTCAGATTTGAGCCAAAGGCTCAAATCTGACCAATCAAAAACTTGAAAACGAATTTAGACTCAACTAAAAGTTTTATAAGCATGGACCGGTCAAATAGCGCCTAAAGAAGTCCTCTCATCAGGATCTTCCCTGTCTGCCCTAGGTATTATATAGATTTTATTCTACTATTCCTGCCAAGGCCAAACGTTCTGGTTGATAATGCTATAATGAAGTTAAGCTTATTAATATCACAACATACATGTACATTATTTTGCCCATGATTATTATTTTAGTTTTGGTATGACCTGACCGAGGATCGAATACACAAACACTCGCTCGGAACCCAAGACTGAGGTCAATGAGCGACGAAGACAACCATGTCTTAAAAACATTAAATAATTTGTTGTAGAATAACAAAACGTCGATGACAAACCATTTCATCAGAGGCAGCAAAATAGCTCAATGCATTACATTCACGTTGGGGTCTTAACACATGACCATTACGACTTTAAATTTGATTGTAAAATGTGAGATTATATAATATTCTACTTCTCAATATTTCAATATTTAATTTTTGTCGCAAACCAAATTTCAAAGGCGGTAAATTCTGGCGGGAAACCAGCTTCCAGCCTTGTCGTCCGTCTGCTAACATTTACAGCAGAGAGAAGAGCAAGAGCCAAACATCGATATGTACAATAAAATCCGTCTTATACGATGTTAAAATTTCGAGTCTTATGGCCCTGCCACACACGCACGCACGGCACGCACGCAAACACATACGGATGAGGCTTTATAAACCGAGGTCCACTGTATAATGCTTTACATGGGGCATCTAAAAGAACCAGAGAAACCCTATCTATAATAAGAGTAGGGCATCGCACCGGGTTTCTCTGTATCTGCTACCCCATCTCTCTCTCTCTCTCTCTCTCTCTCCTCTCTCTCTCTCTCTCTCTCTCTCTCTCTGTGTCACACGCACACACATACATACACACGCACGCACGCACCCGTTCTTTTTTTTTCTCTCTCTCTCTCTCTCTCTGAGTCGTCCAATTCGCCTTTAGTTAGCGGAAACTGATGTTAATCAACACAAAAGGAAAGTAAAGTACATATAGATCTAGTTACGGGTAAGCCGGTATGTAACAATTTTCACTTACATGTACATATACATGTACTTCTAATTCATGTTTGATACACCACTGACCGATTATCAAACAGCTTGGATTCTGATGAGACGCCAAGTTACTTGGTGTCTCTCTTGGTCTGTAGTGTTTGAAAACTCGACTAAGGTCGTGAATATAAGGCGAAGGGTTAATGCAGGACGAAAGTTTTGAAGAAAGCTTTAACCCTTCGCTTGCTATTCACGTCAATATACCTACCTGTAAATAGTGAAGACCCAAATGAGACAGCTCCTGCAGGAGCTGTCTCATCGGGGTCTGCACTATTTACAAGTTGATTGTGCAACCAGTGCACTCCACAGCAGTGATTGCACAGCGAAATACGTGTACACAGTGAAGATATATGTAATTATACAACAGGGCATGGGTAAAGAAGGAAAAATGTATTTTAAAATTCAGCAAGCGAAGGGTTAATTCCAAAAATACGCCTTTCTATGGGTAATTGACAAGTCGAACGTTTTAATTTTAATTTAATTTGCTTATGGAATAATATAGATTTAATTCTATACAGTTTCTGCCAGGGGCAAAACTTTTCTTGTTCTTATGCCATAATAAATAGTATGATAAATATTCATGATGTCACCATATCTTACATGAATATTCATGGAGTAAAGGGTTAAGCCTATATGTGTCATCAGGTTTAACCCATTCCGTCATATCGACGCCTATATACACCTCCGTAAAAGTCACTTTTTTGAAATCATTGTGATAAAAAGAACATTTGCTCCGTATGAGCCAATGCTCTCTGTTTATCACAATGGTTTTACACTACACACTTCTAAACTTTTGCCTTTTTTGTAAATGCTCCTTTTCGGTAGATTTATTCAAAGAGGTTGGGTCTTAAATAGCCTATGATGGAATGGGTTGAATTTTTACCCCATGAGCATTAAGTAACACATACTGACCTTATGAATATTTAATTTCCATAATGGCATTATGAACAAGGGGATATGTTACACATGTACCAGGACAGAGACTGTAGACTTATATCTACATTATTCAATTAGCAAACAGAGCCGTCTGGTCTGGATCTACTCTGTTTGCAAAGATGTGGAAAGGCGTTTATATGACGTAATGGGTTAACAGGCGTCAGCTCGTTATTTGTTATGGACATACAGTAAAACTTATCTGTAACGGCCACTAAATTGGGTTAATTATTTGGTATTTAGGAGAGGTGGCCGCTTAAAGCAAGGTGAAAGTAAAAGTTTTGTTTTACTTTCACCTTGCTTTAAGCCTTTAACATAAAATAGAGAGGTTTTACTGTACATCTTATGAAGTGCACGTTTTAACTAATACAATCTTATCAAAACGTGCGAGAGTGGTGGGACTAGTTACAAGGGAGATAACACTGAATAGATTTTAATACAATGCGTCTTGGGTAACTGTCCGCGGCCACATGCGTTACACTATGACTGTTACTGTTCATCAAAAATCGCAATAGATTTTTTATTGGTTGTGTAGTCCAAGAATTGACCAGCAATATCTTCATATGTATTGTATTTAATGGAAAATAGATAAACTGATATGCTCGATACAACGTCATTATAGTAAAGGTG
The DNA here is from genome assembly GCA_963576725.1 of Azorinus chamasolen. Classification (NCBI taxonomy): domain Eukaryota; kingdom Metazoa; phylum Mollusca; class Bivalvia; order Cardiida; family Solecurtidae; genus Azorinus; species Azorinus chamasolen. Next base: position 46,925,292 of record OY755236.1, read on the forward strand.
GGTTGCAAACAGCGGAAACAATTGGATAAACATTAAAATGACATTTGCTTAAGTGCTTTTAACCATTTCAACGTTGAATTTTTAAATTCAAACAGGTCAAGCTTACAGTGAATATGAATGGATATTCTTTTTTTTAAAGGAAAATGGCACTCTAGAAGCCCTCTCGTCTGGGTCTGCACTGCAAGAGACATTAGTTACTCGTTTTCCTCACTGCAAGGTTTACACAGCTCACAATTCCTGTAATATTACCCTTGGCGGTTCTGTTACATTTTGCGGAAATGACATTAACACGGGGTTATATAAAATCGTTTTTGTTAACATTTAGCCAGCTGAAAAAAATGGTGTATGCTAAAAACTCTAACCTGGTACATTTTTAGCCAACATTCAACTCGTTAAAACTTTTAAGAAACTATTGACTGGGTATCAAATAGCTTGGATCTTGATGAGACGTTGAGCTACCTGGCGTCTCACCTGGGTCCAACCTGTTTGCAGATGCAAGTAAGATCGATATACAGTAAAACCTCTCTACAACAGCCACTAAAGTGTGTTAAGCAGTTGGTATTTAGGAAAGGTGGCTGCTTAAAGCAAGGTGAAGTAAAACAGAACACTCCTATAGGAGCGTTCTGTTTTGCTTTCACCTTGCTTTAAGCAGCCTACTGCATTTAACACAAAATACTGGATGTAATTTAGTGGCCGTTAGAGAGAGGTTTTACTGTATTACTGATCCTTGAACGTACAACATTGCATACAAACCTCGTGTTGTTGCAGTTTAAGTATGCATTTACAAGGCGTCTTGGTCTGCCATTTGTTTTAACTTTACACGTGTGAAATATGTGCTCACTCAGATCAGTAGCCCCATTGAAAATGAATGAATTGTTCGGACTATATAATACTTTGTATGGACCATTGATTAAAAGTTGCAGAACTTCCCTCATATATACTTGTGAATAAATAACTATTCGTTATTAGTCCACATCCATCTAACTTAATCCTTTCCCTGTTCTATGTGTATTCCAAATTGTCATTTGATTTTAAAAACTAATTATTATGATTGATGATTGGGAACAGACAATGCCTGTATTGAACAATTATTTGTAAATTATAAATACAGCTGTTACCATGTAATCAGTATAAGAAAATGAACATATGTTTTACATAAACTAGTTGTCAGTGATGTCACTTATCCATGGGATGCATGTACAAATAGTAATATTAGGCAAAGAATGGACCCAAATCGTGACTAGTCTCTGATTTGAAACAATATTTAAAAAAAAAAAAAAAAGTATCAAAAATGGTACATGTACCTCTACAAATTATTGAGACTTGTTAAATCATTAATCATTACAATCATCAGCTATCAATGTGGACCCTAACCAGAGCATAACAACTTGATTCACACTGTCCCTGAAGTAACAATGATGCTACATTTTGTTGGTTTATTGTTAGATCTTGTGGTGATTTTTTAAGTTTTTAAAGCTTAGATATAGTATTAGACGAAATGGGATTTTTTTGTCAAAAAGTTTTTTCATATACATATATATATAGTAGACAAAATGGGATACGACGAAATGGGACGTACTGTTTTAAATGTTTTTACAATATACATGTATGCATTTTATTTGTAAAAAACATTGAAGAGAGTCCAGTCATTAAAACATAATTCACAAGCTTTAGAAACATGAATATATTAATAAAAAGTGATCTTCCAAGTTATCAAGATCCACCTTTTCTTCATTTCCCCAAAGAAATACATGTTCATAGTTTGGTACTTGCAGGTGGCGGGGGTCTAGTGGTAACGCGCTCGACTATCAGTCCGGAGGTCCGGGGTTCAAATACCGGTCCCGCCCGGAAATTTCAGAGACGCTTTTCCGTATCTCCCACCCGCACATCCTCTCCACCCAAGGGTTAAAATGGGTACCTGTGAGGGTCACTCGCCGGTACTGCGGCTGCATGATTGCGCCATATGTTAGCAGTGCTCAATATTATAGGCCAATGACTCAATGACCAGGGGAGTAAATGTACAGTCGGCTGAGCGGTCATTCGGACTGAAAGTAGACTATAACTAGGTATATTGAAGTAAATCGCAAGTTTCCACCTCTTCTCGATTTTCTGAAATTAATAAACCATATATTAAAGTAGAAAATAATTTCTCTCTAATATTTCTGTAATTTGGTTGAAATTCTTTTTTTTAAAGTACATACGTTATATATTGTAACGGGAACATCCCATTTCGTCTGAAGCCATTTTGCCGAAATATAAAACTCCCATTGCATCATACATACCCGCATTCTATTAGTGTCACTTCTTATGGCTAATCCATACACGTAATGTATGGAACAGTGTGAAAATAATTATGATATTTGTAGAAACTGTGGAGTCGGATTTACCATCAAGTGACGTCACGAACAAAGGGGGATTATCGAGAACCGACTGTCAAAAGGCACAGTACGAATCAAAATTACTCAAAAATTTTAGTGTTGTTAGTGTGTGTGTACTACATTTAGGATGTGTTCATCAAAAAGACAAACAGTGTAGTATCCAAACCATAAGGCTCCATTCTGAACCTCATGATCTGGATCTAAACTGTGAGCAATGTAAATGTACGACATAATTTTAGTGTTGTTAGTGTATTTGTACTACATTTAGGATATGTGTGCTTGATATGATTTACATTAAATCTCTCTTAAGTGTTTGCAAGTATGTCTGTCTTAATAATAATAATAATAATTATAATAATAATAATAAAGACTTTATTTAACGAGAGAACTCATTTGATACAATCAATCTTCCATGAGGCCCTCAACAGTAACATATATACAAGCACATTAAAAAGAATCTAGTAAAAGCTACATACATCTTTAAAGATACATATGGTTACTGGTGTTCTGTTCTGTTCTTGTAGAATGAAAGTTTTACTTAATGGTTAGCATAGGGTCTATAATATTTCAAGGTTTTACCCAGATCCCACAAGACGTCAGCGCAACGTTGGCCCGATATCGCAATGACATTGGGTCCAACCACGATCAGACGCTGTGTGGTAACGTATATTCACCAGCTATTGTACATATGCATGGAATCGAAATGAAAGGCTATTTAAAACGCTAGGTGTTATTTAGCGGATACAAACAGTTGCTTTTAAGATGAAGCACCAAAGCAATTGGCGTCTCATACCATCTAGTCTGTCTGTCCCCATCTCTACAATATTTGCAAATACAGTTAAGCCTGTCTTAAGACAGTCAAGGAGGCTAAAAATGCTAATGATAAGTGGCTGCCTAACACAGGTGGCATTTTTTCCATTTGACGGTGACATTTTTTCCAGTGGCGTTCTTTTTGCACACCGATAGCAGGGGTATCCGATAAAGAGCTATGCACACGGTTAACCCTTCGCTTGCTGAATTTTAAAATACATTTCTCCTCCTTTACCCATACCATGTGATATAATAACATGTATCTTCACTGTGTACAAGTATTTCACTGTGCAGTGACTGGTGCGGAGTGCACTGGTTGCACAATCAACTTGTAAATAGTGCAGACCCTGTCTCATCTGGGTCTTCACTTTTTACTGGTAGGTATATTGACGTGAATAGCGAGCGAAGGGTTAATAGTGAAGGAAACAGCGGGGTTTGATGTTGTGTCGACATCCTTTTCTTCTTTGACACTTTTTTAATGAAAAATAGTGTTTCAAATCAGAGACTATTCACGATTTGGTTCCATTCTTTGCCTAATTTTACTGTTTGTATCCATGGATAAGTGACATCACTGTCAACTAATTTATGTAAAACATATGTTCAATTTCTTGCACTGGTTACATGATAACAGCTGTATCTATAATTGACAAATGATTATGCAATACAGGCATTGCCTGTTCCCAATCATCAATCATGATAGGTCTTAGTTGATGGCACAATTTAAATTCAAATATCAACATCTATGCAAAGACTGTTAACCCTTTCCTCCATGACTAGGCATATAAGAACTAACGCAGTCATTAATATTAATTAGATTAATTTGCTATAATAGCCAGAGGCATATACATGTGTGTACATGTATATGTCTCTGTAATAGCACATGGACATATGATTTTTAACCATGTCAGAAACTGTAGAATCTATACAATATCATAAGCCAACATAGCAGATCCTGATCAGACGACAATAGGAGCCGTCTGATCTGGGCCTACTCTGTTTGCAAAAGGCGTAGAAAGGCGTATTTATGGAATAAAGGGTTAATAAATTGTGAGATTTTCTTCTTTAGATGTTTATATTGGGTTTTAAATCTGTCGACAAAAAGGGAATTTTGTACTTTAGACAAAATGGGAATTTATTAATTTAACTCATTCTCCTCATGGCTATATTAGGACCCAACCTCTTTGAATGTATCTTCCGAAAAGGAGCATTAACTAGAGGAAAAGGAAAAAATAGAAGTTTGTAGTTTGAAACCATTGTGATGAATAGAGAATTTGCTTGTGTAGGCTCTATTTATCACAATGATTTCATAAAGTGACTTTTATAGATGCGCAAAAATGCATCACTAGGGTATAATGTGTTAAGGACTTTATAGACGAAATGGGGTAAGACGAAATGGGAAGCCCCCCCCCCCCCCCACCCCCTTACACACACACTTATATTGTATAATAAGCAAAGAGAGCAGACCCTATAGGAGCCGTCTGATCTGGGTGACGGCGTCTACCCTGTTTGCGAAGGCACAGAAAAGCGTAATTATGGAGTAAACGGTTGCCTTGACAACCGAAGCAGATGACAAAGTTTCGTCAAAGTTAGTTTGTGTTGAAAGGATTAAATCGTATGTGTGTATACATGTACACGCAACAATAGTGATTATTTTGCCAGCAGGTCAAACTTTCTCCAATAGTAGGACTAACACAATGGTCAGTGTTTGATACTAATCTTACTGCTTGTGGCGTTTTAACCCTTGCAGTGCGGGAACCGAATATATGAGATTTTTGCAAACAGTGAGGATCTAGATCAAAAAGGCTCCCGAGGGAATGCTTTGATCAGGGTCTGGGTCCATGCTTATAAAGCTTTTAGTTGATTCTGAGATCGTTCTCAAGCTTTTGATTGGTCAGATTTGAGCCAAAGGCTCAAATCTGACCAATCAAAAGCTTGAGAACTCAAATCTGACCAATCAAAAGCTTGAGAACGAAATAAGCATGGACCCTGAACTGTTTGTCATACAAATCATTTACTTAAATTTGATAAATTGTGATACCACATTTTGTTTAATTAATATTCAGAGTGGAGGAGCCACTTTTAATCATTCAGCAGATCAAGGGTTTACTATCTAAACGACAAATACATGTAAATGTATAGTAAAACCTCTCTAAACCGGAATTCTATTAGAGAAGAATTTGTACACAACAGATCTTTATCAGACAGCTCCTATAGGATGAGTCTGATCTTGGTCTACTCTGTTTACAAAGTCGTGAAAAGGGTTTTATACAATGGGAAAGAGTAAATAGACTCGTTTGTCCACTCCTGGGGAAAGCATATTACAAATTAGCTATATTAAACTGACACTACATGTATAAGCGGGGGGGGGGGGTGTTAATAGACATTAGATTCTTTTATAGCATGTGGTTGCTTAATGCAGGACGAACGTAATAGCCTTCGTCCTGAGTTAAGCAGTCACCCGGCTTTAAGACCCAGTATCTGAAACTCATAATCTAATTTAGATTGAAAATTAGCAAAATGTAGCATTCTGTGTAGGAAACTTTGTATGTTGGGTCACCAATGAAAGATCACACATTTACAGTCAATATCGCGCGCGCGCGTACGTGCGTGCGCGCGCGGTACCTCGGTACATCACATATGTGCATACGCGTGTGACATGTGTGCTTGCATACAGTCATTTTTCATATCTGGGCGTGCCAAAAAACATCGCAGTACATGCGTGGAAAACTGGATCTATTGCTGCCCAGCCTTCCGATCTGGCCGGAGAACAATGCTAGGAACTCGAAGCCAGGCGACTGCAAATCATCGGAATCAGGTACCAGCATTGATACCCAGCTGCACCACTACACACAATCGTTGATTAACCCTTTCCCTCATATTGACGACTTTTGACGACTCTGTAAAAGTCACTTTGTGAAGCCATTGTGATAAATAGAGCATTTGCTCCTATAGGAGCAAATGCTCTATTTATCACAATGGTTTCAAGCTAAAAAACCTAAAATTTTCCTTTTCTCTAGTTAATGCTCCTTTTCGGTAGATTTAATCAAAGAGGTTCTATCTAAAAATAGCCTATGAGGTAATTGGTTAAACAGTTCATCGTAACAATGAAATTTAGAGGTTCGGTCAATACTACTACTAGATCTATTATTCTTTTAGCAATTCATTTATGCTGTCCCGGCGCTTATTCTTCCCTATACAATGTAAATCCAAAAGTTTCCCGGCCGCTCCGCCTTTCCACTGCCTCCGTTTTCCCGTAACATTTTATTTATAAGGTGTCATGGCGGTTGCGGGAGCTAAGCACATGCTTTAGTGTATTTCTTCCGTTCATGGTGACTGACAGTGTTCCTGCTGCAGGTTTTGTTCACGTCAAAAGCTATGAAAAGCTGAATAAGTGCGAATCATATGGAAAGTGCATCGACCACAAACCGTTTAGAATGCCTTTTCTCTACATGGACTTGATGAACTCACGGAAGTTGTTAGCATCATGGATATTCGCGTTGTCTCTGTAAATATTAAACATGTATACGTCAATACTAAGGTAGGTTTAATATTTGCAGTGAGTAACACTCGCCAGGGAAGCGGAAGTGGGTCCATGCATAAAACTTTTATTTGAGTCTGAGTTCGTTCTCAAGTTTTTGATCAATCAAAAGCTTGAGAACTCAAATCCGACCAATCAAAAGCTTGAGAACGAACTGGTGTCTACTGCTGCAAGCATTGAAGGTACATGAACACAGGGGCTATTGACTCATTGGTAAAGCTGCTGTTGGGTACAGTAGGCCAGGGCATACCGATTATTTGGAAATGTTCATCAATGCAGGTATGCCGATGCAGAATTTCAAGACGTTCTGGTTGAGCATGCCTCAGGATTCCTAAATAAAATGTGCTTACACACTCATGTCCCTCGTGTCTGATTTCGACCTACCTATGCCTTATAACTAAACTATACTATTTGCAAACCCTGAAGATACCTTTTCCCGTGAGACGACTAACTTCATTCTAAGAGGGATCTAATGTTTAACTCGTTGCTCCATAAATACTACTTTCTACGCCTTTGCAAACAGAGCAGATACAGCTCAGACGATGAAAGGCGTCTGTATCTGGTAAATGTTTAACCAATTACCTCATAGGCTATATTTAGAGCCAACCTCTTCGTATAAATCTACCGAAAAGGAGCATCAACTAAAGAAAAGGAAAATTTTAGAAATTTGTAGTTTGAAACCATTGTGATAAATAGAGCATTTGCTCCTATAGGAGCAAATGCTCTATTTATCACAATGGTTTTAGAAAGTGACTTTTACAGAGTCGTCAAAGGTCGTCAATTGATATGAAGTAATGTGTTAACCATAGCTTGACTTACACTGAATTAGCGTGTACCAGAAACCAAATGGTGTATGGTGTGACTATCGGTTTAGGATCATTCAATTCAATCTATATACAGTAAAAACTGTCTTAAGCGGCCACTCATTTATTGCACATTGGGCTTAAAAAGCAGGCGATTGCCTAATATAGGGCAAAAGTCATACACAAAGCTACTATAGGAGATTTTTGCTTTATTTTTGCCCTGCATTAAGCTACAACCTGTCTAACCGACCCATTTTTTAATAGCCGCTAAAGACAGATTCTACTGTACAACATACTTTCAATAAAACAAATTTGAAGCCCAAAGACATAACGCCTCGTTGGAGTTATTGAATTTGTTTAGGTATCGTGTAAAGATATACCTCTCTACCCCTTAGCCTGTTGAAGACAAAACTAGCTGACTGCTCAAACTCCGATCTGCTAAACTTGTTACTACAGTAAAACCCCTCTAATGCGACCACTAAAAAGATGTATAATTCTAGGTCTTAAATACAAGTGGTAGCTTAATGCAGGTCGAAAGTTATGCAGATAGGAACTTTCTGCATAACTTTCGACCTACATTAAGCAACCACCAGCTTTTAAATACATGTACAGTTATTTCCATTCATAAAGTGGTCGCATTAGAGGGGTTTTACTGTACTTTCTATTCGGTAAAACATTGGAGAAACGTTTGACCGAGTGTCCAACAGCATGGCTCCTGATGTGACGCCGAGTTACTCGGCGTTTCGTCTGGGTCCATGCTGTTTGTTATTTTGTTTTACAAATGCATATGAGCACAGGGCTTTTTAGAATCAGATCTAAATATAGTCCATTAGTAAACAGAGAAGACCCTGACCAGACAGCTCCTACAGGAGTACACACACACGCACGCACGCACGCGCGCAACCCGAGTGTCAAACAGTTTCCATACTGATATTATGCCGCCTTACTCACAAACACGCAACCCGAGTGTTAAACAGTTTACATTCTGATAATATGCCGCGTTACTCACAAACACGCAACCCGAGTGTTAAACAGTTTACATACTGATAATATGCCGCGTTACTCACACACGCGCAACCCGAGTGTCAAACAGTTTACATACTGATATTATGCCGCATTACTCACAGACACGCTACCAGAGTGCCAAACAGTTTACATACTGATAATATGCCGCGTTACTCACAGACACGCTACCCGAGCGTCAAACAGTTCACATACTGATATTATGCCGCGTAACTCATGGAATCGTTCGCAGCAGTTGGTTGTCAACCTTAAACCTCATGAATATTCATGTAAGAAATAACTGACAGCATGAATATCTACTACCTGAAATTTTATAATTGTATATTACTTTTTAACTTTGGTACAAACTGTGCCAACCCATAAGCAAACAAAGCAGACCCTAATCAGATTGTCCCTACAGACGTCTCTATCTGGTAAATGTTTAACCATAGCTTGACTTAAACTGAATTAGCGGGTACCAAAACCAAATGGTGGATGGTATAGAGTCGTGACTATCGTGAAGGATCATTCAATTTCAATCAGTATACAGTATAATCTGTCTTAACTCTTCGCTTGCTATTCGCGTCAATATACCTACCTGTAAATAGTGAAGACCCAGATGAGACAACTCCTGCAGGAGCTGTCTCATTAGGGTCTGCACTATTTACAAGTTGATTGTGCAACCAGTGCACTCCATAGCAGGGATTGCACAGCGAAATACGTGTACACAGTGAAGATATATGTAATTATAAAACAGGGCATGGGTAAAGAAGGAGAAATGTATTTTAAAATTCAGCAAGGGAAGGGTTAAGCGGCCATTCATTTATTGCACATGGGGGCTTATAAAGCAGGTGATTGTCTAATAAAGGGCAAAGTCATACACAAAGCTACTATAGGCATTTTCTGCATTATATTTGACCTGCATTAAGCTATAACCTGCCTTACAGATCCATATTTTGTTAATAACCGCTTAAGACAGATTCTACTGTACAACATACTTTCAAGGAAAAAAATTTGAAGCTCAAAGACGTAACGCTTCATTAGAGTTATTGATTTTTTCGAGACATCGAGTTACTGGGTTTTCACTTGGGTCGAAACTATTTACAAACGCGAGACAGGTCTCAGGTAGCGAGAAAAGGGTTAAGCCTACAGAGCACTGGTCAATACTGATATTTTGTCATAGTGGAGTTCTGCAGTGTATGTCGGATATTACTAAAGTGTACATGTGGATGTTACTAGTCGCGTTTTTATTGCCGACAAGAGAAAGGTATGACTGGTCTTAATTACCTTTACAGTAAATACCCTCCAAAGGGACCACTTTGTGAATAATCAAAGATGTCTTAAACCATTCCAACTTAGGCTATTTTAGATCTAACCTCTTTGAATAGATGTACCGAAAAGGAGCAGTAACTAGATAAAAGTAAATTTTCAGAATTGTGTAGTTTTGAAACCGTTGTGATAAATAGAGCATTTGCTCCTATAGGACTTTTACAGAAGCGTCAAAATGCGTCAATATGGGGGAATTGGTTAAAGCATTTACCTCAACAGTATTTCTTTTCAGAAATAATCTCATCATGAATATGTATTAGCTGATTTTGTTGTTTTTGCATATGGGCACATGGCTTTTTGCGAATTATATCTAAATCATTCTATAAGTAAACAGAGAAGACCCGGGGTAGACGGCTCCTACAGGAATAATATGATCTGAGTCTACGCTGTTTGCAAAGCATTAATAGCATATATATCGGGTAAATGGTTCTGTGCACGTGGTTGCTCAATACAGGGTGACATTAATGCAGAAAGCTCTCACAGGAGCTTTACTGCATTAACTCGTCCTTAATCAGTTTACAACCTTACGTGAAATGACACGTAAGAGACCGTTTTAGACCTCTTTTGTTGGTAATTGTTTTCGCTCTTTTTACTGTGTTTGTTTTTCTTTATTTACGCGGTGTCATACATTGCCACAATGCGAATTTCTTTACCCTGTACTCCATAGAGACTCACGTATGCATTTTCCTTATGCATATTTATTCAACCCTTTACTCCATGAATATTCATGTTAGAGACGATGACGTCATGGATATTAATTAGGTTATTTTTTGATAAATAACTCAACATAATAGTTGCATTTTTATAGAAAGGCATATTTATGGAGTAAAGGGCTAAGGCACTCGGCGTCTGATCTTGATACAAACTGTTTGCATATGATATCACATTCCCATTTTCATGGCAGCGAAGGGATTAACCCTCCCCCTAAAGACGGCATTTGACAAAGCCTGTATAAGACGTCTGACCAGGGTCTGTTCAGTTTGCTTATGGAATAGTTTAAATCTGAGGCTTACGTCACAGTCAAAGACAAAACATATCAGTGTTAGGATAGGATTTCAGTCCATGACTATTCATACTGGTTGTGTATCAAATTCATGAGGGAAAGGACTAACCTTAACCATTTTCTTCATATACACTCATTTATCATCTGGGTCCATGCTTATAAAGCTTTTAGTTGAGTCTGATTTTCGTTCTCAAGCTTTTGATTGGTCAGATTTTCGTTCTCAAGCTTTTGATTGGTCAGATTTGAGCCAAAGGCTCAAATCTGACCAATCAAATGCTTGAGAACGTTCTCAGGCTCAACTAAAAGCTTTATAAGCATGGACCCTGATCAGGGTCTGTCCTGTTTGCTTTTGACGTGATATAGATCTGATTTTACAGTTTTTGTCACCTTTAAAAGTTTATATTATAAAACTCCAGCTAATAAATATGCATGATGTCATCATTTTTTACGGAATCAGATCATCTTTCTAATGGTCATTTAACACAGGGTTTATTATACATGTGTATTGTAAATGTGGTTTTGTTCGTCATCCTCACCTATAAATGAGAATACCTGATTTAATTTGCCCGTGGGCCTAAATATTTTCTCGAGCTCTTGTCAACATTCAAACATAACTAATATGTTTGCAGTTTTTCACACTCACAAAACGTGTTCTAATGCTTATCTTGTTTGCCACTTTGTCCTTCCTTTACCGCCATTTAACCCTTCGCTTACTGAATTTTAAGAACACATTTCTCCTTCTTTACCCATGCCCTGTTGTTTAATTACATACACCTTTACTGTGTACAAGAATGTCGCTGTGCAATCACTGCTGTGGAGTGCACTGGTTTCACAATCAACTTGTAAATAGTGCAGACCCTGATGAGACAGCTCCTGCAGGAGCTGTCTCATCTGGGTCTTCACTATTTACAGGTAGGTATATTGACGCGATTAGCAAGCGAAAGGTTAATTTGTTTATGGTCTCTTGCAGACATGCATGGTTTTTGACAGTCATACATTTATTTACAAATAGGGTGATTGAAAAAAAGAAGAAATAAAAGATCATTAAAAATCCAAATTTAACTATCATAATATAATTATTTTAGAAACCAAATACAAATAGCAATACAATGTGAATATGTGGCATATGATTTTGGTTTTGCTCAAACATTGGGCCAGGTTCCATGCTTATAAAACTTTTTAATTGAGTCTGAGTTCGTTCTCAAGTTTTTGATTAATCAGATTTGAGCCTTTTTAATCAAAAGCTTGAGAATAAACTCAGACTCAACTAAAAAGCTGTATAAGCATGGACCCTGGATCTCTCTCTACTCTATTTACGCGGGCTTCTCTACCAGGTAAAGAGTTAACCCCTTCCCTCATATAAACACGTTTTCACGCATTTGCAAACAGAGTAGACCCAGATCAGACGGCTCCTAGAGGAGCCGTCTGATCAGGGTCTACTCTGTTTGCTAATAGAATTTGATAGATCAGTTTCTTTGCTTTCTAAAATGTCTACAATGTTCCACCTTCCATATTTCTTTATAACTATTTTGTTAATGAACATTCAGTAGGTATCGAAATTTGGCCTAAATATAGAACAGGGAAAGGGTTAAATGAAACAGGTGGTAGACTTATGGAGGACTAGGTTACTACGTTAAACCTTTCAGTACCCATGTTAGAAATAATGACATCATGAATATTTATTAATTGAATTTTTATTATGACATTTGTAGACAAGATGAGATAGATATTGCTAGAAATTGTACAGTCAGCAGGCCTATTATAATTTCATTTAAGCAATCACAGAGCAGACCTTGATCAGACGGCTCCTACGGCAGGACCTAGGTCTACTCTGTTTACAAATGCGTAAAAACGCTTTTATATGAAGGAAACGATCATTATAATAAGTGCAGTTGGCTAGCGAAAGAAGATTATATCAAACACTGTCCGTTGTGTTATTGTTGGGAAAGTATCACCCTCTGGCAAAATGACCTTTACTATATAGCATGTATATAAAGCGTATATGTACACAGAGACGGATTAATATTGAACACGTGACCATTCCTACTTGGAGGGGGTTAATCCTTTACTTTATCAATTTTCATGTAAGAATTAATGACATCAGAAGAGAGAGAGAGAGAGTGAGAGCGAGAGATTGAGAGAGAGAGTGTGTGTGTGTGTGTGTGTGTGGTTGTGTGTGTGTGTGTGGGGGGGGGGGGGGGGGCACAGAGTGAGAGCGAGATATTGAGAGAGAGAGAGAGAGAGAGAGTGTGTGTGTGTGTGTGTGGGGGGGGGGGGGGGCACAGAGTGAGAGCGAGAGATTGAGAGAGAGAGAGAGAGTGTGTGTGTGTGTGTGTGTGGGGGGGGGGGGCACAGATTGAGAGCGAGAGATTGAGAGAGAGAGAGAGGGGGTATGTGGGTGTGGGTGTGGGTGTGTGGGTGTGTGTGGGGGGGCACAGAGTGAGAGCGAGAGATTGAGAGAGAGAGAGAGAGAGAGTGTGTGTGTGTGTGGGGGGGGGGGCACAGTCAGAGAGACAGATGGACAAAGGGAGACAAACAGAGATAGCAACATATAGAGAAACATATATACATGCATATAGAGACAGAGGCACGTTAAGCTCCAGTCAGTAAAATATATCTTGAAAATATTCTTCAAAGCAGGAGGTAGCTTAATTACTGCAGAACGAAACGGTAATGCCGAAAGCATGGTCTTCATTACATCTGCCAATCATTTAGCAACCAACTCCCCTTTATTTAGCAACCAACTCCATTAAACTAACCCAACGATTAATAAAATTAGTAGTCCCTGAGCCCTTTTCTCCAGCGGTATGCATGTTAACACCGCCAAAAACCGAAGAGAACCAAGATCCAACGGCTCTTGTAGGAGCTGTCTGATCATGATCTGCTCTGTTTGATTATGGGATTCTAAAGTTTCTGCCATGACATAACTGTTCTCTGTATTCATATACCGCTATAAAAATAAAGCTAAATTTCGTACAATACTATTCATAAAGTACAGGGTTCAAATAGGTTTAACCTTTTCCCTGATGAATATTCATGTAGAAAATAATGACGTCATGAATATTAATAAGATTATTTTTTATAATGGAATATGAACACAGAACAGTTTGGCTCAGACAGAAGCTGTAGAATCAGATCTATATTTCACCATAAACAAACAGAGCAGACCCTGATCAGACGGCTCCTATAGGAGCCGTCTGATCAGGGTCTGCTCTGTCTGCAGATGCGTCGAAATGCGCTTACGTAAGGGAAAGGGTTAAGCTTTTACTCCCTTTCGAACAGGGTAGGTCCAGATTAGACGGCGGCTGCAGGATCTGCTCTGCTTTCTTATGATATAATATAGATATATGTGTCTATAGTTTCTGCCATGGTGAACAATTCCTACCTTGTTCCTAAAATGGTATATTACAATGATATATAATATTTGATGATTGTGTTAATGAAATCTTTGATGAAATGTTACAGGTGTTGTATTTAGAATTTTAATTAAAATATTTGAGTATAGTACACTTACGTCTGAGTTCAACCTCATAAATGTGTTCAAGTTATAAATACATCATGGAATTACAAAACTGTTTATGTGATTCGGTTACATTGTTGTATATTCTAAAAATATCTTGTCATGTTTGTGTATATATGATGTATATATGATGTATGTAACGAGAAACATTATATGTTTAAGTTACAATAAAACTTTTTGAATCTTGAATCTTGGAACCTATACCCATATGCTATTATAACAATTATTCTAATTGATAATCATTATGTCATTAATTCTTACATGTATAGTGATGGAGTAAAGGATTAATAATTTAATACTACTGGTAGGTCGGTGGTTCTACCTGGATGTTCTTCTGTGCACTGCCATTGGTTCCGCGCACAGTAGAACCTCTGGGGTCTTACTCCACCTGTAATTAGCTGGACGTCGTGATATTTTTATTTATCTCTCCTCAGTGTACAAAATGACAGAATTACTTACACACATATAGAAACATAAAATTTGCACCCTGTCACTCTTCAGTAGAGTTATAAGAGACTACATAACATTCTTAAACCTAAAACTTTGTATACATAGACTTTAAAAGCTTTGATGACTTGCGGTTTGCAAGAAGTAATCGGAATGATATGACTGAAATGCTGTTGAAACGACGTAAACTCCGATAAAAACCAAACCAAACTATTTATAGAAGCTGAAAGACCAGCTTCTATGCAGCAATTATTGAACTCCAAAATTTGTCACTCACTGAGCAATAATTGACAATACAGAGGACTCCCTCTAAAGCGACCACTAGATAATACACATTAGTGTCTTTGAAAGCAGATGATTTCCTTAATGCAAGACAAACGTAACGCAGAAAACTATTGGAGCTTTCTGTATTACTTTCATCGCGCATTAAGCTACCACATGGCTTTAACTTCGGCAGTATGCCTATTTTAGGTATAAGAGTAACCGAACTTCAGTAATGAAGAATTTATATCTTCTTAACCCATAAATTCCCATATCATATAATGAAAACCCCGTCCAGGTCTTTTTTGGGAACCTCTCCATATTAGATGATGTACTTTGTACAAATCTGAATAAATCTATGTTCTGTTCTGTTCATATTTTTATGTGGAGGGTGCACACCAAACAAACTATTAGCCGGAACAAGCCATTGTCATTGATGGGTTCAACAAACAGTGCGGACCCAGAATTCAGAGTACTCCTTTAGGAACCATCTGATCTGGGTTTACACCGCTTGCCTATGTCATATTTAAGGGATACTGTGCACCAATGGATTAAGCAGATGGCTGGTTAACCATTTCACTGTTCGACGTTCATGTAAGAAATAAAGGCGTCATAAATACATGTATTTATTAGTTGATTTTTTATAATGGCTTTTGTAGATAGGATTGTTTTGATATTGGTGTAAACTGTAGAATCAGGCCTATTTTAATTCATAAGTAAGCAGAGCTGACCCTGATCAGACGGTTCCTATAGGAGCAATCTGATCTGCGTCTACTCTGTTTGCAAACGCGTGAACACGCGTTTATATGATGAGGGAAAGGGTTAAAGCAGGATGAAAAACACTCAGAAAACACCCATGGAATAACTTCTACTAACCCCCCCCCCCACCCCACCTCCTACCTGTTTTATTTTTACTTTGTTCGTTAGCTGTTTAAATTTGGGAAGCGCCTTAACTAGCATTTACAAGTACATGTAGTGAAGATCAAGACCAAGTCACTCATGGAAGACTCGTCTGAACGAGGTGTGTAATGTAATCATTCAAAGTCCCATAGTAAATTTGAACCTTTTTTACTGAATACAGATAACACCTCTTAGCCGGAATTCTTGTAGAGAAGAATTTAGAGACTTTTAGTCAGGTGACTGCTTGATGCAGGGTGAAAGTCCCGCACATTAAATGTTTGAGGGAACTCACTGTATACATTTGACATATACATGTTGCTAAAAATTATGTTACACTACATATTTTGAAACAGGCGATACATATTATATATTATGATGTGTATACTGTATTAGGTATCCAAACTTCGACAGAATTCAAACCTGCCTAAATAGTTCTCATGTCCTCTCAAAACACTCGAAATAATGAGGTTTAACCCTTTCGGCGCCAAATTTCTGATTGTTGTCTGCAATCCAAGTTTGTTAAATCAGTCAGTAAAATAAGGAAATGAGATCAATAAATGCAAATTTCAAAGGAATATAGAGCACAGATATAGAACTAGAGATTGAGATAAAAAGTGAAGTCCCTGATCAGACGCCACCTTGAAAAGGCGGCGTCTGATCTGGGACTGCACTATTTGTCGTGGTGCATTTTTGCGACATTGGCGGTGAAAGGGTTAACTTTACATTGTATTCTCTTGTATAAGTCCACTTAGACATACATGTATTACACGGTTAACCCTTTCCCTCATATAAACGTTTTTTCACGCACTTGCAAACAGAGTAGACCCAATCAGACGGCCCCATACCAGCCGCCCGACAAGGGTCTGCCCTGTTCCGTTTGCTTTTGACATGATATACATGTAGTCAAAGCTACAAATGACCTTGAAAAGTTTACATTATAAAATAGGCAAATACAGTATAACCCCGCTAATGCGATCATCTAAAAGAGATATAATTGTGGGTGCTAGATGCAGGTGGTAGCTTAATGCAGGACAAAAGTAATGCAGAAAGCTCCTCTAGGAGCTTTCTGCATTACTTTTGTCCTGCATTAACCAACCACCTGCTTATAAAGACAGATATGGTTATTCTTTAAGTGGTCGCATTAGAGGGTTTTTCACTGTATATTCATGCTGTCGTCATTTCTTGCAGGAATACTGAATAGGGAAAGGGTTGAACAATGGATTTGTAAAACAAAGGGTAGATTAACGCAGGACAAAAGTTATACAGAAAGCCGCCTCTTAGTACTAAGCAAACACTGCTATTAACCCTTTCCTCCATAAATACGCATTTCTACACCTCTGTAAAAGTCACTTTATGAAACCATTGTGATAAATAGAGCATTTGCTCCTATAGGAGCAAATGCCCTATTAATCACAATGGTTTCAAACAACAAAATTCTATAATGTTACTTTTCTCTAGTAAATGCTCCTTTTGGGTAGATTCATTGAAAGAGGTTTGGTCTAAAATAGCCTATGGAGGAAAGGGTTAAAGACTGTCATGTAAATAAATCATGTGGTTGTTTTAGCGAAACTCGTATGTATGACACAGTAATGGTTCTTTAACCCTTTCGCTGCCAAACTCTGTCGTCTGCTAGCTTTGTCGTCTGCTACATTTTTTTTTATTTTCTTCATTTTTGTTTCAAAAACATAGTAACAGTAACAAATAGTTTGGATCCTGATGAGACGCCGAGTTACTCGGCGTCTCATCTGGATCCAAACTGTTTGCATAGGTAATCACAGATCCGGCACTGGCAGCGAAAGGGTTAACCCTTTCCCTGTTCTATATTTTGCCCAAATTTCATTACCTACTGAATATTCATGGATAAAACATTTATTTAAGGTCGAACATTGTAGCCATTCTAGAAAAGTAAAGAATCAGGTCTATCAAACTCCATTAGCAAACAGAGCAGACCCTGACAAGACGGCTCTAGGGGCTGGGTCTATTCTGTTTGCAAATGCGTAAAACTCGTTTATATGAAGGAAAGGAAAATGCTGTTACTCTTTACTTCATCAGTAATTATTTGGTGAAGTTTAGTAAAGGAAAAAACCACAGGGTTGTTTGTCTTTGGCAGTAAAAAATGTCAACTCAGATCTGTATAATTCCATAAGCAAACAGAACAGGCCCTGATTGGATGGCTCCTACATGAGCCGTCTAATCTGGGTATACTCTGTTTTGAAAGTCGAGAGCATGAGTCACTATAGTGAAACCTCTCTATAACTGCCACTCAATTGTGTTCATTAGTTGGTATCTAGGGCAGGTGGCTGCTTAAAGCAAGGTGAAAGTAAGACAGAACGCTCCTATAGGAGCGTTCTGTTTTACTTTCACTTTGCTTTAAGCAGTCACCTGCATTTAACACAAAATACTTAATGTAATTTTGTAGCCGTTGTAGAGAGGTTTTACTGTATTAGGTAATGATTAACCCTTTCCCTCATATAAACGTGTTTCACGCATTTGCAAACAAAGTAGACCAGGCCCGTACCCAGGTGGGGGGCTCGGGCCCCACAGCTGGCTGCCAAGATACCATTTTTGTTAATGGGCCCCTTTTTAGTTTTCAGCTAGATCTACCGTTATGAATTTTACCAAGGCAAGTTTTAGTGACTGATATTTTCCTACCTCGGGGAGATTATCTTTTAGTTATCTACGCAGACAGGCCACCTTTAGCATGCTGTCATGCTATGATCCACGCTTGGCCTATTTTAGTATGGACCAATCAGGGGAACCCCCAGCGGAGAACACCCGAATTACGTAATCACGAGTTGGTTCCAGTTTTAGCTATACTGGAGTTTAGCAAATAAATTGTTCAGGAACCAGTCGTGTCAAAATGCAAATTGCTGCATTTCCACAAATACCGCATGTGGCATGTATATTAATTAAGTGAGGAAACATTGTCGCAAAATTAAGACGACGGGAATGACGTTTCAAGACGCTATAGCATAGCTACAAAAAGCAATATGCACTTCGACCAATAAGCGTTTTACTGACATTGATCAGTAACTAGTAATGAAAAAATAACTCTGAACATATCGAATGATAAAAAAGTAAAAATGATCTTCGTCCCCAGGCCGATTGTACTGAATAAATCGAGGTTTCTTAATGTTTTTTTCATGGATTTGTTTTGTAACTTGAGATTGGGATTTTCCTCCAAAAAATTGGGTGCAAAACACACCTTTTGCTATTGGGAATATACCCGAATAAGGGCTATAAAATCAGCCAAAATATTATTGTAAAATAAGATAAAATGGAATGTCTTTTTCATTGTATACATAAATCTGTTATAACCAGGTGAGCGAATAATTAAGGGCCATCATGACCCACTTGGTAAACTGTAACATTTGATGTTTGTAGTTTTGATCAGGGTTATTTTCACATTTAGAATAAAGACATAAGCGGATGCTAGTTCTGAGATGAATAATGCAGAGTCTGTCCATGGCAAAACAAACCTTTAAGCATAATCAAGTGTATGTCTGTCTGCCAATGGCAAAAAACTTTAATCATGTTCATATGCGTGTCTGTCAATCGCAAGAAAAACTTTAGCCTTGATCACAACTTTTGGTGTTAGTATAATTTGTATGAAGTCCCTGCATTGAAACATTGGTGATCATTCATCATGCTTTAAATCTATATACTGAAATCCAGGTGTAAAAAGGAGCCGATTTTCTATATTATAACATAAAATTATATCTTAATAGAGTGATTCAGATAGCAGGAAATTGCACCATTCAAAGCGGCATACCAAAAAATTTCGACTACCGGGAGGGGACACCCCTCCCGTGCCCACCCCAACTAAGCCCCCCCCCCCCCCCAGCAAAAACGTTCTGGGTACGGCCCTGTAGACACAGATAAAAAACCTCTTGTAGGAGCCGTCTGGTCAGGTTCGATTCTGTTCGTAGATAGATCTGTTTCTTTTCTTTCTGTAATGGCTCCCCTTTTTCACCTTTCCTATTTCGTTATAACCTTTTTGTCCATGTTTATTCATTAGGTATCAAAAATTGGAATAAATATAGAACAGGGAAAGGGTTAAGCAACGGCATGCTTTTGCAGACACACATGTTATGCATTAGGCATAGACCTGTCTATATTAACACATTCCCTCATAGGCTATTTTTAGACCCAGCCTCTTTGAATAACTCTACTGAAAGGCGCATTTACCAGAGAAAAGGAAACTTTTAGAATGGTATAGTTTTAAAACCTTTCCAGTGGAGCAAATGCTCTATTTATCTCAATGGTTTCAAAATGTGACTTTTACAGAAGCGTCATAAGACGTCAATATGCAGGAATGGGTTAAGAGAGGTTTTAGAATTCGTGTTGTATTCACGTCCTAATTATGTCAAGAATCGACTAATCCAGATGCATCATTGGACAGCCACATGCTATACCTGAAATATCGAACACATATGTAAATATTGACAACTGTTTGAACAAGCAGCTAGACAAGCCAATTTTACGTTGCATTAACAATCTATACAAAATTAATACATGCCACAGTGAGCCGACTATTGGTACAGTAGAACATTCTATACAGCAACTACATTATGGATGAGTATTGCCTTATTGAAACAGCCCGACTGCTTAACACATTCCCTCATATTGACGCCTTTTGACGCCTCTGCAAAAGTCACTTTATGAAACCATTGTGATAAATAGAGCATTTGCTCCTATAGGAGCAAAAGCTCTATTTATCACAATGGTTTCAAAACCACACAATTCTAAAGGTTTCCTTTTCTGTAGTTAATCTCATTTTCGGTAGAATTATTTAAAGGGGTATGGTCTAAAAATAGCCAACGAGGGAATGGGTTAATGCCACCGTCATTACAGACAGCATGAACACATACATTGTATTCTACACAGCACTGTGTTCCTATGATACAATTCAATATTTATTAGTATCGGCATTTTAAAATATTGTCCATATCATGCTGTAAAAATAAAATCTGCTGAAATGTGTCCACTAACTATTATATAGATACAGGCGTGTATTGTCCTGTTTTATTAACCTGTCAAAATTTAAATAAATATACGCTTGCTGATCACGACATAAATAGCTTCGGTTGATATCGATTGTGTCCACTAATAAAAGCTGTCCTACTTGGCTTATTCGAGTACTTATACATTTATTGTGAATCTCATAAAAAACGTTTGAAACACAGGTTTATCCAAGCTAAATATATCCTTTCAGTGACTTAGGAATATTCACGTTTGGACAGGTCAATAAAACAGGACAATAATACAATTCGTCTAGTATAGCGATAATCATCAAAATGTTATGTATATGTTACAGTAGAAATTGCGATTCAGGACAATCGCCGATTCTCCTAGGGCAGATTGCGATTGTTATCTCTCCTAGGACAGACTCCGATCTTCTTTTTAAATCATTCACAATTATGTGTTGTTTGTCATGTTATTTTGAATATAGACTTGTGATCTTAAAATAATATATTCTTCCAGTAGTATTGTAGATTTTCTTTGCAAAGTTAAGGTGTAATATATAACACTAATAATAAATTCTTCTAGTAGAATTGTAGACTTTCCTGGAAGAGTTAAAGTGCCATATCTAAAACTAATAATTAATTCATCGGTAGAATTGTTAATTTTCATGATAGAATTACAGTTTGTTCTAGGAAAGACTGTAGTCGGAATCTGTACTAATAGAGTCGTTGATTGTCCTAAGGGTGTATTCGGGTCATAGTCTGTCCAAGGAGAGATTGCGATCGCAATCTATCCTAGGATAATCGACGATTGTCCTGAATCGCAATTTCTACTGTGACATATACATCAGCTGATATACAAATGATAAACAGAAATGGTCATCAAAAGTTAGAGCACTGCTGAATGGTATATGTTTTACATTTTAGATTAGATATACATGTAGTATGTATTAATGTATATTAATGTCCAGTCTCAAAACCTGTTAACCCTTTCCCTTATATGAACGTGTTTTCACGCATTTGCAAACAGAGAAGACCTATATCAGACGACTGTGTTTGCTAATGGAATTTGATAGACCTGTGTCTTTACTTTCTAAAATGGCGACAACGTTCCATCTCCCATAATTCATTACAAATATTTTCTCCATGAATATTCAGTAGGTATTGAAATTTGAAATAAACATAGAACAGGGAAAGGCTTTTAAATGCCTTTCCCTCATGTAAACGTGTTTTCACGCATTTGCAAACAGAGTGGACCCAGATCAGACGGCTCCTGGAGGAGCCGTCTGATCAGGGTCTACTGTTAGCTAATAGAATTTGAAAGATCTGTTTCTTTGCTTTCTAATATGTCTAATATGTTCCACCTTGTTGAGCGGGAGCCTGAAGGCCCCGCGCTTTATATGGAACGCTGGTATTGGAATTTCACTGGTAGGAGGGCTGATTTATCAAGAATTGCGAGTGAATTTTAATTTGTCTTTATGATTATAAGAATATTATGTATGGAATAATACAATTTTATATAGTTGGAAACAGGTCGACATACTTTTTTTTCAGTGTAGAATTGTTTGTATTTTGGAAATGAAAATATTAGAAAATTGTTTCTCCTAGGGCAGGGCTAATAAAAAAAATTATTACCGCAGCAGAAGGGCCATCAGTGATAACAGCCGAGGAAATGATTAAGATGTTGCGGAACTGATAACTTTCGTATTCGGGACAACCGTTTAAATCAGGGGCGGGCTTAATTAGTAAAGATAGTTTGATGGAAAATCAACTAAATTGACAGTTTCTAAAGGCACGGAAATGAAGAGCGTTTGTTGGTTACTATGGCAATCCGACTGAAATTGCTGCTTTTTTAATAATAATAATAATGAAGTACAGTGAAACCTCTCTACAACGGCCACTAAATTGTGTTAATTAGTTGGTATTTAGAGCAGGCGGCTGCTTAAAGCAAGGTGAAAGGAAAACAGAACGCTCAAAAGGCTCAAATCTGACCAAACAAAAACTTGAGAACGAACTCAGACTCAACTAAAAGTTTTATAAGCATTGGATATTGATGTTTTCGAGTTACTCCGTGTCTCAGCTTGATTCAAGCTGTTTGTACATGCAAGTCAGGCTGCATAGGATTTCCACATGTATTTCTTCAGTAGAAAAAATCACAAATGCGCATAATCTTGAATATTCACTCATCTGATTCATGCATGCATATTATCGGGTTAATCTACCTCAAATGAAGTGAAAGGTTATTGATTTTTTAAGTCTGGCTATTGATAAATATTTTGGTAGAATTTGTCTTTGGTTCGATCTACAATAAAACCCATCTAAAGCTATCACCAAATATAGATCTAAGCGTAAATCTTAAATGCAGGTGGTAGCTAAATGCGGGATGAAAAACTAAATTGAAGTCTCTATCAGGAGCTTTATGTACAACTTTTGTCCTGCATTAAGCAACCACCTGCTGTTCATGACATCTATGTACAGAGTGATGGTGTCTTTAGAGGGGTTTTATTGTACAGTAAACTCCCTCTAAACCGGACCTTAAATTTAGTATTAATATCGGTCTTGGAGACAAGTGGCACTTTAATGCAGGGTGAAAGTTATGCAGAAAGCTCATCTAGGAGGCTTTCACTCTGCATTAAGCAGCCACCTGCTTCAAAATATCTTAATTCTTCTCTACTAGAATTCCGGTTTAGAGGGGGTTTACTGTATTTTTGATTGCAGCAAAGTTACATACAGTAATACCTATCTATAGCGACCACTTTATGAATAAATACAGTGTCCCTAAAAGCAAATGGTTGCTTAATGCAAGACGAAAGTAATATAGACAGCTCACGCATAACGTTTGTACTGCATTACATGTAACACATCACATGCCTATAAGACATAGAATTAAACCCTTTCCCCGTTCTATGCTTGTTTCAAATTTCAATACCTACTGAATATCCATGGACAAAATAGTTATCATGAAATAAGGAAGGTGGAACATTGTAGCCATTTTAGAAACTAGAGAACCAGATCTATCAAATTCTATTAGCAAACAGAGCAGACCCTGATCAGATGGCTCCTCTAGGGGCCGTCTGATCTGGGTCTACTCTGTTTGCAAATGCGTGAAAACACGTTTGTATGAGGGAAAGGGTTAAACCTTTGGTGGGGAAATTACGATTTTAGTATTTGGGTTACTCTGGCACGTGTGGCTTGGCTATAAAGCGTTATAACCCCCATAAGTCTGATGCCAATACCTCCAGTTTGAATCAACATCACTCATAAATTAAAATATCAGATTTGGTCGGCCAACATCTAAACAGTTAACTCTCTATCCCATAGATACACCTTTTAATGCCTTTGCAAATGGAGTAGACCCAGATCGCAAGCTCATGTATGACCTGTCTGACCACTCTGTTTGGTCTACCCTGTTTGCTTATGAAATAATATAGACCCGATACCGCGATGACTCCTGTGAATATAGCTTTAACTCTTATAGCGCTGAATTTTCAAATGGACTATTCCAAAATTCAAACAGGTCAAACTAATTGTGAATATTTGTTTTAAACAAAAGTGTAACATGACAAACAGTGCAGACCCTGATGAGAGGGCTCCTCTAGAGGCCCTCTCATCTTGGTATACACTGTTTACAAAGGACATTAGTGGCTCGTGTCCCGCACTGTAAGGGTTAAACATATTGACTAAATATAGAATAGAGATATACGAAATCGATTTAGATGAAATAATTTTAATAAAGATACTTCTATACGCATTAACCTTTTTATCATACAAACACATTGACAAATAGAGAATACCTAGATCAGACCTCCCATATAGGAGCCGTCCTTTATGGGTCTGCTCTGTTTGCTTATGAACTTATAATAGACCTTGTTCTAAAGTTTCTACTAAAACAAATACAGTAAAACCTCTCTATAACGACCACTAAATTGTATCAATTAGTTGGTATTTTGGGCAGGTGGTTGCTTAAAGCAAAGTGAAAGTAAAACAGAACGCTCCTATAGGAGCGTTTTGTTTTACTTTCACCTTGCTTTAAGCAGCCACCTGCCTTTAACACAAAAACTACTTGATGTGATTTAGTGGTCGTTATAGAGAGGTTTTGCTGTATTCGTGTTTACATGTGCCATTACAAAAAGACAAAACAACAGTTAATCAATATTCATGATGTCATTATTTCTAACATGAATATTCAACAGGGAAAGGGTTAAAGTGCCATAGTAGGCAACATGCACAGACTAACGTTTTAGTTACGGAACGTACTTCATAACATTCAAGCATAATTTTTAGCCCATCTCCCGCTGTTCGCGACATGATTCGCATTTACAAACGACTTAGGTCTATTGATGTGATGCCGAGTAGCTTGGAATTCCTAAAACGCATAGGGGAATTCTAGAATAGTCCGTGCGTGTTTTTGAAATAGTGGGCCAAATTGGAATTCTCTATTTACATGCATTTATAGATTAATGCAGTCTCGTATTTAATTTATATCTCTCATATAGATTTCAGTAGAGAAGCTTTATGTAAACAAAAACTGTTCAATAACTTCAATTACAACACAGGGTTTAATATCGGACAATGAAAAAAACCCGACTCGCATTATCTTCATATCATTTTTATAGTAAAACCTCTCCAAACCGGACGTTTAATTTAGTAAAAGACAAGTGAAAGCTTAATGAAGGGTGAAAGTCATGGAGAAAGCTCCTCTAGGAGCTTTCTGCATTACTTTTACCCTGTATTAAGCAGCCACCTGCCTAAAAGTAATTTTTCTCTACTAGTACATTGTATTCCAGTTTAGAGTTTTTTTTTACTGTTATCCATTTGGCAATTCAGCATTGAAAGGATTACAATTGAATTTACCTCTTTGTATTTCTTTATGACTGGTTCTTGAATTTGAATACCTGGTGTGCAATAGAATATCAAACACTAGGACAGAAGCACAATGGATTTTATACAAATGGGAGGCGTTTGAATGGTGACCGACATAAGAGGACAATATATAAATATCACATCCTATGGAGAGAGACAGCACGTACTGTCAACCCGAGGTTGGTTATGTCCACCGAGGCGTAAGCCGAGGTGGACATGACTATACCGAGGGTTGACAGTACGTGCTTTCGCTCTCCATAGGATGTGATATTTATTTTATTATACCGAACAGCACAATCAATTTCGTCAGCAAAAATAATTATTCAATGACAATAATAAACAGTTTTAAACAAAAGTTATAGAGCTACTCGTTTCTTAAAAATCGCGGAACAGCTTCACATTTCTTCTCATTACATGTTATAAGTACTGCCGGAGTCAATTTCACTGTCCAATACAATCTTTACAGATTCTCACCCGAAATAGTCGCATAACACGACATTTCTCAAACATATGAACGTAAACAAAGCAATTGTCATAATTGCGTTTGTTGATCAAATAGCAAGCGTCAAATGCCGTCAGTCGATGACGTCATCGGATGACGTCAAGCACACAATTTAATAAGCGCTCACTGATCTAGATGTTCCGTGCCCATGGTAGCGGGAGACAGTATTTTTCTGACAGTAATTTTTTTCCCGCTGGGCCTGACAGTATTTCTATGTCACGGTGGCCTATGGGAAATTAACATTGTAAATAAAATTGAGGTATAATAATGGGGTATATGTGCATAGCAATCGTTCTAGAACGTGCACTTTGTCCAACATATATAGACATTTAAAATATGTCCGATTTTAGACCAAATGTTAAAAAATTCCTGCTATCCAGGGAATGCATATTATAATATATAATGTCCTAATAATTATTCTGTGATAGTAAGCATTGTGAATATTTCGAGTACATGTATTCAATTTCTATTCAATGGTATTGTATTCTTCTGTTTGTTGATAAATTTAACTGTGGTATTTTTTTTCTTTAAAACAAACCATATGCACTAATTTTATGTCTTCCCACGAAGAGCATTATATTATAAGGACCACAATGGAAATAATGATTATGAAAATCCTTTTTTGTGTTATCCTTGTAACTGTACTGGCATTTGCTAAACGTGTAGACCCCCAACATCAGAGAGTTCATAGACGAGGCCTCTGATCTGGGTCTGTACTGTTTGACATTCAATATCATTTATCGAATTTAAGCTGACTTAGTTTTTATTGATAGGCCACTTTACTTTGAATATATACACCATTCAAGGTATTAACCCTTTCCCTCATATAAACGTGTTTTCACGCAATTGCAAACAGAGTAGACCCAGATCAGACGGCTCCTAGAGGAGCCGTCTGATCAGGGTCCACTCTGTTCGCTAATAGAATTTGAAATATGCTTTCTAAAATATCTACAATGTTCCGCTTTGCATATTTCTTTATAACTATTTTGCTAATGAATATTCATTAGCTATTGAAATTTGAAATAAACATAGAACAGGGAAAGGGTTAAGCGAAATGATTATTGGGTTGAATAAATGGATACGCAGATTAACCCTTAACATGCTAGGCGCGACCTTACTTGCATTTGCAAACAGCTTGGATCCAGATGAAACGCCGAGTAACTCGGCGTCTCATCAGGATCCAAACTGCTTGACACTCGGTCAACAGTTTCTCAAACGCTTATGCGAATCAGCAGTAAGTAAACTATATCACAGGTCACAACTTGTTAGCACGATAAGAGAATCCGTGAATCCTTTACTTGATACTGAGAACCAGATGTAAACAAAAGAACAGATGTGCATTTTTTCGCAGTACAATAACATCCTTTGTCTCTAACAATATGTCACACGAAAGCTTCTCCCCAATAATGACACTTATACAAAGTACGAGGACATGTACGTGAAGTAAGCGACTATTACGATGAATGAATGAACACACTATTATAAAGGAATGAATAATTTAAAGATGTATGCTGCGCAAATTTCCGCAAATTTTGCGTTTCAAACTGACTTCGGAATCGCAAGCTATGTACTTTAACACTTATCTAACACTAAACAGTACCGTTAGTAAATGGTTGTTTGTGTCGAAAAAATAGAAAAATGAATTGCTACGGTAACCAACGGAACAGCGTTCGCCATTGGCCGGAATCTGTCGTAAAATTCAAATTTACACACCGGAAATAATCATTCGAAGTATATGTAGGTCAACAGCCACTGTCAGCCATTGTACATATGATAACAACCTAATTAATAGTCAAAGCGTTATTCCGAAATAGAGTCGGAGTCATTCAGAACTTGGCCGAAGATGTCCACTGATTTCCATACAAAATCCCCGTTTCTAAAAAGGAGACTCCTTTTTAATAATTTAGCAATATTCGGATAGCGATATTATTTAGCTGAACAAATATATCCTGTAGGAAAATGGGTTGTAAGCATTATTTTCATTGTATGTATATGTGTACAGCTTCTGGTGTTGATTGATTCATACGAAAAATGCGCATAATACATCTTTAATGAAAGAAAGAAATAACGCACGAGTGAATGGATGTACGAACGAGAACGACTAACGATCGAACCAAGCAGGTTTAACCCATTCCCTCATATTGACGACTTTTGACGACTCCGTAAAGTCACCCTGTGAAACCATTTTGATAAATAGAGCATTTGCTCCTATAGGAGAAAATGCTCTATTTATCACAATGTTTTCAAGCTAAATAATTCTAAAATTTTCCCTTGCTCCTTTTCGGTTGATTTATTCAAAAGGGTCGTATCTAAAAATAGCTTATGAGGTAATGGGATAATTATTAAGTGGTTACATGTACTATAGACGGGTTCTTCTCTATTCAATAAATGTTACTTCAGCCACTAATAGAGAAAATACTATCTCAGGTGTAGTTTGGTTTCTCTAGTCTTACTGAGTTAACTCAATAAGTGTTCAAGATGAAAATAAAAACAACATTTAGTCTGAGGAATATAAAACATGCAGTTATCCTTTCCATGACTTAGCAAGCTTAACCCTTTCTCTCATATATACGCCTTTTCACGCGTTTGCAAAAATGGTAGACCCAGACCAGACGGATACTATACGCGCAGTCTGATCAAGGTCTACTCTGTTTGCTTTTTACATGATTATAGATCTGATTCTACAGTTTTTGTCAAAGCAAAACATTTCCTTGAACATTTACATTATAAACATTCAGCTAATAAATATTCATGATGTCATTAGTTTTTCCATGAATATTGAACAGGGAGAGGGTGGAGCTAAGTGTGCTATTTTATACGCTTACTACTCACAGTTGTATTCTTTTACATTTCATAAACTATTTGACTAGTGTCCATGATTTGCCATTCAGCGCTAAACTGCTTTTGTACTGTGCACACCAGGATACATTATGACTCTTTTTAAACAGCATTTTTTGTTTTATTTTTACAAGTTTGTGTTTCCTGTCCCTTAAAGGGACATATGCAAACGATGTAGCCCCAGATTAGATGACCTTTTCAGGGTCTGCATTGACTTTTGCTTAATAAATAAGTTGTCCAAAGCTCATGTCGTCGTCAAAAGAGTTCCTACACAAAAGCCTCTCAAATATGAAATTAGATTACAAATGGGATTCGAAATACACATTTCGACCAGCCCATTAAGATATGTTAATTTACTTGAAGATAATAACAATTACAAGAACTTAATGTTTTAAAATTTTAGCAATCTGGAGTCTCTTATTTTCAGTTTGTTATATCAGAACAGAACATACTTTTATTCAAGGACTTGAACAATACAGCTCGTCTTTGACAGCACAGTACAGTTCAAATATGCATGTAGCAATTCGTCCACAGTAAACCCCCTCTAAACCGGAATTCTGGTAGAGAAAAAATTAGATACTTATATGCAGGTGGCTGCTTAATGCAGGTTGAAAGTCACACAGAAAGCTCCTAGAGGAGCTTTCTGCATGACTTTCACCCTGCATGAAGCTGTCACCTGTCGCCAATACCGATATTTATACTAAATTTAACGTGCGGTTTAGAGGGGGTGTACTGTAATATAACAACCATATATAAGATAATGCTGCGTTTCCATCATGAAGAATTTACTGTAAAATCACGGCAATTATAGGGTTAACCCTTTCCCTTATATAAACGTGTTTTCACGCATTTGCAAACAGAGTAGACCCAGATCAGACGGCTCCTATAGGAGCCGTCTGATCAGGGTCTGCTCTGTTTGCTAATAGAATTTGATAGATCTGTTTCTTTGCTTTCTAAAATGCCTACAATGTTTCACCTTCCATATTTCGTTATAACTATTTTTTCTGTGAATATTCAGTAGGTATTGAAATTTGAAATAAACATAGAACAGGGAAAGGGTTAATGAGCATATTGATCTGACGTGTTGCCTTCAAATCATATTTGCTCAGATACATGTCTTCTTTTGAAACAGTGGTGGCCAGTGTCTCTTAAAAATGACATAATTATGCAAATAGTGTAGAATCAGATCTGAGAGCTCCTGATGGAGCTCTCATATCAGGATCTGCACTGTTTGCTAAACCAATCAATATCTATGGCTTATACCATTAGCCAAAATTGCATCAAATTTGCGCAGACATTTTTTTTGTCACAGTGGGATAATTATTCCGTATACTGACCCGGTTAACTATGAAATATGCACCCGCATGGTCAATCATATTTTTCTGTACATATTTAGAGCCCATTTCTATACTTAGAACCTTGATAATTATGATAATAAGTCTCCAGATAAGTATGATGTTGATACTTTTCATGTGAAATTGGCTTAAATTAGTACCTTTGACGATAATTGTCTAAAGTAGGTGAAAAATTCGCTACAGAATGGCGAAATAGGGTTATGGAATAACCCGTATTTCGCAACTATAAATAGGGTTTTAAGGAAAAGAGGTTATGACCCTATTATATTGAAACGCACTGCATGTTCGGTTATGACCCCTTCACAGTCGGTATTCACGCGTCCCTCTTTGCTTGCGAGATGACAGGCCGAGGTTTTAGACTGTATGATAGTAGACTTTTAAACCAAGAAACGGGATGAGCTTACCAGACTCATGTCTTTTCTCTGCTGTGCCCATAACGGCTTCCCTGCAGTTCATCTGACTTCTGCAAAGTGTTTGACGGACTTTCACAGTTGTTATGCTATGTTTACATATTGTCCTGTGTTGACCGTCTTCTATGTTTTGGACAAGTCCGGCGGGGATATCTTTATATACACTGGTTGTTAAACTAGGGTGACGTTGAGATAAGTGTGAGATGTGAGGACGTCCGTAATCCGGTTGAAAACTCCCGGTGGTGGTTTTGCCACTGACCGTTCTATGGGGATATAGTAAAACCTCTCTATAACGGCCACTAAATTGTGTTAATTAGTTGGTATTTAGGACAGGTGGCAGCTTAAAGCAAGGAGAAAGTGAAACAGAAGCGTTCTGTTTTACTCTCACCTTGCTTTAAGCAGCCACCTGTCTTTAACACAAAAATGATGTAATTTGGTGGCCGTTATAGAGAGGTTTTACTGTACTCGCCATGTCACTTTTACCTTTATATTTATCTGGTGTCTTTGTGTCTTTGTAATTAATTTGTAACTAATTATCTTCCATTGTTATATAAAACAAGTGACTACATGACTATACCAAATGATACAGACTCTGATCTACGGTATTCTATAAACACACAATACAGACCCTGGTTATACGTTTCCAACAGGAGCCCTATGATATGGGTCTACCTTTATTGCAAAGACATGAAAAAGCGCATTTTTTGCATACTTAACCCTTTCCCTCACATAAACGTGTTTTCACGCATTTGCAAACAGAGTAGACCCAGATCAGACGGCTACTAGAGGAGCCGTCTGACCAGGGTATGCTCTGTTTGCTAATAGAATTTGATAGATTTGTTTCTCTGCTTTCTAAAATGTCTACAATGTTCCACCTTTCATATTTCTTTATAATTATTTTGTAAATGAATATTCAGTAGATATTGAAATATGGAATAAACATTGAACAGGGAAAGGGTTAAATGACCTTATTGTACATGCTTATGATTAACTGGGTAGAATTTCTATCTCGAGGCGAAAATACGTTATTATCCTCTCACTACCCCCATGAAAAAAAGAAATGAAGTAAAGTAAAAAGAAAATATGGAAAGGTTAATTTATTTAAAAATGTGGCCATAGCAACCTGGTTATGTAACATATTTGAATGTTGAAACTTGACTTTCCTTACATAGAATAATGAATCTACTCTCTTTGCAAAGGCGTAGAAAGGTGTATTTATGTAATAAGTGGTTAAACTCAGTTTAGGCATGTGAATTGTTGGAACTTTTACATTGTCGTTTTAGTGTGTGATGCAGTTTATGCTGACACGTAGTTACCAATGCACTTTTAGTGTGTGATACAGTTTATGCTGATACGTAGTTACCAATGCATTTTCCACACACGTTCAGTGTTTGCATCCTAGAGACTCACATTTGAAATTCATTTTTATTTACACGTCCTCACATATGAATGATAGTGAAATAGACTAATATAGAAATACAGTAAAACTTCTAACTTCTTTAACACAGGTGGCAGCTTATGCAGAGTGAAAGCCATGCAGAAAGCTCCTCTAGGAGCTTTCTGCATGACTTTTACCCTGCATTAAGCAAAGACATACACTCTTCATTATTAGTATTATTTGTAGTATCGAGTATTTACTGTATGGTAAATGGGACTTTCTGCGTAACCTTTTTTCAGCATTTAATCCTTTATCTAATGGATATTCATATAAGAATACTATTAGACTGAATATTAATCACACTATTTTATAATTGAAAAATAAGAAAGAGAATGGCCAACTCTGCAGTAAAGGGCCCTTATATCTCTATACCAAAAGATGTTGGACCAAAACACTTGTCCAACACATATCCATCTCTATTGGTTACAGACCCTATTCTACTGACGATGTTGCATTGGTGGTCAGAGGCAACACTAATTCAGAGGATCTTGTGAACAAGCTCGTCAAGACACCCGGGGTCTATGACGTGGAATTCAACAGCTTAACTGACATACGTTCTAACATTGTCATGGATAGTGAATTACTTGAAGAGGTGACGGACTAACAGTATCTGTGAGACAACCCGAGCATAGATGACTTTTGATGGAAATAGTTACTATCTGAATTAACTTATCTACGATCGGGAATAATTAAGAAGCGCGAATACAACCTCCGAACTCAGTACAGACTTTACAGGTCCCTGGTCGTTTCCATTCACCCATATAGGTGTGAGGCTAGGACACTACGTTCCCAGTCAGAGTGATGAGTCCAGGCATTCGAGATGAAATGACTGCGCAACTTATTCACTGAAGAAGCCATGTGGATACACAATTTTCACCTTGCAGTAAGCTGCCACCTGTCTCCAAGATTGGTATTTATACTAAATATAACTCCCGGTTTTGAGGGATTTTACAGTACTGCCTCACCACGCGAATGCAAGGAGATCCGGTGATCTAGTGGTAACGCGCTTGACTACCAGTCCGGAGGTCCGGGGTTCAAATCCCGGTCCCTTCCGGAAATTCCAGAGACGCTTTTCAGTGTCTCCCACCCGCACCTCCTCTCCACCAAGGGGTTAAAATGGGTACCTGTGAAGGTCACTAGCCGGTACATGATTGCGCCATATGTTAGCAGTGCTCAATATTGTAGGCGAATGACTCAGTGACTAAGGGAGTAAATGTACAGTCGGCTGAACGGTCATTGGGACTGAAATTAGACTATAACTATCACTAATAGTCAGTACAGTTTGGTGATTTCGTGCAAACATTGGCATACCGATTGGATCAAAATAAAACGCCGGGCACCTGTATTCTGGCATCGTCACACTTCTTCTGTTTGGCACCCACTTCGTCTGTTTGAGTTTACTTTGAAGAAACTTACTTTAAAATGCATGCAAAAACGTTCGTGTACGACACCAAGTGTATTTTCCAAATCTCTTAAATCAACTACAGTATAACGGCCACTAAATTGTGTTAATTAGTTGGTATTTAGGGCAGGTGGCAGAACGCCCTTACTTTCACCTTGCTTTAAGCAGCCACCTGTCTTTAACAAAAATAATTGATGTAATTTAGTTGCCGTTATAGAGAGGTTTTACTGTAATTTTACTAAATTTAACGTTCCGCTTATTATGGGTTTACTGTACATGGGGTCCCGTACCATTGACAAATATCTCACACGGTGGTATAACAAACGAATCGTGACTTAAGGCTCAATGGGCTGGTTCAATAGATAAATAAAACTAACCCCTAGCCCGCAGTGATAGTTTCTTGATCTGGTTAATATAGACTACTTCTGGTTCTGACTACTGTCGATTTTCTTCATTTAGTTTAAAGAATCAGTGTCAAACAGTTTAGACCATTTAAAATCCGCGGGTCTATTTTAGTCTCTAATCAGGATCCAAACTGTTGGTACAGAATTTCACGAATTTGCACGCGGTAGGCTAAAGTTATAAAGCATATTTAATGTCATTTTGAAATAAAATCAAACCCAGAAGACTACGAGAGAAGGAATATAAACACTGCCTTTTTTCATTTTCGCAGTCAAAAAGTGGTACGAAAATGGCTACAATTATATCTGACACCAGAGGACACTAAGTAATAGCCTTTATATATAGAGAGTCTATAAGGAAACAGAACAGACCCTGAACAGGAGGCTCAGGTCTATGTATGGTCTAGGCCTGCATTCTCTCTTAATACGTATAGAAGTATCTCTATTAAATTTATTTAGTCTAGATTAATTTCGTAATTATTACTTTTGGCATTATTGTATTTCGTGAAGAGTGTCGAACTAGAAATCTCGATTCTATATATTTAGTCAGTATATTTAACCCTTACAGGGCGGGATACGAGTCCCTAATGTCCTTTGTTTGTAAACAATGTAGATCTAGATGAGAAGGCTCATGTATGAGTCCCCTTATCAGGCTCAGCACTGTTTGTCATGTTACACTTTTCCTTTTTAAAAAAACAACAACAACGAAAAAACAAAACCCCTATATATTCACCGTAAGCTTGGCCCGTTTGAATTTTGGAATAGTCCATTCGTTGTAAGGGCTGACCCTTTGTCTGATGAATACCGGTATCTACATGTATGTGAGGATTTATTACGGTATGGATATTAATCAGGTGGCTTTTTATTCTGGAATATTAACCCTTTCGCTGCCAAACTCTGTCGTCTGCTCATTTTGTCGTCTGCTACACATTTTCATTCTTTTGATTTTCTTCATTTTTGTTTCAAAAACATAGTAACAGTAACAAACAGTTTGGATCCTGATGAGACGCCGAGTTACTCGGCGCCTCATCTGGATCCAAACTGTTTGCATAGGTAATCACAGATCCGGCAATGACAGCGAAAGGGTTAACAAGAAAACGTTATACTTTGGCTGAAACTACAGATTCAGATCTATATTATTTCATAAGCAAATAGAACAGACCCTGATCAGAGGGATCCTACAAGAACCGTCTGATCTGGGCCTACTGTTTGCAAGGACATCCAGAGGGAAACTATAAAGACAGGTAATAGCTTAATTCTTTCGGTGACCAACTTTTGTCGTCTGCAAACTTTGTCGCCTGATGCAATTTTCCCGTTTTTATTTTTCTTCATTTTTTTGTGTGTAAAAACAGTCACAGTAACAAACAGTTTGGATCCTGATGAGACGCCGAGTAACTCGGCGTCTCATCTGGACCCAAGCTGTATGCATATGCGACATTGGCAGCAGAAGGGTCGAAAGTGACACAGACACTTTCTGCATTACGTACAGGTATATCCCGCATTAAGCAACCACTTGTGTATTAACCTTAAGACTGCTAAGAGCGGCATATACAAGTAAAACCTCTATATAACGGCCACTATTTTATTATTATTATTATTATTATTATTATTATTATACCACATTTATATAGCGCTCTTTTCACACTGGATATGTGCGTTCAAAAGCGCTTCACATGGATGAAATCACTAACCGGAACGATCCGCATGATTATCCATCCAGACAATGAAAGATGTACAATATATATGAAATCGCTAGCCGGAAGGAACTACATGATTTTCCACCCGGCCAGTGAAAGACACGCAACAGACACACAATAGATACAAAATCACCATCCGCAAGGAATAGCATAAACTGTATTATCAAACTTGATACAGACAAGTTGACTGAAAGCCATGCTCATCAATATCACAAATTAGAATAAACTATATTAACAAACTTGATACAGACAAGTTGACTGAAAGCCATGCTCATCAATATCACAAATTAGAATAATCTGTATTAACAAAACTTGATACAGACAAGTTGACTGAAAGCCATGCTCATCAATATCACAACTTAGAATAATCTATATTAACAAACTTGATACAGAAAAGTTGACTGAAAGCCATGCTCATCAATGTCATAAATTAGAATAAATGGGCTGACTGAAAATCATTCCATTTATATGACTATTGGGTCAACTGTTAGCTTGATAGGTTGGCTGAAAGCCATTTCTATCCTGAACTCAGTTGCCACTGTACATGACTACTGGGTCAACTGTTAGCTTAATATGTTGGCTGAAAGCCATTCCTATCCTTAGCTTAGTTGCCACTGTACATGACTATTGGGTAATCTGTTAGCTTAATAGGTTGGCTGAAATCCATTCCTATTCTGAACAAAACTGTCCTAGTAACAAATGTTGAAAAAATGCGTTTTCAGGCACCTTTTGAAACATGCCAGTGACCTTGCGTCTCTAATGCCTGAAGGTAGAGCATTCCAAAGTTTCGGAACTGCATGCATGAAACTTCTCTCACCGTATTTTACATCAAGTATTTTGTGTCAAAGGTTGCTTAAAGCAAGGTGAAAGTAAGTTTTACTTATACCTTGCTTTAAGCAGCCACCTGCCCTAAACACAAACTAATTAACATAAATTAGTGGTCGTTATAGAGAGGTTTTACTATATATTACAACTGCAAACAGCTGGATTCAGATGAATCCTATAGGAGCGTTCTGTTTTACTTTCACCTTGCTTTAAGCAACCACCTGCCCAAAATACCAAATAATTAACACCATTTAGTGGACGTTATAGAGAGGTTTTACTGTATTTTTGTTTATTAAGTGGTCGCTTTAGAGGGGTTCTATCGTATATAAACTACGTGTTTGATTTAACAGCAGATTGTATTATCGGTGAATAAACTTTTAATAATATGAAATAATGCCGTCTGATTGAAGGCTATGATCTGTTTAGGTTTGCCCAAACTTTTAATCTTAATCCTAATATTTTCCTGAAAACTAATACAGTCGAACTTCGGGATCTCGAACTGGGATAATTCGAACATTGAGATGACCCGAAGTAAACGTTCTGTCCTTCCAAAATTTATAATACAGAATTGTTCTTAAATGTGTTACTGTGCATATCTAGAAACAAATGTGACAGCAAAACGCAGGTCAAAAGTAATGCTGAAAGCTCCTGCATTAAGCTGCGAAGTTGAGAAATTGTCCGGATTAGAAATTGAATGACCCAAACTTCCGTTATGACGAAGTATGCTAATTTGTATGGTCCATTGAAGTTCGATATACAGTAAAACCTCTCTATAACGGACATTGAATTACATCAAGTATTTTGTGTTAAAGGCAGGTGGCTGCTTAAAGCAAGGTGAAAGTAAAACAGAACGTTCCCATAGGGGCCTTCTGTTTTACTTTCAACTTGTTTTGAGCAGCCACCTGCCCTAAATACATATACCAACTAATTAACAAAATTTAGTGGCCGTTATAGAGAGGTTTTACTGTATAATCTAACACCCTCATCAGCTGTAGTTTTTACTTCTGTTCTGTTCAAACTTTTGAGAAAATATTGATAATTTGTCAAACAGCTTGGCATTCTACTAGGATAGCGAGTTACAGCTAGGCTGTTTGCAAGTCAAATCAGACTTTGCAGTATACGAAGTAAACATTTGATTTTTTGTTTGTAGCAATTTCATACGAGATATATTATCGTGCTTATGTAGTGTTCGGACTCTGACCATCCACCAAGTCACGGATCAATATCTACACTGTTTGACACCTACTGCAACTGCAGTATTGTGCATGTACAATAATGGTAGCAGAATGTATTCAGATCAAGATTATTTCTGTGTTCACCCCTGCTGTGCGGGACACGGGCCAATAAAGTCCTTTTCAAACAGTGTAGACCCAGATATGAGGGCCCCTACATCAGCCCTCTCACCAGGGTCTGCACTGTCTGTCATGCTGCACTTTTCTCTGAAAAATAAATCTCATATTATTCACCATACGCCTGTTTGAACTTTGGAATAGTACATTCGAAAAGTCAGTGTTGTAAGGGTTTAACCCTTTCACAATAAATGCACCACGACAAATAGTTCAGTCCCAGATCAGACGCCGCCTTTTCAAGGCGGTGTCTGATCAGGTACTTCACTTTTTGTCTCAATATCTATTTCTATATCTATACTTTATTCTTTTGAAATTTGCATTTATTGATCTATTTCATTATTTTGCTGAATGATTTAACAAACTTGGATTGCAGACGACATTTAGAAATTTCGGGCCGAAAGGATTAAACTGTACTCTTTTCATGTAACCAATAGGTTATGTAGCACTGACACATTTTCACTCTCACATGTGGACAAACACGGTATTGACTGTAAATTAATGCCGTTTCATTGGTGACCCCACTGACCTTCAATACAAAATTTCTCATTCAGCTAGAGTGCTTCACATTCAAAGGAATTATTTTCAATGTAAATTAAATATGTAC
Organism: Azorinus chamasolen; assembly: GCA_963576725.1. Taxonomy (NCBI): domain Eukaryota; kingdom Metazoa; phylum Mollusca; class Bivalvia; order Cardiida; family Solecurtidae; genus Azorinus; species Azorinus chamasolen. The sequence goes on from OY755236.1 coordinate 46,963,931, forward strand.
AATAAAATCTCACTAATACGACCACTCAAAAGAAGCATAATTCCATACTTTATTATATAAATATCACATCCTATGGAGAGCGACAGCACGTATTGTCAACCCGAGGTTGGTAATGTTCACAGAGGCGTTAGTGGAGGTGTACATTACCATTCCGAAGGTTGACAATACGTGCTGTCGCTCTCCATAGGATGTGATATTTATTTCATTATACCGAACAGCACATTCAATTTCGTCAGTTTCATTCCATAGCAACATTAAACAGTTTGAAACAAAAGTTATACTCGATGCTTAAACTCGCGGAATGTTTTCTGTTCATTATACGTTTAGTACTGGTGGAGTCCTTTTCACTGTGCAATCTTTACAGACCCTCCTCAGAAATAATCGAATAACGCGACATTTTTCAAATAATTAGACAAAAACAACTGTCAAAATGACGTTTGTTGATCAAATTGCAAGCGTCAGATGACGTCAACGATGACGTCGGTTGGATAACGTCACACACACAATTTAATAAGCGCTTACTGATCTAGACGTACTGTTGCCCGCACAAAATAATGCTGAATGGAACAATATAAATTGTTTCATGGCAGCTATATAGAAAATTTGTATAGGAAAGCAACGTGAGGTATAATAAAACAAAATGATACTCGTAGTTTAATGCAGGACAAAAGTTATGCGAAAAGCTCCGATAGGAGCTTTCGGCATTACTTTTGCTCTGCATTAAGCAATCATCTTCATTTACAGACTCCTGTGCTAACAGATTAGGTAATACAATAGCGAGCCTCTACTATAATAAATTTACGAGTTTCATAGTGCATGTGCTTTGTTTTATTTTACAGTAATATTTAACCCATTCTCTCATACTGACGCCTTTTTGCGTATCTGTAAAACCCATGTTTTTAAACCATTGTGATAAATAGAGCATTTGCTCCATATGAGCTAATGCTCTATTGATCACAATGGTTTAAAAATTACAAAATTCTAAATGTCCCTTTTTCTATAATTAATGCTTCTTTTCGGCAGATTGTTCAAAGATGTTGGTTCTACAACTAGTCTAGGAGGGAACGAGTTAATATCCTTCACGTTTTGTGTTGCATTATGACATGTATGGTCTCGTGACATGTATGGTCTCGTGATAGTCTCCCCATTAACACCAAGGGACATTTATGAAGTAAGAATGGTACATGTTGGTATTTTCTCTGTTTCAGTTAAGGCTACTTGGATTTAAAGTACAGATATGCTGAGGAAATGTCGCACCAAGTCGTTAATACTGACGATGTGCATCGTCTCTGTGTTCGTTATCTCACGTAACATAACCATCAACCCTAGAGGTACGTGCACACGTATTAACCATTTACTCCATGAATATTAATGTAAGACATAATGACATTATGAATATCAATTAGAATAATTGTTATAACAGCACATGGACACGGGAGAATCATATCTATATTATATCATAAGCAGACAGACCAGACTTTCTGATCAGACAGCTCCTACATAATTTTGTTCAACCCGTTTAGCAAATGCGTCGAAAGCACATTTATGAAGTAAAAAGTTAAACCATACGGTTTTCGCTTTACCCTTAACTTCAAAGAGACGCCTTTTAACATGTTTCCTCATATAGACGCCTTTTAACCTGTTTCCTCATATAGACGCCTGTTAACCCATTCCCTCAAATAGACGCCTTTTAACCCGTTCCCTCATATAGACGCCTTTTAACCTGTTTCCTCATATAGACGCCTGTTAACCCATTCCCTCAAATAGACGCCTTTTAACATGTTCCCTCATATAGACGCCTTTTAACCTGTTTCCTCATATAGACGCCTGTTAGCTCATTCCCGCAAATAGACGCCTTTTAACCCGTTCCCTCATATAGACGCCTTTTAACCTGTTCCCTCATATAGACGGCTTTTAACCCGTTCCCTCATATAGTCGCCTTTTTAACACATTCCCTCATATAGACACATTTTAACCCATTCCCTCATATAGACGTCTTTTAACCCCTTCCGTCATATATACGCATTTTAACTTGTTCCTCATATAGACGCCTTTTAACCCATTCCCTACATATAGACGCCTTTTAACCCGTTCCCTAATATAGACACATTTAACCCGTTCCCTCATATAGACATATTTTAAACCATTCCCTCATATAAACGCATTTTAACCAATTCCCTCATAAAGACGCCTTTTAACCCCTTCCCTCATATATACGCATTTTAACCCGTTCCTCATAAAGACGCCTTTTAACCCGTTCCCTCATACAGACACCTTTAACCCATTCCCTCACATAGACACATTTTAACCCATTCCCTCATATAGACGCCTTTTAAACTGTTTCCTCATATAGACGCCTTTTAACCCCCTTCCCTGATATATACGCATCTAACTCGTTCCTCATATAGATGCCTTTTAACCCGTTCCTCATATAGACGCCTTTTAACCCTTTCCCTTATATAAACGCCCTTTAACCCGTTCCCTCATATAGATACCTTTAACTCGTTCCCTCATATAGACATATTTCAACCAATTCCCTCATATAGACACCTTTTAACCCATTCCCTCACATAGACTTCTTTTAACCAATTCCCTCATATAAACGCATTTTAACCCGTTCCTTCATATTGGCGCCTTTTAAACCCGTTCCCTAATACATACGCCTTTTAACCCGTTCCCTTATATGGACGCCTTTTAATAATTCCCTCATATAGACGCCTTTTAACCCGTTCCCACATATAGACACCTTTTAACCCATTCCCTTTTGACACCTCTGTAAAAGTCACCTTTTGAAACCATTGTGATAAAAAGAGTATTTGCTCCAGAGTATTAAATGCTCTATTTGACACAATGGGTTGAAAAACTACACAATTACAATTTTTTCCTTTTCTCTAGTAAATGCTCCTTTACGGTAGATTTATTAAAAGAAGTTGGGTCTTACGTAGCCTATGTGGGAATGGGTTAACGCATTCGCTTGTAGATGAAACCCAAGCCAGGGTCGTCTTTTCTGTGCCTGTTGTAATTGATTATGAAATAGTATAGCAAAACTCTTGTTCATACTGCTATTATAAATAGTCAGTCCATTGACATTCTCTCTTACATTAACCCTTAGCCTGCCAGTCACAACTATTGTTGCATTTGCAAACAGTGTAGACCCAGATGAGAGAGCTAGGAGCTCTCTCATCTGGGTATTCACTGTCTGTCATGGAAAATCCATGCCTGCATGCTCTATCAATTGCCTGGGAAATCATTTCAATATAACCCTGTATATATTGTTTGTAAATGTTTGCCAAATTGGTATTAAGAGAGGGAAGAATGACAAAAAATATGTTGCAGGCTAAGGGTTATATTCCTGAAATAAAATCCAATTCTTTGCTGTTTTTGCTTCCCTCCTATTTGTTCAAGCTTTTCATCAACTATTGACGCAATGTTAACAGCTTGAGCAGGGGCGGATCCAGGATTTGTTGTTAGAGGGGGCGTAAAACTTAAATATTTGCTGGGGGTCCAGGGCAAAGCCCTGGTAGGGGCATATACTACTACTACTACTACTACTACTGCTATTACTACTACTGCTACTGCTACTGCTACTACTACTACTACTACTAGGCCTACTACTACTACTAACAATAATAATTATACTACTACTACTAGCCGCTACTAGCCGGTGGGTCCAGGGCAATGCCCTGCTAGGGGTCTAGGTAGGGGGTTCAGGGGCTTTGCCCCCCTGAAGCTCCTGGATTTTAGTGATTTTGAATAGTTAGACAATTAAGCACTCCTCGAGTATGTCGAATATTATGTGCTTGCATCAGAGTAACGTGCTAAAACGCATGGCATTTTATAACAGTACAGGTCTATGGATTTAGCCAGTAGAAATGCTATTATGAAGCCCGCGCCGAAGGTATGGGCCGAGGGCCGAAGCAGGAGGGAGGTGGAGAGCACGAGAGGGACACAGCCCCTTCTCGTCCGGCGCCGTCGTTTGTGTAGTGGTTTCTGGTGATGTTTTGATGGACATTCACTCATCAAATTTTGACCATTTTAAGACATTTGTTTTGTAATTGGAGTAAGCTATTGACCAAGCTGAAATAGTTTTCATTGAACTTAAGTGCTTGTGTGGCGGCCGTAAAAAGTCGCAGTACTTCATTCTCAGTGTTGTTGTATGTTCTGGTGCTTCGGGATCATAATTGCTTTTAAGTTATTATTTTGGAAAAGTGAATACTGCTTAAGCCGATGTTATGGGGCGTGAGTAGTGTTGCACTTCTAACTACTACTCAATGTCATGAAATGGCTCAATAAAACCGAGTCTGCAATTTTCTCTTTTCACATTGCTACTTTTGCTTTCGAATGATCTCCCCCTTTCAGAATTGATTCATTATAACAGAAACACTGAGAGAAACAGCGTATGACACCCACTATCAGTCTTACAGTCACCTAAAAACCTGCATTTATTACTGGTTTATAACCAGCTTGATATCTATGTCAATATTCTTATGTATTCATGAGCATTAATGCATTAAATCTATCTTCATTCATTGCCGACCTGGACTTGGAAAACATTTTTATATGCTTTAATGCGGAGTTGGCTGCATCCATCTTCAAATTGTTGGCATAAAAATCATCGAAAAGACAATCAATGTGCAAAAAGAGGGATATGCTACGTTTGAATTGCGAAATTCGACTTGAGTAGCGGAATAAGGGTTTAAACCGACTGTGCATCTTAGCGCAAATTTATATGATCAGTGAAAAATGATTGATATATTTATATGTGAAGTGCGCGCTTGGCGCGCAGAAAAAAAAGACTTTTGCATTTTTCTATACTACAAAAATGGATTTCAAGGCACAAACATAATTTTACTTCGGCGATTTTAGGGGGGGCGTACGCCGGGTCCGCCCCCGCCTGGATCCGCCTATGTTGAGGTATTATGATAGTTTATCCTCATCTCATCTCGATTCCAAGTGTTTGCAGATGCAAGCCACGTGGCGTTTGACAGGTTAACCCTATCCCTCATATAAACGCCAAATCGCGCATTTGCAACCAGGATAGAATCCTATAGGAGCCGTCTGGTCAGGGTCTGCCCTGTTTGCTTTTGGCATGATATCGATGTGATTCTATAGTTTTTGTCTGAGGAAAACATTTCCTTGAAAAGTTTATATTACATGTATAAAAGTTCAGCTGATACTTATTCATGATGTCACTGTTTCTTTCATGAATATTCAACACTGAAAGGGGTAAGGGTAAGGACGAGCTCACTATTACCATTATGTACTTTTATATTGAGAACTGTACGGAACCAGATCATAGCTGCTTGTAAAAGTCGTATGAATATGGCAGTTTATGGAACCAGATCATGTCGGCATATTTAAGTCATATGACAGTTTAAAACAGTTTTCAGGACTGCAGATAGGAAGGGTATTTAGAAAATCTAATAGAATAAACACATTTTTGGCTCCACTTTTTTCGAAATGTGGAGGTATTGTCATGACTCTCTAGTCGGCGTCGGCGTCGGCGTCGGTGTCGGTGTCGGTGTCATCGTAGGTGTCTATATCACCATGCCAATCCCTATCATTTTGGTACTCATTAGATTTGCCTCATTGAGGTAGGGGTTGCAGAGGTCGAGATAAGACGCGTAAATTAAAACAGTTTCAAAATACACCTAACTTCTTTATTTCTCCACCAAACCCTATGTTGTGACTACCCTTTAGAATCGTCCTGATCGAGACGATTCTAAGGAGTAGTCACAGCATAGGGTTTGGAGGAGAAATGACGATTTTAGTATTTGAGTACACACGGTTATCTATTGCTCTGGGTTAACTGAGATATAAGACGTTTGGAAATATCTATTCTCTCTTATAATAGACGGTTCTGACACCGGTGTGACAGGGCAAGAGGGACAGTCGATTTTATACGCTAGAGGGTTCCTTGTTTTCCCAACGGGTACCTATAGTTTTTGCCGAATTTTAAAGACAAATTTTGTTTAAGCCTCTGCAAGATGCTAATAATTAAAAGTAAAGCCTCTAGCAGAGTTTTTCTCCACGCACAGCACGATTGGGTGTTGAATTTACTCTCCGGCATTAAGCCACCAATAAACGCCAGGGGAACTATGGTCAGTGACATTGACAGCTACATGTATATTTATAGTACAGCGAAAACTCGATTATTCGAACACTGAAACAAGTACATGTACTATTATCGGTCTTTAACCATTCTCTTGCTGAATTTTAAAATACACTTCTTCTTCTTTACCCATTCCCTGTTGTATAATTACACATATCTTCACTGTGTACAAGTATTTCGCTGTGCAATCACTGCTGTGGAGTGCACTGGTTTCACAATCAACTTGTAAATAGTGCAGACCCTGATGAGACAGCTCCTGCAGGAGCTGTCTCATCTGGGTCTTCACTATTTACAGGTAGGTATATTGACGTGAATAGCAAGCGAAGGGTTAAGACAAGACATGTGGAGGTTTAATGCACGGTCAAAGTCACGCAGAAAGCTCATAGAGGAACTTTTTGCATTATTTTCATCCTGCTTTAATCAGCTATCTGTCTAAAAAGGCATCAATTCTTCATTACTAAAGGTTCGACGCATCGAGTTTTAACTGTACATGTAATTAGAAATGGTTGTCACATTATCTATTGCCGAGATTAAATGTACATGGTGATGCTTGAAGTACATGTAAGAGACTGTCTACTCTAAATTTATCAGATGTCTTGACATCGCCATTTTGTATTGGTATATGTGCTAACAGTACTATCTCGGGTACATAAGAAAGTTGAAAAGACCTGTTCTCTCTTATAACAGACAGCTCTGAAACCGTTATTGTATAACATTGTTGAGACAGGACAAAAGGGACAGTCGATTTTATACTATTGTTTGAATTTTTTTTTCAGGACAGCTACAGAAATATTTCAAAGAATCTGTTGTATATATCGCTAACGACCCTAAGCCAGTGCTGCACAACGTAAGTTGGCGTATATTTAACCCATATTATCCGTATATATAAATGGACTTAGCTAAATAAGTAATTTGAGCGAATCCATTTGTTTTGGTAGGGTAGATTCTATATAAGATTCATATTTATTTGGAAAATATGAAGCAAGCACAACAGACACTGATAAAAAGGTACATATCCAGGAGTCACTGTTCGTTTATATCTCCATTAACCCATTACCTAATAAGCTATTTTTAGATCCATCCTCTTTGAATAAACCTACCGAAAAGGAACATCAACTAGAGAAAAGGAAAGTTTTTAGAATTTTGTAGTTTGAATACTCCTATAGGAGCAGATGCTCTTTTTATCACAATGGTTTCACAAAGTGACTTTTACAGAGTCGTCAAAAGTTGTCAATATGAGGGAAAGGGTTAACTTGTTCGCTGCCAATGTCGTATCAGCGATTGGCGTCTCATCAGGATCCAAACTGTGCGTTACTGTTTTTTGCAACAGATATTAAGAAATCTAAAGAAATGAAAATTGTAGCAGACGACAAAGTTTGCAGACGACAAGATTTGGCAGCGGAAGTGTTAACTCGCACCCAGCTGTAGCAAAACGTGTCCAAATTTAGATCTGGGGCAAGTTTGACAACTTCCGATTCGGACAAGCTGTCGAGAATCTCTTTACCTAGTGTCAAACAGCTTGGACCCTGATGAGTCGACCAAGCTGCCGAGAAACGTTTGAGTGGATCCAGATGAGACGCCAAAAGCTTAACGTCTCATCCGAATTCACATTGGTCGAGTCGAGATACAGTAGAACCCCTCTAATGCGACCACTACATGAATCGACATGGGTGTCTTTATAAGCAGGTGGTTGCTTAATGCAGGGCAAAAGTAATGCAGAAAGCTCCTCTAGGAGCTTTCTGCATTACCTTTGTCCTGCAGCAAGCTACCACCTGCATCTAGCACCCATAATTATACCTCTTTTAGGTGGTCGCATTAGCGGAGTTTTACTGTACTGGGGTGGTAAAGTGTCTGTCGAACTCATCGTCCTCGTACGTATTTCGAAACTGAAGTATAAGCAAACTATGAACAAAGAATTTACCCAGCAAGCTAAACTATGATTCTTCTCGTCGAGACCATGGGAGAAATTTTAATATACATGTCTACACTGTGCGTTACTTTTATGAAATAACTTTTAACTGTGCCCCCTCTAATCGCGACACTTGGAGTAATTTAATGTAGATGTCTACACTGTATGGTACGTTTATCATTACTCCATACATACGATTATCTACGCCTTTGCAAACAGAGTAGAACCAGATCAGACGGCTGAAGTAGGAGCCGTCTGATCTGGGTCTGCTCTGTTTGCTTATGACATTATATAATAACAACAACATCCGCGTGTCTGTAATCTTGTTTGCCCTATAAGCGTTAGCCAGAACGCAGGGCACCATCCCTCGTGTGGTACTTTAACATTTCTCCCCCTAATAACGACTCTAGGAACAATGTAACATAGATATCTACACTGGGTGGCGCTTTAATAAAATAGCTTTTAACACCCCATTGATCATGATTCTGAGAGCAATGCAATATAGATTTCTACACTATGTGGTACTTTTATATAAAGCAGGGTTTAACAATAATTCTCTACACTCACTTGCAAACACCTCGGCAGTTCCCAAGGATTCATGCTGTTTCACATACCATCAACGGTTTCTCAAAAGCTTGACCGAATGGGGAGTAATTGCTTAAGTGCGCCAATTTTGAATAGTCATTATATGTTTTCATAGAGAAGTAAAGGTTATCATCTAGTCGAATTGAGCTATGAAGTTAAAAACGACTTCAGTACATCCTCTCTAAACCGGACGTCCAATTTGGCATAAATATCGGCATTGGAGACAGGTGGCAGCTTAATGCAGGGTGAAAGTCATCCAGGGCGCTCCTAGAGGAGCGTTCTGCATAACTTCCAACCTGCATTAAGCAGTCACCTGCCTAAAAGTATCAGGATACTTCTCTACTAGAATTCCGGTTTAGAGGGGGTTTACTGTATTGGCAAAATGGAATCACATTAGCCCTTCGCTTGCTATTCACGTCAATATACCTACCTGTAAATAGTGAAGACCCAGATGAGACAGCTCCTGCAGGAGCTGTCTCATCAGGGTCTGCACTATTTACAAGTTGATTGTGAAACCAGTGCACCCCACAGCAGTAATTTCACAGCGAAATACGTGTACACAGTGAATATATATGTAATTATACAACAGGGCATGGGTAAAGGAGGAGAAATGTATTTTAAAATTCAGCAAGCGAAGGGTTACATATCATATCCGTCCTTTCTCACACGTTCTCCAGAATCGTATTTCTTATATTCACCCCTATCCCCTCTGAAGAAAATAATGTCTGCTCAAATTTGAATTCGGTGCAATTTTAACTACTCCATTTCGATGAAGCCTTTGAGAAACTATTGACATAGTGTCAAATAGCTTGGATACTGATGAGATGCCGAGTTACTCGGCATCTCATCTGGATTCAATTTGTTTGCCAATGTGTATCATGCCGTGGTTATGAAATAGTCGAAATCTTGAAGACGATGGTAGCACACTGTCGCCCACAAGTCATGGTCTGACGCGAGAATAAAATATAAATAGTAAACCCCAGCTTAACTGGAATTTTTAATAAAGATCATTTATGGTATTTTGAGGCAGGTGGTTGCTTAATGCAGTGTGAAAGTAATGCAGAAAGCTCTAAAGGAGTTTTCTGCATTACTTTCATCCTGCATAGCATCTATCTTTAGGACTTGCATTGATACTAATGTCTTTAGAGGGGAGAAGGGGGGGGGGGGGTACTGTATAAGAGTTCAACGCAGAATGTGGGTACAACCAGAACATTCTTTTATCTATTTCAGGTTTTCGAGAAGACAGAAAATTCCCAAGAGAAAGACACGGATGGTTACAAATTGGCCCAGCGAACGCAAATAAAATGCCACGGACAGAAAACGCCAGCACTTCAGAAAATTGTCACTGTGTTTGAAAAATATGAGTCAGCCGCCTCTAACCTGCAAGTGTGTCCTATCTGGAAGATTGGAACTACTTTTATCAAGCGAGTGTTCTTGATCCAAATTGACAAGAAATTCCAAAATTTGATAAATCCATATGATATTCCCTTTGACATTATGTACAGGGCGAAAAAGGGGCTAATTTCCAACGAGCAACAATGGTCACGATTTATGTTTGTGAGGGATCCTTACAAGCGTCTTCTCTCCGGATATGTGGATAAGCTTCTGGCCCCTAATCCTGTGTACTGGGGAATTATCAGTAAAAAGGCAATTGCCGCTGTTCGCCGGAATGCGTCGGAATTGAGTAAAAAGTGCGGCCATGACCTTGAATTCAACGAATACGTAAAATACGTGATTCTAGCATTGACTCCAGGTAACTCAAGGATTGCATCTAAAGACGGCCATTTCGAACAGATGGCTGTAATGTGCAAACCGTGTAATATAAAATACGATTTCATAGGTAAAATGGAAAGTTTTGGTGTGGACTCGATGGAAGTTGTGAAGAAATTAAATCTCACTACAACGCAGTCGCTGCTTGAGGGAAAAGGGTCCAGTCTTGCAGCTGATGATGCTATACAGGACACGTGCAATCAACCTTTTGACAAAGAGTTTCAAAAGGGATATTTAAAGTGTACTACTTTTTATGAGGCCCTGCAAAGGGCATGGAAGAAACTTCAAGCGCGTGGTTTGATTGGGTCAGACGAGCTTCCGGTTACTGAAAAAGAGGCTGAAAGTATTACCCATCAACAGTTTTTGCAAATGGCGCGCGAGGCGCATTTTTCTACTTCTCCATCTAAGAAGAAAGAAACACAGCGTGAATATTTTTTGAAGTCTTTTTCTACGGTTAGTTTAGACGATTTGGAGAAAGTTCGAAAAATATATGCAAATGATTTTAAATATTTTGAATACGACGATCGGCCTTCGATTTTGTTTGACAGTTGATTTAAATTGTTTGGATGAGTTCGAAGTGTTATATATTTCAAAGTTTATTTGTTATTAGTTTGAATGACCTTGCCGTCATGTCATTATTTAATGACGTGAAATTATTTCATTCAATTCATGTTGACATAATTATCACATAGATTTATATTTATTTCGTTTAAGAGTCATAGCAAATGTGCAGTGTTGTCATTAACCTCTAGCCTGCTGATCAAACTTTTGTTGGTAGAAAATGTCATCGACTACAGTTATAACAGCTGAATTATCCTGTATTTCTTTTCCACAGTACGGTTAGAGAGTCAAACAGTTTGGACCCTGGTGAGACGACGAGTTACTCGGAGTCTCATCCGGATCCAAACTGTTTGCACAGTTATCACTCATCCGCACCACAGCAGGCTAAATGTTAATATAGCTTCATTGAAATACAACTAACGTAACTAACCAGTTGTTAAAGTTGTATTTCCTTTAATGCATGGCAAACAGAATTAATATGTATGATGTCATTATTTTTACATGAATATTTATGTAGTAAAGAATTGACAGCCAAGAAGAGCTTATATAGATGTGTTAAATTAGCTGTACAGTAGAACCTAATTTTAAAAAGAGACAAGTGCGCGTTTAATGCAGATCGATATATGTAGTAATACAGAAAGCTCCTTTTGGAGCTTTCTGCATAACTTTTACCCTGTATTTAGCAACAATCTGTTTTTAAAAGCCCTTTAATCAATACATGAATTGTCGCTTAAGACAAAATTCTACTGTATTTGAAGGAAAATATTTCACACTCCGATTTTAACGGACGCCGCATATAATTATGGATGGCTTTATGGCTTTTGTATAATTATGTATCCTAACTGGAATGATGGGGTCAGCGCACATAGCCTACGTCCGTCTCGTCCGTCCGTCTCGTCAACGGTTAATCTATCATGAGAAAATCTGGGTGCTGCGAGAAATACATTCAAGCCCAAAATAAACATACGAGTATGTATATGGGTATAGGGCAATGAGGACGTCATGTGCATTATCATTTATGTCTCAATTGACGCGAACTGCTACGGTCAGTTAATGGGATAGTGCTGTGTATCTTGTACGTCACGTGTCGTCAACCATTTATGTTTACCTTGTACATGTACCTAGTAGAAAGGCCTTTAAACATTCCCCTCATATAAACGGCCTTTTCACGAATTTGCAAACAGTGTAGACCCAGATCAGACGGTTCCTATAGGAGCCGTCTGATCAGGGTCTGCTCTGTTTGCTTATAGTATGATACAGATCTGAGTATGCAGGTTTTGTCAAAAGCAAAAAAAAAAAATCCCTTGAAAATTTTACATTATAAAAACTCAGCTGATAAAATATTAATGATATCATTATTTCTCATATGAATATTGAACAGGGAAAGGGTTAAACATATGTGCAAACAGCGTATACCCAGATTAGATGTCTCCTGTAGGAACCGTCAGACCAGGTCTGTTCTCTTTGCTTATTAAATAATATAAATATGATTCCACAGTTTCTGCCATGACCAAAATATCCCTCATGAGATTCCAGCTTTTAATATTCTTGAGGGCATTACTTCGTGATATTAATGTTTCCTTATCTTGTAATTAGCATTGATTTTTACCAGACATACTACCAATAAGGCTTAACTATAAGAAGTTACCTAGTTATATTACCCACCTGTGCATTGACGTCGATATCAAACGTTGGTCGGTCAAGGTTTTATGTATGTGTAGCTTGGTATCAGACTTATCAACTGACCACTGCATAAACCTTTGCTCCATAAATACGCATTTTCAAGTCTTTGCTAACAGAGGAAAATCAGATTAGACGGCTCCTCTAGGAGACGTCTGATCAGGGTCTGCTCTGTTTGATTGTGATATAAAATAGATATGACTATTATAAAAAATGAATCTAACTAATATGCATTACGTCGTTATTTCTTACATGAATATTCATGGAGTAAAATGTCAACATTGGTAAGGGTATGTGACGTTTCAAATCAGCTCTATTCTGTATGAACCCTTTCCTTCATGAATATTAATGTAAATAATGCAAACACCATGACTATTAACACCATGATTTAATGGTTCTATAAAACAAGCGAATGCTTCGTGACAGCAACTGTCCACTCAGGTCTGTATTATTTCATAAGCAATCAGAGCAGACCCCTGTTTAGACGGCTCCTATAGGAACTGTCTTATACATGTATGGGTATACAATGTTTTCAAAAGCGTATATAGGCGCAAATATGGAGCAGAATTGTAATGGGCGAAATCTGTGATCACTTAAACGATCACATTTGCAACAGTTAAAACAGATCAAGGAGAGAGAAGCATTTTTCCTGTTGAATATTCATGTAAGAAGTAATGGCATTATGAATATTAATGAACCAGCTGTTTTAAAACACTATTGATAAGTATATTCTTGACCGCGGCAGAAAGTGTAGACTCAGATCTATATAATGTTTTAAGCAAACAGAGATTACGCTGATCAGACGGTTACTACAGGAGTTCTGCTGCAAATAGTTCTTCACTGCTAAGATTTCAGAGTCACGGGAATGCCAATACATGTACAGTAAAACTTCGATTATCCGAACACTAAAATACGTATTATTATCAATCTTTAAGACAGGTGGCAGCTTAATGCATGGTGAAAGTCATGCAGAAAGCTCCTATAGGAGCTTTCTGCATGACTTTCACCATGCATTAAGCAGCCACCTGCCTAAAAGGGTCTAAATTCTTCTATACCGAAAATTCGAATAATCGAGGTTTTAATGTATATTACTTCGGACTATACACGTACTCAGAGTGTTTCTCGTAATAATTACGTTTAATATTATGTAAATTTTAAGCTATTCTTTGCTTAACAAATTTGAATATGGCTGCAAATTCCCCGTAATTTAACTGTTAAGTTAACACTATGGTCCAAGTTGAACTGTAAACACTCCTTAAAACAACCACTAAAATGAAGCCCAACTTTGGGTCTCAAAGCCAGGTGGTACATGTTGCTTAATGTAATGTGGAAGTTGCATTAGCCCTTTACTCTATGAATAATTATACAAGAAATAATGATATCATGAATATTATATGTTTGTTAATGGCATATTAACACAGGAAACTTTTGCCATGGCAGAAACTGTATAATCAATCTATATTAGCAAAACAGAGCAGACCCTGATCAGAAAGCTCCTACCGGAGTAAAGTGTTACCCCCCCTGATTTTGAATACATCTGTGTTTAGCCATTAAATGGTCGTTTAAAGGGACTGTTTTGTAGTTATCTGTACACACACCCTGGGTCCGGATAAAACACCCAGTAACTTTGTGTCTCATCAGGATCCAAACTGCTTGACACTCGGACATGTTTCTTCGAAAAAACAATGGAAGATTTTTTACTTCACTCCTTTCGCTCGCTTTCGCCCATTCGTTTAACATCTTTGCAAACAGAGCAGATGCAGACTCGACAGCTCCTGTAGGAGTTGTCTGATCAGGGCCTGTTCTGTTTGTTTGTGTAATAATATAAGTATAGTTCTGAAGTATTGTCCTGTTTTATTAACCTTACTTGGCTCATTCGAGTACTTGTACAATTATTGTGAATTTCGTGAAAAGCATTTGAAACATAGGTTTACCCAAGCTAAATACATCCTGTCAGTGGCGTAGGAATATTCACATTTGGCAGGTCAAATAAACAGGACAATATCTGTCACAGGCAATCCTTCCCTTGTTAATGTAAAATTAAAAAACAGTCCATGTATTTTCATGCAGTAATAAATTCTTGAATTGATATTGCTGGAGGAAAGGTTGAATACTTAAACCCTTTGCTCTGTTAATACGTCTTTCTACGCCTTTGCAAACAGAGCAGACCCAGACCAGACGGCTCCAATAGGAGCCGTCTGATCAGAGTCTGCTCTGTTTGCTTATGGAATAATACCGATCTGATTCTATGATTTCTGCTTTGGCAAAAGTTTCATCCTTATTAGGTCAATCTAAAATTTAATCTAATTTATATTCATGACATCATCATTTGTTTCATGACTATTCATGGAGTGAATGGGTAAGCGAACGACAGCTGTTATAGATTTTGATAATGGAGGCTAGTAACGTTTAACATCATTATTAACCTTTCGCTTGCTATTCACGTCAATATACCTACCTGTAAATAGTGAAGACCCAGATGAGACAGCTCCTCCAGGAGCTGTCTCATCAGGGCCTGCACTATTTACAAGTTGATAGTGCAACCAGTGCACTCCACAGCAGTGATTGCACAGCGAAATACTTGTACACAGTGAAGATATATGTAATTATACAACAAGGCATGGGTAAAGAAGGAGAAATGTATTTTAAATTCAGCAAGATAAGGGTTAAGAGGTTAAAATATGGCCTAGGTGTGCCTTCTTGCCATAATGGATAATCGGCCTACTGTGCCATTATGGATTGGTCACATGACTCCGTAATGACAGTTTTCTACGGCAATTCTGTTGCTATTTATAGTAAGGTATTCAATAATATGCATTAACCCTTTCCTCCATAATATTCATGTAAGAAATAATGACGCCATTAATATTAATTGGATTTATTTGTTATAGTATCACACTGACATAGGACTTTTTAGCCCTGGCAGAAACTGAAGAATCTGGGTCCATGCTTATAAAGCTTTTAGTTGAGTCTGAGTTTCGTTCTCAAGCTTTTGATTGGTCAGATTTGAGTTCTCAAGCTTTTGATTGGTCAGATTTGAGCCTAAGGCTCAAATCTGACCAATCAAATGCTTGAGAACGTTCTCAGATTCAACTAAAAGTTTTATAAGCATGGACCCATATCTATATCATACTATAAGCAAACAGAGCAGACCATGTGGGTCTACGCTGTTTGCAAATGCGTAGAGTGCAAATGCGTGAAAAGGCGTTTATCTGAAGTGGATGGTTAATCAGTGTTGTCATAAAGGAACTCTACTAAGATTTTTCGAGCACGCTGTCACAAGGATGGCGTTTTGTTATTTTTGTGTTTTAATTGTTACAACTTACCAATTTTAATCTATTATATAAATGTCGCAATGGTATATTTGGCAATAGTAGTTACAGGGGTATTATATCTTAATGGGTTTCAATACTTTTATTTATACATGTATTTAATTTTAATTTACTGTTTTTATGGATTTCTTTGCACTTACACGATTTACATATCATTGCTAGATGTAAGTCACTGGCATACTAGCAATATAATGTCAGGATAATACTTATCATCATCATAATCCATCATCATCATCATCATCATCACCATCAACATATTTTTGGTTAAGGTAAACACTTTGGAATCAGATCTATTTAACTCCATAAGCAAACAGAGTAGACCCTGATCTGAATCTACTAAGTTTTGCAGAGGAATTATCACCATCTCCTCCTCCTTATCATTATCATCATCATCATAAGCGTCTGTATTTTTCACAGTCGATCTATATTTGCTTTGATGAAGTATATGTTTATGCCAAACCATTGTACAATTACATTCTTTAAACAATTCACCAGTATTTCTTGTTGTTATTCAAAACTTCCCTACTTACATACTTTAGTGTTGGTTTTTAGCAATATTTGAACAATTTATCAAACAATCGTTACATGACCTGTAAATCATATTGGGGCGGAACAACAATTGAAATATTGCCGACCAAACTATGAAATTGAAACTTTTCAGCTGGAAGCTATATCAGTCTTAACCCATTTGCTCCCATGATCCCATATATAGGACATAGGCAAACGGTGTAGACTCTGATCAGACGCCGCATAATGCGGCTTTCCTTCATATAAACGCTTTTTCATGTCTTTGCACACAGAGTGCACCTAGATCAGACGCCACCTGTAGGAGCTGTTTCATCAGGGTTTGCTTTGTTTGCTTAATAAATTATGTACATTGTATATGTTGTATTTTTACTTTTTGTCGATTCATTCATGCTTCTTAGAACTGTTGATCGGATGTAAAACAGCATGGAATCTGATAAGATGTCAAACACCTTAGCGCCTGATCTGGGTCCAAAACTGTGTGCAAATACAAATGAGATCGGGCTTAGCAGAGCAACGGTTTATAGCGGTTTTATTTCCGCACCAAGGGAGATAAATACTACATAGTAAATAGGTTTGGTAGTAAGAGTTTTCTCCCTTATATCACACTATAACAGTCCCGCTCTACATTATGTAATAGATAACCAGTATCCAAATTATTTGACAATCTGACATGAGGTTAATAAAATATTGATGAAACTTTATTATGACCCTCAAAGGTTACAATAGAACCTGTCCTAAGAGGCCATTTATTTTTATCACATTACGTCCGGTCCGACAGTGTTATGACTTGGGAACTATTATTGCGATATTGAAGGCTTGTTATACCACTCGTTTTATCATGCAACATCACCAAATATAGTCACTTCCTACTAGCATAATATTTTCCACGTCTATGCTGTATTTATATCTATATAGAACACAGGAGGTGGTTGCTTAATCCAGGGTATAGGCAATGCAGAAAGCTCCCATAGGAGCTTTCTGCATTACTTTTGACCTGTATTAGCTATTAAGCTACAATCTGTCTTACAGAACCATAATCATACATCTTTTTGATGGCCGCTTTAGAAGTTTCTACTGTACATTAGTCTGTAAAATATGCTTAACAAATACCTGTGTGCAGGTTTGTTTCATATGACAGGGGAATGCAGTTAGGTGATAATGGTAGACGGCATTATAGGCTATGCTAGCACTATAATCACGTTACAGGATGTTCTGTCATTTGCATACAATCATTCATCACACAACTCTTGCCTTACTCACATATGACGTCATATAAATATTTACTTTTACGTACATTTAATTTAACCATTGTTCTTATATAAAAGCCTTTTCACACATTTGCAAACAGAGTAGACCCAGATCAGACGGCTACTGTAGGAGCCGTCTGATCAGGGTCTGCTCTGTTTGCTTATGAAATTGCAATATATCGAATTCTACAGTTCCTACCAAATAACAAACATATATGTGTGCATATTTCATTATCAAAGATCAGCTAATAAATATAAATTCGGTCATTATTTCTTGCATGAATATGCAAAAGGGAATGGTTTAGATGTATTGCTCTCGGTCGTGTAGCGGCCAGAATAATGCCACTCGTTCTTTTCTGTGATACCAATGTTTCGCTAACTGGTCTTTTGGAGAAGGTACGTATGTTAACCGTTACCTACAGCGATGTCGTTTTAACGCACTTGCGATTAGGAGACCCAGATAACGCAGCTCCTAAGATAGTCGTCTGATCGGCGTATGCTCTGTTTGCTTATGGAATGATATAACTCTGATTCTACATTATTTGCCATGGCAAAGGAATCCTGTGACTATACACCTCAGCTAATAAATAATTGTGATGCCAATCATTTCTTTCCTGAAAATTCACCATGTATAGGCTTAAACCAAAATGCTAGCTTACCATTTGAATTCGAGACTCGCAAGCACTTAATTAACCCTTCGCTTGCTATTCACGTCAATATACATACCTGTAAATAGTGAAGACCCAGATGAGACAGCTCCTGCAGGAGCTGTCTCATCAGGGTCTGCACTATTTACAAGTTGATTGTGCAACCAGTGCACTCCATAGCAGTGAGTACACAGCGAAATACTTGTACACAGTGAAGATATATGTAATTATACAACAGGGCATGGGTAAAGAAGGAGAAATATATTTTATAATTCAGCATGTGAAGGGTTAAAATTAATTTTGCAAACAGTGCAGACCCAGAGTCTGCCCTGATTGTCATCATCCAGCAAGTATAATCATTCATATACTAAGCGGGTTGTATACAGTAGAACACGCCCAAAGTGGCCATTCATTTACTGAATATATGAGTATTTAAAAAAAAGTGATATTGCTTAATGTGGGAGTGTCGCGTACTACTTTTGTGTCTCTGAAGCATTGATATTAATCATGACCATAGTTTTAGTAAAATATGGTCCGAAATTTGTCCGGATGATATATCCTCAACCCCATTGGGTTAGGATTTCGAATTTTATTGGGCGAATGCATCTTGGCAAGTGGATGCACCACGTACTATTTTAGTGTCTCATTGACCTTGATTTTGACTATGACCTTAGGTTTATTAAAGAAAATTATCTGAAAAAATGCCTGCATGATATATCCTCAACACTTTTGGATAGTATTTCAAGATTTGGATTTCAGAATTTATTATGTGGATGCGTCTTGGGAAGGCAGGGTGTCACATTCTACTTTGGTATCTCTTACAACATTGACCTTGACCTTGACCTCAAATTTATCACAAGTTTATCAAGAAATTTGACTGGAGTATAGCAATTGTGTAAGAGGAGTCTACCATGTGAAACGATAGATTGCTTGACAATACTTGCATGTTTATGATTATTTTGTTACACTTGTTGATTTAAAATAATACTTGTATGATACCCTCCAAAGTTTGTATCATATGATGTAGTCTATTCGTTTGATAAAACATGATAACAACCATTCATTGAAGACGAAAAGTATTTGGCGCCAAAAGAGTTTCCCATTTCCCTGCCGGGTAGTAATGTAAAATGTAATGACATCGTGAATATAAGTTAGACTAAATCGAGGGCTTGGTGCAAAACTATTCTAACTCCTTCACTTTGTGAAGGCGTTAGAATAGTTTTGCACCAAGCCCTCGAAATGTTATAACAGCATACGAATACAGGATAGTTTAGCCATGATAGCCGCTGTAGAATCAGATCAATATTATTTCAAGCAAACAGCAGATCCTGATCAGACATCTCCTACAGGAGCTTCTGATCTTGGTCAAATCCGTTTTCAAAGGCGTGAAAAGGCGTTTACATAAAGGAAAAGGTTAAATATAGAAAGTTATAGGACTGTAATAGGTCTATGTGGCAATAAATAGTACAACAACCTTTCCAGTTTAAGTTTATATTGAAACAGCGAGTGCGAAATTAAAATTCCCAGATGAGATGCTTGTCATGTCCATCCCAGCAGTTGGCCATGCCGTCACAGGAGACAATTTCGTAGTTGTTACCGTTCATTCTGATGTCAATTGAATGCTGATGCCCGTTCTCAATGGTCGTCAGAAGACCCTTGACCACGTGACCCTTCTTTAGATTCTCGATGTCATATTGGTGGATGACTAGGTCGTGGTGGTGAAGACCAGGTGGGTCTCGTGTCGTCTCTGGAACCTGAAGAAACAGACCGCCGATTAGAATAATTTTCCCATTTTAATATACAGTAAAATCCCTCTAATGCGACCACCAGATAGATGTAAAAAGATGGTTTAAAGGTAGGTAGTAGCTTAAGATAGGGTGAAAACTATACAAAACCCCTACATGAGCTTATTGCATTACATTCGTCTCGCATTAACCTTTTCCTTCACATAAACTGATTTTCACGAATTTGCAAACATAGTAGACCCAGACCAGACAGCTCCAGTATGCCCAGGGTCTACCGTTTCCTTATGGAATTATATAGATGTGATTCTACACTTGCTGCCACAGTCAAAAATTCATTTGTTGATATTGCTTCAAAATAGTTTGGCTCAGTTATATTTATGATGCCATTATTCCTTACATGAATATTCAACAGGGAAAGAGCTAAGCAACATGCGCAACGCTTTTGAGTGCACATATCGAGGGTTTGATGCAAAACTATTGTAACTCCTTCACAAAGTGAAGGAGTTACAATAGTTTTGCACCAAGCCCTCGATATTATCCTTTGTGAAAAGAGCGCTATATAAATGTGGTGTTATAATAATAATAACCTGATTTTAAACTACGGTCATTTTTATTCATAAAGTGATCGATTTAGATGGGGTTACTGTATCATTAACTCTTAACCTGCTGAAAAAATGATGTCTGCTCAAAATCTGATCTACTAAAATTTCTTTCTATTTACTTACAATTCAGTATCACTTTTGAGAAACTATTGACTGATTGTCGAACTGTCTAGATCAGAATACACGTGCAATTTGATTTGTCTACCTGTTACACAATTTAAATACAATGAAGTATCACTAATACGACTACTCCAAAGAAGTATAATTCTAACTTTAAAAAACAGTTTTTAGTTTAATACTGGCCAAATGTAATGCAGAAAGCTCCTATAGGAGTTTTCTGCACCACTTTTGTCCTGTATTAACCCTTTCCCTGTTCTGTATTTAATCCAAATTTTAATACCTACTGAATATTCATAAAAAATAGTTATAAAGAAATATGGAAGGTGGAACATAGTAGACATTTTAGAAAGCAAAGAAGCAGATCTATCAAATTATTTTAGCAAACAGAGTAGACCTTGCAAATGCATGGAAACACGTTTATATGAGGGAAAGGGTTAAGAGTCCACCTTTTTACAGACTCCTAGGTTAATACAATATATGGCCGCATTGGTGAAACTATAGTGTAGCTACGAACAGATGGTGTACATGTGTATACACAGTACAAAGATACTACATTTGTATTCAGAAATGTGCCTTTTGGATATCCGTACCCAACTTCTGTAGCCCCTGACACTTCCACTGGTTACTTAACCAATAGCCTGCTAAGAAAATTATTCTAGCACACCTTTTCACCTACTACATTTTCAAAATTCAAGCTATAATAATTCTGTCTATCAAAATGCAACCAGGGTGTCAAATCGTTGGACCCTGATGATACAATGAGCTACTTCAATCTGGATATCTAAGGGAATTGCAAAACGAGTGATTCCATTGAGTTATTGTATCCAGCTTTTGTAAGCCCTGCAATTTCCGTGGGTTACTTAGCCCATTAGACTATTTTTAGACCCAACCTCTTTGAATAAATCTACTGAAAATGAACATTTACTAGAGAAAAGGAAAGGATTGGAATTGTGTAGTTTTGAATCCATTGTGATAAATAGAGAATTTTCTCTTATGGAGCCAATGCGCTTTTTATCAAAATGGTTTCAAAACGTGACATTTACTGAGGCGTCTGAAAGCGTCAGTACGAGGGAATGGGTTAACCCTTTCAATGCTTAACACATTACCCCCTATTGACGCATTTTTGCGCCTCTATAAATTTCACATTGTCAAACCATTGTGATAAATAGAGCATTTGCTCCTATAGGAGCAAATGCTCTATTTATCATAATGGTTTCAAACTATACAATTCTAAAAAATCCTTTTCTCTAGTTAATGCTCCTTTTCGATAGATTGGTTAAAAAAATTGGGTCTAAAATAGCCTAGGAGAGAATGAGTTAATATTCATATAAGAAATCATGTCATTATGAATATAGTTTAGCTGATTTTAGCATATCAACTCCGGATGTTTCGGCTTTAGAAGAAACTATAGAATCAAATCTATATAATTTCACCAGCAAACAGAACATACCCTTATGAAACGGCTATTCTAGAAGTCATCTGATCAAGGTCTGCTCTGTTTGCAAAGACTTGAAAAGGTGTTTATATAACGGACAGGATTACAAAGACAATCAAGCATTCGCTTGCAGCAGGTGAATAATTCAGTAAAATTGCGCGAATACGATTGCGATGACAAGTCAATTTTACCCTCAGGCTGTGTTCTTGTTCCATGAAGATTGAGTTTGCCTTGGCAACGGAGGATGGCAGCTCAGTGAACAAAGAAGAGTAAGTCGGCATCTTCATCACCATGTCCTGGAAATACATAAAATAGTTCACTCTTTCCTTCATGTATATTTATGTAACGATGCATCTCAATGTAAGAATATTCATTGAAGGGATTTTTCGCAATGTCACATAATCCTCAATGTAATGAGGGAGTGTGGTAATGACAAAGAAGAAGTTACAGTAAATATTTCAAGAAAGAAACTGGAATGAGTTCTGTAAAAAAGCATCCATAAGCAAACAGAGCAGACCCTGATCAAATGGTTCTATAGGACCCGTTTAATCTAGGTAAACCCTGTTTGCTAATGTGTTAAAAGGCGTCTTCTTAAAATTGTTAAACTTTTATCTCATTTAAGAAATAATGACTATGAATACCTATTAGCTGAATTTTTATAATGGCAATATGAACAATAGAATATTTGACCATGATAGAAATTGTAGAATCACGTCTGTATTATTTCATAAGCAACAGAGATGACCCTATCTGGTCTGGATCTACTCTGTTTGCAATGGCAGACAAATGCGCCAGCACAGGACTACATGCTACACATCAATGTTTTGTAGCTACATTTACACTCTGAGGACCAGTTCCTGTCACCTGGGTCTAAGCATTTTACAAGGTGTTTTTCTCAGGCCATCAAAATAGACCTTAACCCTTTGAAGGTGGGATACGCATGTACTATCATTTGCAAACTATGTAGATCTAGATCAGAGGGTTTCTAGAGGAGCCTTTTGCTCTTGGTCTGCAGTGTTTACCATTCAACATCCTCTAGCAAGTTTATACCTTTCATACTGAGTGAACTTCATAGTTAGACACTGATTGGCTACTTTAGCTTTGAAAGAGTTTTTAATCTGTTTCAAATTTCCATAATGACAGCAGTTAAATTGTTACTTAGCGATTGGATAATGTGTTGAAACATCTGATACTGGTACATGTACATGTGATATCTCACAAAATGCATTATTGTGAGATTGGTAGTTAACTAAAGTATCTTTAACTCTATACTTCATGAATATTAATGAAAGAAATAAAGACACCATGAACAGTAATTAGATGAACGATTATAATAGTACATGGGTACATGAAATTGCCTGATCTGGGTCTACTCAGTTTGCAAAGGTGTAGAACTGCGTATTTATGAAGTAAAGGGTTAAAGTTTTAACCCTTTCCCTGTTAATAATGATATCATATGTAAATATCTATTAGCTGACTGTTTATAATGTAAGCTGTTGAATGGAATGTTGTGCATTGACAAAAACTAGAATTAGATGTATATTATGTCAAAAGCAAACAGAGCAGACTCTGATCAGACGGTTCCTATAGGAGCCATCTGATCTGGATCTACTCTATGTGCAAGTGCGTGAAAATGCGTTAGAAGTGTCAAAGGGTTAAAGCAAGCAGGAATATTCCGCATAACATCCATTCTTCTATGAACTTTCATTTGTCTTAACCCTTTCCCTCATATAAACGTGTTTTCACGCATCTGCAAACAGAGTAGACCCAGATCAGAGGATCCTATTGGAGGACTCCTACATGAACCATAATATGATCTAGGTCTACTCTGTTTGCAAAAGCGTTAAAAACGCATACATTGAGAAAAGGTTTAAGTTAAAATGGAATTGCCAGTTAACTTTATCAATAAGTCAAATGATGAGGAAAAATATATTCGAATCCTACCTTAAGGGCCTCCAGTTCTTTGCGGGTCGCTCCGCCCTCAGAATGCAGAGGGACAATTGGCCAACGGGTTCGAATCTTGCCGACTCCATCAATGCTTGGCAGAATAATTCTGTTTCCAGAGGCTGTCATTTTTTGGACGTTTCCATGTGGATCGAGCACACCCACAACTCCTACAAGAACATCAACAACAGCAACACAATGACACTAGCAACGGACATCTACAGACTTTGTCATCTGTTGCAATCCTTAAAGTCATTTTTGTTTGCATTATTTTGCACTTTTCCTGTTTGAATATTCATGTAAGAAAAAATGACATCATGACTATTTATTAGATGAATTTCTATAATGACACATATACATAGGTTTTTATCGTATTGGTCGAAATCGTGGCCTCATATAGTTATTAGGGTTCTACTCTGATAGTAAAGACGTGAAAAAGTGCATGTATGAGGAAGAGGGTGAACTAATTTCACAAACAGTCTGGATCCTGATGAGAAACCGAATACAGTACCCGTCTGATCTGGGTCTGTCATTTTGAAATGATGTCAAATGATCTATCTATGACGGGATCTGTTTGTGTTTGGGAGAACCGCCGCCATGAGTTACTCGGCATCTGATCTGGATCCCTGCTGTTAGTAAATGACAATCAAGTCTCGCTAAGCAGGGTAAGGGTTTGCAAACTAATACAGTAAAACCTCTCTATAAAGGCCACTAAATTACATCAAGTATTTTGTGTTAAAGGCTGCTTAAAGCAAGGTGAAAGTAAAACAGAACGCTCCTGTAGGAGCGTTCTGTTTTACTTTCACCTTGCTTTAAGCAACCACCTGCCCACAATATCAACTAATAAACACAATTTAGTGGTCGTTATAGAGAGGTTTTACTGTATTTCAATTCTATAATAAATGTAGAATTGGGTTTCAAGGAGATCATGGTCTGAATCTGATGAGATGTCCAGTTCTTTAAAGTACATGTATAGTCAAGATCACAAAGGTTTGCAAAAGTTATTTCGAAATTGGAGTTTAACCCTTTACTCCATAAATAAGCCTTTTACGCCTTTGACTTTCAAACTTTTCTTATCAATTCGTATAAGGCCCACTTCTATGCAAACATAACAGAGCCAGATCAGATACCTGCCATAGTAGCCTTTTGATCAGACTCTACTCTAATTATATTTAATTATAACAACAAGTATGATTCTATAGATTCGGTCATAGCCAAACATTCCTGTTTCTATGTGCTGTTATAACAATTAATCTAATTTATAATTACGATGTCATTATTTCTTACATTCTTTGAATAAAGGTTAATTAACCCAAATAATTTCCATATGCTGACATAACTGTCTGCTTTTCAAAATCTAGTTTCTTCAATCACTCTGCCAAACTGTTATCAATATGAACACTAGTATGTTTGTGCACTCCATATTTAACACAGTGAACTCAGGGTCCATGCTTAAAAAACTTTTAGTTGAGTCTGTGTTCGTTCTCAAATCTGACCAATCAAAAGATTGAGAACTCAAATCTGACCAATCATAAGCTTGAGAACGAACTCAGACTCAGCTAAAAAGCTTTATAAGCATGGGCTTAGATGAGACGTTTAATATAGCCTAATCTGAGTCTATTCCGTTTGCAAAGCCGGTCATTCAATCTCTCCTCTCGCTCTTGACCAGCTTATGAAACTGGATAAGTCAGGCTGGGACTTTGATTTACACTGACGAAGGAGTAGATAGTGAGAACCCTGATCAAACAGCTAACAGTTGTCATTTAATCTGACTCGTACATGTATAATAAAAACTCAGCTGATGTTATTATCTCTAACATGACTATTAATTAGCTGATCTTTTATAATGTTAACTTTTCAATGATTTTTCTACTTTGACAAAAACTGTATAATCAGACCTATATCATCAAAGGCAAACAAAGCAGACCCGGATCAGACGGCTTCTATAGGAGCCGTCTAATCTGGGTCTACCCTGTTTGCAAATGCATGACAAGGTGTTTGCATGAAGGAAAGAGTTAAACGGACCAGTTTGGGCAGATAGGTAAAACATCAACAGGATATTAAATCCCAAGCCTGAAAAATGTTGGTAAATAAAGACCAGAAAAAACACATGCTACAATGTATGTTATGAAGACAAATACCCCCGCCGGACCAAGTCCTTCGGACGAGACTATAAACCGAGGTCTGATGTACAGTAAAACCTCTCTATAGCGGCCCATAAATTACATCAAGTATTTTGTGCTAAAGGCAGGTGGCTGTTTAAAGCAAGGTGAAAATAAAACAGAACGCTCCTATAGGAGCGTTCTGTTTTACTTTCACCTTGCTTTAAGCAGCCACCTGTCCTAAATACCAACTAATTAACATAATTTAGTGGCCGTTATAGAGAGGGTTTACTGTATCAGTGCTTTACACTGGGCATCTAAAAGAACCAGAGAAACTCCGTCGATAATAAGACTAGGGCATCGCGCCCGATTTCTCTGTATCCTCTCCCCTCTCTCTGGGGCGTCCAATTAGCCCATAGTGAGCAGAAACGGACGTAAATCAACACAAACAAACAAACAAACAAACAAATACCCTTGGCTGTGTCTGCTCTGTCATGGTCAACCGCTTTGCCGTCTGTGAAGAACTCTATCGGAGTTCTATAGTATAGCTTGTTGTGCGTTCCATTGTAAGCCTTGTCTGGGGTCAGGCCACCAGTTCTAGTACCGTTAGGTCCGTGAACAACAGGGTAAATTTCCTTGCCGCTGGTAAAATCTGCCAAACAAATGAGTTGAATAGGTACATACGGCAAACTGATATATATATACATGAACAACTTCTGACCTGAGTCTGAGTTCATTATCAAGTATATGGTTGGTCATGAGACTAAAAAGGAAGAAACATCTTCAAAATTCAAATGACTGTGAAACATGGCTAAGGCGACAACATTATAGAAACATAAGTGTGGGTTTTAAAAGTCAGATGGTAGCTTAATGCAGGACGAAAGTTATGCACTAAACTCCTAAAGGAGCTTTCTGCATTAATTTCATCCTGTATTAAGCAACTAGCTTAATTACTTACATAATAAGTATTATATTTCTACATGTCCTGCCATAGTAATCACTATTCCGTTCATGTACCATTATAAATACAGTAGAACCCCGCTAATGCGACCACTTAATGCGACCACTTAAACAAACATGGCTGTTTTCATAAGCAGGTGGTTGCTTAATGCAGGACGAAAGCTCCTGCATTAACCACCTGCCCCTGCCACTGTGAATTATGCCCCTTTTTGGTGGTCGCATTAGAGGTGTTTTACTGTAGTAGTATAGAAGTTCAATAAAGTCGTTGTTTATTAAAAGATGGTGATATATCGGGTAGAGGGCTGAGAATAGTTTGTGCATTATTTATGTTTCATGCGTTTTGTTTCATGTGACACACTTACTGTAGAAAGCTGTAAGGGGGAGAGCCGTAACTAATGTTGGTCGAACTTGTGGCCCGACCCTTTTTCATGAAATGATAAATGAAATAAATTATGCTTATACTATAAGCAACTACCTGTCTATAAAGACACACCTTTCTATTCATTTAGAGGCCGCATTAGAGATAATGTACCGTAACTGAAAATGTACACTTGGTGCCGCAATGTAATAAACCAGCTGTTTTGATTCTGAGTAAGGCCTCAATTATATGACCAATCAAATGCTTGAGAATGCGCCCAGACTCAAACGACTGGCTTTGGTTTGATCGGGGTTTGCGTCACTTTAACAGTATTTCTGTCATATTACGACGTCCAGCTAATTACAAGAGGACGAAGACCCCAGTGCTTTTTCAGTGCACGGAACGAATTGCATTGTTTTGTGCTCAGAAGACCATCCGGGTAGAGCCACCGACCCACCGCAAGCTATCTGGTAGACTTCCCAACATGAAAAGTCCAAATACTCGGACCAGGATTCGAACCACAGCGATGAGGCGCTAAGTGATCGTCAGTCGAAGACCATAACCACTCAGCCACAGAGGCCCCAGACTCAAACGGAAGTTAATAATAATAATAACAATAACAACAACAACAATAATAATAATAATAATAATAATAATAATAATAATGATAATAATAATGATAATAATGATGATAATAATGATGATAATAATGATAATAATGATAATAATAATAATAATAATAATAATAATAATAATAATAATACGATGTCTTTATAGCATGGTCAATGGTCTGAGTCAGTTTACTCACTATTACTCATAGGAGCAAATGCTCTATTTATCGCAATGTTTTCAAAACTACACAATTCTAAAATTTTCCTTTTCTCTAGTTAAGGCTCCTTTTCGGTAGATTTATTCAAAGAGGCTGGGTCTAAAAATAGCCTATGAGGTAATGGGTTAAAGACTAATTTATGCCTAATTAGTCTATGGGCGATTAACGTTTTACTTCATAAATACGCACTTCTAGACTTTTGTAAAAAGAGCAGACATAGATGAGACGGCCCCTACCTTTGCAAGCAGAATAGACACGAACCATCTAGATATATCCTATAGGAGCTGTCTAATCAGGGTCTGCTTAGTTTGCTTATGATATAATATAGATATGATTCTACAGTTTCTGTTATTACCAAACATTCTTGTGTCCACTTGCCATTATAACAATTAATCTAATTAAAATTCATGATGTCATTATTTGTCACGGAGTAAAGATAAGACATGTTTTAAATACGTACGTGTGTGGTGTAGATTGTAAGGATTCCATGAGAGCAGGGGGGTCATAAAGACAATCTCCAACGGAATGGCCCAGGTGTAGCGTTCCGTGTATGTCGTGCAGTTCTCTATCCGGTGGTGGTTATGACCTCTGACGCTTTTACAGGTGGTGACCTCTAGCGGAGCAATGTGAGGGTTTGTTGTCTATAGCAACATGGCGGTAAAACAACATTAGAATATGCTATTGCAACAGCCCAAATGGAACCATAAAGTCAATTACGTCGTTGAACTCTGTATAATGTCTGTCTGCAATGAATCTTCCTTTCAAATCTAATTTATGTGTCATAATCAACACCAGTAAGAACATAATTTATCACTAAGCTCCATGAATATTTATGTATGTAAACTAATGACATCATGAATATGATTTAGTTGACTTTTTATAATGGCACTATGAACAAGGGATTGTTTTACTTGACATAAATTGTAGAATCTAATCTATATTATGTCAAAAGCAAACAGAGCTGACCCTGATCAGACGGTTCCCAGAGGAGCCGTCTGGGTGCATGCTTATAAAACTTTTAGTTGAGTCTGATTTCGTTCTCAAGATTTTGATTGGTCAGATTTGAACCTTTGGCTCAAATCTGACCAATCAAAAGCTTGAGAACTCAAATCTGACCAATCAAAAGACGTAGAAAAGGCATATCTATGGAGTAAATGGTTAAAACATTTTCCCTAATGATTCGTACAGATTCAGACTGTTTGCAAAACACTAGATCACTCACAGAATTGAAAAAGCGCATTTGTCTGTGTGCAAATAGTTAGAAAACTTCGTAGATTACTAATTAAAATTCTAATTTCGGGAATTACTGTACATCTGATTCGCATTTTATACAATAGCAATATAGATACAATGCGTATACAAATACTAAACTCGTCATTTTTCTAACAAACCTTAAGATGAGACAACTCTTTAGAATTGTCTCCAAGAGACGAATCTAAAAACGTCGCAACATTGGGTTTGGCAGAGAAAAAAAGTAACTATTCTAGAACATGTTTTAACTTATGCATACTATATCAGTGTCTTGATATACATGTACTGAATTGGCTTGACATTTGTTACATCTATACAACAAAATCAAGATAAATCTTTGACTTATATGTGTAAATTGGTATTTATGGAGAAAACAAACACACACAAGATGATTAATAAAACTTTAGAGACAAAGGCAAGTGACCGAGAATAACCGTAAAATATAATAAAATCTCGGTTTCGGAGACGGGCATCAGCTTAATGCAGGATGAAAGTCACGCAGAAAGCTCCCAGAGGAACTTTCTGCATGACTTTCACACTGCATTAAGCAGCCACCTGCTTAAAGGTATCTAAACTGTTCTCTACTAAAATTCCGGTATAGAGGGGTTCTACTGTAAATAAATAAGACAAATAGTCACAGGGACAAAGCGGGAGACACGGTCAGTTTTGAATCATGAGAGACAGCGAGACAGCTATGTAGACACAGATGTACATTGTGACTAAACATAAGCTGGTCCTTATCCTGTGCAGCGCCACGTGATGTGCCAACCAGGATCAAGATGAGACGCCTTGTAACTAGGTATTTCACCAGGATCTAAGCTTTTTCTAGTTTCCATAATTATTTAACCCCTTTACCTGACGAGCAAACAGTATAGACCAGGCCCCCGTTTCACGAACATTATTAAGTAATTACTTAACCCTTCACTTGCTGAATTTTAAAATACATGTCTCCTTCTTTACCCATGTCCTGTTGTATAATTACATATATCTTCACTGTGTACAAGTATTTCGCTGTGCAATCACTGCTGTGGAGTGCACTGGTTTCACAATCAACTTGTAAATAGTGCAGACCCTGATGAGACAGCTCCTGCAGGAGCTGTCTCATCTGGGTCTTCACTATTTACAGGTAGGTATATTGACGTGAATAGCAAGCGAAGGGTTAATGCTAGGCTTAACTTATTAAGGGTATTACATTTGCATAAAGAGAAGATCAGTGAAATGATTTTTATCTAAACACAATCCTTAGAGACATTCTTCGAAATATTTAATTAAACCCAAAATGAATTCGGTAAAAGTCTTAGTCTGTTATAAATTCTTAAATATTGTTTTTGATTTAGATCACACTCAGTTATAATCAAATACACGATTTATATTTAAACACTAATTTATGAAAAGTTATACTCTTGTGTATTTTGAAAATAACAGTCTTAGCTAAGTAATTACTTAACATTTAGCCTTCTATGGGCGGATGAGTGAATACCTATGCAGATGAGACGCCGGGTAACTTGGCGTCTCATCAGGATCAAAACTGTTTTACATCCTGATTGCATTTTGGTAGACACGTTCATTATAGCTTGAATTTTGAAAATATAGTAGGTGATAACTAATGCAAAAATAATTTGCTCAGGAGACTAAAAGTTAAGAATGTTCGTGAAACTGGGGCCAGATGCTTATGGAATTTCCTGTATATAGATCTGATTAAACTGTTTCTGCCAAAGACAAAACGTCATGGATTTGTATACACCATTATAAAATTAATTTGATAAATTTTCACGATGTAATTATTCTAACATAGATATTTACTAGGTAAAGGGTTAAGAGATGAACAGTGAGTAAGAATAGTATGACATAAAGTAAATAAGTAAGGAAATGTAAGGGTTTAACCATTTACTCCATGAATATTCATAAAGAAATAATGAATTTATGAATACTACATATATATCTGAAGTTGTATAATGGCAAACACCAACAACGGAATTTTTAACAATGACAGAAGCTGTAGAATCAGGAGCCGTCTGATCTGGGTCCATGCTTATAAAACTTTTAGTTCAGTCTGAGTTTGTTCTCAAGTTTTTGCTTGATCAGATTTGAGCCTGTGGCTCAAATCTGACCAATCAAAAGCTTGAGAACTCAAATCTGACCAATTAGGAACAACTGTTTTCAAAGGTTACAGAATTAAGGGTTACGCAGATGTCACAATCGCAACAGGACAAATGTACAAGCAGGCCATACTATACCTGGGCGAAAAAGCAGTTAGAATCGCCAAAAGCACGGTGTACAACAGTGTTACCCATGGCGTCCTTATCGTCCACCTTGTAGATTCTGTATATACAACAGAACAGCATTTAGCCCTTACCTATCTTAAAAAATGGTGGCTGCTTAAGATCTGGATCTGGTGCAATTTTGACTACCTCCGGTATGGTTAAGCTTTTGAAAAACTATGGACCTAGTGTTAGACAGCTTGGGTCCTGATGAGACGCCGTGTTACAATGATTAATTTTACATGAATAATCATGAATGGTTCAGGTAAATGATTAACCAGTCTTCTGCCTGTGAAAAAAATCGTATTTATTCATCTAGAGGACGCTGTAGAGGCTATACTGTTTTACTAAATCACCCCCTTTAACCTTTTCCCTTATGTAAACACATTTTGACACATCTACAAACAGAGTAGACCCAGATCAGACGGCTCCTATAGGAGCCGTCTGATCAGGGTCTGCTCTGTTTGCTTATGGTGTAATAAAGATCTGATTCTACAGCTTCTGCCTGGGCCAAAATGTCCTGTGTTCCTATGTCATTATCAAAATTAATGACGTCATTAATTCCGACATGAATATTCATCAGGGAATGGGTTAACAGTGTTCAGTTGTACTAATATTGTTGTATTTGAGTCATCTTGAGTCTGAGTTTCGTCAGTTTTTGGGTTTAGTTGAAGACTGGTAAATTTAACAGTGTTACACGTTTTAGCTAGAATAAATATATGTCTATACACTTAACTAGCCCAGCAGTTCCTTCATTTAGGTATAACGCTCACAACTGTCGACCAAAGTTTGAACAGTTTCCCCCCCCCCCCCCACTTAAACACTCCTAAATGGATCGTTCAGAGCTACGTCACATTACGAACTGTTGTCAACAGTTGTGAGCGTGATGCAGTCTTTTTCTTAACTGAACGCACGATAGTTTTACCACATGCAGTAGTTGTTTGTGCTTGTCAAATACATGTCTATAAACAAGGCTTCTAGGAGGGCAACACGTGTTGCAATTATATCCTTTACCACTCATTCAAGAAATATCGAATTATACTTCTTTTGAGAGGTCGTATTAGCAAAACATTACAATACCTGTGATATCTGGCAGTGTTCAGTTTCACCACATTGGTCTTGGAAGACTTAATGTGCAACATGGTGTCTCCAAGGGCGTCCTCGTTTAAGTTAGCATGGTAGTTGTCCTTTCCGGGTATCTGGTACATCATATCATCAAGGTAGCCCCAAGAGTATGCCCTAACGTTTATAGAACATTGACACTATGTTAGAATTCACACCGCTTGTCTAACCCTTTCCTTCACCTAAACGTGTTTTCACGCATTTGCACACAGAGTAGACCCAGATCAGACGGCTCCTACAGGAGCCGTCTGATCAGGGTCTGCTCTGTTTGCAGATGTAATTTGACAGATCTGTTTCTTTACTTTCTAAAATGGAATCTTATTTCATTATTACTATCGTGTACATGAATATTCAGTAGGCATTGAAATTTGAAATAAACATAGAACGGGGAAAGGGTTATCTTCATCTGTGTAAGAAATGAAAAAATCATGAATATTTATTAGCTGAATTTTAAAAACTGACAATTAAACACAAGAATAGTTGGCCATAGTAGAAACTGCAGAAAATAGCAAAATATCAGATTCATATTAGTTCAAAAGAAAACAGAACAGACTCTGATCACACGGTGTCATAGGAGCCGTCTGATCTGGGTCTTTTCTGTTTGCAAACGCGGGAAAAGGTGTCGATCTATATCAGGAAAATATTTTGTTAGATTGTTAGATCAGGAGAGAGTTTTAAGAAATCTAAGTAAATCACATTTAGCATTCTTTACCAAATCCTGTCTTTTTCATACACACTAGAATCTTCACCCAGAGGAACTTCTAAAGATCCAGGAGCTGTCCGACCTGGATCTACTCTGTTTGCTAAATGCGCATGTATTTGGCGGGAATTAACACGTCAACAGGGACATACATTACATTACATTACATCAATGTGGAATTGTGGAGTGACACATTATTAACCATTTGAATACTATTTTTCAAACTGGAATGTTGAAATGGATTATTGTTGAATGATAGATTTCATTCAGTATAAAAGAGTATGATATGCCTTAAGATTTTTAAAGACATACAGTGCATACCCTGATCAGAACGCTTCTCTAGGAGTCCACTGATCTTGGTCTACACTATTTGCAAATGTCACTACACTTGTTTCCCGCATTCAAAGAATTAACCAATATAATACTATGGGTGGCCTGTCTTGTATTTACTAACCATTTCTCTCATATTGACGACTTTTGACGTCACATGTTGAAACCATTATGATAAATAGAGCATTTGCTCCTATAGGAGCAAATGCTCTATTTATCACAATGATTTCAAACTACAAACTTCTGAAATTTTCGTTTTCTCTAGTTAATGCTCCTTTTCGGTAGATTTATTCAAAGAGGTTGTATCTTAAATATAGCCAATGAGGTAATGGGTTAACAGTAGAATGCAGATAAGAGCCAGTGTCTCATCAGGGACTACACTGTTTTACACGTGTACGATGCATGGCATCACGGTCGGTTTTTGAAAATGAATGGAAGAAAAAAGGTTATATCTAATTGGTAAATGAGGTAATATAAAAGCTGAAACACTCAATGAGGCAAAACTCATAATGGCATACTCTGAGCTGACATAGGATACATACGTGTCGTGCATATGTTTGCCTCGGGTCCTGTCTATCAAAGCAAATCTTGCAAGACGAGTGCTGTTGAGTCTGTCCACCGTTATCTTCTTCTTCATCCTGAAAAAGGAAAACAAGAACAATATTGAACATACAGCAATGTGGGCTAGCCCTTGTCATACTGTAAAAATGTCGCATTTGCTGAACTTTTCACTGAATGGTTGAATGTTTTAGAAACCATTGGCCGAGTTTCAAACAGCTTGGATCCAGATGAGACGCCGAGTTACTCGTCGTCTCATCTGGATCCTAGTTGTTTGCAAATGCGAGTCAAGACATGCTTAGCATAAGAAGAGTTACATTGTAAGCTACACCAATTAACGTCTGCAAAACTTCCATATGACCACTTAATTCATATAAATAATTACAACTCTCTTAAGCGACCACATAATATATACATAATTATGGGCTTTATAAAACCTGGTGGTGACTTAATGTAAAAAGAAAGTAAGGCAGAAAGAGCTTATCTGCATAACTTCTATTATGCCTTAGTTTACAACCTGTCTGATAGATCTGTTTCTTAGCCTTCTAAAATGTCTACAATGTTCCACCTTCCATATTTCTTTGTAACTATTTTGCTAATGAATATTCAGTAGGTATTGAAATCTGGAATAAACATAGAACAGGGAAAGGGTTAATGCAGGGTGAAAGTTGCCGTAACCGAGTGGTATGATTATCGACTAACACACTATTTGCCTCTCACGACCGTGGTTCAAATCCCCCTTCTAGGACTTTGTCTTCATACGAGAAAACCTTCCAGCTAGTTTTAGGTAGGCCGGCGGTTCTGTGTGAATGTTATTCTGTTCACAAAACAATGCAATTTGTTCCGTGCAAGGAAAAGCCTTTTGGGTCTTCATCCGTATGCAATTAGCTGGACATGCGCGATATGGCTAAAATAATGTCAAAGCGACGTAAAACCACTATAATAAAAACGCACAATTTAACCCTTCGCTTGCTGAATTTTAAAATACATTTCTCTTTCTTTACCCATGCCCTGTTGTATAATTACATATATCTTCACTGTGTACAAGTAGTGTGCTGCGCAATCACTGCTGTGGAGTGCACTGTTTGCACAATCAACTTGTAAATAGTGCAGACCCTGGTGAGACAGCTCCTGCAGGAGCTGTCTCATCTGGGTCTTCACTATTTACAGGTACGTATATTGACGTGAATAGCAAGCGAAGAGTTAACTAACATTGTCATTTCTCCACCAAACTCTAAGTTGTGACCATTCTTTAGAATCGTCTCCGAGGTGTGCGCATCCTAGCTGGGCCTCTAAAGTTAAATAAGAAAAGTGAAGGCATAAAGTCTTACCTTTCTGACAGGTCATCAATGATATTAAAGTAATCAAATGGAACATCAGTGCTCAGTGGATGGGCTATGATCCTGCAAAGGATACGAAGGAAAGATATACACTTAATAAGCAACAGATAAAGATGCATATTCGGAAACTAAAATCGTCATTTCTCCATCAAACATAATGCTGTGATTAGTCTTAAGAGTCGTCTCAAGAGACGATTCTGAAGAGTGTTCACAACATAGGGTTTTGCTGGAGTAATAAAGGAGTTATTTATTCTGTTTTAATTTACGTCTCCTAATTGGGCTTCTGGTTAAATTTATTCTACATGATTCAGTACATTATTCAGCTACATGTATGATGAACGTTTTACACAGCTGGGACGTCTAGCCTATATTTGACCCTGCCTTCGACTTCGTAATCGCCCAAAGCAATATATCTTTTCAACTTGTACAGTAAACCCATATAAACCAGATATTTAGTATAAATATTGGTCTTGGAAACAGGTGGCAGCTTAATGCATGGGTGGCAGTAATGCAGAAAGCTTTTCTTGGAGCGTTCTGCATGACTATCACCCTGCATTAAGCAGCCACCTGCCTAAAAGTATCTAAAGTCTTCTCTACTCGTTTTAGAGGGGTTTTGCTGTATACCCCAGTTTCCACAGGTACTCGGACAGATAGCTAAGCCTAATGGAGCCATATCGAACGGTTTATGAAGGTGTGCGGACACATATAATGAAAAAAGGCGAGAAATGATTTTTTTAAATCCCGTTAAGAAAGGGGACAACGTTACGGGAATGAAAAAAAAAATCAAATCACGTTAAAAGTGTTTAGTTTAAACATATTTTATTTCTAATTATACATAGAAACGGTTTCGGGCCACACGGTCTGTCGACATTAGTAAACGACCCTTGTCCTACAGTTTACATGTCCATATGTTTAAAATGGCTTAACCCTTCTCTTACTGAATTTTAAAATACATTTCTCTTTCTTTACCCATGCCCTGTTGTATAATTACATATATCTTCACTGTGTACAAGTATTTCGCTGTGCAATCACTTCTGTGGAGTGCACTGGTTGCACAATCAACTTGTAAATAGTGCAGACCCTGATGAGACAGCTCCTGCGGGAGCTGTCTCATCTGGGTCTGCACTATGTACAGGTAGGTATATTGACGCGAATAGCAAGCGAAAGGTTAAACAGTGCTAATGGAAATACTGGTGTAATAACAGAGGAAAGTAGATAGATAGAGATGTATATAGGAGAAAAATAAGGCGACAAACAAAATAA
Source organism: Azorinus chamasolen (assembly GCA_963576725.1). Classification (NCBI taxonomy): domain Eukaryota; kingdom Metazoa; phylum Mollusca; class Bivalvia; order Cardiida; family Solecurtidae; genus Azorinus; species Azorinus chamasolen. The sequence goes on from OY755236.1 coordinate 47,001,222, forward strand.
AACGAGTCGACAGTTAAGAGCAGGTGCTGATCAGACACCTCCTAAAAGTTAAAAGTGTTTGGCAGCGTAATGTATACATTATACTTTGTATTAGCAATAATGAACTAAATTCGACTTATAGTTTAGACATGTCCCCCTTCTTAACGGGAGTTGAACTATTTTTTTTATTTCTCTTTTTTTTCATTTTACGTATCTACAAAGGTGTCATATGACAAGTACATGTAGCTTCACTATTTGCTACTACATGTACGTCGGTCTAATTTAAAGTGGTAGTCTCTGCTTGCAACGTGCATTAAAAATTAACAATTGCATAATTATATCATTTGCGTACATGTATATGCTTAAATCAAGTCGCAAGAACACTAGTCGAATAAACGCCGAAGACAAAACTATTATTATTTGATATTGAAGACTCGATGCTATTCGGCAATGTTAGTATTCATTCGGGTTTCGTTTTAGTTTCGTTAACTGTTAGCCAAAGGCCGGTAATAATTTGTTGTAGAACAAAAATTACAAGTATCGATTAAAACGATTTACCTTTTATCACTGGGGCATATTTCGATATCAGTTCAATTTGACATTCTTTATAATAATGATTCAACATAACAAATACCAAGTTTTACGATGTTGTTGAAAATATGCGTTTATTTTAGGGATTTTCACTTTAAAGCTACAAAACAGACCCCAAACTGACTTATTCAGCTGTACAATCTGGTAGAGATGGTTGAACGACTGCCCGGTTACAGTAGAACCTGTCCTAAGCTGCCATTCATTTATTGAACATAGGCGACTTAACCCAATACACCATAGGCTATTTTTAAATCCAACCTCTTTGATTAAATCTACCAAAAAGGAGCATTAACTAGAGAAAAGGAAACTTTTTAGAATTTTGTAGTTTGAAACCATTGTGATAAATAGAGCATTTGCTCCTATAGGAGCAAATGCTCTATTTATCACAATGGTTTCAGCAAATGACGTTTGCAGAGGTGTCAAAGGGCGTCACTATGGGGGAATGGGTTAAATCAGGTGGTTACTTCATGCAGGGCAAAAGTAATGCAGCAAGTTCCTATAGTAACTTTCTCTATTACTTTCGATCTGCATTATCCCATTTGCTCCCACGACCCCATATTTGGGGCATAGGCAAACAGTGTAGACTCTGATCAGACGCCGCATATTAGATTTTATTATTTACCTGTCAGTTTCTGCATTAAAGTACGATTGTATTCGATCATGCAATACAACCTCTCAGATAAATTTTCCGTATTGCACGAGCGTGCAATACAAGACCCACAGTTGTAAATCAATGCGCCATTCATGAATGGACTATGTTTTCTGTTTTTGAATAAAAGGAGTTAGAATATTGATGTTCTTTTGTGTTCTTTTTATTAAAACAGGTACATGTATATAATAAAGGGGATATTACACGACGTGACGATATGAAGGGTTGTACATGTAACACATGAGTGGTTGTTTATCCGTGGTACATTGTATTCTCACTCGCCGCTCCGCGACTCGTTAGAATACTATGACCAAACAACCACTTATGCGATACAGCCCTTCATGTCGTCACTTCGTGTAATATTCCCTATATATATTTTATGCTATCCGCAAACAGAGCAGACCCTACAGGAGTCGTCTGATCTGGATCTACTATGTTTGCAAAGGCTTTAAAATGAGTATCTTTGGAATAAAGCATTAACCTTTTTCTTCAAATACAAATGTTAATCGCTTTTTACACCTTTGCAAATAGAGTAGACCCAGACCAGACGGCTCCTATAGGAGGTGTCTGATCAAGACCTACTCTATATGCTTATGGTATGATTTAGATATGAGTCTCCTTAACTCTTTCGGCGCCAATGTCGCCTGTTGGCACCATTGAAAACAGTGCAGTCCCAGATCAGATGTCGCCTGTTGGCACCATTGAAAACAGTGCAGTCCCAGATCAGATGTCGCCTGTTGGCACCATTGAAAACAGTGCAGTCCCAGGTCAGATGTCGCCTGTTGGCACCATTGAAAACAATGCAGTCCCAGATCAGATGTCGCCTGTTGGCACCATTGAAAACAGTGCAGTCCAAGGTCAGATGCCGCAAGGCGGCATCTGACCTGGGACTTCACTGTTTTCTGTATTATTTTAGCCCAAGCATACAGGTTTTAAAAACATATGTTTTACTAATATACCGTTATTATTTAGTTTAGAATTATATTTAATATGAAATTTTTGTTGCAGACGATACTTTTTTGGCGCCAAAAGAGTTAAGCGAAATATCTTGCGTTTGTATGCCATTATGAAAAATAATCTAATACACATTCGTGATGTCATCAATTCTGACATGGAAATTCAACATTTAAAGAATTAACATCATTATGCCTTATTTTGGTAATCGTTGTAGATATGTTTTACTGTACATTACCTGTAATTCCACTGGGCATACTCCGGTGTGCCATTGTGCATGTTGATGATGGTTGTTGGCAGGTATGCATAATTCTCCAACCTACTCTTACCACCTGTGTAGGCAGCGAATCGAACCTTCGAACAAACATATTAATTTAAAATCATAGCACTTATTGTAGTTTAATCATTTACTTCATATACACATCTTTTCACACATTTACAAACATAGTAGAACCAGATCAGACGGCTGGTATGAGCCGTCCGATCAGGGCCTGCTCTGTTTGCTTATGGTATGATATAGATACAAACCTACAGTTTTCATCTGAATAAATATTTATGAAGTGACCAATTCATGCAAAAGATGTTCATCAGGGAAAGACACGCAAAAACGTTAATTAGGGAAAGGGTTAACCAAACAAAGTAGGAGGCCCTCTGCAAGAGACGTTTGAACATGGTATGCTCTATTTGCTTACAGAATAACTTAGATCTGATTAACAGCTACGCATTTCCTAGTTTTATATAGTAGTACAAACGGATAATAATAGTAATGATAATAATTGTTAATTAACCCTTAGCTTGCTATTCACGTCAATATGCCTACCTGTAAATAGTGAAGACCCAGATGAGACAGCTCCCGCAGGAGCTGTCTCATCAGGGTCAGCTCTATTTACAAGTTGATTGTGCAACCAGTGCACTCCACAGCAGTGATTGCACAGCGAAATATGTGTACACAGTGAAGTTATATGTAATTATACAACAGGGCATGGGTAAAGAAGGAGAAATGTATTTTAAAAGTCAGCAAGAGAAGGGTTAATGTTCAAAATGGGCGGAATCTGCCATGACTAGACATACAGTAAAAAGTTAAACTTTTGTTGAATTCACAAATTCAAACTTAAAACCCTGTTATATTATCAACCATATCTGTTATGTTCTTAAGCGTCCATCAATATAATAGAGCATGGTGCATGTAACTTACGAAACATGCATGATAATCCCGATAATGCGTTGGTTAATATATTTGCTCCCAGTGGATTCTTCCATGCTTATATGATGGATTAGTCCATTTTTTATCTAAGGGATGTCTGGTCTAAATTTTCATTTTGTTTTCTTTTATATTGAATTTCCTATCAGCAAACAGTGTAGATTCTGATCAGACGCCGCATTATGGTTTCCCATATCAGAACTACAGATAAAGTCGCGTGCTAAATACTAAAATCGTCATTTCTCCACCAAAACCTATGTTGTGACCACTCTTTAGAATCGTTGGTCACACCATAGGGTTTGATGGAGAAATAAAGAAAATATTCTTGAAAATGCTTTAGTTAAAGCACCTTATCCGGAAATCTGCATATCCATCCAGGGTTTAGAAGACCGACAATGTCATAATATAACATATTAAGTGAAAATGGAATTATAAGTATACGAGACTGTGACCACCATGCTCCTTTCTGCAACCCTCTATAGAATTGTGACACTACGGGTCCAACTCATCGTTGTACAAACTGGCACGAAGGATTAAACCGTTTATAGTTCCATAAGCAAACAGAGTAGACCCTGCGTATCTATGAAGTTAAGGGCTATTTACATGTAGAATCTCGACCACTAAAGCGACTTGGGGATCGTCATTCTTCTTTGATTTTTTATATCCGGTTTGAAGTTTCGATGCAGGATGTCTGCCATGTAGGCCATGTAGCTGTAAGGATATTACACAGTATATTTTCATGATGCATGCATACCTTGTCCTGGAGATCGAACCAACTGGAGGCGTCAATATGATGTCTGTCACTGAAGAATGGCTCCTCAAGAGTCTTCGTGTTAGTGGTCCAGCCACCCTCCATGAAGGTCAGCACGGGCTTGAAGTACTTTCGGTAGTCACGGACTGAGTGGTCCTGGGTCTTGAAGGCTGAAACATACGGGCAAGTCTACAGGCTACGCGCATTCACGAAGAACGTACAATCTAAACTGTACTGAAACGAATTTCTAACGGACTACCAAATTCTCTGACAAAATGTATGACCACAGCATAAATACAGACCAAACTAAACTTATTAACCCTTTCCCTGTTTTATATTTTTTCCAAACGAAATACCTACTGGATATTTATGGACAAACTAGTTATAATGAAAAGGACGGTGTAACAGAGTAGCCATTTTAGAAAATAAAGAACCAATTCTTTCAATTTCTATTAGCGAACAGAGCAGACCCTGACCAGACGGCTCCTATAGGACTGATCTGGGTCTACTCTGTTTGCAATTACATGAAAACACGTTTATAAGAAAGAAAATGTTAAAACTCACCGCTGTCTTTGTACTTAATTTGCACGAGTCAAATGCAGTTTTAAAGTCCAGGTATTTCAATGTACAAAACGTACAGACAACAATAAGGTATATTGGCTTTCTTTCGTCAATTATCTGTAAACTTCAGATAATCGTTGAGAAATTCCTGTCAGTGAATATAGACAGTTCAGGGATACACCCTTTCAACGCTGAAGTTTCCATGCAGAATGGTCTATTATTTACTAATGGTAGAGCCCATTAAATATGAGTAGTTTGTGAGAGTATTTTGAATGACATACAGTGCAGACACTGACAAGACGACTCATCCAGAAGTCTTTTGATCTTGGTCTAAAGTGTTTGCACATGATAGAGTTAGTCGTTTTCACTAATTTAAAGCAGAATTATGGTCGTTTGCAGTTTTGGCAAAACACAATTGAAATAAAACATATGGTAAGTTTTAAGTAGCAAGATTTGCATCACCGTTAATGTAATTCCAGGGACTCTTCTTACTTAATTAATCTTTAAATGCCAATTCCGATTGATTCAACTGTCAGAAATCTAAATATGGGTATTAAGATGTGTAGCTTTAGGCAAGATGAGCTATGCAGATAGGAGTTTCTTCATTACTGCATTTACCAGCCACTTGTTTTTAAATATCATATTATTCTATTAGTAAGTTGTCGTTATATAAATGTTGTTTGCACAACATTACCATGCGAAAATCGCAAGCAAACCGTTCTGATTTTGAGGCACAGGTTCAGAAGCAAGACGTCTGGTGCATGTCCTCATTGGTTATTACTACCCATCAAATACAGGGGTTTGTCCATTATAATTATAAACAATACAGATCTCTATTGCATGGCGCAAATTGGATTGCAACTTAGTTTAACCTGTATTTCGAGGTGAGTTCGCCCAAATGTGTATTTTGAATGAATTCATTTTCATGTTTCGTTACTGAGACCTTTGGTAAATACCTCGTGAATTGAGCTATATCTATAGTACAAGCTGCGTCATTTATCCATAAACAATTTAATCTTGTTTGTAAGCCTATTTAATTTAAATACTGTACCCTTGAACCACTCTCTCATCTCGAGGATTTGTTCACGCACAGTCTTCTTGGCCAGGACCGCTGGTGGAACATCCGGGTATGGGATATCGACCACGTGGTTGTAGGTCTTGTCATTTGCGGGCATGCGCAGTCTGTAGTCGTTGTGACGTGTACGGAACTCAACGCCATTGATTACAACATTCAGTTCGCCCATGCCAACAGTTCTAATAAGAAGAGTGCTCGAGGTAATTCAAATACTGATTAGGTAGTGATTTAAAAAATGGCTAGTACAGGGAAACCCCTCTAAACCGGAATTCTTGAATGGAGGAATTTAGATAATTTTAGGCAGGCGGCTGCTTAATGCGGGTGCCTATCGATGAGCCGCTGTTATAAAGACGTCTGAGTCAGAGATCATTCTCAAGTATCTGGTTGGTCAGATTCTGAACAAGCTCAGAATCAGACCAATCAGATGCTTGAGAATGATCTCAGATTCCATCAAAATGTTTGATAACCCCGACCGGAGCCTGGACCCACTGTTTGTATAGGCTTGGGAAAGCTTCTAAACTAGACGAGGGCTAAAAAACTGTGATAATGTTAAAATATTATCCATTTTTGACAATTCACTCAGATTCGGCCAAGGATAATTCGACTCTTAATGTGCTGGAATCGACTGTATCAGACAATTGCAAACAGTGTAGACACAGGTCAAAGCTTCTGAGGGAGCCCTTTGACCAGTGGTCCGTGCTGTTTGTCATACAACTTATTTGCTTCAGTCATAAATTTTGATACAAATAATTCATTATTTAATATTCAGAAAAGGAATAGCCAGCTTAAATTATTCAGCAATTTTAGGGTAAATTCGTGTTTACTCCTTGAATACTGATGTAAGAAATAATGACATCATCACTATTAACCCTTTCCCTGTTCTATGTTTATTCCAAATTTCAATACCTACTGAATATTCATTAACAAAATAGTTGTAAAGAAATATGAAAGATGGAACATTGTAGACATTTTAGATCAATCAAATTATATTAGCAAACAGAGCAGACCCTGATCAGACGGCTCCTCTAGGAGCCGTCTGATCTGGGTCTAATCCGTTTGCAAATGCGTGAAAACACGTTTATATGAGGGAAATGGTAAATGAGAAAATTGCAGTTGGGCACGTATGAACACAGAACCAGTCCTAACCGTCATTCATTTATTGAACACAGGAGTGTTAAAAAGCAGGTGATTGCCTAATGCAGGACAAAAATGCAGAAATCTTCTATACCACCTGCCTTACAGACCCACAATTGGGCTTCTTTTTGATGACCGCTTAAGACTGGTTCTATTCGATTCGAACAGGCTTTTGAGAAACCATTGACCAAGTGTCATGACACAAGCTTTTAGAAAATATTGACCTAGTGTCAAATAAATGAGACCCTGATAAAACTCCGAGTTACTCGACGTCTCATCCGGGTTCAAGCTGTTTGCCAATGTGATTGAGGTCGCGCATAGAGGGACACGGGTTAACTAAGAATGACTCTATTCTATGGTTTACCTGATGTTGTTGGCGTGCTCATGGAGACCTGCAACACCCCCGGCGGCTGTTGACGATACGAAATAAGGACGAGTACCATCCTTGCTGTTACGAACCTAGAATCCGAGGAGATTAAAATACGATTCATAATAAAGATCAAGAGCTGGGTGTGCACTATTTGCCTAAGTATGCCTGTCCGACTTTTTAGGAAAATTAGTGTAATATCATAGAATTGACTCTTACTTTAGTGTGAAACTTACACCTTCACAAAATGACTATCAGTATTATGTTTCATTTTCTTCATGAATCATTAATCGTAAAACTGTTAATGTCTTCACTGTTGAATAATTATGTAACAAAAATGACAGTTCTAATATTAACTAGCCACAATTCTTAAAAGCACTATCAACAAGAGTTGTTTTTTTACCGCAGCAGAAATTGAAGAATCCGATCTATATCATTCCATAAGCAAACAGAGCAGACCCTGGCCAGAAGGAGACATCTCATCTTGGTCTTCTCTGTTTGCAAAGGGGTGAAAACGTGTTTATATGTGGGAGAAGGTTAAATCAAGATAAAAACGCTTGGTATTTTCGACAGGTGCGCTTCTATTATTATATACAGTCATGACCAATACTGCATGTACATATACGTTGTAGGTCAAGGTCGTCCATGAATGATGTTAACTTCAACGACATCGTGCCAACGAGATATAGATAAGACTTGACCGTTCTGAGTCAATATAGAGAACTATTCAATATATAGGTCGAGGTCATCCATGCCAGATATGTCTTGAAATGTTTATTCTTATTGAACACTGAATAATATTTGTCTGCAAACACTTGTCTTCAGTTTCAATTTGAAAACTGTCTTCGTTGTCTTCAATTTCTCTTTTATTGCCAATGTCGCATCTGTGATTACATATGCAAACAGTTTTGATCCAGATCAGACTTTGAGTAACTCGGCGTCTCATCAGAATCCAAACTGTTTGTTACTGTGGGTGATTATGTTTTTTGAAACAAAACTGAAGAAATGTAAAATAAATGAAAATTGCAGCAGACGACAAAGGTAGCAGGCGACACAATTTGACAACGAAAGAGTTAACCCTTAGCTGGCTATACAAATGACAACGTCTGATTATTTACACCGATCAGTTACAGGGTTCACTTACAGCCGATTCGTTCAAGCTTTTGACAAACTATTCACAGAGTCAAACAGCTTGGATCCAGATGAGGCGCCGAGTTACTCGGCGTCTCACCTGGATCCAAACTGTTTGCAAATGCCTGATAAGTCATGCTTAGCAGACAAAGGGTTAATAATTATCTATTATACCTCGAATTAACACCTTACCTCGTTTATATTTATGTAAAGATTCATTACTTTATACATGTAGATGTATGATACTAAAGCGCGATACAACCTCCATAAATTGACCACTTCATGAGCACACATTAGTGTCTTTATCTATTATGGTGTCACATAATTTTCGTCTGTTTTTAAGTTTTAAACTTTAAGAAGGGACTTTCCTTCAAGTTCTTCTCTAATTCGTAAGTTGTATGTCAAACAGTTCAAGTTCAGACTCTGATGAGACAGCGAGTTACTCGGTGTCTGATATGGTTCTAATATGGTTCTAAATTGTTTGCAAATTATAATCCCCGATTTGCCAATTACAGCCAGCCACATGAGTCACTTTCCGGCAACTTAAGCGGTCAAAATTACGATTTAATCCAAAACAATAGGAAAGCAGTGGGTTTCTATTGGAGCTATCTTCCCATGCCTAAGCTAAACTATCAATAGTGAGGCCTCTTTTTGATGGTTATTGCAGGTAGGTTTTACTGTACCCACCTGTTTCAGTCCGGAGCTTCCATCGGTTCGAATCCTTTGCTCCACAAAGGTCTGCTGAAGCATGACCTGTCTGGTGAGATCCTCAACATTCCTCTTCAAATACTCATTTGACGACATCAGTTCTGAAATGAAAAAGAAACAACAACAATGAAACGAATCGTATGTACATGGAATTTGATTTAACCCTTTCTTTCCCGCATTTGCAAACAGAGGAGATCCAGATCAGTCTTTGCTAGTGAAATTTAAAAGATCAATTTCCTAACTTTCTTAAATGTTTCATTGTAAGAGTAAAACGATCTATTAGCTTGTAAGAACATGTGCTTTTACATTACACTGTAAAAAGTTTGTAAACCGGACTGTTATATCACCTTCTAAAAGAGTCCATTGACCATATACAGTTGAACTTCGATATCTCGAACTTCAAGGGACTATATAAATTAGTTCGAAATAACAGATGTTCGAGTTATCCGATTTGTAATCTAGACAATTTCTCAAGATCGTAGCTTAATACAGGTCTACAGTAATGCTGAAAGCTCCTGCAGGAGCTTTCAACATTACTGTAGAACTGCATTAAGCTGTGAAATGTGTTTCTTGATATGCGTAGTGATACATTTTCGAGCAATTCTATATTGTAAGAGTTTGGAAGGCCCGAACTTCTAGTTCGAGTTATCCCTAAGTTCGAGTTATCCGAGTTCGAGATATTGAAGTTCAACTGTAATTATCTTGTAAGAGAGCATATGAACCATTAAATTACATTGGTAGTGAGTCGCACTTTCCCTGATATAACATTTGGATAAAAATTGTCGAACAAACCAAACCGTTATATTACCATTCTAAGAGAGTCAATGAACCGTTATGTTACATTTAAGAGCTCAAGAACAGTTATAGTATCTTGAAACAACATGTAAGAATCCTGTAAAATCTCATGAACCGTTATATACTACCTTCTAAAGGTGCCCATGAACTTTTTTCCATAAGCCATTATTATACCCTTAAAAGAACACATGATCCGTTATATTACCTTCTAAGAGAGCTGGTGAACCGGTATATATTACATTCTAAGAGATCACATGAACCGTTACGTCACATTGTAAGAGAGAGGGCCCATAAGCCGTTATATTACCCTTATAAGAGATCATGATCCGTTATATTACCTTCTAAGAGAGCTGGTGAACCGGTATATATTACCTTCTAAGAGATCACATGGACCGTTACGTCACATTGTAAGAGAGCTGATGAACCGTTATAGTGCATACCAAGAGCTCTGAACAGCTATATTGCCTTCTAAGAACTCGTGAACTGCTATATTATTTTCTAAGAGAGTCAATGAACTATTAAATTACGAGTACACTGTAAGAGAATATGAACCATTATATTACATTATAAGAGAGATCATGAACCGCTATATCATCTTCTACGAGAGCCAATGCATCATTATATCACCCTGTAAGGGCTCAGGAACCGTTCTGTTACCCCGTAAGAGCTTATGACCGTTATATAAGCTTGTAAGAATTCATGGACCGTTACCTCGTAAGAGCTGACAAACCTTTTAATTACATTGTAGCAGCTCATGAACCGTTATATTTACATCGTTCTAGGTTATGGGCCGTTGTATTACATTGTAGCAACTCACGGACCGTTATAGTACCTTCTTTGAGCTCATGGGACGTTATGTAACCCTGTGAGGGAGCATATTACCTTGTATGACCTCAGGGAACGTCATATCATATTGTACGACCCAGTGAACCGTTATATTACCTTCTAAGAGCTCACGTACCGTTGTAGTTTATTGCAGGAGCTCATTGACATTTATATTACCCCGTAACAGCTCATATTAGCCGTATTACTATGTAAAAGGTCACGTACCGTTATATTATATTCTAAGCGATGTTACCTTGTAAGAACCCTTGAACTGTTATCTTACCTTGTAAGAGCTCATGGTCGGTTTTTGGTTTTGCTGTTGTAGTAGTTGGAGCGGCTGTGTGGTGGTTGTTGTGGGCACCAAACACTGCCGCTGCAAGACATAGCAGGCCCAGCATGGAGATCTACAATGGTACAATTAGGACTACGATTGCTACATCAATTGTACATAAAACATGACGCCGTGCAGTAAGCTACCTGATCTTGTGACATGGTGCAAATAATGCGGACCGAGGTACCACAGAGAGCATGGCGTCTTTGCAAAGATGCAGACCAGCCGCCGCGTGACGTAAGAGATACATCGCTTGACCAGACCCTGTGCTGTTTGGCATTCATCTGCACATGACTGTTATCCCTGTATGCCAAAAATATTCCTGTTTTATAAAAGCCTTTGCAAACAAAGTAGATCCGTATCAGACGACTCCTATAGGAACCGCCCGATCAGGGTCTGCTCTGTTTGCTTATGAAATAATATGGAACTAATTCTACAGTTGGTGCAAACAGCCAAACATTCCTGTGTTCATATGTCATTAAAAAACAAACAAACATCTAGTAAATATGCATAATGCCATTATATCTGATTAAAGGTTATGTACACCAGAACAACATATAAACGTGCGTACTCAAATACTAAAATCGTCACCAAACCGTAGGCTGTGACCACTCTTTAGAATCGTCTCATCGAGACGATTCTAAAGAGTGGTCACAACATAGGGTTTGGTGGAGAAATAAAGTAGTTATTCTTGAAAATGTTTGAATTTACGCATCTTATCTGGACCTCTGGTACACTGATAAACAGTGTAGGCTATCGTCAACTCTCCTGTTACTGCTATACACTGATAAATAGTGTATGCTATCGTCAACTCTCCTGTTACTGCTATACACTGATAAATAGTGTAGGATATCGTCAACTCTCCTGTTACTGCTATACACTGATAAACAGTGTAGGCTATCGTCAACTCTCCTGGTACTGCTATACACTGATAAACAGTGTAGGCTATCGTCAACTCTCCTGGTACTGCTATACACTGATAAATAGTGTAGGATATCGTCAACTCTCCTGTTACTGATATACACTGATAAATAGTGTAGGCTATCGTCAACTCTCCTGTTACTGCTATACACTGATAAACAGTGTAGGCTATCGTCAACTCTCCTGGTACTGCTATACACTGATAAACAGTGTAGGCTATCGTCAACTCTCCTGTTACTGCTATACACTGATAAACAGTGTAGGCTATCGTCAACTCTCCTGTTACTGCTATACACTGATAAATAGTGTAGGCTATCGTCAACTCTCCTGGTACTGCTATACACTGATAAACAGTGTAGGCTATCGTCAACTCTCCTGTTACTGCTATACACTGATAAATAGTGTAGGCTATCGTCAACTCTCCTGGTACTGCTATACACTGATAAACAGTGTAGGCTATCGTCAACTCTCCTGTTACTGCTATACACTGATAAACAGTGTAGGCTATCGTCAACTCTCCTGTTACTGCTATACACTGATAAACAGTGTAGGCTATCGTCAACTCTCCTGTTACTGCTATACACTGATAAATAGTGTAGGCTATCGTCAACTCTCCTGTTACTGCTTTACACTGATAAACAGTGTATGCTATCGTCAACTCTCCTGGTACTGCTATACACTGATAAACAATGTAGGCTATCGTCAACTCTCCTGTTATTGCTATACACTGATAAACAATGTAGGCTATCGTCAACTCTCCGTCTACTCTTTTGTTCGACATGACTCGCATTTGCAAACAATAGAATTCAGATGATCCAAAACTCATTAGGATCCAAACTGTTTGACACTCGGTCAATAGTTTGTCAAACACGTGAACGTAAGCAAATATCTAATCAGATCGGAATTTAAGCAGACCTGATTTGTACGTTAAATATTTTAGAAAAGAAGAATTGAGAACTATTTAAGGCAGGTGGTTAATTAATGCAGGACGGGAGTCATACAGAACGTTCACAGGGTGCCAGTGGTGGCCGTCTGTACAGCGTCTGCTCTGTTTGCTTATGGAATAATATAGATTTGATTCTGCAATTGTTGTCTCGGTAAAATAGTCCCTATTAAAATCGGCTAATTGATACTCGTACAGTCATTATTGCCTACATGCACATCCATTATGTAACGGGTTAAAGCAAGTAGAAGACTTTTTCTGACATGTTTAACCCGTTCCCTCATATAGACGTGTTTTCATGCATTTGCAAACAGAGTAGACCCAAATCAGACGGCTCCTAGAGGAGCCGTCTGATCAGGGTCTGCTCTGTTTGCTAATATAATTTGAAAGATCTGTTTCTTTACTTTCTAAAATGTCTACAATGTTCCACCTTCCATATTTCTTTATAGCTATTTTGTTAATGAATATTCAGTAGGTATTGGAATTTGGTCTAAATACCCAACAGGGAATGGGACACGATGGGACGTTAATTCACCATTCCTGTATCAATCATTTGCTGTCTCCACATCAATACTCTCAAGCATAGAAAAATAACTCTTTTACCTCTGTTAAACATTGGGTAAACAATTCCAAAATGTATATCTGTAAACTCCGTATTTAACATGTTTCTTTAAGAGAGCTGGTAATGACTAATAAGGTTCAAATAACCATCACTGGTGAAAGGTTTAGATAACGATTAGCTTCAATTCTTCCATTAACTCTCTCTCTCTCTCTCTCTCTCTCTCTCTCTCTCTCTCTCTCTCTCTCTCTCTCGAATCGTGCTATTTTAAAGCGCGTTTATCGAAACACGAAATATTTTACAGTACTTAATTTGAGTAACGAATTTACAAACACCCCACCCCTACATATAAAAAGCAATCCACAACAACTTGGAGTAGATGCATTTGACTGTTAAACCCAAGTATTTTTCAAAACATTTGTATATAGAATTTCTGCAATAGTATGTCAAATAGATATTGAATTGAACTTGCCATCATGATTCCTTCTAATCCTTTGCTCCACTAGCCAAGTTGATAAGACTATTTATAGTGTCAAATTTAGAGCTCTCGGGCAAAGGTGGACATGATGTTACTTGTTATTATAAGGTAGTCCTGAGTTTATCTCTGATCCTAAATATAAGTCGATTACAAGGCAGCTGAAGCTATGTCAAATGTTAGAGAGTGCATCCACTTTCCTATGTTTAGCCATATTCCTCATAGCAGTACTTTTGTACGCCTTTGCAAACAGAGTAGACACAGAGCTGTCTTATCAGGGTCTGCTCTGACCACAGAAATGTTAATATAAATCTGATTCTAACATAGGGAATGAGTATTGCAAAGTAAACACAACATGACCAATATGACTCAACAACCACAAAGGTAGGTTAGACGTTTGGGGAAAGCAACGGGACATTGGTGTAAGGTCAACAGATGAATACAATACAATACGTCTAAAGCTAACAGAACAAGAGGTCTAATTCTGGGTCTTCATGACAGGAAGCATGCACGAGGCTTCTGCACAGCCCTCTATTTTAACTGTACAGCTGTCTGCCTCACTGCATATACAGTAAAAACCTCTTTATAACGGCCATTAAATTGTGTTAATTAGTTGGTATATAGGACAGGTGGCTGCCTAAAGCAAGGTGAAGTAAAACAGAACGCTCCTATAGGGGCGTTCTGTTTTACTTTCACCTTGCTTTAAGCAGCAACCTGCCTTTAACACAAAATAATTGATGTAATTTAGTGGCCGTTATAGAGAGGTTTTACTATATACACCTTTTATGTCTTTGCTAAGGAGTAACCCAAGATCCGAGTCTCCTGTAGCAGATGTTTGACCTGGGCCTGCTGTGTTTGCTTATGCTATACGAGTTGTTTACATCTGATTCTATTCTACAGTTTCTGTCATGATGGAATGTTTATATTCATAGAGACATTATAAAACATAGCTACGTAACATTCATGATGTCATTATGTCTTGCCTGAATATTCATATAGTAAAGATTTAAAGACACCTATGTTTATTCATTAGATGGTCGCTTTTCATTAATTTTACTGTATTTGCTGACCCTGTACAAACTGTCGTTCACACGATTACAATCTAAATGTAGATGGCTTGATAAGATGTGAAAGTACCATGCGAACCTAAACCAGGTCAGTCTTTTGTTGAACTTTTTGGTACGCTTGATAAGGTATCCTGAGGACTCGTTGCAATTTCACTTAAGCACGACATGTCTAGCATTCGCAAATAACTTGAATCCGGATGACACGCCGAGTTACTCGGCCTCTCATTAGGATCCAAATGTTTATTTTAATATCGATCGATACTTTCTGAAAAGCTTGAACGAATTGGAAGTAAATGAAACTGTAGCAGATCAAGGTGTTAGCAGAAATGGAATGAATAAATGCATCAGTTACATTTGCAAGAGGTGTAGACCAGTACCGAGAGGCTCCTGTTGCAGCACTTTGATAAGGGCATGTATTGTTTGTCATCTGTGATAAAATATGATACAAAGTTTTGTTTAATTAATATTCAGAAAGGGAAAATCTAGTTCTCATCATTGAGCAGATAAAGGGTTAAATGTTAATACAGATATTGAAAGTATATCGGTCAGTGGGTTTGACATCCATGTAAAGCGTGATTTCAAATGCGAGCGTTCGCACATTACAAGGTAACCCACAAGTTAAAACACATACTTTTTGGTACGTGAATTGAACACATTGCATTGTGAAAAGTCTACGGAACAGATCTCGAGACAGATCCCTACACACCTCACCACCACCACCACCACCACCTCCGCCGCCGCCACCGCCGCCGCCACCACATTCACTGCCATCGATATAATTATTTACTCCATAGATACGCTTTCCACGCCTTTACAAACAGAGTAGACTGATATCCGACAGCTCTTATAGGAGCTGGCTGTTCAGGGGATGCTCTTTTTGCGGTTGGCACTATACGAATATTTTTCTAAAGTTTCTGCCACGAGTTTAATGTCTTGTGTTCAGAGAACAGTGGAAGACAGGCTAAAGTGGAAAGAGATTGTCATGAAGTAAGGTAAGACGCCCCTTTGACCGACTAGGTTATGGGAATAATGAAGAGAAGTGTTCATTTGTCATTATAAACATACAGTAAAACCTCTCTATAACGGCCACTAAATTACATCAAGAATTTTGTGTTAAAGGCAGGTGGCTGCTTAAATCAAGGTGAAAGTAAAACAGAACGCTCCAATAGGAGCGTTCTGTTTTACTTTCACCTTGCTTTAAGCAACCACCTGCCCTAACTACCAACTAATTACCACAATTTAGTGTCCGTTATAGAGAGGTTTTACTGTATATCTAAACTATGTTTTATTATTCATGATGTTATTATTTCTCACATGAATATTTATGAGGTCAGGGATTAAACTTGAGACCAATAAGTGTTATTTTCGCTTACGAAGGGTGTTGATAATCGTTTTCCTGAAATTGATCTGTGATGAGGAAGACCAAGAAACACAAGCACTGTGTATTAAGTAACTGTACTGTTGAACCTCTTAAACCTTTAACCCATGACTAATCATGCAGGAAATAATGACACCGTGAATATTAATTATTAGCTTATGTTTATAATGACACCTGAACACAAGAAGCGGTATTGGTCATGGTAGACACCGTAGAATGTAGAACAGTCCCTTATCAATCAAACGGTTACTAAATTGAAAAGGCGTACCATGTTATTTTTAGTGAAGGTTTAACAAATATTCTCGAGGTTTTTTTTATAAGATAAACATCCTGCGCGCATAAATTTGAAGACATTTCTGATTTGTAAATGCCAGTTATTTTTCAATAGCTTAATTAAACAAAGGTGTCAAACATTGCCAACAAGCATGGTTGAACAGTACATGTTTTGTTACCTTATATGGTATCCATCCCTTCTCAGCCAGACATCTGTATCAGACCATCGTCCTTCCAAAAGCCTTGTATGGCTGTGAACTGTGCTCAGATTTAAGCAAAGATGATATTTTGACACTTGAAATTGCTCACCGCGTCTGTGTGAAGTGGATCCAGTGCTTGCCAAAATCTAGTAGGACAGATATTGTTTTAAGTTCTCTAGGCATGCTACCGATTGAGGCCGAAATTGATAAAAGAAAATTGATATTTTTCCGACAGTTATGCAGAATGGACAGCGATTGTATTGTAAAGAAACTGTTCAATCACAGACTCTGCTATTACTTTAATTTCTGCAGTAAAACTACAGGTTTCATACCGGACATACACCGAATATGTGGCAAATATGGACTGCTTAAAGTTCTAGATAAGTACTGTAGAACTGGAATTTTCCCGTCAAAGTCCATATGGAAGACAATAGTCAACAATAACATTATAATAATACAACTGTCCTTGACTCAGTCTCGCATTTTATCTGATAACATACTCAATGAGTATCTACTTATTCAGTCATGTAAGGAAATTAGACCTACTCAATTTTGGCTATTAAGTAAATCGGATCGAAATTTTCTAGAATTTTCACGGGCTGCTGTGAGATTTACCCATTTACTTTTCGCTAGGACATACGTTTCTCGTTGTAAACGATGTGGTAAATTAACAGATGAAATCGCACTTCACATGGCGCTGTTTTGTGAGCATACTATTTGTACAAGGTTTAGATTGTGGAATAATATCCACCGTGTCTTTGGCAACGATATATTTCACAAACTTATCTCATGTACCCCACGTATGCAACTGGTCCATCTTTTGTCTGGACTACGACATTTTTTATATTTTGTTCTAGACACAACCTGTCTATGGATTGTTGGATCATTTTGTTTTAATGTTCTAAATTTTGGCTGCAAGGAATAGGGGGCATTTTGTTTCTAGATAAGCCGAAATTCTGTCCAGTTTGAAGTAATCAGTATATTAACCTGCCAGTCTACGTTGTATATCTCAGTTTAAACTTTAACATCGGAAGCATAGTGTCTATTTTAATCCACAGTAATTATGTTATGTTAGTTCACGCCGATGGAAAATATTGTATACATTTACTTTAGAGTCAATATTGTGTTGGTTTTAACCTTTCACTTTACATAAAGATATTTTCATATCGGTAAAAATAGAATATACTCAGGTCAGACGACTCCAATAGGAGCCGTCCGATCAGGGCATAATGCTTGTTGATGTGATTATATAGATTTTATCCGTCAGTCTAGTATTATGCCTTAAATAAAAGAGAGTAGTTGTCCAATACTCATGAGGTGAGCGACTCATGTGAAAATATTCAGTAAGGATAGGGTTAAGGACGTTAGCTGTCTCTCTGTGTTTCGTTTCGACAGAGTAATGGCACATGGCGTCTATACTATAATCATAACACATATTGTGTTGATCATTTTGTGTTGGTATAAAGTTCGCCATCATCATCATCATTATCATCATCATCATCATCGTCATAAATCTAGTCTTCATCATTACATAGTCGATTGCAGTCATTGAAGCCACCGTCATCATCATCGTCATAATTCTCATCATCAGCATTCATCATCATCGTTATCATCATTCTCATCATTACCATTGTAATTATTGTAAGTTGTCATCGCCTTCATGTGTTTGTTCAGTGTTCATTGTACTGAAAATATCATTGGTAATTGTACTTGTTTGCTGTGAATGTATGTGTAATGTTTCTATGCTCTCCTGATCTGGAGGAAATAAAGATTATTATTATTATTGTGATGATGTCTATATAATGGTATACAGCAGAGTAACAGATAAAGGTACATACTCAAATACTAATTTTTTTTGCGAATATCCCATACATACCTCAGAAGATTTAGAATAAAACAGTTTGACAATAGAATAATTTGGACCTAAATGAATGAGTTTGACAATAGAATAATTTGGACCTGAAATGAAACAATTTGACAATAGAATAATTTGGACCTAAAATGAATCAGTTTGACAATAGAATAATTTGGACCTATATAATCAAACAGTGACAATAGAATACTTTGAACCTAATTTGGACCTGAAATGAAACAGTTCGACTGTCAATACGTTCATTCATATTATTGTACTATGATTTCGTCATACGTCACCTATTTTGATATTGGACCTATCAAGATCGAAACAATGATTGTTCAAAAGAATTGGACCGAAACGGACATCCACTGTAAGTATCATTAACCCTTTTTTCATAAATACGCCTTTCTATGCAGTTGCAAACAGAGTAGAACCAGATCAGACGGCTCCTATAGGAGCCGTCTGATCAGGGTCACCCCTGTTTGCTTATGATATATTATAGATATAATTCTACAGTTTCTGCCATGGCCAACATTTCCTGTATCCATGTGCTACTAATAACACTAACTCTAATATTCATGATGTCATTATTTCTTATATAAATATTTATGGAATAAAGAGTTAAACGACATGGTAATGAGGAGGCTTGGATGACAAGTATGATTTGAGAAGTATTTTTATGTTTTTCACCCTTACCCAACTGAAAAAACAATTAACCCTTTCCCTCATACAAACGTGTTTTCTCGCATTTGCAAACAGAGTAGACCCAGATCAGACGGCTCCTAGAGGAGCCGTCTGATCAGGGTCTACTCTGTTTGCTATTAGAATTTGATAGATCTGTTTCTTTACTTTCGAAAATGTCTATAATGTTCCACCTTCAAGAATTCTTTAAAAACTATTTTGTTGATGAATATTCAGTAGGTAATGAAAATTGGCCTAAATATAGAACAGGGAAAGGGTTAAGACGCTCAAATTTGTTAATTGTGCCATTTTGACTACTTCTGAATCTATCAATATTTTGGAAAACTATTGACCGAATGTCAAACAGCTAGCATCCTGATGAAACACCAAGTTACTCGGCGTCTCATCTGGATACAAGCTGTTTGCAAACACGAGTCAGGTCGCGAATAGCGGGATAAGGGTTAAATTGAATAAACATACTCGAAACGGCTGATTGGTTTCTGTTTACAAAAGCACAAGAGTGCCGAAACAACACAAATGATTAACAAACTCTGATTGTAAAACTGTATGATCCACAACATTTAACCCTTTCCTTCAAATAAATGCATTTTCACGCATTTCAAACTGAGTTGACCCAGATCAGATGGCTCCTATAGGAGCCGTCTGAACAAGGTCTGCCCTGTTTGCTGCTGACATATTATAGATGTGATTGTTTGTTAAAGCAATAAACTTCCTTGAAAGTTTACATTATAAAACTTGAGCTAATAAACATTCATAATGTCGTAATTTCATACATAAATATGGAACAGGGAAATGGTTAAGCACACTTTGTTAGCCATGTGCGACGTTCCGGTAGAATATTGTCTATTGCCAGGTTCCCGGTCCATTATTTTAACAGTGAAAGTACATGCAGTAGAATCAGATCAGTCTGATCTGGATCTACTATGCTTGCAAAGGCGTAAAAAAACATTTATATGAGGGAAATGTTTAACACATTATCCCCTAGTCACGCATTTTTGCGCATCTATAAAAGTCACTTTATGAAACCATTGTGATAAATAGAGCATTTGCTCCTATAGGAGCAAATGCTCTATTTATCACAATGGTTTCAAACTACAAAATTCTTAATGTTTCCTTTCCTCTAGTTAATGCTCCTTTTCAGAAGAAACATTCAAAGAGGTTGGGTCTAAACATAACATAGGAGAGAATTAGTTAAACTGCACACATTTATTCGTGTTTGGAGAGAAATACAATAAGTACCAACTTACTAAAAGAACTGTGAAACCCCGCTCTTCCGCATGTCGCGGCACAGAGACGACGAAGCAGCGTATACAGTAGAACCCCTCTAATGCGACCACTAAATAAATACACATGGTTGTATTTAAAAGTAGGTGGTTGCTTAATGCAGGGCAAACGTAAGGCAGAAAGCTCCTCTGGGAGCTTTCTGCCTTACTTTTGCCCTGCATTAAGATACCACCTGCATTTAGCACCCAGAATTATACCTCTTTTAGGTGGTTGCATTAGCGGGGTTTTACTGTACTTCAGTTTGTTCTTTATTATCCGCTGTGTAGATATTTAGAAATTAACTTGTTCAGTTTCTGGAATTGTCAAGAGACCCACTGAACCACAGGCAAGTGCTTTTCCCCTTATATTTGAGTGAGGATGTATATCATGAAACTGTCTATGTCCTGTCATTCGCACGATTAATACATAAATGGACTCGACAGTGTCAGACAATAGTTCTCCTGGGCCTAGAAAACGATTTACGGACTCAATAACGGCAAAAGTCCTATAACACTTCACCTGAATGCATTTACCATGCCTCTGCAAACAGAGTAGACACAGATCAGACGGCTCCTGTAGAAGCCGTCTGATCATGGTCTGCTCTGTCTGCTTATGATGTAATATAGATATGGCTACAGTAAAACCCCGTTAAACTGGAATACTAGTAGATATGAATTTGCCATGGATACATTTAGGCAAGTGGCAGCTTAATGCAGGATGAAAGTCTTACAGAAAGCTCAGGAGCTTTCTGCATGACCTCAAAACCGATATTTATACTAAATTGAACGTCCGGTTTAGAGGGGTTTTACTGAAGATAAACACCTTTCTTGTTTGTGATGTGTATATTCATATAGTCATGATTTCTTAATGAATATTCATGAGGTAAAGGGCTGAAGCCATGGTGCCGTTCTAACAATTCAGCTAGTCAATATCAATACATCTGTTATTTCTAAGTGAATATTTATTTGACAATTTAAAAGGGATAAAGCCGCTCACAGAAGGACCCTCTCACCAGGGTATGTGCTGTTTGTCATGTTACACTTTTTCTTAAGAATATCCCTGAATACTTACGATAAGCTTGGCTATTATTGTCTTTGGAAAAGTCCATTTGAAAATCTACCGAGTTCTTTAGAATCTGATTTCTTATATGGAATTAGATAGAAACACAAACAAAACAAACAAAAGCAACACACAGCTAAACTACAACTTGTATTCCGTGACTGAGTCACAATAATGACAAAGGAATATATCGGTTAATAGAAGTTGGTGCTGTCATTTGTGTTCGTGACCGGATGCTGTTCAGGTCATTGCCCCTATATATCTCGTAATCTCACATAAGGATATAATCTACATTGAAAGTAAGTTTTCATGTGAGGACAGTTCAAGCCTGGACATAATCGAGTTCATTGATTTACTGCCGACCTTTCAATATATTGTGACTCCTAATACAGTAAATCCTGATTTTAATGCTTTTTGCATTGCGCTTGTCCCCATAAGAAGATGCCACCTGCCCTTAAGTTTCAGAATATAATAATTTCAACACTTTACTTTATGAATATTCATGTAATTAGAATAATTGTTAGAATGACACATGGTCACAGGAAAGTTTGGCCATGACAGAAACTTTAGAATTAAATCTATAAAATCTCAAAAGCAAACTGCTAATAAATGAGCCGCCTGATGTGGGTCTACTATGTTTACAAATGCGTTAAAAGTCGTGTCTTAATTCAAAGCAATACATTCATCTTACTACTTGCATGAGGTTCCTACGCATAAACACCCGAAGAAACCCATCGATGAATTATCGATGAAAACTTTTACGGTTGTAATGTTTTCATCAAGTATTGAACCTTTTACTTGATAAATATTGAAAAGGTTGATTGTGTTTTGACCCATTCTATCCTAGACTATTTTTAGACCCAACCTCTTTGAATTCATCTACCGAAAAGGAGCTTCATCTACCGAAAAGGAGCATTAACTATAGAAAAGGAGTATTTTAGAAATTTGTAGTTTTGAAACCATTGTGAAAAATAAAGCATTTGCTCCTATGGAACAAATGCCCTATTTATCACAACGGTTTCAATGAATGTGTTTTACAGAGGCACAAAAAGGCGCCAGTAGGAGAGAATGAGTTAAATGGCAATATGAACATGGACATTTTACTATGACAGCAACTGTAGACAGAACAGACGCTGACCAGACTGCCCCAAGATCCGACTGATCTGTGTATACTCTGTTTGCAAAGACTGGAAAAGGTTTCTATGTTAGGTAATATGTTTAGATTTCTTGTTTCACATACGTACTTCGCCTAGGCGCTAATGGACCCCCGACGTTAAATACCACATTCTGAAGAACGAATATTTATTTTGTTCATGGCTCTCCAAATGCAAAACGCACTAATACATGGTGAACGTTTACCAAACACCTATTCCCATTAACATGCCACATGTTGTAACTAGTCTAAGCACTTCCCTCATAGCGAAGGAGTCACTAGAACCATTTATACCATAACCTCGCTGCTCACATTTGGATCTGGTGCAATGCTAACTGCTTCCGACCTCAAGCTTTTAAGAAACTGTTGGCTAAACGTCAAAGAGTTTGGAAGCTGATTAGTCGATCGTCTGGATCAAATACGTTTGAAAATGTGAGTGATGTTGCGAATATGGTTGCGAATATATGGTTAAAACTTAAAATATATGGAACACTCGTAATCTTGCTGGTTTTCAAACCTGCTACGAAAAACTGTCTATCGGGTACGCCGCCGAGGCTGTTCATTTAACTGCTTGAAATTTGAAAAGTAGAACGACAGTTGGACATGGTACACGAAAGTGCACAGCAGCACAGGAAGCACACATGCAATGCTAGCTCATACATACTAACACGATGTGCATGGAATTGTTCCTTGCATGTTCCACACCATCATCATATTCACAGTGACGTAAAATCTCAACCTAACTCATCGACTTAAAAAGACAATATTTGACGCCGCAAACGCGCCTTACTGAAAAGTAAATATCGGTTGGGCTACGTCACAACACTCCTTACTAAAACGTATATCGGATCTAGGGCACTGCAACACTTTATAGGACAGTTTGAGGTTCAGGGCAGTGCGACACTGAAAGGGTCACGTAGCGTCAGTCATTTTAGATGTACCAGATACGTTGCTTACATATGTCGTAAGTCCTGGGTCCCTAAGTCCTCACCATGTGTTGACGTTTAATATCAGGTATTAGAGTTACATTAACCCTTCGCTTGCTGAATTTTAAAATACATTTCTTCTTCTTTACCCATGCCATGTTGTATAATTACATATATTTTCACTGTGTATACGTATTTCGCTGTTTAATCACTGCTGTGGAGTGCACTGGTTGCACAATTAACTTGTAAATAGTGCAGACCCTGATGAGACAGCTCCTGCAGGAGTTGTCTCATCTGGGTCTTCACTATTTACAGGTAGGTATATTGACGTGAATATCAAGCGAAGGGTTAAGACAATAATAGAATAGAAGTCATGTAGGAAAGTTGAAAATGCCCCATGACAGTGCACAGCAACACCAGAAGCACGAATCAAATGCGCGCTTGTACACGACCTCCATAGACTGGTCCCTACAAACATCATTTAGGGCACAGTGACACTAAAAGGTCACATAGTGCCAAAGTCATCAGTTCATTTGAGGGGTATTACTAAAATGTAGGATATCTAATATAGGACTTTTCGCGAGCGATATAGACCAAGAATGGTATCAAGGATATACTCCATTTACAAATAATCTAAATTATTTATAATAAAATGCCTTAATTGCTGATAAAAATTAACTGGCATGAGTCAGCATTGTTTGCAAATCTATGTCTATTTCCCATTGTACACTAAATTGAACCACAGTGATACTTTTAGGGTCGAGTTCTCAACATAGTTCAGCTTTTGATGCACGCAAAATCCACGCGAATGCAATGATGTACAGTTAATTTCGTCTGGAGTGTGTCATTTTCATAATGCAATGTTTTATGCATTAGTGAAGCCCAAAGTCCAGACTTGTATAATTCAAGCTAGACAATTATAACCCGCTCTAACAAATCGTTGTGCAATCAATTCCGTCTGAACAGTTTTTGTAATAATTTGAATGTTCACGCTAATGCTGGCATACGAAGTATTTTGTTCAGTTTTTATATCTTATTTTCGATTTTCATAGTAATATCTTTAAGGGGTGGTAAATGATTGAGAAGTCATTATAGAACTTTAATTTACATTACAGCCCCCTTGTTCCTCTTTCTTATTTCTTCTGTTCCGTATTTATTTTAATTTCCTGTTCTCCCGTGCAAAACTTCCATGTGGACTTTCCAGTTTCCCGCACTTCATGCAATGACCATATCTTTATATGGGAACTTATTTAATTCTATGAATATTCACGATATTTATAGTAGTTTAAGTATACAGTAGAAGGGTATTAATAAGGAAATCCTTTACCTTATAGCGACGAATTTTAGCGCTTTTGGAAAAAGAATAGGCACAAATCAGACGGTTGTAGGAGCCGTCTAAGGTATCCTTTGTTTACTTATGGAATTATATACATCTGATTATACAATTTCTTCCATGACGAAACATCCAGTGTTCAAATAACACCATGGTGTCAATTTGTCTTGCATGACTATTCCCGAGGTAAAGATATATGTGTATGTCACTGAGTCGTTGATATCAGATTTGAGCATCTGGAGCTTATTGTACCATTGATGAAATGAATTACACATCATGCAAGAACCGCTACCAGAAGGCTTGTCAACGGACACAGCGTCTGGAAACAAATTGCACGTAATCACTGATAGCTCATTTCATGAATACATTGTATTCATGTAAGAAATAACCATATAGCTAAATTTTTGTGATGGTAATGTTTTGCCATGACAGAAACTGTATAATCAGATCTATATTATTCCATAAGCAATCAGAACAGACTATGATACAGTAAAACCTCTCTATAACGGTCACTAAACGTGTTAATTAGTTGGTATTTAGGGCAGGTGGATGCTTAAAGCAACCATCTGCCTTTAACACTAAATATTGGAATAAGAGTAAGGCATCCCGTTCAGGGTTTTCTGAATCCACTTCCGTCTCTCTGAGGAGTCCAATTAGCCTATAGTTGGCAGAAACGGACGTTAATCAACGTAACCAACCACCCATGTGCCCCTACCCTTGCTTCGAGAGCTGGCACTCTTGTGGACTATAATTGTTTGTGCTCACTAAACGTGCATCAGTCGTAGACCAATGAAAACAAGCCTTGCACTACTGATATGGAAAGAAAATAACAATCACATGTAAATCTTTCTGGACTGTATTGGGGTTATCTATATAACGGGTGTCCCAAAAAAAACCGGAACCCGGGATTAAGACCTGCAAGTTATCCCATTTCTGTCAATATTGCTAACTTAAATTAAAAGTACACACATGTAGCTTTGTAGAGACAACATTTTGCCATATTTTGTCTAAGTTTTGTCTAAACATATTCATTGGTTTTTAAGATAGCATTTAAATGAAAGCACACAAAACTCAGTTTTAAACATGATATAGGCATGGACTATGCAATGTACGAATATCATGTTAAAACATATTTTAGGTGCATTCATTAAAATACTCATATCTTTTAAACCAACGCATATTGTTATGAGAAATTTGGCAGACATATGCACAAATGACTTATCTACAATAGTATATATATTTATATTTTAATGTGTCAGGTTACATTGGTTAAAATACACATTTGATCCAGGGTTCCGTTTTTTCTGGGACATCCTGTAAATGACCAAACTAATAACTTATTATCGTTTTACTGCTAAAATATACATACACATTGCATACATATATCAAAAGCTGTAATTTTGAAAGTTTGCCTTAGTCTTAGTGTTGATTGAGTAGATCAGTAAATAAACCCATAACAAAAATACAGTACATTTAAACCTTTTCTGAGAAAAATGTATCAGTGGCATCATTCAACTGAGGTGCACTGTGTACCAGTGAGTTGTAGTGTATGCAGTGTTTAACAATGTAGAGTGCTAAAGTTAGACATTTATACAAAGGCATACACTCATTTTAATGGATGCTAAAGCAAGTTTCAACATTTCAATGCTGATTTTCTAGGAACCCTCTCATCTTGGTCTACATGATATTTAAGTACATTAGTGACTAGTGCCCTGTACTGAAGTGGTTAGGATATACCAACAAAGACGTATGGTAATATATGGTTACCTTGCTATTGGCTGCTCTATTCAGGTAAAGCATACAAACCAAAGCAGACATAAGATTTTATTGAACGTAAAACCCTCTGAAACAGTAAAATCAAGGCGTAAAATATAACTTTCTGATTGGATCCACATTTTATGAGGCTTATAACTTAAACTCGATAGATAAGAAACTTCAAAGAGTGCATATAATGTAATAGACACATGTTTTTGCTCATGTGCCGTCGTCAACAAACGTCTTGAATACATTACATCAAGGACATGTCTTTGATATACAAGTTTCATCTTAAACTCTTTTTTTTGTATTACCGTGGACAATATTCTGTTTCATGAATCGATTTGAGCTGGATGTTGTATTTAGTAATTCTTATATAAAGCAGTATTCTTCGCTACAGGTATCAGCCAGTGGCTCCACCTACATGCATTACACACTTGCAGTAAGAGAAGACACCGGAGAATAACATTTAAATATAGTCACTTAGTTACATTGTTTACTATTGGCAGAATAATATCAGTTGTTGTGCTTAAGGACCAACACTCAACCATCTATATACTCAGTATTGCTGTAATCTAAAAGTTATTGCTAAGGGTTTTGTTCCTTCACAATATAGCCGTAGGTGTTTTGAGCCGAAGTGTTTCCAAAACATATACGTTTATTTCCTTTTCTTCAATGGTCATACTTTCGTGTCAGTTCCTTAAATGCTCTTTGTACGATAATTGTTCAGAGATAGGCCAATGCAGAACTGGAGCGGAAATTGACAATCTAGTGTGGATAGTCCAACATTCTATTTTCATAGCTTAAATGTGCCAGTGTAGTTGATTAAATCGATCCATGGCATTCTCGATGAATGTCTCATTAATGTTCCATTATTTCCTTGAATGAACTAAATCAGCGAAACTATTCACTTCGAAGTTCTGTCAAACAGAAATCAAACAACACATGCCTATTGCTGGTTTTTGCCACACTCGTTAATTTGTCGTCTTCTTCATGCTTCAAAGTCAATATTTCCCTAAGTTCTTTAATCAAAAACATAATCAGAGTATTAAATATTGCAGATCCTGGAATGTCAAGTTACACTATTACTCATACTCTATTTCTCATACTCCTCTCTTATACTATATTTCTCATATTTTATTTCTCATACTCTATCTCTAATACTCTATTTGTCATATTCTATTTGTCATATTCTATTTTCATTATTTATTTCTAATACTCTATTTTTTATATTCTATTTCTCATATTCTATTTCTAATACTCTGTTTCTCATAGGTAACAAAACTCTTTACACTAGTTCTTTACAGATTAAAGTGATTAATAAGTCATATTTATATGCATTAGTATGTATTTCATCTCTTGTTCCATAATTTGCATCAACTATTATACATGCCAATGAGGTAGATTTGCTGTGTATCTGTGTGTGTTATTCTGTTTTTATTTATTTGCATTAAATTGTTAGCGTAGTACAAACTACTGGTATTTAAAATTAGAAATTTTCATTTTATTTATAAAAATATGATTAAATATTCATTTTTATTTAACTGCAATAAAATTCCATTTGAATACCATAAAGAGCTTATCATTTAACGCTATACTTAACCCTTCCCTTGCTGAATTTTAAAATACATTTCTTCTTCTTTACCCATGCCCTGTTGTATAATTACATATATCTTCACTGTGTACACGTATTTCGCCGTGCAATCACTGCTGTGGAGTGCATTGGTTGCACAATCAACTTGTAAATAGTGCAGACCCTGATGAGACAGATCCTGCAGGAGCTGTCTCATCTGGGTCTTCACTATTTATAGGTAGGTATATTGACTTTAATAGCAAGCGAAGGGTAAATTTTTAATGCGGCTCCTTGACAAAAATAATGCTGCATACATATTCATAGATGTTCAATTAAGGACACTAAATGAGATCATTCTCTAGTGTACACGTATATCGTCCCTTTTTGTTTTATTTAATTGTTAATGCAAAATAGGGACACACATGTAACTGGAAGTAGTCAAGTAGAGCAGCAATGTCAACACAATCATCTTATTGCATGTGTCATAATCAACTGGATGTATGGGACTCCTATCTGATTAATGGGGAAATAACAAGTATAAATAACGGTCCTGTGAAATCGAATTTGTTACGAGAGAGAACTAATTTGCCTCGCAAACGGATGGTAGAACAGAAGCAGCGCACTATGCATACTAATCAGAGCTGAGAATACGTCGTCAGTCATTTTCAAGATGTGCTTCCTTTTGGGAAATACATATAATGAATGGAAACGTACATCTCAATACGGCGCCAACTCCTGACCGCATTGGACTTATTGACCTATATGAATGGTTGTCAACTGGAATTATACAATAAATATGATTCAACCACATAGTCATAGTGAAAAGAGCCGAAATACTCGACACGTACATATTTCGGCCAATACCGAACGTATTATGAAGCTATGGTCAACCCATTATTTATAAATATTCTGAAAATGGGTGATCCTTCGAAAGCAAAAGTAATAATGCAAAAAGAGAAAATTGCAGACTCAATATGAATTATGTGTGGATCAAATGATATTCTAACTGTCGTGATACCATATAACACTGTGCTCAGAAACAATAAACCTATACTAAATGTCCCACTGGGTAGAATGTACTTTTAAACCTTTGAATGCTTAGCGCGACCTAACTGGCATTTCATTTGCAATTAACACGGAATCTCATCAGGAATCAAACTATTTGGCACTCAGTCAATATATTCTCTCATATTTGAACGAATCAAAAGTAAGTGAACACTATAACAGATAGGAGTTTAACCCATTACCTCATATTGACGACTTTTGACGACTCTGTAAAAGACACTTTGTGAAACCATTGTGATAAATAGAGCATTTGCTCATATAGGAGCAAATGCTCTATTTATCACAATGGTTTCAAATTACAAAATTCTAAAATTTTCCTTTTCTCTAGTTAATGCTCCTTTTCGGTAGATTAATTCAAAGACGTTGTATCTAAAAATAGCATATGAGGTAATGGATTAAGCAGATATGTAGCAGACTAAGGGTTAATTTACTTTTTATCCGGAGATATGGTTTTATTATGTTTTGCGAACCTCAAAAGGTGTATTCTCTTTCAAGTCCTGTGTATTACGTGTAGTATTATTTGTACCAGTCACGGGGATTGCTCTTTGAAGTTTCTACCATGTGATATAATCTTAAATATTTCCGTTTCAGACAATAACGTAAAGAACCAACATCAATATTATTGCGAACTGATTCGTAGAACATTTTCTACGTATTCAAAATGCTTGAATGCAGTTAAATTCATTACGTTTTAAGCGTGAAGGATTTGATAAACCCAGTTTGAGAGATATGCTATTCATATGACTGTTGTGTGTATTTCATGTAAAAATGTTGAGCAGCAGATATGCTATATACAGTTTAGACTAAAGTTAATGCATTTGCAACATGTTTTCATGTTTCCAGAATACATGTCTTCTCCATCTACAATAAGCTAGTACATTGACCGAACTTGCCGATGGTCTGTTGCTCCATAGTGTCTGTAAACGGACTCATGCACTTGTCTGCCTCTTGATATTGTTTACATTTTAGAAGAATTGATAAAGGTGCTTATTCAAATACTAAAATTTACATTCTTGTTGTGACCACGATTGTGAATACGATTTAGAATTGTCTAAATATTTTAATTCTATATTATTCTAAAGATGGGTCACAATATAGGGATTGGTACGGAAATAAAGGAGCTATTTCTTGGAACTAATAAATAAAGGAACTACTTCTTGGAACCGTTTTAATTTACGCATGTTATCTAGGCCTCTAGTTTTACATAAATTAATATGTTTATTCTGCTAGCACAGATATTATTACACCATCGTTCGAGCTTAACATTATTTTCCCCACTGAAACTATTTATGACGTGGTATAACATATATAGCTGAGTATCTCTTTGCTCAATACTAGCTTTGATAGCCCTTTCCCTGTTCAATCTTTATGCAAAAATGATGCCATTATGTATATTTATTAGCTGAATTTTTACAGTGTAAACCTGCCAAAAAAGGTTTTGCTTTGATAAAAATCAGATATATAGCATGTCAAAAGCAAACAGAACAGACCCTGATATGTTTGCAAACGCGTGAAAAAGCCGCGTTTATATGAAGGAAATGTTTAATCTAATACACATTCGACACTTCTCAAGAACAGACTATGAGAAATCTTATTATTTTATGTTTTGTGTTATGAAATAGATTTCCATTTAACCCTCATCCCTCTAACCTTTGCCATTTGGGCCATATTGACAAACAGTTTGTATATCTGCTAAATGAAAAAAATCCTTGAAAATTCTATGACGTTTACAGAGGCGTCGAAAGGCGTCAGTAGGCGGGAATGGATTAACCCTTCTCTTGCTGAATTTTAAAATACATTTCTCCTTTTTTACCCATGCCCTGTTGTATAATTACATATATCTTCACTGTGTACAAGTATTTCGCTGTGTAATCACTGCTGCGGAGTGCACTGGTTGCACAATCAATTTGTAAATAGTGCAGACCCTGATGAGACAGCTCCTGCAGGAGCTGTCTCATCTGGGTCTTCACTATTTACAGGTATGTATATTGACTGACGTGAATGGCAAGCGAATGGTTAAAACAATAATGTCCACTTAATCTTCCTATTTTGACTACGTCCGATTCGATTAAGCTCTTGGACTCACTTTGTCTAAATAAGCATAGCAATCTTGCAAATTACTGTCATTTTTATTTAGTGTCTAACGGTTTGTGATGCGATACATCATACACATATTTCCGAACATAGTAACACCACAGTACTATAATTATCCATTGTCTTTATTTCAGACCATTAAATCTAAAAGTCAAATACATGTATGTTAGTAAATTTCTTCCTGAAGACTGTGGCATTTCATAGTAATTACAACGATGTCAACAGAGGAACATTTCTATTGAGTCTTTTTGAAACCTCATCTTGCCATAAATGTCAAAATGAGCCTATTGTATATCCATCTGTTTGTTTTATTTTCATTCCTTTTTTATTGTTTAAACTGTTTCTGGACATTCACACAAGTATTAACCATATAATAC
Organism: Azorinus chamasolen; assembly: GCA_963576725.1. NCBI lineage: Eukaryota > Metazoa > Mollusca > Bivalvia > Cardiida > Solecurtidae > Azorinus > Azorinus chamasolen. The sequence continues at coordinate 47,033,245 of OY755236.1, forward strand.
CTATCCAAACGATTCGGATATAAGTGAAATATTTAACCCTCAGTTGTCCTTTGATATGTTATTGTTCTTTCAACAAAATATCTCTCCCAGCAAGAAATCAGCGAGTCCCATCATCATCATCATCATCATCATCATCATCATCATCATCATCATCATCATCATCATCATTTTCTTCTTCCTCCTCTTTCTCTTCTTCTTCCTTCTTTTTTGTCTTCTGCTTTCCATGTTTTGTTCGCTTTAAAACAGTCCATCCTGTCTTTAATCTTAAATAAATAAAAATAACCAGTGTTTAATGCATATGTACAACGTTAAAAGCAATACGGTCAAGTCAAGGTAGTAGGCCATGAGCCAGAGGCCCAACATTTGGCCATCGGTACCATCTTTGGGGAATAATGCTATCAATGCTTTTTGATAAGATATAAGTATCTAGAATCAGAAAATATGTGATAGCAGTAAATCGGTGGTAGCTTTTTGTATTTTTTTCACCAATTTTAACCTATGGTAAAATAGTGTTTTCTAAATCTAGCATTAAAGAAAAGACATCATTAAATTTCAAACTGATGTCTCTCTCTTGTTACATCCTGTATCTACTTGAAAATTGAAAGGCTTGTAGCTGTAGTTACACACATTTCATTAATGTTGTTATTTTTTCACAAAAAGTGGTTCATATAATGTAAATTCTTGCTCATACGTACACGGAATTATGTTTACATTCATATGTATTTTGCAGAAGTAAAATTTCTCCGGAGTTTTGCATACCTTCATCATCTTTATAACTAGGCTCATAAAACTTCATATGTATATTCACAGTAATGAGGGCAATGAATTGACTTCAGACTAGAACCCTTACATATAGCATCTCTTAATGCAAATTGTCAGAGTTATGTCCCTTTTAAATCTTCCATACACTCAAATTGTGCCAAAACTGAAATATCTTAAGAGTTGGCCCCATGAAAGTTCACCAGCATTTCACTATCATTATATCAACGACCAAATTAACGATGAGAACCCTTTAAGCCAGAACCCAGTCATTGTTTAGGCCAAATTATGTCCCTTTATGAAACTTGTATGTAACAGGTAAGCTATAAATATCCGAGCAACCACTTCAGAGCTAGCTAATTCATGATATACTTTTGTACATGTATATTTATTATTCATCATAAGCATTACAACTTGAACTATAGGAAATGGATCCCCTCCCCTCCTTCCTTATGATGATATTGTCTCTAGTCAAGTATGCATTTTAGTGAGAAAAAAACAAAAACAAAGTCCCGTAATTTTGCTTACTACACAATTCCCCATCTTCACATCAAGTTGTTTATCTGTGAAAGTTTTATGAATATATATGCTTTATGGTAAAGAAATTTGCCAAGACCTGTAACTCTGGATAAAATGGTCAGAACAAACATTTCCTTCTTAACGGTCATTTTCACATCAAGGTCGCCAATTTGCGAAAGTTTGAAGCAAAGCCCCCATTGGTGTATGAGGAGGTGGAAACATAAACGTTGCGAGATATATATAGGAGCATAAAATGGTGATTACCATATCTAGCATGCTTATATGTAGACATTCTGTTTTCACTTCAAGGTAATTTGAAGTAAAACGTATTTTGTCTGACCATCCGTTAGTTGTCCATTGGTACATGTTAAGGTCAGCATTTCAGTTAGCTCAGATGGTACAGCGTTCGCTTTCGGGCAGGACGTTGTGAGTATGATCGCTGGTCGGGTCATACCAAAGACTTTTGATATTTAGGATTTTTCAAAAGCAACAAGCAATGACAAAACATGAGAGGGAACCTCCAAAACAAAGTTTAACAATTTGTTATCCATTTGAAACATAATGGCTAAGGAATTCATGATATGCTAGACATAAGCAACAATAACACGTTAGTAAGATAGATTTGCAGAAGAAATTGACTAGTGTAAACAATGTCCAAGTACATGTTATTGTGCTGCAATAGTAGATAGGATAGAGTTTGCTCAAACAGAAATTAATTATCAATGTGGTATAAAATATTTGGCCGTGATAGAAAATACATTATGTTTGAATTATGAAGGGAAAATTAATCAAGAACTGTGGTGATGACATCGAAGTAGAGATTCTGGTCATTAGATGCTAAGCATAACAATTAAACAGATTAGGAAGCATTTGGGGAGGTTTCTAAATAAATAGAGTCAACCATTGCATTGACAATAGAAAGATACAGCAAACACATTTAATGACAGTGAGAAGGTCCCGGCATTTCAGTACTAACTGGATGAAGTAGATGAGCGTCTGACCATGAAACTGAAGTAGTAAATCAAGTTTTTATAACCTGGTCAGAGAACACAGAATACTTTGTAATGTATTTGGCTTTTCATGCTGATACATACACCAGAGCCCCACTATATTAGAAATGCCGGACTGGAGCAATGACTCCATGATATCAGGAAGATTACCATCACTATTAAAATATAAGTTTGTGTGTAACTTTGCATTGGCACGGCCTTAATTATAATAGTAAGGCAAGCACAGTGGGATTCCCGACCAGGAAAGAAAATCCCTAAGCAAAGTCCTTAAATTGGTTAGAAATAGGAGATCTGCTTCAAATTGTTACATGAAGTGCAGCCATTTGTCTGTCTCCTACATTCACCATAATGTGTAGGTCATGCCAGACGCGACCTTTGCTGTGCGATGATGAAGGGTAATCTTCAACAACTATGCAGCGAATACTTTGCATAGCGCTCCCAAAAATACAAACGACCAGGCTGTAATTCAGAATCCAAATTTTCAAAATTATTATAGCTTAGGCAATGTTATTTGTGCATTGGATGGGTGGTCAGGCAACCAACTTTCGAACAGTATTGAATTATTGGGATGTCTGTTTTTTAAACTTGTGAATGCCTATAATGACTTTCTACACTTATGTCAGTAGCCGGTGAGAATACATGTATTTGTAAGTGGGGCGAATGTTTGTTATGTATATTTGCTTTACGTTAGTTTTATCATTCATTTGCCACATAGGGCAATCAATGATCCAACATGAGAGATTGGAGGAGAGCAGAAGAACGCTCCTGTTCTCTGGTTCTTCAACATTCCCTGTCAAAATTCCTATTAGCAGATCGATACATTATCCTATCACCAGGTTAACATATCTTAGAGCTACCTTCATATGCCAAGTGCAAAGCAAATGTGAAACGTTTAGCTGTTTTTGGCTACTGACCGTTCCAAGGCGGTACTCCTGCTTTCAGCCTATGGTCAACTTTGTTGTTTAATATGCTTAATGTTTAATGTTTTTGTCTTGATTTGCGTCCTCTTATGTTTTGTCTTGTGGCTATACTGTTTCTTGTTTGATGGTGTTTGGTGCGGTGCCATTTCGTATGTGGCCCTCCCTATTTGACTAAATTTCCATATTGAATCATATTAAAACCTTTGTAATAACCTTTAGGGCAATCCCTTCAACCTCAGTCTGATGGGAATCATTTTGAAGAAAATCTGGCAGAACAATGATATGATAATATTTTTTCTGTAAGTTATGTGTCAGTGACCATGCACGGTCAGAGAAAAAAAACGTTTTCAGAGAAAGGACACTGGGGGGGGGGGGGCACTTTGTAACTCAACTGCCCCTTGTTCTAATTTTAAACAACATGTCATTCAGATGTGCCATTCTCCATCCTACATATTAAACTCCTGATCATAAATGCAAAACTGTAATTGATCTGTATTGTGTTTTGTATTGGATACCTCCGTGCGACAATGAAATCACTAAAAGCATGTATGTTAGATTGACACATATGTCCATCAAAAATGACCCATGGTTCATCTAGGAATATGTAATTGTGTACGAACCAATACGGGTGATTTCTTTGAATGTGGCAGATTCAAAATGAAAGACAATATCCACATTCTTCAATAACATACTACTGAGTATTTTGTTTGACACTACATGTACATTCAGTCACAAGAAAAATATGAACACAACGAAAGCCCATGACCACATATCTTCATCAGACAGAAAGTTTGAGGATATTCTAATCTCTTTTAATTCAAAAGATAATGACAATAAAACAATCTAGAGCTAAAGACGGTCTAACTAAAATGGTAAGCAACGAATGCTAATGATAATAAATATTCTCACCCCGCCACATTCCTAATCTTACAGGCTACTAATTTATTTCGGGATAAAGTGGAAACTGGACCAATAAATAAATAATGACCAGGTCCAAATGAAACTAGAATTTTTTTTATACAAAAATTGATGTCCCCCACCCCCGCGCGGACAAAGTTTCCCATATACAATTTTCAGTCCTATAACTCTGTAGAAAATCGTCGAACCTGAACAGGAATAATATAAGCTTTTTTATAAGCACAACTAGGCGTAGTGCAGTTCAATCTTATTAAGTTTAATGAAAATCCGACAACATGTCTTGGAGAAACCGCGAGGACAACCTTTCAATGTAAAACAAGATGTGTTTGTGAAACACTATGCCCCGACCTTTGACCCTGAAGGATGACCTTGACCTTTGATCCATGAACCAGGGAGTTAAACGCGATACATCACACTTGTGCCAGGTTATTTTGAAATCAATTCACAGATAAAAAAAGTTATAGAAAGGACAAGAAGTTTGGGACGGACGGATGGAAGGACGGACGGACGGACGGAATGACGGACAATGCGATTACTATATGCCCGCAAAGTCCCACAACTCTGCAGAAAATCATTGAACCGGAACATAAATAAGATAAACAAAACAAGGCATAGTGCTGATCAATCCTATGAAATTTCATGAAAATCCGATGAAAGGTTTTGGAGAAACCGCACGGATAAACTAAAATCGGACAGAAGAACGGACGGACGGAAGTGTGTGTTTGTGTGTGTGTGTGTGTGTGGGGGGGGGGCTTCAGACATACGGATGGACAGACGGACGCCGCACACAACAACAATATGTCCCCCCAGTATACTTGGGGGGGGGGGGGGCATAACTAGCAAGTGCATTGATTACTAAAATAATAAGAATATCAAGTTTTAAGCAAACTTGTACATTGGGACACGTGCGTCTATAAATGGACAGATAGGCAGACGGATGAATGGACGGACAGATAGAGGAACAGACATATGGGGTGGACAGATGGAAGGACAGTTAGACTGACAACCTGATTCAGGTATACCATCGTAATTTCGTTGTTGGGCTATGATACCAAATGTTGTAAATCTGAAATCGTTAGCTTTACTTTTCATTGATAATTTTGTCTCGAAATGCAGATATTGTATAGCATAATATAAAACGCATTAACACATAGAAAGCTACCATCGATGCAATGCTATCACATATTTTCTAACTCTATAGATGTATATGATGTAAAAAATCACAATGGGAATTATTCCCCTGAGATGGTACCGACCAACCCTACTGGCTCATGGACTATAGCAAACTTACTCCGGTTATAATATTGGAATAATACTAAAGACTCCATTCTAATATTTGTCAGTTCCATCGATTAATGATGAAAGTACTGGCTGGAAATGTCACTAGAGTGCATGTGTCCCATGATGGGACTGTTGAAATAAATCTGTTACCGTTAAATTCTATCTAAAACAAATGTATAACGGTATTACAGGGAAATAGATATGATTCATCACATTAGAGGAAGCTCAAACCAACACGCGAAGGTGCGGCTCTTGAAACGTATATATTACACGAGGTCTCATTTGAATACGAACCTTTGCAAAGAGTACCACAGTCACCCAAAACCTTTGAAAGAGTTACAATGGCAGAGCTACAGATAAAGGTGCGTACACAGATACTAATATTGTAATTTCTCCACCAAACTCTATGTTGTGACCATTCTTTAGAATCGTGTCTTCGAGATTCTAAAGCGTGGCCACAACATAGGGTTTTGTAGAGAAATAAAGAAGTTATTCTTGAAAACGTTTTAACTTACGCATATTATCTGGACCCCTGAATGGTAGTGTGTATGGTTTACATCAATGTGACACAAACTCTAATATAATTGTAGTTTATATGGTGTTATCAGCAAGAATATGTACGTTTATGCTACAGAACACATGCTAATGCACATACTCCAAATTATAAGATAATACACATGCTACTACACACAAGAGAATGTACATGCTACAAAGGATTGCTGAATCAAAACAAAGAACAGACTACTGCATATGCTTCAATACACAGGCTAATGACCATGCAACAACAAACAAGCTAGCGTATGACCATACAACAACAAACAAGCTAATACACATACTACAAAGCACAGGCTAATGTCCATGCTACAAAGGAGTACTGAATCAAAACCATCGACCTTTTACTTCGAGGTCTTGCCTTGGAGGATAGTTTTGACTGAATGTAAATATAGTCCCTTTCCCTTATCATCATTTCTAAATTAAAGGAAACAAAACTGCTCTGATGTATTAATTTAGTCTCACATGCAATTCTTTGTTTGTATTACTGTTTTATATCGTCTTAACATTCAAACTAAGTCAAATCGCAAGGTCCAGCTAATTTTATTATAGTCATCATTTGACAACGGACGACTTCCACACACTAAACACGATAGACACGTCTTAAAATAATGGTGATATCCATCCATTTTATGCAGATGATGCAAATGCAGTATATAGTCTTTCACAATTCGAGTATGATTATGATGGTAATGGGCATTATGAATCATTGTAATTGGCATACCATAGCTACACATTCAAACGTAAGTGAAGAACTTGTGTCCTGTGGATATAATTCTAGACTAAGTCACAATAGCTCTAAGACGGATATATGTTTTGATTAGACAAAGAAGAAGCCACAACAATGTTCGTGATTCTCCAATAAAGAACGTCGTCATTCTGACTAGACTGCCAGGCACATCGTTTGATCGAGCGATGTATGGTTGGCAATGCGCAATTAGCAAACCGTCCGCATCTGGGGAACTCCCGAATGACAATGATGAATATTGTCCTTTTTCTCTGCGAAAGCAGACTGGTCAGGAATTCAAAACAGATATTGAACAGTTCCTGGTAACTGTTCATAGTTTGAATAGATATTACGTTCTATGGCATGCAGTAAACCGTACGGGTAAGATAGTGCGGTTGTCCTCTAGTCGAAACACAAATAACAATTGACTAAGTAACTACGGGTAAAGTCACTGGATAGGTTACTAAAGGATTACGTTGCTATGGGTTAAGTTACTTTAGGGTTAAATGACTACGCGTTAAGTTACTAAAGGATTATGTTACCAGGCTGAATGAAACCCTTTATGGGGCATTAATGTTTAATACAGAACACATATTTTGGTAATGTTGTTTTTTATGACCCAATATAAGACACTTTAAATACGGATTTAGATATATATAATATTATGTATAAGTTCGTGTATATTAACCAGTTTACGTTATAAATGCGCATTTAGTGCATTAGCAAACAGAGTAGACCCAGATCAGATGCTCCCTTTGAGGGTCTCTCTGATTAGGATCCTACTCTGTTCGCATATGGACTTTTATGGAACTCATTCTATAGTTACTGTTCCTGTCATGGCCAAACAATGTGATATTACAAACATTCATTAAATGAATATTTATGAGGTGATTCATCTTTGCATAAATATTCCTGAGGAATTGTTACTAGAAATGTGTGTAACTTCTGTGACTTTGTATCAATGCTAGTTCTTACACGGTAGTGTATTATTTTGTATTATCACTACATATCATTCAATAGTTGCTTTGTTTTACAAACAATGCCCGTGTAACTATTTCGGTGCCATATGCGTCTCCTCAGGATCCACACTGTTTGACACTGATTATATGAATAAAACTCAGTTTGAAATCTGAAGCAGACGGTAATCTTAACAGATTTATTTGGCGCCGAAAGGTTTAACACAAGTACTCCCATATTATCTAAGAGTCACTTGGTACCCATTTACTTTAACGTTGAGGGTGCAGGGAACAAATCATTTGTTGATATACACTTCTAACACCAACTGATTCACCAAACAATGAACACCCTGGTCAGAGGGCTTCTTCTGATCTTGGTCAACACTATTTGCATGTGTCCCATTTATAGGATAGGGGAACTAAATACGTACAGTTCCATATTTGTCTATTTTAACCATTTACTCAATGAATATGCCTTTCTACGCCTTCGCAAATAGAGATGATCCAGATCAGGGTCTGCTCTGTTTGCTTGTTAAATAATATAGCTATGATTCTAGTTTCTGTTCTGGCAAACAAACTCCCGTGTCCACGTGCTATTATAACAATTAATCTAATTAATATTCATGACGTCATAAATTCTTACATTGGTATTCATGGAGTAAAGGGTTAATTCTCCGTAACCTATGAACTATCTTAACATAATTGCTGATGTGTTCTGTTCTAAACACTTGGCTAGTAAATATCCGATCCCCTATATCAGTTACTACTTGCACATTCTTAGGTTTGAACTGTAATTGACCACTCAAATAGGTGCGACTTACTGGTGGATGCTCTACTACTGCCACACAAGGTATAGACTAGTTTACACGAATAATCCGCTTTATTTATTGTAAAAACAGGAATGTCTTGTCATAAAATATAATTAAAGAGGAAATAAAATTTCTCGGTTTAGAGAATCGATGTTAATAAATACCCACACTGTTAAGCTGCTTACGAGAGATTCCATAGGTTATTAAACGTCTAAGCCGTTGAAATTACAAATTAATATGTAATTAATGCGAGCCATGGGTGTTTCATTATGAAAAGTAATTCTAAATCACCTTCGATATATTCTAAAAGTATTTACCGTTTGTATATAGATCCATGTGCTCGGATATTATTCGTATATATGCGTTCTTAGATTCTTTCAAAAATATATTTGGAAGAATTCAAAAAGACATTGAGACTGATCGCACTAGACTGACAATAGGCCGAGGCACGTCTGATTTCCGGGAATACCATTCAAATGCCTACAGGTTTATGCTTTTTGGATATAATATGATGGAAGAGACACATATTTGAAACTGAAAGGACTAGTTTCACTATATTGGTGAATCAATTTTCTTGATAAATTTCGTGAAAGTTTATAAGCGCCTGAGTAATATTAGCCAAACATGTTTCAAAGCAGACATTTTATGGTTTCTTCCCCATTACATAGTTCTGGATCTAAACAGCTGCTCGGCGTTTTATCTTAACCCTTTTCCTCATATAAACGTGTTTTTCACGCATTTTCAAACAGAGTAGATACAGATCAGACGTCACCTATATGAACCGTATCGTCAGGATCTGCTCTGTTTACTTTTGACATGATATAAATCTGATTCTACAGTTTTTGTCAAATCCAAACATTTCCTTGAAAAGTTAACGTTATAAACTTGCAGTTTATAAATATTCATGATGGCATGATTTCTAACATGAATATCGAACAGGGAAAGGGTTAATCCAAGAAAGGTTATCATTGGTGTTTTCGTAACAAATTAAGCCTTTGTCTGAATACTCGGGTAAGAAAAATGACACCATGAATTAGATTAATTTTTTATAATGACATATTGACAGGGGAAGTTTTTGCAGAAACAGAAGACTCATATATATTATACACTAAGCAAATTTAGTAGACGCTGATCACACGCCCCGTACTGCAGTCATCTGACCTTGGTCTACTCTGTTTACAAAGGCGTGAAGAGGCGTTTATTTTAAGTATAGGGCTAAAAGCCGTTAAGCCTATATCAGACATTCCTTTCTTTATAGGATTTATCTATTGCACCAACGAGCGATATGACTTACACTTGTACATAGGCTTGATTCAGATAATACACCTAGTAACATGGCATTTCATCAGGTTCCAAACAATTGCCAACATCTCCTTATAAATCCTGAATAAATCAGAAGGAAGTAAAGTTGCAAAACATCAGATTGTCAACAGAAAGTTTACAACAGAATAAGGGTAGAAGTTATTGACATATCGTTCCAGAAGAAAACTATTAGTTTGTCTTGAATATTGGTTTGTCCTTTAAATACAAGGGTCTGACATAAAGACGATAGAGAATTGTTTTGTCTATATGGAACCATGTTATCATGCTGTTCTACAAAACATAGGTTTGCAGTGATATATCGATAACCTTTAACCGTACTCCGCTGCAAAAATAAATGTCTGCTCAAATTTAGATTTGGTACAATTTTGACTACTGATTTTACCAAGCGTTTTGAGAAACTATTGATCGAGTGTCAAATAGTTTGTATTTAGAGTTACTCGGCGTCTCATCTAGATCCAAGCTGTTTGCAAAATTAATGCCTGTCGAGTCGTGCTTAGCGGAAGAAGGGTTACGTATATCCAGACTAATTTAACCCTTTCCTCCATAGGCTATTTTAGACCCAACCTCTTTGAATGAATCTACCCAAAAGGAGCATTTAATAGAGAAAAGTAAAGTTTTAGAATTTTGTAGTTTGAAACCATTTGAAACCATTGTGATAAATAGAGCATTTGCTCCTATAGGAGCAAATACTCTATTTATCACAATGGTTTCAATAAGTGGTTATTACAGAGGCGTAGAAAGGCATATTTATGGAGGAAAGGGTTAAAACTGTTGTTATCAGTACGATACATCTTTACTGTAGTAGTTAGAAACTCTACATTGACCATTTAACGTATTCCCTCATATAAACACATTGTCGAGTATTTCCAAACACAGTAGACCCAGATCAGACGCCCCCCCCCCCCCCCCCCCCAGGAACCGTCTGATCAGAGTCTTGCTTTGTTTGCCTATAATTAAATATAGAGTTGATACTACAGTTTCTGCCTGAGCCAAAAAGTTCTGTGTTCATGTAACATTAAAATAAATGACCTAAGTAGTATCAATGATATCATTATTTCATTAGGTAATTGGTTTAAACTATTTCTGTTTTTAGATTTATTAAACCCGGTGTTGCTTATACCGGACAAAGTTTACAGATAAACTCCACTGGATCTTTCTGCATTACTATCGTTACGCAGTAACCAAACACATGTACTTATCGATCTCCATATTTTATTCATTAAGTTGTCGCTATAGAGACGCATCACTGTACTAATTGCCACCAATTCAACCATTCATCATTATTTCTCTACCAACTGTTATAGTTTATTATTTATACTCCTTATCCGCTTGACAACATCTTAAAACCCAAGCACAAAGTATTCCATCAGTTAGTGATGTAAATCTGACAATACTATGTTTGTTAAGTTACTGTAAATCATAATATTCAGGTTAACCCTTTCACCTCCTAGGTCGCCTAGATGTGACACGTGCCTTGTTGCAATGGACGCACCTGTGATTACCTGTGCAGATAGTTTGGGATACAGGTAAAAGTTTGCCTGTTGAGGTCATGGATTTGTAAGGTATCGGGTAATACGAAATTCGAACATCGATCAATTTCGGAATATTCCCTAATGTAATGCTGCACAATATAGCTGTCCTGAAACCAAATCTTTGCCGAAATATATTTCGCAAATAATGGATAAAGAGGTGAGTTTAAGAAGGACAAAGAAAACATAACAAAAATCTCTTCGTCCAGTCCGTTGTATTGCAGCCCTTTATTCCGTATAGGTGTTTTTGTAAAGGATGATACATTGCCAGAAAAGCAATGAACACAACTGAAACCCCACAACCGCTGCACTGTTGTAAGGTATCTGGGGTATGCAGTATATAGTAAAAACCATCTACAGTGGACGTTCGAATAAGTCAGTATGACATGTGACTGCCGGTATTGCCTGATGAGTATTCATGTAATAAATAACGACAAATGAATACTTATTAGTTGATTTTTATTATGGCTTTCGGGCCATTTAGCTATCGGTCACTTTTACGGCAAAGAGTTCACTATTTTAGTGAACATGCGCAAGACAAAAGTTTTCAATTCTGCACTAGTTTGGTTGTAAAATGTTCATGTATTTGTTTACTCTTCGTGCATTTAACAATGTTTCGCTATGTAAGATAATTACTACTCATCTACACAAAGATAAACTTTTCAAAAAGCTTGAATTTTAATAAACTCCAAAGAAGACGCGAACGAATATTTTTACCATACGTTTCGTAACAACTTGTCGTTCTAAAGCAGAATGAATATAGACGAGGTTTCCGATTGCATTGAATTTTTTTAATACACATTCGTAACTGATTAGCATATAGACCTACATTTTCAGCCAATCAAACTGCCTTTTGCGTCCTATTCGGTTATTTTCGTTTGACCCGTACTCAAATTAGAAAATAGGAAGATTAATAAAGGACAAGGTCAAAAGAAATCTAAAATTATCAGCCAATGAAATTCGGAATTCCCATACATCACGCATTTTGACAATGGCATTCAGCCTCAACAGAAGTGTAAGTCTTACAAGAAGTAAAACCGTAAAAACACGGGGTTCTATCGGCTTATCAAAGTAAGTATTATCCATAGAAGGGTTTCAACACATATTCAATCAAATTATATTCCAGTCTCAATAACAACTGTGAAAATAGAGCCTCTTCTATTTATCGTGTAACCGCCGACACAGTCATTTGCTCAAGACGTTTGTGTCGTGTAAAAGCGAAAGTAGGTTTCAATTTGTTGAAATGCCTTTCCCAGATTACAACCCTGCTTCAGACTGTAGTTCTGAATTTGAGTTTCACCAGGTCCCAAACAACTACCGTAATTGTATGTATGGATCTACTCAGTAAATGAAAATAAAAACAGTCTACCTTCAATTTGTAAGGAGACTACAGTTTTTCAAAATAAGTGAGTGCTGAACTTGGAAAGATAAATGGTATGTGTAAGAATTAGTTGAAAAAAATGTAGGATTATAGATTATATGTAGCCTTTGTATAACTGATGTTGTGCTTCAGTTTTTTTTCATCAGCTTTGGACATGAAAGCATATATTGACCCTTTACACCATGAATAACCAATATTCATGTAAGAAATAATGACATCATGAATATAAATAAGATATTCTATTGGCCATAGTAGAAACTAGAATCATGTCTATATATAAACAGCCGATCATAAGATGGCCCCTTTTGTTTCAGTCTGTCATATTTTTATTCCCCCAATCAAATGGGGGGGGGGGTGTTGTCCTGTCTGTTGGTTTGTTGGCCTGGCTCCAACTTAAACGTTGGCAATAATTTTGTTTTGTAGCCATTGCACATACATACTTCAAACCTGGCATGTATGTGCAACATACGGAGGCAAACATTTATTTATTTATTTTTTGGGGGAGGGGGTCTTATTACGATCAAGGTCATATAACAGTTAACATCCATATCAAACCCGAAAGCCATTATGGCCATTCAGGCCTTTGATAATGGTATATCAGCACAGGATTTTCTGACTTTGGCAGAACGTGTAGAATCAGAGCAATATAATCCCATAAACAAACAGAGCAGACCCTGAAGGAGCCGTCTGAACTGGGTCTACTCTGTTTGCAAATGAGTAACAATGTTTCTCTATCAGGTGAAAGGTTTAAAAGTATAGTTGGTGAAAATATGTGTAAAAATAATTTAATCAACAGACTAAATGTGAAGCATCCAACTACACAAGAGAATATAAATGGTGTTGAGGGTGTTGTTGTATGTACAAGAGACTTTGATGGCTTGGTGCTGACATTTGTTTGTAAACTCTATAGGTTAAATGGAACATTTGTAGTCAGCTTGGATTAAGAAGAGAGACAGAGGATTCAAACGGTGTGGTACTCCAGTTGTGTGTTTGAAAAAGAAATATAGGAAGTACAGTTAAATCTCTCTATAACGGCATCTAAATTACATCAAATATTTTCTGTAAAAAGCAGGTGGTTGCTTAAAGCAAGGTGAAATTAAATCAGAACGCACCCATGGTACATGTAGCGTTCTGTTTTACTTTCACCTTACTTTAAGCAGCCACGTGCCCTAAATACCAACTAATTAACACAATTTAGTGGCCGTTATAGAGAGGTTTTACTGTATATATATCGTTGACGACTGGAGATTGAACTCTCTCTTCTAATAAGTGTGTGCTAAACCAGTAGTCTAGACAGCCATAAGTCTGTATGAATACGCGTTATCTTGGGAATTAGATTGGCCAATTTTGTTTTAAGGTTTACTGGATTAGAGGTGGTTCGTACAGATTCAAAATAATCTAAATATAATGCTAAGAAAATGGATTTTCAAATTCAAAAGATAGAAGCATTAAGAAAGAATGTTTAGAAATAGCTTTTGAATTCAATAAAGTTAATGTTTTGGGTTTAAACGGACAACTAAACAGGCCACAATGCTTGAAGTATCGACCAGGACGCATCGCGTACGATAAAAAAAACCCCTGTCTGCTTGACTTCTAGATCTAGCCGGATTTGTATATTTACAGACACTGTTTCATGTAATACATGCATAATGGTTGTCATTCTGACCAAGTGCTGATCAATAAACACATTTTAACCTGTAATGCTTAGTTAAATGAATTTTCATTGTATGGGTTGTGTTTACCAATGTGACATCTAGAACATACTGTAATTCAAGAAGCAAACAGTTCAGATCCTGATCAGATATTTCAAAAGCTCTCTGGTCTAGGGTCTACACTGTTTACCCATGTCCCTAAAATAGAGAGTCCTTGAACTTCAACAGAAATATGGCCCAGTCGTTTTAGTTCTTGCTAGACGGGATAATATATAATATGTCACTATGAATATCACAAAATCTTAATTAATTATTTGTAAATATCTTTCCAGATGTATTTTTCGACACTGAGTGCTCTGTGGACAGGGTTGTGAAGACAATTTACCCATTTACTGTAAAGTCGTCCAAATGCAATTTTGAACCCATCCACATTTCATGTTTAGGGAACACCTGGGTTCATGCTTATAAAGCTTTTAGTTGAGTCTGAGTTCGTTCTTAAGCTTTTGATTGGTCAGATTTGAGTTCTCAAGCTTTTGATTGGTCAGATTTGAGCCAGAGGCTCAAATCTGACCAATCAAAAACTTGAGAACGAACTCAGACTCAACTAAAAGTTTTATAAGCATGGACCCTGTACTGCTTCAATTTGTGCAGAGAGCTCCTCCAGGGATAGCGGAGTTTGAGAAACCATTGAAGAGTGTCACACAAGGAAGGAATTTCCAATCACAATAAATCACCCAAGTCACTGATGCACATTTGAGACTCACATTCTACTTGAACATAATTTTCTTAACCCATTCAGTCCCGGTGACGAATTTTGTGAATACATTGTCAAACAGATTGGATCAGGACGAGACTACCACTTACTCGACGTCTATTCTATATCCAAGATGATCTGACAACTGAATCAGCTGGCGCTTTGCATGATGACGGTTAATTCGCATTCTGGGTAAATTAAGTTTCATACAATCCTTGTTTCTTCTTGCCTTTGATTAGATATTATATCACAGTTAGGGGTTGTGATTGGAAGTATTTCAAGTAACGAGACCGTTGTGCTGACCTATCTAATTACCAACATCTTAACGAGGAAATATGATCTAAAACACAATAAATCACTTTATAACATAACTCGTGGCTTCAGCGTGACGTAACACTATCATTTATTTTTCGATATTCACGGGCATATATTCACTAGTGAATAACATTCGAACGACCGAACTGTATTCATACGCGCTGTCAAAACAAACAAACTGGCGGACGGTGACCTACCTGTCAACGATTGAGTCACGATAGATGGCAAAGGATTGTTGGCACTTGTGCCTTAATTTCGATAAAATAATACAAAATGTAATCGCTGTCAGTAATTATATACAAAATGTATGCCAAAAAAGACCTATCAACTACTCTGACCCATAGCCTACAATCCATTCTACAGTAGCTGTACATAGAAAATGCCTCCACAACTTTGCATTTTCTTCACCGCATGTCCTTTTGTTAATGCAGATTTCTACTCATAAAAATATCTCGTCAATCAACAACTATAGTCATCTGAATCCAGCACAGCACAAACATATTTCAAGTATGCGGCGCATTTTGAATCCCATTGACAGTGAGTGTCAGACGTGTTGGCGACTGTATGTGGGTCTTCATTTAAAATTTATTTTGACATGTTTCTGTATGTTTTTGTATCATAAACTATCACAGTTAAATTGAATACCAGAGAGGTTTGAATTAGATCCTGGTTGATATGACAGTAAGTCAAAAAAAAGTTGGAAAATTTGTACCTACTCTGTCCCAGTTACCCAGCGAACCTAATAACACCTTTCATTCATCATTTCTATATGTAAGGAGAATTTATAACAATTCACGTTACTGCTTAAATATTGGCTGCAAATTACATTTGTGTGTGTTATGTTATAAATAGGATCTTGCATTCGTGTTCATGATTATTGGATTTATTAAATTCGCCTTTTTTTCAAACGATAAAAAACTCGCTAAAGCTCGTTTTTATCGTTTTAAAAAGACTCATTTAATAAATCCTATAATCAAGAACACTCATGTAAGATCCTCTATGTATAACGGATTCATGCTTTTGATCATAAAACTAAACTATGACTAGGAATCCACCGTGGGTATTAATACTCTGCCTAGGGATCAACAACTCACGCAGGTTCGAACGAGGCCCTATTGCTTTAAGCCTCATATGATGCCCATCACGAATCAACTATTTGCCGCGTATATATTGCAATAAAATAAAAAAGGAAAAGAATCTCTAGTGAGTGTAGATAACTTAGTCTGTCTCTAGTAAACAATAGTTAACCCTTCTCTTGCTGAATTTTAAAATACATTTCTCCTTCTTTACCCATGCCCTGTTGTATAATTACATATATATTCACTGTGTACAAGTATTTCGCTGTGCAATCACTGCTGTGGAGTGCACTGGTTGCACAATCAACTTGTAAATAGTGCAGACCCTGATGAGACAGCTCCTGCAGGAGCTGTCTCATCTGGGTCTTCACTATTTACAGGTAGGTATATTGAAGTAAATAGCAAGCGAAGGGTTAAATAATTACAATCA
This sequence comes from Azorinus chamasolen, assembly GCA_963576725.1. Classification (NCBI taxonomy): domain Eukaryota; kingdom Metazoa; phylum Mollusca; class Bivalvia; order Cardiida; family Solecurtidae; genus Azorinus; species Azorinus chamasolen. Next base: position 47,050,156 of record OY755236.1, read on the forward strand.
AGATTACTACGATGAAAATGGCGTTTCTTCTTACGAGCCATTATACAGTTACACTTCACTAATCCGAAAACTCTAATAAGTACCGTTGTATATATTTAACCCTTACAACGCTGAATTTTCAAATGGTCTATTCCAAATTTCAAACAGGTCAAGCTTATGGTAAATATTTAGGGATTTTTCTACTGAAAAGTGTAATATGACAAACAATCAGACCATGATGAGAGGGCTCCTTAAGGAGCCGTCTCATCTGGGTATACACTGTTTGCAAAGGACATTAAATAGTGACTGGTGTCCCGCATAACAAGAGTTATTGCAGATGACAGCTTAAAAACTGGGTGGGCGTGGAGTTTTCTGCATGATATTCACCCCGCATTCAGCTGCCATCTGTTTAAAGTGTGTTCGATTCCTCTTTACTAAACTTCTCGTAACAGCAAGTGTGTTTACAGTTTTATATATAACAGTGTATCTCACATATCGTGGCCAGCTCTTCCAGTTGAAACAGATATTATTCGGAGTGTCTAATTGTATGAATACATTATCCCCATGATAACATTGTCTTTGACAGAATTTCATTAAAACTGTCAAGTGGCAGTAGATAGAAACAGAACGATAGTCATATTATGTGCATTTACAATGGACGGTGTAAGCTTATAGTTCAACGACCGAGTATTTCTTGTTTCACTGGTTTCTCTTTTTAGTACAGCAGACAGTGTGTTGTTTCTCAAACTAACCAGTAGATTAAAGTGCAAGCTGCCTGCACTAAACGTGAAAAAGATAGAATTTATCTGAGTAACAAGAATGACTTTATATACTGTGTTTTATTTGCTATATGCAATACAGTGAAAACTTGATTATTCGAACACTCAAATACGTACCATTATGATCTTTAAGCGGCAATATTTCTAAAGATCCAAGTATCGACATTTTCTCTATATTTTCTATTCGAAAACGTAAAAGTAGATCACATGGCAGACGTAGAAATGGTAATATTAAGCGTAAATTACGTCGTAATATGTCTATTCATGATTTACATACTGTTCTAAAACAAACTGGTAAACATTCTATGTTATCTTGTTTATCGTCTTTACCCTTTTCCTGTCTTAAGTCAATAGACGAAGAGGCTGATAAAATCTATATGCGTACAGATCCGTTAATTAATACTGCCTCACTTATACAAAGTTACACACAGCATGTTCTTCGTCCACGTATTGATAAAGAATCTGAACATAAAAGACATTTTCTGAAACTTCAGTTCCTAAATAAAGGTATCGATTTTATTGATATTCAAAGTATATTTCGTGATAAGAATGTAATCGATGCTATTTCCAAATATTTCATCAACTCTGAATCACCTATCATCTGTTATAAATATAATAAACCTATTAGAAATGTTATTTTGAACTACAATAAAATTGTCTCTGACTTAAATATTGATGTTAATACCCCTATTTCTTGAGATTGTAGCATTTCTAGCTTTTGCTATAAACCAGTTGGTCATGTCATTACTGGTAATTTTGATATCATTAAGGATAAACGTCTCAGGACCCTCCTAACTAAAGGACCTAAATATAGATTACCTTCCCTTATTGATTTTGACGCTTGTCGAACTCATATTGCGGAAGCTATTCAAGAATTCTGCATCAAATGGTGTCGACGAGAACATGCTGATGTTAATGCCCTTTCGGATTGGAAGAAATGTATTTTCGATATTATTGATACACGAATAACTTTTTACAAATCAAATAACCATCTTTTACCACCTCGACCTAGAGTTACATTTCGCTACTTGAAGAAAAACATTTCTAATTTTCATTCAGATTATGTTCTTGTTCCTGCTGACAAGGCATCAAACAATGTAATCATTATTTGAAGATTGTATTATGTTGATGTTTTAAAGAAGGAGCTAACTGATTCAAAAACTTATATAACAGTTCAAACACCTGAAAAAGATGTAGTCTCGGAACATGTAAAAATGTGCAATGATTTTAAGTCTGGTCCTAACATAAAACAACATAAACTTTCTACTTTGTACTGGATTCCGAAACTACATAAAAACCCTTATAAGTCGCGTTTTATTGCCAACTCTAGCTGTTGTACCACTACTAAATTATCTATACTTTTGACGTCCTGTCTTACTACGATCAAAGAACATGTTAAACGCTACTGTGATAAAATATATGAAAATTCTGGTATTAATGTTTTTTGGTCCATAAAAAATTCAAATGATGTTTTAACAAAACTTGAAAATGAACAGTATAACATTTCTTTACTGAGCTCTTATGATTTCTCTACACTCTATACTACTCTACCTCACCATCTTATAAAGGATAGACTTATTAAATTAATAGAAAAAACCTTTGCCAGAGAAAACAAAATGTTCATTGCTTGTAATGTTCAACGTTCATTCTTTTCGAATTCAGAAGTTGAACATTACACAATGTGGACTTGCCTTGATGTTTGTAGATCTCTTACCTTTCTTTTAGATAATATATTTGTGCGTTATGGAGATACCATATATCGTCAAGTTGTTGGTATACCCATGGGTACAAATTGTGCCCCTCTTGTTGCAGATTTGTTTTTGTATTGCTACGAGAGGGATTTTATGCTTAGCTTAAAACCTGATACACAGACCGATATTGTTAATGCTTTTAATAAAACTTCAAGGTATTTAGACGATATTTTGAATTTAGATAATCCTTATTTTGATACTATGGTTTCTTCAATCTACCCAAAAGAACTGTCTTTAAACAAAGCTAATCAATCTGACATTAATGCTTCATTTCTAGATTTGAATCTTTCAATTACAAATGATAAAGTTTCGTCCAAAGTATACGATAAAAGAGAAGATTTTAATTTTAAAATTGTTAATTATCCTTTTCTAGATGGGGATGTGCCACGTTCTACATCTTATGGTGTTTATATTTCTCAACTTATTAGGTTTGCCCGAGCCTGTTCTTTGCTTGAAGATTTTAACAGACGTAATTTAGTTATAACTGATAAACTTCTTAAGCAAGGTTACAGATATCACAAACATCGGAAAACCTTTTCTAAATTTTATTATCGAAATTTACCTCTCATTAGTAAATATAATTGCAATCTACGGACGTTACTGCGACAAGGCATTTCTCAACCAGAATTTTATGGGGATGTTATCTACAAACTTAGGAAAATTCGGGGTCATATCCATTTTCATGATTTGTTTATAAAACGCATTAAAAAATTCAAAAAGAAAGGTTATGATCCTATTATATTGCAACACACTGCATGTTTGGTTATCGACCCTTTTACAGTCGGTAGCTACGCTTCCCTCTTTGCTTGCGCGATGACAGACCGAGGGTAGTACTCTATGATGGTATACTCTTAAACTTGGATACAGGAGGAGCTTACCAGACTCATGTATTATTTTTTCCCTGTCGTGCCCTTAACGGCTTACCTGCAGGTGCTCTGACTTCAGCAAAGTCATTGAGTACATATTTGACGGATTGTCACAGTTATTATGCTATGTTTTACATGTTGTCCTGTGTTCACCGTCGTCTATGTTGTGGGTAAGTCCAGCGGGGATACCTTTATTTACAATATTTGTAAAGTTAGGGTGACTTTGAGAGAAGTGTGAGGTTAGGACGTCCGTAAACCGGTTTAAACCCCCAGTGGTGTTTTTGCTGCTGACCGTGCCAAGGCGGTACTCTCTTTGTCACCCTTCCTTTTGTTTGCATTGCGTCTTTGTGCTTGTGGTTTGTTCATGTTGTGGAACGTTTGTCCCTGGTTCTTGTGTGTCTTTTGGTGTTTTCTGTGTTCATTTCGTGTGTGTGTGTGTGTGTGCGTGTGCGTTTGGGTGTGTGGTTGTGTGTGTGTGTGTGTCATGCTGTCTATCGGTGTTTTGGTGGTGGTTGCGTCTTGCATGTGGCTTTGCCTGCTTGACTTTACTACTTTTCCATTTAACACAATTGGCATCTTAGTGCAGCCACATGCCTACACATACATATATTATTCATTACTAAATGTTCGTAGTATCGAGTTTTTACTGTTATTCGTGTAAAGTACAACAAGTCTTGAAATGAACAAAGAGGATATATTGACCTAAATAAGTCCACTTTAATCAGTCCGTTTTAATTACCAACAAATGCTATATTTTCTAAAATATCACTCGAATCTTCAAATCGCTTCAGTTATTCATTTAAACCATATCAGCGCCTTTTAACATATTTGCAAACAGAGTAGGGGCCATCTGATCAAGGTCTGCTCTGTTTGCTTACGATTTAATATAGATCTGATTCTAGTTTCTGTCATGTCAACAAAGTATTTTGTTCCCATGCCAATACATGTATAAAAACTCAGCTAATTATTATTCAGGGTGTCATTAATTATTACATGTATATGAATATTCATGGAGTAAAAGATCAAATCCTTTTTTACTGAACAATTATCATGCATTGTGCTTCAAATTTAAGCATGCTGAACAACTTTGGATCTGAACAACTGTCGACTTCCCCTGTTTCAAAGTATACTTATCTTCCACTTCTGCAGTCAAAAGAATATCCTGATGTTTAACAGTCAAGATAGTAATCGGATTGACTTTATTTTGATCCTAAATGTTTGTAATGCATACAATGAAGTAGTTTTAACCTATTCAGCCATATTAATTTTTCATGTAAAAGGCGTTATTTCTTCTATGTGTTTATGGGAACACGATCAGGGTTTAAAACAGCTTGGATCAGACGCCGAATTACTCTGTGTCTCGTCTCATCTGTATCCAATCTGTAATGTAATCACAAAAATTCGTCACCGGGACTGAATGGATTAAGAAAACAAAACTATGTTCAAGTAGAAAGTGACTTTCAAATGTGTATCAGTGTCTTGGATGATTTATTGTGATTGGAAATTCCTTCCTTGTTAGAGCTTAACCTTTACTCCGCTATCCACGACATCTCTCGAAATTGCAAACAGCTTGGATCTAGATGAGACACCAAGTAGCCCGGTGTCTCATCAGGAGCCAAGCTGTTTGACACTCGATCAATATTTTCTTAAAAGTTTATTTTGATTGAAGTAGTCAAAACTGCAGTGGATCCAACTCTGAGCAGGCATTAGTTTTTACTGCTGGGTAGGAGTTAATCTCGATACCGAATTAGAAACATGATCAAAGTGTCATCAAAAACAGATTCCATATCAGGTCTCAACTACTAACATTTTAGGCAGGTCTCGTTGCCTTATAACATCCAGTAATGAATACATACCGTGGTCAAGCACGATAAAAACAATCTTACAATTTATATGCAATTTCAAATGCTTTGTCATCTATAACTTTAATAGTAAATTCCACTTCAACTTTCTCAACGTGTCGATCTTCAGAACCCACCTTTAAGCCTTTACTTCATGAATATTCGTGTAAGAAATTATTACATCATGAATATTAATTAGATCATTTTTATGAGTGAATTGAACACATGACAGCTGGCCATTAATAGTCTCTCAAAAGCTTGATCGAATCGTATGTAATCAACATTGCACCTGATCAAAATTGAGCTGACATTATTGCTTAGTATAAATAATATTGGCCTAATACACATTGTGTTTACGATTGTGATCCTGAAATGAATAATTAAACGTCAATTGTTCGAGATTGTGTGGCCATTCACATACTATCTAAAGTGAAACAAACACTGTATTGCAGCTGTTCATTAGAATCGTCCCCCTACCGGTTCTAATGAATATCTAGCTCGAGTTTGGCTAAGAAATACGAGATACTGATAGTTTAGTGTGACTCTAATCTACAACGTGAACTACTGTACAACTGTCTTGGGTGACCATTCTTTTATCTAACATAGGAGCCTTAAAAGCAGATAGTTGCTTACTGCAGGGAAACATTATTGGAGCTTTCTGCAACAATTTCGACCTGCATTAAGCTACCATATGTCTAAAAACCAGATTAAGACCTTGTTTTAATGGTCGCTTAATACTGTTTATGAATTTAGCAATTATGCAATATCACAATGTTTTGCAACATCACAGCGAATTTTTCCCACAACTGTAAAGCAAATCTATCACGACGATTTTTTCACGCCACGCGAAGTATTCGTCGTGGTGAGAAATACCTATGCGCAATGCTTTAACCCTTCCCCTCACACAAACGTGTTTTCAAGCATTTGCAAACAGAAAAAGACCCAGATCAGGGTCTGTTCTGTTTGCTAGTGGAATTTGAAAGATCCAATTTTTCACTTTCTAAAATGGCTACAATGTTGCACCTTGCATATTTCATTATAAGTATTTTGTCCATGAATATTCAGTAGGTATTGATATTTGTAATAAATATAGAAGATGGAAAGGGTTAAATAACGTTTACAGCATTTCTACTGACAAGACGCCAGGTAACAGGGAGTTGTGTGTATAAACCATTTGTTTGCAAACAACGATATTTATTAAAGCATGTCGCACAAGACATACGGCACCAAAACTGTTTGCATCTTCCATTGCAAACTTATCACCCTGCCTAAGCGGAGGAGTGGGGTGCATTTTCTACTGTTCGGCTATACTACTGCTATTGCAATACTGTAGCTGCTGCTAGACTACTGCAGCTGCTGTTAGACTAATGTAGCTGCTGCTAGACCACTGCAACTGCTGCTAGACTACTGCAGCTGCTGTTAGACTAATGTAGCTGCTGCTAGACCACTGCAACTACTGCTAGACTACTGAAGCTGCTGTTAGACTAATGTAGCTGCTGCTAGACCACTGCAGCTGCCGATAGACTACTGCAGCTGCTGCTAGACTACTGTAGCTGCTGTTAGACTAATGTAGCTGCTGCTAGACCACTGCAACTGCTGCTAGACGATTGTAGCTGCTGCTAGACTACGACAACTGCTGCTAGACTATTGTAGTTGCTGCTAGACTACTGCAACTGCTGCTATTGCAATACTGTAGTTGCTGCTAGACTACTGCAGCTGCTGCTATTGCAATACGGTAGTTGCTGCTAGACTACTGCAACTGCTGCTAGACTACTTTAGCTGCTGCTAGACTACTGCAACTGCTGCTAGACTACTTTAGCTGCTGCTAGACTAAGACAACTGCTGCTAGACTACTGTAGCTGCTGCTAGACTACTGCAGCTGCTGCTATTGCAATACTGTAGTTGCTGCTAGACTACTGCAACTGCTGCTATTTCTACCACGGCTTCTAATAGATGCACTAAGATGGTCCGATTGCACAACGCTCTAAGGGAAAATTTACACAGTTTGATTTTTTTCTGCACACTTTCTATAAAAACAACAACACCAAAACAGTGACATTTCGCCATTAAATGTCAATTGGAACTATGTGTTTAAATAACTATTCAGTTTTCTGAAATCCGTCATACACGATTGTTTAATATCCTCTTAGATATTTATGTTTGCCTATTTGCTGGAACTGGTGAATCCAAGACAACATCTATAGCCATAGTTCCTATAAAAAAGCAAATGCCACTATTTTAATAACATATTATATTTCAAAGGTAATATAACACCGTGCACACCGGTATATTGAACTGTAATATCTAACAAACGTTACTAATTCATCCTTATCTTGCAATATCTACTGAAATTGGATTTGGGACAATTTTGACTACTTCCGAGTTGATCAAGATTTTGAGAAACTATATACCGAGGGTCAAACAGTTTGGGTCCTGATTAGACGTCGAGTTACTCGGCGTCTAACTGGGACTACAGCTAATACCAGCCATGTCACGCAACGCGGGATAGGGGATAACAAACATCAAACGCCTTCTCGGTGGTGAGTGTCGGTGAAGAGAGCTTGGTGGTGGGAATCTTAAAACCTGAGATCAATTAATCCTTTCCTTCATATAAATCGTTTTCAGGATTTTGCAAGCAGAGTAGACCCAGATGAGACGGCTTCTTCAGGAGCCGTCTGATCAGGATCTGCTGTGTTTGCTTATCAAATCCTACACGATCTGACTCTATAGTCTCTTTATGCCATTATAAACAAGAAATATCTTTTAAAAAGATATTCAGCGGCATTCAAATATTGACATAATGTACAAAACAATAATGATATTAAATCTCTGCCAAATTAATTTCAATGTTTGGAGATTCTGTTAGTACAGGGAACTAGATCTATGAAGGGTTGGTTGTTATTATACTAGCAGAGAAACATGCAATGGAAATGACTTGAGTAGAATAAGCAATTACATGTATGGAAAAAAAATCAAGTTACTTTTATAGGAAATCACTATTTAAATGTACAATGTCAAAGTAATTTTTTAAAACTATTTGAAGTTAGTTCGTCATTTTACCTATTATAAAAATGTACATGAAAGCGCGTATACTTATATTGATATGAAGATAACTAATTGAATACACTTTAAAGCATACAGAATTTAGTTTTTGTTTGAGCAGAGTCTGTAATTACTTAAAGAACGGTATTTATCTATAGACTGGATCAACGCATTAATCGACGTGTGTGCATCATCATTAGTGACACCATTAACTGAATATACATGTATTTTTAAAACAATATAAAGTTAGCAACCTCAACCTACTTCATCGATCCAAAGCCCCAGGTGATAGAGCAGTAGCACTAGCCTTCAGTAAATAGCTTTATATAGTTATGATATGTTTGTTACCAGTTGAGGTATTTGGCTAATGTAGAACACTCTCGTGATACAGGGTATACTATTATGTATGTTAAACTGGCACTGTATAATTATATTAGCGTGACTGTTATGTGTATGTTACGATGTTATGATGATGAGCTTGTATGCTTAAGTCAAAATAAAACATCTGTTCTGTTCTTTATATCACAGAGAGAACAACCAGATCCTTAATTGGTGCTGTGGTCGGGGATAGTAATTAATAATATTAATGCCACTACTCTAATATACTAAACAACATTTCTTCTTTATTTCCTATGGCATTGGCTGTGAATTATGGTGGTTGCGGCAAATTGCCTGTTCGTCAAAGTGGACTTGATCAAATGTGGTATTAAATTGATAGCAAAATGATAATAAAAGTTTGAAAGTTTAATAGCGGTTTTTGGCAAACTGGCAATAATGCTCAGCAAGCATTACCATGAGGTGATAAGTACGATAATGGGTTAGGAACTGATATAAAGTATGGCACACCAAAAATTGAATAGTCAAAATTGATCCACACCTTTTGAGGATAATATATAGTTTTACTCAGTAATATTGTTTATGTATTATATAATCTAGTTTTGATAATGATCAAAGTAATAAATAATTCATATTTCTTTACTGATCATGGTAATAAATAACTATGCGACTACAGTATTGTACATGTATATGAATCCACCAACAGTTGAACAACATTTTGGGTGAAAACAATAAGCATAAAGTGAGTGGCAAATAGTTTGGACCAAGACCAAAATCAAAACTGAATGGGATAGTAACTCATTAGTAAGGTGTTATGTGGTCTAGGGCTGTTTTAATGACTAAACAATGTGACTATTGTATTTGAAAGCACCTCTTTATCACTCCTTGTACCCAAGGTTGAGTAAGTGTAAGGCTAATCTGAATATGTCACCTGCTTAGCTAATATCCTGATCTGTATAAACCAAAAATATTGGACCACATATCAATATTTAACATATAGATAGTTATTTAATGAGTTTGATTATTCAAATTTTGCTTTTTAATACAAATTTTCAATTTTTGCCGAAACGTCCTAGGCCGAAAAAATAGAGGGCCAAAACGTCCTGGGCCGAAATATCCGGGGCGAAACTTCCTAGGCCGAAACGTCCTACATTCATTTGGCTGTATGCCAGTCAAGGAATTAACTAATGAAAATACAGTTTACTACAAAATAATATAGGTCATATGCAAATTACAATGCAACATAGTTTCTGATTGGTGGAAAACTGGAACAAAAGTGAAAATAGACAGCTAGCCGCTGAAAAATCAGCTAATTGATATTCACGACGTCATTATGTTTATATGAATATTAAACAGAAAAACGGCTAAACAGCTTTACCAATATACATGTAGATGAATCTATACATTTGTGCAAATAGTTTCGATACAGATGAGGTATAGAGGAAGTCGGCATGTAAGGATAGGTATGCTACTTATGTTACTTGTACAGTAGAGTTTATCTTAAGCGACTTTGAATTGATTGAACGCAGAAATCTTATAAAGCAGGTGGTTGCTTAATGCTTGGCAAAAGTAATGCAGAAAGGAGCTTTCTATATTACTTTTGACTTGCATTAAGATATCACCTGACCTACAGACCCATAATTAAACCTATCTTTGATGGTCGCTTAAGACAGGTTCTACTGTATTTCGTTGCGTGTAGCAAATATTCACTGAAAACAAAATCAGTAGTAAGTGCTATGTTAAATATTTCTTTCGATGTCTCACTGTATTTGATGATAGCCTACTGTAACGACACAATGTTTTGGACGAGATCCGTACAAATTTGGGAATCATTTAGAAGTTGCAGAAATGTTGATTTATATTTACACGGGGCATGGTCGTCCAATATCGGCTTTGTTAAGTCATTAACATGAGACACTTGTAAAATCCTTTTCGGTCAAATGTATCTTATAAATAATATGTAAACGGTATTTTGTGATCAAACAGGTTAAAGTAGATATTTATCAGTTTACATGTTTTCTTGCTGTTTAATCCATTACAGTAAAACCCCTCTAATCCGGTCCCATCCGGAAATTTCAGAGACGCTTTTCCGTGTCTCCCACCCGCATATACTCTCCACCCAGGGGTTAAAATGGGTACCTGTAAGGGTCACTCGCCGGTACTGCGGCTGCATGATTGCGCCATATGTTAGCAGTGCTCATTATTGTAGGCCAATGACTCAATGATCAGGGGAGTAAATGTACAGTCGGCTGAACGGTCATTCGGACTGAAAGTAGACTATAACTAGGTACTTTACTTTACTTTACTAATGCGACCACTTAATGAATAAACATTGGTGTCTTTATAAGCAGTTGGTTGCTTAATGCAGGACAAAATTAATGCAGAAAGCTCCTCTAGAAGCTTTCTGCATTACTTTTATCCTGCATTAAGCTACTACCTGCATCTAACGCCCATAATTATACCTCTTTTAGGTGGTGGCATTAGCGAGGTTTTACCGTACTCCATAAATAATAAGCTTTCCTACGCCTTTGCAAACAGCCCAGGTCAGACGGCTTCTATAGGGGCCGTATGATCAGTGGCTGCTGTGTTTGCTCGTACATTTTGTGTACTATATAATAGACCTGATTCTACAGTTTCTGCTTTGGTAGCAATTTAATATGTCCATGTACTATTATAAGAAGAAATCGAATTAATATTCATTACTATTTCTTACATGACTATTCATGGAGTAAAGGGTTAAAGTTCACTCAAGACTTAGTGGTAGTTTTATATGAAACAACTGATGCAGTGGTAATTGTTCAGTACAGTGTGGACCGCGTTAAAGGTTCTATTAAGTAAGTAAGTATTGTGCCAAATACCGTCGTCTGCGAACTATGCGGTCTGCTCTGTTTTTTTTTTTATTTTTATGCCCCCGTTAACGATAGTCAGGGGGCATTATGTTTTGCACATGTCCGTCCGTCAGTCTGTCCGTCTGTCACGCTTTCAGGTTCAGTTGGTTGTCACAGTTTTTCAAGTGTTATAAGTCAGTACTTTCTACACTTGTACACATGAAACTTCACATACACATCAGTTACCATCTGTGCTATCATTTGTCACCCCACCCATACTGCCCGCAAGCCAAAGGTCGAGGTCAAATGACTTGGACATTTTACGTGCAGTTGGTTGTCACATTTACGTGAAGTTTTTTGTCACAGTTTTTTCATTGTCTTATATCTCCCTAGCCACTGTAGCTATTGCCATGGAAATGCATATACACATTAAACACCATCCATACTTTCATTGAACACCCAGCCCATGCTGTCCGCAAGCCCAAGGTAAAGGTCAAATGACTTGGAAACTTTACGTGCAGCTAGGCAAGCACCTGCACGGGGGGCATCACTGTGTCTTACAGACACAATTTTCTAGTTTAAATTGTCTTCTTTTTGTTTCAAAAAGCATAATTAATCATAACACTGAAGGGTTTGGATCCTACTGAGACGCCACGTTACTCAGCGTCTCATTTGTATCCAAACTGTCTGCATTGGTAATCACACATTCGCCATTTGTAGCAAAATAGCTTAATTTAAGGGCAAAGTAATTCGAACAATGACCTGATTTACCGAAAAAAAAACAACAAAAAGGAATTAAGCATAAGAAACCGTAACTACATGTAATGTTTATAGTCTACATTAGCCAGATATCCTGGAAAGTCGTCTGCGTACCTTAATGCTATTGAACAAACCTAAATGATTAAATAAATTGTCTCCAACGATCATGATAACAATGTTTAAGCTGCGAAATTTATTACCGAATCGTAAATTTCAGTCTGCACTGTATCATCCTGACCTGTGGTGCTTCCCAGACATCACTCTGTCTTCATTTTACTTTGCTTTGAACATGAAATCTGGTCTACTCGATTCTGTCTTCGAATGAAGTGATATGCCTTTACTGAAGTGTGTCCAATGTGTTACACATATTTGTGATTATTTAAATCAGTGTTGTGAATTTGATATAAGCTATAAGTGATTTTACATATAAATTAAACCCATGTGCAAATTTTAACCCTTTACCCAATAGCCTGTTTCTAGTTTTGAAGACATATGACCACTTAAAGCAGGTTGAAAGTAAAGCAGAATGCGCCTTAAGGCGCATTCTGCTTTACTTTCAGCCTGCTTTAAGCTACCACCTACTAGGATATAGAAAATATTTATTATGCAATATGTTCATGACTGTATGAATTTGAACTATTTTCTTCAGCGGAGGAATAAATCAAACACGCTAAAAAGCCGCTTCTATCAGGTAACGGGTTAATTAATGCACTTTGTAGGTAGATGTCATTTAGATCAATACCGGTTGAACCTATTTTGTGTTTGTTGTTGAATATGTTTGTACTTTTTGTTGTATTTGATTATACATTTGTAATGGAACTACAAAATTAACCCGTATGGAAATATAATGTCTGCTAAATCTAGATCTGGCAATTGCGATTACTTCGATCAAGCTTTTGAGATAAGATTGAGAAAGCTTCAAATAGCTTGGGTCAAGATGAAACGTAGAGTTACTTGGTGTCTCATCAGGGTCCATGCTTATAAAGCTTTTTAGTTGAGTCTGAGTTCGTTCTCAAGCTTTTGATTTGTCCGATTTGAGTTCTCAAGCTTTTGATTGGTCCGATTTGAGCCAAAGGCTCAAATCTGACCAATCAAAAACCTTGAGAACGAACTCAGACTTAAATAAAAGTTTTATAAGCATGGACCCTGAACTCAAAGTGTTTGCAAATGCGACACAGGTGGCAGATGGCGGGTAAACCCGGTACCTCATAGGCTATTTTAGATTCACACTCTTTGAATAAATCTAACGAAAAGGAGCATATACTAGAAAATGGAATATTTAAGAATTGTGTAGTCTCCGAACCATTGTGATAAATAGAGCATTTGCTCCTATGGATCAAATGCTCTATTTATCATAATGGTTTCAAAAAGTGACATTTGCGGGAGTGTCAGAATGCGCCAGTATGAGATAATGGGTGCATCCTTAATGGATTATACTTTATTGGTGCATCGTAATTCCCAAATGATTTATTTAACCCTTTCACCGCCGCAGTCGCATAAATGCACCACGACAAATAGTGCAGTCCCATCTCTATTTCTATATATGTGCTTTATTCCTTTGAAATTTGCATTTATTTATCTCATTTCCTTATTTTACTGAATGATTTAACAAATCTGGATTGCAAACGGCATTTAGAAATTTGACGCCGAAAGGGTTAACCATTTTAACCCGAGACACGCATGAGCTGTCATGTGCAAACAGTGTAGAACCAGGTCAGAGAGCTTTTAGAGGAGATCTCTGATCAGTCTGCATTGTTTGTCATTCAAAATAATCTAGCAATTTCATGAATTTTCATCTGCAAATTTAATCAAATGAAATGTTATCATAGATCATTAAACAAGAGAAATGTCACATTGACACACCATATAGAATCAGATCTATGGCAGTTTTCAGTTTTAGCTAACAAAACAGGTCTTAATCAGATAGTTTCTGTTTGCAATTTCGTCAAGTCCCATGAATCTAAATATACACGTTGTTTAGAATATATCAATGACCCATTACTGGTGAATTAGACATCATGCCATACTAGCATGACTAGGTATAATGTATTTACTTATTCTCATGTTGAATATTAAAATAGGATTACATACACAGTAGAACCCCTCTAATGCGACCACTTAATGAATAAACATGGGTGTTTTTATAAGCAGGTGGTTGCTTAATGCAGGGCAAAAGTAATGCAGAAAGCTCTGAGCTTTCTGCATTACTTTTTGTCCTGCATTAAGCTACTACCTGCATCTAGCACCCATTATTATACCTCTTTTAGGTGGTCGCATTAGCGGGACTTTACTGTACAGTGAATACTAATCAACTGAACAATTCTAAAGTTAAACCAGTTGTAGCCACTAAATTATAATGCCAATGTCTGTACTATTCGCAAATGCAGATGTGTACGCTAACAACATAAGGAGTGTTAATAGTATTTTTCTAATAGGATGTTGACAGGTAATTACATGTAGTAGGTCCCAAGATTCTACTTATAAATATAAAACGCATGTTTTGGTAGAATAAGGAATAATTAAAAATAGTCTGATAAATTGCAACTGTTAAATTGACTTTAAAGTGGACTTAAAAAAAACCCGTAACCAAAATTTCTAAGTTAAAAAGGGCCATGATTCTGTCAAAATGCTCTTGCCTACAGATGAAGCTTGTGGTGGTGAACAAGTGTTCCAAGTTTAATGCTTAATTCAAAAGGTTACAGGCAAAAAGTTGACTTTAACCAAACCTTAACCAAGGTGTGACGCGGACGCGGACGCGGACGCGGACGAGGACACGGACGCGGACGCCGGGGCGAGTAGGATAGCTCCACTATTCATCTAATAGTCAAGCTAAATATGGTGTTATAGTGTATGCGGTTTTATACAAGTCCATATCATCATCACAATAAAAAAAATTCAGATAATATCAAAGAGGCCCGACAGCAGTTCAGTTAACTAGAACAAACATGTACATGTAGATATGTATTTATTTCAAATTTACGATTACAGCAAAACCTCTCTAAACTGAAATCCTAATTGAGAAGAAGTTAGGTACTTTAAGGTAGGTGGCTGTTAAATGCAGGGTGAAAGTCGTACACCCTTCATTAATTATAAGCTGCCACCTATCTACAAGACCGATATTTATACTAAATTGACCGTCCGATTTAGAGAGATTTTTACTGTAAATAGAGAATATAAATGTAAACGAAAAGAGCGGGATGCATTCCGTGACATTTTAGGATTTTCAATTAAGTTACGCAACATTATAATCAGTTTTGTTTGAATAAGACATTCATACGGCTGCGCTACATATTTCTAGATAAGGTTATAAATTCCTTGAACATTTTCTATCTATTTTAAATTGAAGGAAAATAGATTTAACGTATGACATTTACCGAAAACACTTTTTTTGCGGAAACCATATTTCATCTTGTTTAACCGCTGTGGATAATAACAGCTCAAGTATGAATTTGGTGCACTTTTGTCTACTACCGATTCAATCAAGCTTTTGAGAAACTACTGACCGAGTGTCGAACAGCTTGGATCCGGATGAGACGCCGAGTTACCAGGTGTCTCATCTGGATCCAAACTGTTTGCAAATGCGAGTCATGTCGCGGAAACCTAACAAGGGTAAATATAACGTTGTTAACATTTATAAGAATTCAACTAACTGGTTAACCCTTTCCCTCATATAAACGTGCTTTCACGCATTTGCAAACAGAGTAGACCCAGGTCAGACGGCTCCTACAGGAGCCGTCTAATCAGGGTCTGCTCTGTTTGTTAATGGATTTTGATAGATATGTTTCTTTTCTTTTTAAAATGGCGACACTAGTCCACCTTCCATATTTCGTTATAACAGTTTTGTCTATGAATATTCAGTAGGTATTGAGATTTAGAATAAACATAGAACAGGGAAAGGATTAAGTCTTTAATAAATATATATATTTAGAGTTTAATTATGTACTTAGGAGTTTTCAGATAGCGTATGCTTAACCTTTATCCCGCCGTGAGGATTCGAAGATCTTCAAGGAATAAGTATAGATGATATTATGCTTGCAATTTTACTTTTTGCTGATGACATGGTTGTCTTTTGTAGTTCGCCACATGACTTGCGATATAAATTAGATAAATTAAATGAATGCCGTGAGACTTGGGGATAAGACGTAAATTGCTCGAAACCAAAAGTAATAGTTTTTAGGAAGAGAGGTGGTTTAAATGAAAATGAAATTTGGTCATACGGGTGAGATTTTAGAAACAGTAAATGACTTTAACTACCTTGGGATAGTTTTTAACTGCATTGGGAGCTTTGTTTTAAATCAAGAGTTTATAGTTGGCAAAGGGCTTAGGGTATTGAATGCACTTATGATCGATGTTAATTGTTTGAACCTGAAATGTAGTGTTACCTGTCAGTTATTTGATGCAGTTTTATGTCCTGAGGAGAGGTGATCCCCCGAAAGCAAAAATCGCAATACAAAAAGAGAAATTTGCAGTCTGTTCATGAGCAGTAATTGAAAGTGCAACACTGCTTATGCCCCCTAGCACCGGCTTAAGCGGTTAAGTTCTATTTTAAATTATAGCTATGAAGTATGGGGTTATACTAAATCTAAACAAATAAAGAGAGAGAGAGAGAGAGAGAGAGAGAGAGAGAGAGAGAGAGAAAGAGTACGTTTGTACTTCCAAATTTTGCAAAAAAGTTTATTACACGTGAAAATGTGTACATCGACATACAGTACATGTATATATTGCGAATTGGGTCGATATCACTTGTTTATGAATTGTTACTGTAGACTTATTAAATATTGGTTGAAACTAGTTTCATCACAGAATGTAATATTATCTACTGTATACACTAATTTATTAGCCGATTGTAGTAATGGTGGATAGTATATAACGGTTTCGCTGATGCTTGGATGCATCCAATAATTGTAAACCCGAAACCATTTCAGAATTATTTAAACAAAGATTAGGATATTGTTTTATACAAGGCTGGAACGAGAATATCAATAGTAGTGGTGTACTAGCAACATATAAACATTTTAAAAGCTGCTTTGAATTTGAAGCATATTTAGACACATTGTCATATAAACTTAAAGTTTACCTTGCTAGGCTGCGCCTGTCTTCACATTCATTAAAATCGAATCCGGAAGGTTCGGCAGAAATGAAAGATATTGTAGTTACTGAGAAACTCGTGATATTGAAAACGAGTTTCAGTTTGTTTTTATACGTAGTTCATACACAGACCTGTGTGAGAAGTATACAGTTCTATTATTATGTAAGACCAAGTTTTGTAAAATTTTGTCAGCTACTTCAAAGTTAAACCCGTCAGGAATTTGTTAAACTTGCTCTATATACATATATGTATAAAGTGTTCATTTTGCAGGAGAAGCACACTTGTTAACTCTTACGCATAAGTTATCTCAAATCTGAATAGACAATACTTAATACAAAACTTTAATGTCAGTTTCTCGCCATGTAATGATTTTGTTCATAATTAAATTGATTGTGATTTAAAGTTACTGTCCGTCTGCAGGCTAATTTGACCTATGTGACATACGCTATGTATATTTATTTATAACAACAATATACGTGGTTGTACAAGTTGAATAAAGATATGTTCTGTTCTGTGATAGAACAATAACTGCTCAAATCTTGATAAGTAAAACATCTCTACAACGACCACTAAATTACATCAAGCATTTTATGTTAAAGGCTGGCGACTGTTTAAAGCAAGGTAAAAGTAAAGCGTTCTGTTTTACTTTTTCACCTTGCTTTAAACAGCCACCTGTCCTAAATAAGAACTAATTAACCCAATTTAGCGGTCGTTATAGAGAGGTTTTACTCTAATATGTGCAAGTATCTTCCAATTTGAACAAGCTTTTGAGAAACTATTGACTGAGTGTCAAGCAATTTGGCGTCTCATCATGATCCAAACTGTAAATTAGAGCCAGATTGTGAATAGCGGGATGTCCAGATAAGATGTGTAGATTAAATCATTTTCAAGAATAACTCTCTGAGACAATTCTTTAGAGTAATCACTACATAGGGTATGCTATAGAAAGGTAGATTTTAGTACGCACTGTAATCTGTTGCTCTGTTAATACAAGCAAGTGACGTTGTTTTTAATGCCACTACCTTAGTAGAGACATAAACATTACAAGCTAACACAACACTCAGTCCCAGCTTAACGACCTGTATGTTGCTGACAATTTGTTCCTGGTGTATAAGGGCCAGATTCCCGAGTAATGGCTTATTTACCACAATAATCATTAAATTAAAAAATCGTTAGCACGGGTTCATCATTGTCTGATAACCATGCATCGTTTGTGTCCCGTATTAACCCTTTCACCGCCGAAGTCGCATAAATGCATCACGACAAATAGTGCAGTCCCAGATCAGACGCCGCCTTTTCAAGGGACTTCACTTTTTGTCTCATTCTCTATTTCTATATGCTTTATTCGTTTGAAGTTTGCATTTATTTATCTCATTTCCTTATTGTACTGAATGTTTTAACACAATTTTAGTTGCAGACGACAAATAGAAATTTGGCGCCAAAAGGGTTAATCCTTATCCAGTTATCCACGACATGACTCGCATTTGCAAACAGCTTGGATACTCTGAGTCTCATCAGGATCCAATCTGTTTGACACTTTATAAATAGTTCCTCGAAAACTTAATCGAAACGGACATAGTCAAAGTTGAACAGGTCCAGATTATTAATTATGTGTTCACATATTTGAGTTAAGCTAATACAATCTGCCTGGACTGTATCATCCTAACATGATATACAATGTACTGCCAATCATCACCGAGTCTAGACGCGTATTTTTACCACGCTGTTAGCGTAATTGTAATAATATTAGTATATATTTCTAATCTAGATCAGACGCAAGATAACTCAACTTACCTGACATATTTATCTTTATACTAAAGAGACATACATGCATCAATAAATTAACGCTTTACTTCATGTCATTGAATAAACCTATTTTGATGATTTTATCCATGTTCTGTTGGCAAGAAAGACACGGCACAACGGAAGGTATAGGCTAAGAGACCATGTGTTGCTTTGTATATGATTTAGTATTTATCAATTAATTAAGATCAAATAAAATGGAAAATTAGGCAAAATGTCAGTACAATTTCTTAGCCATGTATTGTGTATTTTACCTATGCTTCTTTTTAACTACAGACGTTACAAACACTGTACTTCAAAAACCATGTAGAACCTGTCTCAAGCGGCCATCAAAAAGATGTCTAATTATGTGACTGTAAGGCATGTTAATGCAGGTCAAAAGTAATGCATGAAGCTCCTGTAGGATCTTTCTGTATTTCTATCGTCCTGCATTAAGAAACCGCATGCCTTTTAAGAATCATCTGTTCCATAAATAAATGAATGGCTGCTTATGGTAGCTTATACCATATATGTACTATGTATTATATAAAGTATTAAATTAAATAATTATTCTTATTTCACATCAAAATAGCCAAAGCTTGAAGTATGGACACAACTTTTAACTTTCATGGAATATTGAACTGTTATTTCAAGAGTGGGATGCACACTATTTTAATAATTTTCGAGCATCATTCTTAATGTAAACTTAAAATAATATATATGTCATAAACTATTGTGACCTACTGTCATTCATTCATCAGTTCAGGCAATTTGCATACTAGGGAATGTTTGATACTATTTTTATAACCTTTTACTCCATAAATACGGTTTTAACGTCTTTGCTAAAGGAGTACATCCAGATCAGACTGCACAGGGTCTGCTCTGTTTGCTAATGAAAAATATATCCTGATTCTACTGTTTCTGAAAATGCAATAGTTTCCGATGTTCAAACGTGCCATTACAAACAATTCATTTTATTCATATTCACGATGCCATGTTTTTTTACATGACTATTCAGTGAGTAAATTGTTAATCATTCAAAACTTTAAAAAATACACTGTACAGTAAATATCTCTATAACGGCCACTAAATTACATCAGTTATTTTAGGAGCGTTCTGTTTCACTTTCACCTTGATTTAAGCAGTCACCTGTCACAATTTAGAAGCCGTTATAGAGAGGTTTTACTGTATGTATACGTTTGTTAAAACATACAGACATCATAGTGTTTTCTTTCCAAACCAACACCTATCATTCTATTAACGGTTAATGGTAGATACGACGAACTTATTTGGTTGTGTGACAACATCAATTTACTGGTGATTACGCAATATATTTCAAAATGAATGACGAGCAGTTTTCATTAAATATGATAGTACGTTAATCTAACAACGAGATGTTTCCCCGTAAATACGAGCAAGACACATTAAACACCCCAGTGCTAAGATATTTAATTCTCTTGTGGACTGGGAGCACAGCGAATTTATCAATATTTATTGCACAACACCTTTGGAGACGTTATCCATTGCAAGAATGGAAATTAATCTAATCCATGACCTAGTTTTAAGTACATTTTGGTCCTACATAAGCGGATTATTCAAACAAATGTTATACTTGTAAGATGTATCAGGTTAACTATAACATTAAGATGGAATACGGACATGTGTTTTGATGCAACAAAAGGGATGCATGAGTTTGAAATGGCCAATACATTCTCAGACACAAATCCCACTAACCAACAGTGAAAATATAGAACCAGCTCAAACATTTGAATCTGGTACAATTGGACTACTTCCGACTCGATCAAGTTTTTGAGAGACTAATGACCGAGTGTCAAACAGTTTGGATCCTGATGAGACGACGAGTTACTCAGCGTCTCATCTGGATACATGTTGTTTGCAAATGCGAGTGACGTCGTAAATAGCATGAGAAGGGTTATAAGTGTCTACAACATAGTGCTTGTTTACCTGTAAAACAGTAGACTGCCTTGTAATCGCGCATTCATAGTTGAGAATAATGGTCTTGTGAGCGACGTTAGATACTGATTTAATGCATGTGTTTTGAAAGCTTTATTGAATTTTGTTGTTATCAAATTATAAACGAAATAATAAATTCTGGTATGAGTTTCTTCCCAACACGCTTGTTAATAAAAGTTTGCTAGGCTCAGCATTGTTATCAACGAGTGGCTTCAACTATCATGTCAAGTTTAATGCATGCGGGGCACATTGTATTCTTAGTTATTCTGTAAAAAGATAATATAGAATTTAAAACATAAATGCTACCGTTTCAGGTAAACATTAGGAAAACATTTTTAAAACGTTCCAGATATGAAAACAGATGCGATGAAACGTTTTGTCTGCATTGCATTGTGCATAATGTTAAAATGATAGTCTCTACTTGCAACACCTTTTAAAAATGCCTAAAAATTCACAAACCATCTGTTTATATGCTGGAAAGAAGTATACCGAAAGGAAACCAATCGAATAAACACTGAAGAAGACAAATATTTCATGTATTTGATATCGAAGACCCGGTATTATTCGCTAATGTAAGTGTATTGTATTTATTCGCTTTACGTTTTAGTTTGGTAAATGTTCGACATAAGCCGACAATATGTTGTTGTACAGTTAACCCTCTGTATAACGGCCACTAAATTGTGTTATTTAATTGGTATATAGGGCAGGTGGCTGCTTAAAGCAAGGTGAAATTAAAACAAAACGCTCCTGTTCTGTTTTACTTTCACCTTGCTTTAAGCAGCCAACTGCCTTTAATACAAGTTACATGATGTAATTTAGTGACCGTTATAGAGAGGTTTTACTGTACAACAAAAGTGTAAGTATCGAAGAAAACGGTTTATTTTGTATCTATTTTGTTACTATGATAACATTTGAACTGTAATATTGCGTTGTTCATTCAATTCCCATTATTTGTATATTTATCAGAGTTTTGATTAATTTTAAAGAAATAAACTGAAGAAATAAGCAATTCGTTTGATTTTCGACAACTGTAAAGTATTTATGGTTTGTCAATAACAGCAAACTCGTAACGGCGCTAGTTCCTTTGGCTGACTCTAATTAGTAAAATTTTCACTTTACACGACCATGTAAATCCGAACAAACGCTGTTATCATCAAGGACTACCCATGCTTATATCTGGTTCAAAATCACAGTGGGTCACGATGGGAATGGTCCATTGAGTAAGAAATGCTGATATTGGCTAGAGGAATTTGAGTGACAAATAGGGTAGACACAGATGATTCCTCTAAGAGCCGTCTGATCTGGGTTTACACTGTTTGCAAATACCAGGGCACTCGTCTCCTACATTCCACAATATGCGAATTCATGATAATCGGCCCCTTATGAGGATTCAAACCGTTTGGAAACCCCTTTTAAACCTGATAGGACCAAAACTCATAGCTGACGAAATTTACTTGGCGGTGAAAAGGGTTAAATTCCCATTAAAAAGTGATCGTACTGCGCACAGCATAAAATAAATCATTAAATCAAGAGCGTTGCTTGCATGAGAGACTCCTCATACAAACGGTAATCGCTATCAGAGTTACAAATACGGCTGCATTTTGATAATGCAACTCAATAACAACAATCTAAAACGTCTAATTTTAATCCTTAAAGTGCAAGAACATAGTACAGAAGAACCTGTCTTAAGCGACCTTATATCGATTGGACACGGGAATCAGGTGGTTGCTTAATTCATGGTTTCGTTAAGGTACCTCATGTCTTACATATCCTTAATTAGACTTCTTTTTAAGTCGCATAAAACCGTGAACTGTGTAGACCTATATCAAAGGGATTCCTCAGGCTGCCCTGGTTGTCATATAAACCATTGTTTACATTGATAAATGTTGATACATGTTTTTTCATTGATATTCACAGAGAGAGAGAGAGAGAGAGAGAGAGAGAGAGAGAGAGAGAGAGAGAGAGAGAGAGAGAGAGAGAGAGAGAGGATGAGTTCTTTGGCTATACTGCTGGCCGTGCTAGCTATAAGAAATACAGTAAAACCTCTCTATAACGGTCACTAAATTGTGTTAATTAGTTGGTAATTGGGCAGGTGACTACTTAAAGCAAGGTGAAAGTAAAACAGAACGCTCCTATAGGCACGTTCTGTTTTATTTTCACATTGCTTTAAGCAACAACCTGCCTTTTTACACAAAAAACTTGATGGAGTTTAGTGGCCGTTATACAGAGGTTTTACTGTACTTTTGGCCATGCTAGCTATAAGAAATACCACATCCAGAAAAGGTTTAGAATGTGTTACCACAGTATTGTAAAACAAACCCACTCATTTACACGTTTTGCCACAGATATGATGCGTAAATGAAAACATTTTCAAGAATAGCTCCCGTATATCTCCACCAAATCCTATGTTGTGACTACTCTTTAGAATAGTCTCATCGAGAAATGACGATTTTAGTATTTGAATACGCCCCTTTAATATTGCTCTTGAGGGTAAAACAAGGATCTTCTAAACAAAGTTTATTACATTTTGCGTCGTTATTACATTTTGCGTTGCTTAAAAAAAGCCTATCAACGCAAAATGTAATATTGCAAAATGTAATAATTTCCTTTATATATCGAATATCTTTAGAATAAGTAAAACATAATGACACTAGCAACATCGACACTTCATCCAGTACACTCCGATATGTTTCCTGTCGATGACATGAAAATTTCGAGTTTTGACCCGGTCCCCCTCCACTACACTTATCTCCGGCCCTTGTGGTCAGACATGTTATATTGTCGTTATATATACATTTTCTCTTCGAAACTCGCGGATGTAAAGTTGTATAGTATGAATCAGGCCAATTACAAAGATTATTACATTTTTCTTAGTTATTATATTTTGCGTTGCTTAAAAATAAGCTTATCAACGCAAATGTAATAACGCAAAATGCATTTTCACCCTACTCCCTCCCTTTCCCCTTTCCCAGTCCCTTGTTGCCAGAAGAGGTATATTTAAACTTGTATGTCCGTTTCTCTTCGAAAGTCGCGAATATAGTCGTGTACGGAATGAATCAGACCCGTTTTTTCCAGCATAATGTTATAAATCAACGCACTTTGTAATAATTATTACATTTTGCGTCGTTATTACAGTTTTCGTTGCAACATCGCCTTCAAACAGTAATTTTAACACCTTTGCCGTCTGCAGATAACTGAAATACTGTTGGTCGGACGTAAAACCCAACTCACTCACTCACTCACTCACTTTTGTTATTATGGTAACGTAACATATTGTGCTGTATTGAAACTGCATTAATATTATATTTCATTCTCTAGAATTAAAGACAATGTGTACCTAAGCGTCCATGTCATATTTTATCAAACTAACATTTTCAATCTATAATACCCCGTTATATTATCTGATTGTCGGAGAAAATCTATTTTTATCTTTATTCCAGAGAGCATTGCTTGCATTGCATTGGTTCGTACCCTGTGATAGTATGAAAGGACAACGTTACGCTTAACCTTGGCAACAAAATCGAGAAGCACGTTATTAACCCTTTACCACACAGTGACACTATCTTTGGCAAACAGAGTAGATCCAGATCAGGACGTCTGATCAGGATCTGCTCTATTTGCTTTTGCAGTTACATAGATCTATTTATAGTTTCCGATACGGTTAAATGCCATTGTTCATGATGCTATATAACTTTAAGCCACATAGTTAATGTGCGTGAAGTTGGCAGGCAGTTGTTTATTGGCAGTTGGTTATTGAATCTCCAGCTGTCGATTCAAATGTCAATTGGTTATTCAATCTCCAGCTATCGATTCAAAAGTCAATTGATTATTGAATCTCCAGCTGTCGATTCAAATGTCAATTCGTTATTCAATCTCCAGCTGTCGATTCAACTGTCAATTGGTTATTCAATCTCCAGCTGTCGATTCAACTGTCAATTGGTTATTCAATCTCCAGCTGTCGATTCAACTGTCAATTGGTTATTCAATCTCCAAATGTCGATTCAACTGTCAATTGGTTATTCAATCTCCAGATGTCGATTCAAATGTCAATTGGTTATTCAATCTCCAGCTGTCGATTCAAATGTCAATTGGTTATTCAATCTCCAGCTGTCGATTCAACTGTCAATTGGTTATTCAATCTCCAGCTGTCGATTCAACAGTCAATTGGTTATTGAACCTCCAGCTGTCGATTCAACTGTCAATTGGTTATTCAATCTCCAGATGTCGATTCAACTGTCAATTGGTTATTCAATCTCCAGATGTCGATTCAAATGTCAATTGGTTATTCAATCTCCAGCTGTCGATTCAAATGTCAATTGGTTATTCAATCTCCAGCTGTCGATTCAAATGTCAATTGGTTATTCAATCTCCAGCTGTCGATTCAACAGTCAATTGGTTATTGAACCTCCAGCTGTCGATTCAGCTGTCAATTAGTTATTCAATCTCCAGCTGTCGATTCAACTGTCAATTGGTTATTGAACCTCCAGCTGTCGATTCAACTGTCAATTGGTTATTCAATCTCCAGCTGTCGATTCAACTGTCAATTGGTTATTGAACCTCCAGCTGTCGATTCAAATGTCAATAGGTTATTCAATCTCCAGCTGTCGATTCAACTGTCAATTGGTTATTCAATCTCCAGCTGTCGATTCAAATGTCAATTGGTTATTCAATCTCCAGCTGTCGATTCAACTGTCAATTGGTTATTCAATCTCTAGATGTCGATTCAACTGTCAATTGGTTATTGAACCTCCAGCTGTCGATTCAACTGTCAATTGGTTATTCAATCTCCAGCAGTCGATTCAAGTGTCAATTGGTTATTCAATCTCCAGCTGTCGATTCAACTGTCAATTGGTTATTCAGCTGTCGATTCAGCTGTCAATTGGTTATTGAACCTCCAGCTGTCGATTCAACTGTCAATTGGTTATTCAGCTGTCGATTCAACTGTCAATTGGTTATTCAATCTCCAGATGTCGATTCAAAAGTCAATTGGTTATTCCATCTCCAGCTGTCGATTCAACTGTCAATTGGTTATTGAACCTCCAGCTGTCGATTCAAATGTCAATTGGTTATTCAATCTCCACCTGTCGATTCAACTGTCAATTGGTTATTCAATCTCCAGCTGTCGATTCAACTGTCAATTGGTTATTCAATCTCCAGCAGTCGATTCAAATGTCAATTGGTTATTCAATCCCCAGCTGTCGATTCAAATGTCAATTGGTTATTCAATCCCCAGCTGTCGATTCGAATGTCAATTGGTTATTCAATCTCCAGAAGTCGATTCAACTGTCAATTGGTTATTCAATCTCCAGATGTCGATTCAAATGTCAATTGGTTATTCAATCTCCAGCTGTCGATTCAACTGTCAATTGGTTATTCAATCTCCAGCTGTCGATTCAAATGTCAATTGGTTATTCAATCTCCAGCTGTCGATTCAACTGTCAATTGGTTATTCAATCTCCAGATGTCGATTCAACTGTCAATTGGTTATTGAACCTCCAGCTGTCGATTCAAATGTCAATTGGTTATTCAATCTCCAGCTGTCGATTCAAGTGTCAATTGGTTATTCAATCTCCAGCTGTCGATTCAACTGTCAATTGGTTATTCAGCTGTCGATTCAGCTGTCAATTGGTTATTGAACCTCCAGCTGTCGATTCAACTGTCAATTGGTTATTCAATCTCCAGCTGTCGATTCAACTGTCAATTGGTTATTCAGCTGTCGATTCAACTGTCAATTGGTTATTCAATCTCCAGATGTCGATTCAAAAGTCAATTGGTTATTCAATCTCCAGCTGTCGATTCAACTGTCAATTGGTTATTGAACCTCCAGCTGTCGATTCAAATGTCAATTGGTTATTCAATCGCCGGCTGTCGATTCAACTGTCAATTGGTTATTCAATCTCCAGCTGTGGATTCAAATGT
Organism: Azorinus chamasolen; assembly: GCA_963576725.1. Lineage (NCBI taxonomy): Eukaryota > Metazoa > Mollusca > Bivalvia > Cardiida > Solecurtidae > Azorinus > Azorinus chamasolen. The sequence continues at coordinate 47,077,101 of OY755236.1, forward strand.
CAATTGGTTATTCAATCCCCAGCTGTCGATTCAAATGTCAATTGGTTATTCAATCCCCAGCTGTCGATTCAAATGTCAATTGGTTATTCAATCTCCAGCTGTCGATTCAACTGTCAATTGGTTATTCAATCTCCAGATGTCGATTCAAATGTCAATTGGTTATTCAATCTCCAGGTGTCGATTCAACTGTCAATTGGTTATTCAATCTCCAGCTATCGATTCAAATGTCAATTGGTTATTCAATCTCCAGCTGTCGATTCAACTGTCAATTGGTTATTCAATCTCCAGATGTCGATTCAGGTGTCAATTGGTTATTCAATCTCCAGCTGTCGATTCAACTGTCAATTGGTTATTCAGCTGTCGATTCAACTGTCAATTGGTTATTGAACCTCCAGCTGTCGATTCAACTGTCAATTGGTTATTCAATCTCCAGCTGTCGATTCAACTGTCAATTGGTTATTGAACCTCCAGCTGTCGATTCAACTGTCAAATGGTTATTCAATCTCCAGCTGTCGATTCAAATGTCAATTGGTTATTCAATCTCCAGCTGTCGATTCAACTGTCAATTGGTTATTCAATCTCCAGATGTCGATTCAACTGTCAATTGGTTATTGAACCTCCAGCTATCGATTCAACTGTCAATTGGTTATTCAATCTCCAGCAGTCGATTCAAGTGTCAATTGGTTATTCAATCTCCAGCTGTCGATTCAAATGTCAATTGGTTATTCAGCTGTCGATTCAGCTGTCAATTGGTTATTGAACCTCCAGCTGTCGATTCAACTGTCAATTGGTTATTCAATCTCCAGCTGTCGATTCAACTGTCAATTGGTTATTCAGCTGTCGATTCAACTGTCAATTGGTTATTCAATCTCCAGATGTCGATTCAAAAGTCAATTGGTTATTCCATCTCCAGCTGTCGATTCAACTGTCAATTGGTTATTGAGCCTCCAGCTGTCGATTCAAATGTCAATTGGTTATTCAATCTCCAGCTGTCGATTCAAATGTCAATTGGTTATTCAATCTCCAGCAGTCGATTCAAATGTCAATTGGTTATTCAATCTCCAGCTGTCGATTCAAATGTCAATTGGTTATTCAATCCCCAGCTGTCGATTCTAATGTCAATTGGTTATTCAATCTCCAGAAGTCGATTCAACTGTCAATTGGTTATTCAATCTCCAGATGTCGATTCAAATGTCAATTGGTTATTCAATCTCCAGCTGTCGATTCAACTGTCAATTGGTTATTCAATCTCCAGCTGTCGATACAAATGTCAATTGGTTATTCAATATCCAGCTGTCGATTCAACTGTCAATTGGTTATTCAATCTCCAGATGTCGATTCAACTGTCAATTGGTTATTGAACCTTCAGCTGTCGATTCAAATGTCAATTGGTTATTCAATCTCCAGCTGTCGATTCAAGTGTCAAATGGTTATTCAATCTCCAGCTGTCGATTCAACTGTCAATTGGTTATTCAGCTGTCGATTCAACTGTCAATTGGTTATTGAACCTCCAGCTGTCGATTCAACTGTCAATTGGTTATTCAATCTCCAGCTGTCGATTCAACTGTCAATTGGTTATTCAGCTGTCGATTCAACTGTCAATTGGTTATTCAATCTCCAGATGTAGATTCAAAAGTCAATTGGTTATTCAATCTCCAGCTGTCGATTCAACTGTCAATTGGTTATTGAACCTCCAGCTGTCGATTCAAATGTCAATTGGTTATTCAATCGCCGGCTGTCGATTCAACTATCAATTGGTTATTCAATCTCCAGCTGTCGATTCAAATGTCAATTGGTTATTCAATCCCCAGCTGTCGATTCAAATGTCAATTGGTTATTCAATCCCCAGCTGTCGATTCAAATGTCAATTGGTTATTCAATCTCCAGCTGTCGATTCAACTGTCAATTGGTTATTCAATCTCCAGATGTTGATTCAAATGCCAATTGGTTATTCAATCTCCAGCTGTCGATTCAACTGTCAATTGGTTATTCAATCTCCAGCTGTCGATTCAAATGTCAATTGGTTATTCAATCTCCAGCTGTCGATTCAACTGTCAATTGGTTATTCAATCTCCAGATGTCGATTCAACTGTCAATTGGTTATTGAACCTCCAGCTGTCGATTCAAATGTCAATTGGTTATTCAATCTCCAGTTGTCGATTCAATTGTCAATTGGTTATTCAATCTCCAGCTGTCGATTCAACTGTCAATTGGTTATTCAGCTGTCGATTCAACTGTCAATTGGTTATTGAACCTCCAGCTGTCGATTCAACTGTCAATTGGTTATTCAATCTCCAGCTGTCGATTCAACTGTCAATTGGTTATTCAGCTGTCGATTCAACTGTCAATTGGTTATTGAACCTCCAGCTGTCGATTCAACTGTCAATTGGTTATTCAATCTCCAGCTGTCGATTCAACTGTCAATTGGTTATTGAACCTCCAGCTGTCGATTCAACTGTCAATTGGTTATTCAATCTCCAGCTGTCGATTCAAATGTCAATTGGTTATTCAATCTCCAGCTGTCGATTCAACTGTCAATTGGTTATTGAACCTCCAGCTGTCGATTCAAATGTCAATTGGTTATTCAATCTCCAGCTGTCGATTCAACTGTAAATTGGTTATTCAGCTGTCGATTCAACTGTCAATTGGTTATTCAATCTCCAGATGTCGATTCAACTGTCAAATTGTTATTCAATCACCCGCTGTCGATTCAAATGTCAATTGGTTATTCAATCCCCAGCTGTCGATTCAACTGTCAATTGGTTTTTCAATCCCCAGCTGTCGATTCAAATGTCAATTGGTTATTCAATCTCCACCTGTCGATTCAAATGTCAATTGGTTATTCAATTTCCAGCTGTCGATTGAATTGTCAATTGGTTATTCAATCTCCAGCTGTCGATTCAACTGTCAATTGGTTATTCAATCTCCAGCTGTCGATTCAAATGTCAATTGGTTATTCAGCTGTCGATTCAACTGTCAATTGGTTATTCAATCTCCAGATGTCGATTCAACTGTCAATTGGTTATTCAGCTGTCGATTCAACTGTCAATTGGTTATTGAACCTCCAGCTGTCGATTCAAATGTCAATTGGTTATTCAATCTCCAGCTGTCGATTCAACTGTCAATTGGTTATTCAGCTGTCGATTCAACTGTCAATTGGTTATTCAATCTCCAGATGTCGATTCAACTGTCAATTGGTTATTGAACCTCCAGCTGTCGATTCAAATGTCAATTGGTTATTCAATCTCCAGCTGTCGATTCAACTGTCAATTGGTTATTCAGCTGTCGATTCAACTGTCAATTGGTTATTCAGCTGTCGATTCAACTGTCAATTGGTTATTCAATCTCCAGATGTCGATTCAAAAGTCAATTGGTTATTCAATCTCCAGCTGTCGATTCAACTGTCAATTGGTTATTGAACCTCCAGCTGTCGATTCATATTCAATTGTTTATTCAATCTCCAGCTGTCGATTCAACTGTGAATTGGTTATTCAATCTCCAGCTGTCGATTCAACTGTCAATTGGTTATTCAGCTGTCGATTAAACTGTCAATTGGTTATTTAATCACCAGAAGTCGATTCAAAAGTCAATTGGTTATTCAATCTCCAGCTGTCGATTCAACTGTCAATTGGTTATTGAACCTCCAGCTGTCGATTCAAATGTCAATTGGTTATTCAATCTCCAGCTGTCGATTCAACTGTAAATTGGTTATTCAGCTGTCGATTCAACTGTCAATTGGTTATTCAATCTCCAGATGTCGATTCAACTGTCAAATTGTTATTCAATCACCCGCTGTCGATTCAAATGTCAATTGGTTATTCAATCCCCAGCTGTCGATTCAACTGTCAATTGGTTTTTCAATCCCCAGCTGTCGATTCAAATGTCAATTGGTTATTCAATCTCCACCTGTCGATTCAAATGTCAATTGGTTATTCAATTTCCAGCTGTCGATTGAATTGTCAATTGGTTATTCAATCTCCAGCTGTCGATTCAACTGTCAATTGGTTATTCAATCTCCAGCTGTCGATTCAAATGTCAATTGGTTATTCAGCTGTCGATTCAACTGTCAATTGGTTATTCAATCTCCAGATGTCGATTCAACTGTCAATTGGTTATTCAGCTGTCGATTCAACTGTCAATTGGTTATTGAACCTCCAGCTGTCGATTCAAATGTCAATTGGTTATTCAATCTCCAGCTGTCGATTCAACTGTCAATTGGTTATTCAGCTGTCGATTCAACTGTCAATTGGTTATTCAATCTCCAGATGTCGATTCAACTGTCAATTGGTTATTGAACCTCCAGCTGTCGATTCAAATGTCAATTGGTTATTCAATCTCCAGCTGTCGATTCAACTGTCAATTGGTTATTCAGCTGTCGATTCAACTGTCAATTGGTTATTCAGCTGTCGATTCAACTGTCAATTGGTTATTCAATCTCCAGATGTCGATTCAAAAGTCAATTGGTTATTCAATCTCCAGCTGTCGATTCAACTGTCAATTGGTTATTGAACCTCCAGCTGTCGATTCATATTCAATTGTTTATTCAATCTCCAGCTGTCGATTCAACTGTGAATTGGTTATTCAATCTCCAGCTGTCGATTCAACTGTCAATTGGTTATTCAGCTGTCGATTAAACTGTCAATTGGTTATTTAATCACCAGATGTCGATTCAAAAGTCAATTGGTTATTCAATCTCCAGCTGTCGATTCAACTGTCAATTGGTTATTCAGCTGTCGATTCAACTGTCAATTGGTTATTGAACCTCCAGCTGTCGATTCAACTGTCAATTGGTTATTCAATCTCCAGCTGTCGATTCAATTGTCAATTGGTTATTCAGCTGTCGATTCAACTGTCAATTGGTTATTCAATCTCCAGCTGTCGATTCAAATGTCAATTGGTTATTCAATTTCCAGCTGTCGATTCAACTGTCAATTGGTTATTGAACCTCCAGCTGTCGATTCAAATGTCAAATGGTTATTCAATTTCCAGCTGTCGATTCAGCTGTCAATTTGTTATTCAGCTGTCGATTCAACTGTCAAATGGTTATTCAATTTCCAGCTGTCGATTCAGCTGTCAATTTGTTATTCAGCTGTCGATTCAACTGTCAATTGGTTATTCAATCTCCAGCTGTCGATTCAAATGTCAATTGGTTATTGAATCTCCAGCTGTCGATTCAAATATCAAATGTTTATTCAATCTCCAGCTGTCGATTCAACTGTCAATTGGTTATTCAATCTCCAGCTGTCGATTCAAATGTCAATTGGTTATTTAATCTACAGCTGTTGATTCAAATGTCAATTGGTTATTCAATCTCCAGCTGTCGATTCAAATGTCAATTGGTTATTCAATCTCCAGCTGTCGATTCAAATGTCAATTGGTTATTCAATTTCCAGCTGTCGATTCAACTGTCAATTGGTTATTCAATCTCCAGCTGTCGATTCAACTGTCAATTGGTTATTCAATATCCAGCTGTCGATTCAAATGTCAATTGGTTATTCAATCTCCAGCTGTCGATTCAAATGTCAATTGGTTATTCAATCTCCAGCTGTCGATTCAAATGTCAATTGGTTATTCAATTTCCAGCTGTCGATTGAATTGTCAATTGGTTATTCAATATCCAGCTGTCGATTCAACTGTCAATTGGTTATTCAATCTCCAGCTGTCGATTCAAATGTCAATTGGTTATTCAGCTGTCGATTCAACTGTCAATTGGTTATTCAATCTCCAGCTGTCGATTCAACTGTCAATTGGTTATTCAGCTGTCGATTCAACTGTCAATTGGTTATTGAACCTCCAGCTGTCGATTCAACTGTCAATTGGTTATTCAATCTCCAGCTGTCGATTCAACTGTCAATTGGTTATTCAGCTGTCGATTCAACTGTCAATTGGTTATTCAATCTCCAGCTGTCGATTCAAATGTCAATTGGTTATTCAATTTCCAGCTGTCGATTCAACTGTCAATTGGTTATTGAACCTCCAGCTGTCGATTCAAATGTCAAATGGTTATTCAATTTCCAGCTGTCGATTCAGCTGTCAATTTGTTATTCAGCTGTCGATTCAACTGTCAATTGGTTATTCAATCTCCAGCTGTCGATTCAAATGTCAATTGGTTATTGAATCTCCAGCTGTCGATTCAAATATCAAATGTTTATTCAATCTCCAGCTGTCGATTCAACTGTCAATTGGTTATTCAATCTCCAGCTGTCGATTCAAATGTCAATTGGTTATTTAATCTCCAGCTGTTGATTCAAATGTCAATTGGTTATTCAATCTCCAGCTGTCGATTCAAATGTCAATTGGTTATTCAATCTCCAGCTGTCGATTCAAATGTCAATTGGTTATTCAATTTCCAGCTGTCGATTCAACTGTCAATTGGTTATTCAATCTCCAGCTGTCGATTCAACTGTCAATTGGTTATTCAATATCCAGCTGTCGATTCAAATGTCAATTGGTTATTCAATCTCCAGCTGTCGATTCAAATGTCAATTGGTTATTCAATCTCCAGCTGTCGATTCAAATGTCAATTGGTTATTCAATTTGCAGCTGTCGATTGAATTGTCAATTGGTTATTCAATATCCAGCTGTCGATTCAACTGTCAATTGGTTATTCAATCTCCAGCTGTCGATTCAAATGTCAATTGGTTATTCAGCTGTCGATTCAACTGTCAATTGGTTATTCAATCTCCAGATGTCGATTCAACTGTCAATTGGTTATTCAATCTCCAGCTGTCGATTCAACTGTCAATTGGTTATTCAGCTGTCGATTCAACTGTCAATTGGTTATTCAGCTGTCGATTCAACTGTCAATTGGTTATTCAATCTCCAGATGTCGATTCAACTGTCAATTGGTTATTGAACCTCCAGCTGTCGATTCATATTCAATTGTTTATTCAATCTCCAGCTGTCGATTCAACTGTCAATTGGTTATTCAGCTGTCGATTCAACTGTCAATTGGTTATTCAGTCTCCAGCTGTCGATTCAAATGTCAATTGGTTATTGAATCTCCAGCTGTCGATTCAAATATCAAATGTTTATTCAATCTCCAGCTGTCGATTCAACTGTCAATTGGTTATTCAATCTCCAGCTGTCGATTCAAATGTCAATTGGTTATTTAATCTCCAGCTGTTGATTCAAATGTCAATTGGTTATTCAATCTCCAGCTGTCGATTCAAATGTCAATTGGTTATTCAATCTCCAGCTGTCGATTCAAATGTCAATTGGTTATTCAATTTCCAGCTGTCGATTCAACTGTCAATTGGTTATTCAATCTCCAGCTGTCGATTCAACTGTCAATTGGTTATTCAATATCCAGCTGTCGATTCAAATGTCAATTGGTTATTCAATCTCCAGCTGTCGATTCAAATGTCAATTGGTTATTCAATCTCCAGCTGTCGATTCAAATGTCAATTGGTTATTCAATTTGCAGCTGTCGATTGAATTGTCAATTGGTTATTCAATCTCCAGCTGTCGATTCAACTGTCAATTGGTTATTCAATCTCCAGCTGTCGATTCAACTGTCATTTGGTTATTCAATCTCCAGCTGTCGATTCAGCTGTCAATTGGTTATTCAATCTCCAGCTGTCGATTCAAATGTCAATTGGTTATTCAATCTCCAGCTGTCGATTCAAATGTCAATTGGTTATTGAATGTTCTGCAGCAGTGCGTTAGACATTCAGAAGTTCATTCGGAAAAATTAGTTTTTCAGCGAACCCACTGCTGCAGTGTGTTAGACATTCAGAAGTACATTGGCGAATGTACTGCTGCAGTGTGTTAGACATTCAGAAGTACATTGGCGAATGTACTGATGCAGTGTGTTAGATATTCAAAAGTACATAGGCGAATGTACTGCAGCAGTGCGTTAGACATTCAGAATTACGTTTCGGAAAAAACAGTTTTCAGCGAATCCACTGCTGCAGTGTGTTACGCATTCAGAAGTACATTGGCGAATGTACTGCTGCAGTGTGTTAGGCATTCAGAAATACATTCGGAAAAATTAGTTTTTTTAGCGAATCCATGGCTACAGTGTGTTAGACATTCAGCAATATATTGGCGAATATGTTTTTGGAGTTTTCAAATTTCTATCTTCAAACTGCCAACTCCAAAATTCAAACAACAAACTTCAAACATCAGACTTCACAATGCACACTTCAATATTTTATACTGAAAACGCCGAAAATGTGTATAGTAATACTCTGCAAATTCTCGTCGCGGTAGATAACCTGGTTGAATTTGCTATAAGGCACACCTTAACCTTTACCCTCATAGAGACGTGTTTTCACAGTTGATCCAGATCAGAAGATTCTAATAAGAGCCATCTGATCAATGTCTGGTCTGTTTGCTAATGGAATTTGATAAATGTGTTTCTTTAGGGTCACCTTTCATATTTCATTATAACTGTTTGTCCCTGAATATTCAGTAGGTATTGAAATTTGATATAAAATAGAGCTCACTTGGTGTATCATCAAGATTAAAACTGTTTATTATTGTGTGTGTAGCAGACGACAAAGTTTGCAGACAACAAATTTTGGCAGCGAAAGAATTTAGAGTAAAATAACAATATTCGAAAAATTCCAAACGGCGTCATTTTTATTAAAATAGATAAAACAATAGCTGCAATTAAAAACTCACGCTGTACGTAGATGGCCACTGCTAACTCTAAACTGTTACGAACATGTGATATTGATCTATTTGATGAAATTATAAATGGAATTAAAAATGCATTAATCAAGGAAAATTGCTTATAACACAGGGTTTCTACGCAATAACGGTAATGAACAGATTCATTGAAACCTTGTCTTCATTTTTCTCTTTTTGCATTGCTACTTTTGCTTTCGAAAGGATCACCCACTTTCAAGATATATTTACTACATTTGACAGACACCTACATGTAAATTACCAAGAACAAGTAGGGAGTCTGTGTTTGACAATCGTGGAAAATGATTGAAATTTGAAAATCAACATGTTTCTAATAGCAAATGGACCATTGTATAATAATAATTAATATGTTGTAAATTTTACATAAATAAGTAATAATTGTTGAAGTGTTTCAGGTTATGTTTCATATATATTTATTTACTCCATTGAATTGGTGATTTTTTATATTTATTAACAAATTTTAAGTTATGTCAGCAAATCAGTTTTCAGGACACAGTGCCCCATACAGTTTCATTATTGAACAAACCAATCCATAGGGTCCCCTGTAGCGATAACTCCGCCCACGAAATATTTATAGAATGTGATTGGTCATGTGCAGATGAATTCTGCGTGGACTGAGGAATTGAACTCTATACCTCTGACAAATTGACCTTACTCCATGAGTTTTGATTGACAGCTAATCAACCAATTGACCGTACGCCAGCGGCGAGATAACCACGCTCACATAAATCAAGAGAAGCAACTCTTCCTATGTCCGACATTATGAGTAGAACCAATTTGACTGAGGGTCTACACATAATAATGATTTTTTTTATCAGAATAAATGTTTTGTTGATCATGTTTAATCCGTGTATACTGTTTGTCAGGTTTTATCAAGGTCTACACTTTATTCGATCAGATCTCCGAAACCCCAAAGAACTTCCGATCAGATTCATTAAAATTGTTCTAAATAATGGCTATCTTTTAAATAAGTGCTTAGATATAAGTTCTGTTAGTACTTTTTTGTTGTTAAATCGGTCAGTTGTTTATAATCAAATAACAAAAAACATACTTATCACCCCCAGATCTTGTTTTATTATTGTGGAAAAATGTTGTGTCGGGCATATCAAATCGACGAAATTCGTAGTTTTCAAACAAATATTTTTCATAGAAGACAAGCTCTAGACAAATTGACAGATAACGGATTGCGTAAGGGGAGACATTTATGCGATTTAGACCAGGTACAAAATTCTATTAATCCAATTAAAAATGTGAGAAATTCCACGCTGGGTTAACACAACAAACATGGTGGTATTTTGTTTCAATAAGTGAAAGGTCACATGTGATGTCGCGTGATTTATTGAGCTTTAAAATATTATTGGTCAAATAATATCATTCGGATGCAAAGATTTTTTATAGAGCAGATAGAGACCTAGATCTGGAAAAAGCCTGGGAAGGCCTAACCATCATTAAGTTAGTGGCTATTTAAAGGAGATATTTACACCTTGTGGTTCTGAATGCCCAACTTCCTGTAAAATGTTTATGGATGCTAGCTGATGAAGCAAATAAAATGACCATTTTCAGTTCTGTAAAAAAAAAGCAGTTGCACCAGACACGTGAAAGAACGGTTTATCAAGTTCATACAGGGATATTTGTACATATTTGACACGAGCGCGTTTCCAAATCAATTGTATGTGACATTTTTTGTTTGTTTTTAGTTTGATTTTGGTTTCGGAAAGGGATAAAAATTAATATTACCGAAAATCGTTCCTTATAACGTGAATCAGCAACGTTTTGTTAAGAAAGCAATATATCTCTCCTCTGTGTCTGACTCTGACGGCCTGTGTCTGACATTTATAGATAAAATCGGACAAAATGGCGGACAGCAACAGGTCAGCGTGGGCTTATCAGTTATGGCTTACTGATTGGTTGATTAGCTGTCAATCAAAAGTCCTGGCGTAAGGTCAATTAGTAAGCGATAACTGATAAACCTACGCCGATGTGACCATATGAGATAAAGTTATGCAATTATACCTTGATCCACGTAAATTTAACCCTTTCCCTCATATAAACCTGTTTTTACGCATAAGCAAACAGAGTAGACCCAGATCAGCCGGCTCTTGTAGAAGCCATCGGATCAGGGTCTGCTCTGTTTGCTTTTGACACGATAAAGATCTGATTCTACAGTTTTTGTCAACGCAAAAACTTCTCTTTACAGAAATAATGTGTTTTTATGCAATAGAAACAAGAGTAGACCCAGATTAGACGGCTCCTATAGAAGCTGTCTGATCAGGGTCCGCTCTGTTTGCTTTTGATAAGAAATATATTTGATTTTACAGTTTTTATCAAAGCTAAAACTTCTCTTTATGGAAATAACGTGTTTTACGCATTAGCAAACAGAGTAGACCCAGAGCAGTTTTTGTCAAAGCAAAGAGGGAAAGGGTAATAGGTATTTAGAAATAATTCTAGCTCTAGGTGTGAATATCTGATAATCAGTCAATTAAACGGGTCATTAGTTTTTTTAACAATTGAAATTGAGAAGAGTTACTCCTGTTTTGAGCATCACTAATTATTAATTGACAATGCTTTTGATTAACTTAAGTCATTATTTGTTTTCAAAATCAAATAAAAATAAATACAATTAATAGCAAGGAGAAAAAGTCTTTATTAAACACCTAAATTTCAACTGCCTGTTATTAATAATGACGATATTACATGACTTGCATAATAAAGGTCTTATCAGTGCCTGAAACGTCACAATGAGAACTATGTATTTTCCCGGTTTCAAAATGTTCATACCCATTCTCTAACCCTTCCCCTCATATAAACGCCTTTTCATACATTTGTAATCAGAATACATGTAGACCCAGGTCAGCTGAATTTCCTGTAGGAGCTGTGTAATCAGGGTCTGCTCTGTTTGCTTATGGAATGATAAAAAAACAGCCAACAAATTTTAATGCATTTTATTCATTCTGCAATCATTTTAAAACTTCTCTTAAAATTATAAACTACTAAACTATATTGCTCTCTGTTTTAACTTCTATCCTGCTTCAACATAGTTTAATGAGGTTTTGGGTTCGACCCTTGGTAGAGGCCAACATGTTTTTTTTCTCTCATATGTTTTTCTTCAAACTTTTATTATCAATTCCTATAAGGCCCACTTCTGTGGGCAGCATTCACAATCACATAATTATACAAAAACATACACCATTTCAATATGGTCACCCGGAACACAAAAAAATCATACAGTATAAACATACAGACGATATATTCTATCTAGATTAACCACTGATGTTTTACAGAAAGAATGATTACATTAAATAGAGAATATATGAACAGGTTTGCAGCGTAGCAAATTGCGAAAGACATCTTGAATATCTGTATTTCCGCATGTTTAACATTAAACCTATAAATGCAAATACAAATGTACTAATAACCCCAGCTGTACACGTCCAGTTTCTCAAACGAAACTAAATTTGGAAACGGCTTGTAGGTACACGTATACAAAGACCCGAACAGCATACACGTAACTAACACTTTACATCACGATGAGACGCTAAATGACTAAACGTCTCATCCGAATCAAGACTGTGTAGACCGAGATCAAACATCTCTTGTCTGAGTCTATTGATCAGGGGCTGCACTGTCTACCACACTATAAAGAATTTCCAGAAATAACTTTAGACACAAAATTGATAAAATTGTATTGAATTTATGGCAAAATTCCTGCAATTAATGTTAGATTTGAAATGATTCGCATAGCATTGCGAAGTTTTACTCTTTATCCCTAATCGGTGTGATACTTTTATCTACGTATTTTGGTTTAAATCAGTATTAACATAAGCAATATAAATGTCCTTTGTTTACATTTCGGCCTGTTTATAGGTGATGACCCGTTTTGCATATTTCACAACTATGTATGAGTTGTTTGGTTCTTGTTTTTTTAATTAAATGTATAACTTATACCAACATGTTGTCAATTTGTAGGAAATATATGTGAAACATGAGAGTTTATTTGATTTATTCGAATAAGCCAGAGATATATTCTTACATGTATGTACATGTATATGTCTCTGAATAAGCCCATGTAGACTAAAGGTAATATTGAATAATCGGTTGTTTTGTTCGAAAAATAGTTTTTCAGCGAATCTACTGCTGCAGATTGTTAGACATTCAGCAGTACTTTCGGAAAAATAGTTTTTCAGCGAATTCACTGCTGCAGTGCTTTAGAAATTCAGCAGTTCTGTGTTGCCGGCCCGGCAAAATTGTCCAACGTCGAAATTAGACACTTGTTAGACAAATTTTCCGACTTGATAGAAATGTGTAATGTCGTAATTGTCTAACATCGAAATTAGACAGTTCTTAGACATGTTTGTCAGACTGGATAGAAATGACTAGTTTCTAAATTGGACAATATTTTGTCATTTTCCCCCATTGTTCTCACGGCAGCGGGCCCTAGCGCATTGCTCTGTCCCCGTGGTAGAGCTCCGTGTTCGCTCGGTAGCAGGCTGTCCCAGTCTGCGCGGCTCTGTCCCGTGGAAGGTCCTCATTGAAGTACGAGAGCCGACCGCCCTGGCGCGCGGCTCCGTCCCTGTGCTAGATCCCTGTGTTCGCACGGGATCCGGCTTCCACAGGCTGCTTAGCTCGGTTCCGTGAAAGATAACCTTGATAGGAATGTCTAATGTCTAAATTGGATAATATTTAGACACCCGTGTTCTCACGGCAACGGGCTACATGTACCCCGGCCTGCGCGGTTCTGTCCCGTTGACGGTTCCCATTTAACGGCACAGGAGCCGACTGCTCCGGTGCACATGGTTCCGTTTCCGTGGTAGTGCCCCGTATTCGCACAGGAGCCACCTGCCGCGAGCTGCGCTGCTCGGACCCGTGTAAGATTACCGTATTTGCATGGTAGTGGACTTCCCAGGCCACCGTTACAAGGTTCCGTGGAAAGTCCTGTTGCAGCACGCTAGCCGACTACCCCGAAGAGCGCGGTTTCTTCCCCGTGGTAGACCCCCCGTGTTCTCGCGGCATCAGGCTGCCCCCCGCCTGCTCGGATCTGTCCCGTGGAAGGTCCTCGTTGAAGCACGGGAGCCGACTGCCCTGCCGCGCGGCTCCGTCCCTGTGCTAAATTCCCGGACTCGCACGGGATCAATGCCACAGGCAGCGTGGCTCCGTCCCGTGAAAGATTACCGTGTTAGCAGGGCATCGGGTTTTCCCGGCCTGCGCGTCTGGAAGATCCCCGTTGAAGCACGGGAGTCCACTGCTCCGGCCTATCCGGATTCGTCCCGTGGTAGACCCAGTGCACGCGGCCTGGCAAATTGTCCAACGTCGAAATTAGACAATTGTTAGACATTTTTCCCAATTTGATAGAATTTTCTAATGTCTAAATTGATGTTTAGAATGGACAATATTTAAACATTTCCCCAATTATCTCACAGCAGCGGGCTGTCCCGACTTGTGCGACTTTGTCATGTAGAAGATCCCCATTGAAGCACGGGAGTTTACCTCCGTCCCGAGGTAGACACAATGTTCCCGGCCTGGCAAATTGTCCAATGTCGAAATTAGACAGTTGTTAGACAAATCTCCTGACTGGATAGAAATGTCTAATGTCTAAATTGAACAATATTTAGACATTTTTCCCAGCCAGGCAAATTGTCAAACGTCGAAATTACACACTTGTTAGACATTTTACCGACTTGATAGAGCTGTCTTATGTATAAATTGGACAATACGTACATGTTGTATTTAGACATTTTCCCGGCCAGGAAAATTGTCCAACGTCGAAATTAGACACTTTTTAGATATTTTTAAAACACTTTTTCCGACTTGATAGAAATGTCTTATGTCTAAATTGAACAATATTTAGACACCCCTCCCCCGTGTTATCACGAGAGAGGGCTGCACAGGCCTACGCGGCTCTGTCGCGTGGAAGTCCCGTTTGAAGCACGGGACTCGACTGCCCCGGCGCGAATGGCTCCGTTCCCGTAGTAGATCTCCGTGTTTGCACGGGAACCGGCTGCTGCGAGCTGCACTGCTCGGTCCCGTGTAAGGTTACCGTATTAGCGTGGCAGCGGGCTTCCCCGGCAAAATACCGGTAGCTCTGGCTCCGACTGCCCTGGCGCTCGCGGTTCCGTCTTCGTGGTAAATTCCCGTGTTCACACAGGACCGCATACCGCAGGCTTCGCGGCTCGGTCCCATAAAATATCACAATGTTAGCATGGCATCGGGCTTCCCCAGGCAGATTCTCGTTGAAGTACGCTAGCCGACTGCTCCGGACCATGCGGCTTCGACCTGTGGTAGAACCCTGTGTTCGCGGCCCGGCATATTGTCCAACGTCGACATTAGCCAATTTGTTAGACATTTTTCCCGATTTGATAGAATTTCTAATGTCTTCATTGGACAATATTTAAACAGTTTCCCCATTTATCTCACAGCAGCGGGCTGCCCCGACTTGTGCGTCTCTGTCCCGTGGAAGATCCCCATTGAAGCACGGGAGTTTACCTCCGTCCCGAGGTAGACACAATGTTCCCGGCCTGGCAAATTGTTCAATGTCGAAATTAGACAGTTGTTAGACAAATCTCCTGACTGGATAGAAATGTCTAATGTCTAAATTGAACACTATTTAGACACTTTTCCCAGCCAGGCAAACTGTGAAACATCGAAATTACACACTTGTTAGACATTTTACCGACTTGATAGAACTGTCTTATGTATAAATTGGACAATATTTAGACATTTTTCCCGGCCAGGAAAATTATCTAACGTCGAAATTAGACACTTTTTAGATATTTTTTAAACGTTTTTAAGATATTTTTTAAACACTTTTTCCGACTTGATAGAAATGTCTTATGACTAAATTGAATAATATTTAGACCCCCCCCCCCCGGTGTTATCACGATAAGGGGCTGCCCAGGCCTACGCGGCTCTGTCGCGTGGAAGTCCCGTTTGAAGCACGGGACTCGACTGCCCCGGCGCGAATGGCTCCGTTCCCGTAGTAGATCTCCGTGTTTGCACGGGAACCGGCTGCTCCGAGCTGCGCTGCTCGTTCCTGTGCAAGGTTACCGTATTAGCGTGGCAGCGGGCTTCCCCGGCAAATTAGCTCTGGCTCCGACTGCCCTGGCGCTCGCGGCTCCGTCTTCGTGGTAGATTCCCGTGTTCACATGGGACCCGCCTGTCGCAGGCTTCGCGGCTCGGTTCCGTAAAATATCACCGTGTTAGCACGGCATCGGGCTTCCCCAGGCAGATTCCCGTTGAAGTATGGTAGCCAACTGATCCGGTCCATGCGGCTTCGTCCCGCAGCCTGACACATTGTCCAAAGTCGAAATTTAACACTTGTTCGACAATTTTACGACTTGATAGAAATGTCAAATTCTCGGCAAATTCTCAAACGTCGAAATTAGACACTTGTTAGACATTTTCCCCATTTGATAGAAATATCTAATGTCTAAATTGGACAATATTCAGTAACCAATTGACAGTTGAATCGAGAGCTGGAGATTCAATAACCAATTGACAGTTGAATCGACAGCTGGAGATTCAATAACCAATTGACATTAGAATCGACAGCTGGAGATTCAATAAACAATAGACATTTGAATCGACAGCTGGAGATTGAATAACCAATTGACATTTAAATCGACAGCTGGAGATTCAATAACCAATTGACAGTTGAATCGACAGCTGAATAACCAATTGACAGTTGAATCGACAGCTGGAGATTGAATAACCAATTGACATTTGAATCGACAGCTGGAGATTGAATAACCAATTGACATTTGAATCGACAGCTGGAGGTTCAATAACCAATTGACTTTTGAATCGACATCTGGAGATTGAATAACCAATTAACAGTTGAATCGACAGCTGAATAACCAATTGACAGTTGAATCGCCAGCTGGAGATTGAATAACCAAATGACAGTTGAATCGACATCTGGAGATTGAATAACCAATTGACAGTTGAATCGACAGCTGAATAAACAATTGACAGTTGAATCGACAGCTGGAGATTGAATAACCAATTGACATTTGAATCGACAGCTGGAGATTGAATAACCAATTGACATTTGAATCGACAGCTGGAGATTGAATAACCAATTGACTTTTGAATCGACAGCTGGAGATTGAATAACCAATTGACAGTCGAATCGGCATCTGGAGATTGAATAACCAATTGACAGTTGAATCGACAGCTGAATAACCTATGGGCAGTTGAATCGACAGCTGGAGATTGAATAACCAATTGACTTTTGAATCGACATCTGGAGATTGAATAACCAATTGACAGTTGAATCGACAGCTGAATAACAAATTGAAAGTTGAATCGACAGCTGGAGATTCAATAACCAATTGACATTTGAATCGACAGCTGGAGATTGAATAACCAATTGACATTTGAATCGACAGCTGGAGATTGAATAACCAATTGACAGTTGAATCGACAGCTGGAGATTGAATAACCAATTGACAGTTAAATCGACAGCTGGAGATTGAATAACCAATTGATATTTGAATCGACAGCTGAAGATTGAATAACCAATTGACATTTGAATCGACAGCTGGAGATTGAATAACCAATTGACATTTGAATCGACAGCTGGAGATTGAATAACCAATTGACAGTTGAATCGACAGATGTAGATTGAATAACCAATTGACATTTGAATCGACAGCTGGAGATTGAATAACCCATTGACAGTTGAATCGACAGATCGATATTGAATAACCAATTGACAGTTGAATCGACAGCTGGAGATTGAATAACCAATTGACTTTTGAATCGACATCTGGAGATTGAATAACCAATTGACAGTTGAATCGACAGCTGAATAACCAATTGACAGTTGAATCGACAGCTGGAGATTGAATAACCAATTGACATTTGAATCGACAGCTGGAGATTGAATAACCAATTGACAGTTGAATCGACAACTGGAGATTGAATAACCAATTGACATTTGAATCGACAGCTGGAGATTGAATAACCAATTGACTTTTGAATCGACATCTGGAGATTGAATAACCAATTAACAGTCGAATCGGCATCTGGAGATTGAATAACCAATTGACAGTTGAATCGACAGCTGAATAACCTATGGGCAGTTGAATCGACAGCTGGAGATTGAATAACCAATTGACTTTTGAATCGACATCTGGAGATTGAATAACCAATTGACAGTTGAATCGACAGCTGAATAACCAATTGAAAGTTGAATCGACAGCTGGAGATTGAATAACCAATTGACATTTGAATCGACAGCTGGAGATTGAATAACCAATTGACATTTGAATCGACAGCTGGAGATTGAATAACCAATTGACAGTTGAATCGACAGCTGGAGATTGAATAACCAATTGACAGTTGAATCGACAGCTGGAGATTGAATAACCAATTGACATTTGAATCGACAGCTGGAGATTGAATAACCAATTGACTTTTGAATCGACATCTGGAGATTGAATAACCAATTGACAGTTGAATCGACATCTGGAGATTGAATAACCAATTGACAGTTGAATCGACAGCTGAATAACCAATTGACAGTTGAATCGACAGCTGGAGATTGAATAACCAATTGACAGTTGAATCGACATCTGGAGATTGAATAACCAATTGACATTTGAATCGACAGCTGAATAACCAATTGACAGTTGAATCGACATCTGGAGATTGAATAACCAATTGACATTTGAATCGACAGCTGAATAACCAATTGACAGTTGAATCGACATCTGGAGATTGAATAACCAATTGACAGTTGAATCGACATCTGGAGATTGAATAACCAATTGACAGTTGAAACGACAGCTGAATAACCAATTGACAGTTGAATCGACAGCTGGAGATTGAATAACCAATTGACATTTGAATCGACAGCTGGAGATTGAATAACCAATTGACAGTTGAATCGACAGCTGGAGATTGAATAACCAATTGACAGTTGAATCGACAACTGGAGATTGAATAGCCAATTGACATTTGAATCGACAGCTGGAGATTGAATAACCAATTGACATTTGAATCGACATCTGGAGATTGAATAACCAGTTGACAGTTAAATCGACATCTGGAGATTAAATAACCAATTGACAGTTGAATCGACAGCTGAATAACCAATTGACAGTTGAATCGACAGCTGGAGATTGAATAACCAATTGACTTTTGAATCGACATCTGGAGATTGAATAACCAATTGACAGTTGAATCGACAGCTGAATAACCAATTGACATTTGAATCGACAGCTGGAGATTGAATAACCAATTGACATTTGAATCGACAGCTGGAGATTGAATAACCAATTGACAGTTGAATCGACAGCTGGAGATTGAATAACCAATTGACATTTGAATCGACAACTGGAGATTGAATAGCCAATTGACATTTGAATCGACAGCTGGAGATTGAATAACCAATTGACTTTTGAATCGACATCTGGAGATTGAATAACCAATTGACAGTTGAATCGACATCTGGAGATTGAATAACCAATTGACAGTTGAATCAACAGCTGAATAACCAATTGACAGTTGAATCGACAGCTGGAGATTGAATAACCAATTGACTTTTGAATCGACATCTGGAGATTGAATAACCAATTGACAGTTGAATCGACAGCTGAATAACCAATTGACAGTTGAATCGACAGCTGGAGATTGAATAACCAATTAACAGTTGAATCGACAACTGGAGATTGAATAGCCAATTGACATTTGAATCGACAGCTGGAGATTGAATAACCAATTGACTTTTGAATCGACATCTGGAGATTGAATAACCAATTGACAGTTGAATCGACATCTGGAGATTGAATAACCAATTGACAGTTGAATCGACAACTGAATAACCAATTGACAGTTGAATCGACAGCTGGAGATTGAATAACCAATTGACTTTTGAATCGACATCTGGAGATTGAATAACCAATTGACAGTTGAATCGACATCTGGAGATTGAATAACCAATTGACAGTTGAATCGACAGCTGAATAACCAATTGACAGTTGAATCGACAGCTGGAGATTGAATAACCAATTGACTTTTGAATCGACATCTGGAGATTGAATAACCAATTGACAGTTGAATCGACAGCTGAATAACCAATTGACAGTTGAATCGACATCTGGAGATTGAATAACCAATTGACAGTTGAATCGACAGCTGAATAACCAATTGACAGTTGAATCGACAGCTGGAGATTGAATAACCAATTGACATTTGAATCGACAGATGTAGATTGAATAACCAATTGACATTTGAATCGACAGCTGGCGATTGAATAACCAATTGACATTTGAATCGACAGCTGGAGATTGAATAACCAATTGACATTTGAATCGACAACTGGAGATTGAATAACCAATTGACATTTGAATCGACAGCTGGAGATTGAATAACCAATTGACAGTTGAATCGACAGCTGGAGATTGAATAACCAATTCACTTTTGAATCGACAGATGGAGATTGAATAACCAATTGACATTTGAATCGACAGCTGGAGATTGAATAACCAATTGACTTTTGAATTGACATCTGGAGATTGAATAACCAATTGACAGTTGAATCGACAGCTGGAGATTGAATAACCAATTGACAGTTGAATCGACAGCTGAAGATTGAATAACCAATTGACATTTGAATCGACAGCTGGAGATTGAATAACCAATTGACATTTGAATCGACAGCTGGAGATTGAATAACCAATTGACAGTTGAATCGACAGATGTAGATTGAATAACCAATTGACATTTGAATCGACAGCTGGAGATTGAATAACCAATTGACAGTTGAATCGACAGATCGATATTGAATAACCAATTGACAGTTGAATCGACAGCTGGAGATTGAATAACCAATTGACATTTGAATCGACAGCTGGAGATTGAATAACCAATTGACATTTGAATCGACAGCTGGAGATTGAATAACCAATTGACAGTTGAATCGACAGCTGGAGATTGAATAACCAATTGACATTTGAATCGACAGCTGGAGATTGAATAACCAATTGACCTTTGAATCGACAGCTGGAGATTGAATAACCAATTGACAGTTGAATCGACAGATGGAGATTGAATAACCAATTGACATTTGAATCGACAGCTGGAGATTGAATAACCAATTGACAGTTGAATCGACAGATGGAGATTGAATAACCAATTGACATTTGAATCGACAGCTGGAGATTGAATAACCAATTGACATTTGAATCGACAGCTGGAGATTGAATAACCAATTGACAGTTGAATCGACAGCTGGAGATTGAATAACCAATTGACATTTGAATCGACAGCTGGAGATTGAATAACCAATTGACAGTTGAATCGACAGCTGGAGATTGAATAACCAATTGACATTTGAATCGACAGCTGGAGATTGAATAACCAATTGACATTTGAATCGACAGCTGGAGATTGAAATACCAATTGACAGTTGAATCGACAGATGGAGATTGAATAACCAATTGACATTTGAATCGACAGCTGAAGATTCAATAACCAATTGACAGTTGAATTGACAGATGGAGATTGAATAACCAATTGACATTTGAATCGACAGCTGGAGATTCAATAACCAACTGCCAATAAACAACTGCCTGCCAACTTCACGCACATCAGTAGTTAATAGTCATACAGTCAGTATTTCTGACATCAATAGCCATGGGGTAAAGCGTTCATTCATTTGTTTCGATATGTTGGTAGTCGTTTGCAAAGAGTATTTCATTCTGGATGGGGGTTTAAAATCTGTAATTTTAAAACAAATGAAGCAATGATGAATCACATCAAATTTTGCGGTGTGTACTGGTTAAGTTTGCTAATACGATAATAAACTCCTTTTGGTTAACCGATTTGCTCCCATGATCCCATATATGGGACGTAGGCAAACAGTGTAGACTCTGATCAGACGCCGCATAATGCGGCGTCTGATCAGAGTCTACACTGTTTGCTGATAGGAATTTCAATATAAAACAATAGGAAATTGAAAACTCAGGCCAGGCACCCCTTAAATAACAAATGGACTAAGCCAATATATAAACATGGAAGAATCCACTGGGAGCAAATGGGTTAATATTAAACTATGTCACGAAAGTGGGTTGTATTAGTTGTCAGGTTCATCATATATCATACGTAAATTATGCGTGCGTATATCGTATATCGAGCTTATGTCGAACGTACATGTATATATTATATGGTATATCATACACATCCATTATGATACGTTACAATAAAGTATCATACGACGTGGTGTACAATATGCTATTCGCGATTAATACATTCTATAACTAAAGACTGTTTCCTAATTGGTGGTATTATGCGTCAAACTGTAAACTGCATCTCGGTTATGATTGAAAGTCTATTTACCCTGGATACAAAAATATCTTGATAGTGAATTATAACAATGATGGCTATAATTGTTCTGCAACAGAAAGGAAACTTAACAACGAACAGTTGTAACTTAGCCTTGCAAATATTGGAGCTGGCTGCATGTTAAATACTGCGACAGGGTTAAGGCTATACCTATCTAATGCACTTAGATCAGTGTAAGATATGCCTAGACCTTATGCAAATACTAGGATTTCAGGGGTTACTAACTTGTGTGAAAAGGGGATCGAAAAACAGGGTAAGGCAGGTCGCGACCTGCGCGGTTCGCGACAGACTGGGTCAAGTAAGGGATAATCGCTGCGAGTTCTCATATACGTCTCTAGTACCGAGAATTGAAGTATCAATCAAAGATTTGTCGTTGTTGTACGTCCACTATATTACAACATTTCACACCATACACAACACAAAGAGCAAGAAAAGTCATTCAGATAAATAGCAGAACAGAAACTCTAGTTCTGAGTTGCAGTAAAATGTTTACGTCATTACAATTGATTAGTTATGTTAACTGTGTGTCATGCTGTCTATCGGTGTTTTGGTGGTGGTTGCGTCTTGCATGTGGCTTTGCCTGCTTGACTTTACTACTTTTCCATTTACACGCATGTCAATTAGTGGAAATATACAGGTCTTTCCATGACTCTTTCACACCTTCCACTACAGGTACAGGTACACCCCTTTAACCCTTTCCCTGTTCTGGGTTTATTTCAAATTTTAATACCTACTGCTTATTCATGGAAAAATATTTATAATGAAATGTTGAAGGTGGAACATTGTAGCCATTTCAGAAAGCAAAGAAATAATTCTATCAAATTCTATTAGCACACAGAGCAGACCCTGATCAGACGGCTCCTCTAGGAGCCGTCTGATCTGGGTCTACTCTGTTTGTAAATACGTGAAAACACGTTTATATGAGGGAAAGGGTTAAGAGATGCACCTTTTCCACTGCCTCCAAACTGATGTGTTTACATCCGTTGAACTTGCAACCTAATTCAAACTTAAAATGTACAAGACACGTGTATCTGCGAGAAAGTCTTGAAATAAACACAGTAAACACAAGGTCGACCAAGGTCGATACCCAAACAGTGCAGAAACCGATTCAAAAACAAATTACAAGTTAACCCTGTTTACGCTGAATTTTCAAATGGACTATTACAAAATTCAAACATGCCAAGGTTAACTTGAATGTTCAGGGATTTTTGTAAAGAAAGATGATACATGAGAAACAGTGCAGAACCTATTAGGGCTCCTGTAGGAGTCCTCTCATAAGGGTCAACACTATTTGCATAGGGCATTTTAGTGACCCATGTCTTGCACTGAAAGGATTAACTTGTATTTGGTCTAAAGAACCAGAAGTATAACCAATGCGATATTGAAATCATGACGTGGATGTTACTCACATTTTAGGTAAACTGTTCATGCCGTAATGTGCATTTCATTCATCCGCTTTCAAGGGAGAATCTATTATCACCTTTGTAAATAGTTTGATGTGACACGAGACGATGTGTGTCTCATCTGGATACAGACTGTGTGACACTGTAATAACGGAAACTATATGGAAGAAAATTGCAAAAATAAAAATGGAAACGGGCAATAAATTTTACAGCTAACACTATACAGTGGATTAAGGGATGAAGAATGGTGTCTGCACAAACTCTAATATGTCTTAACCCCTTTCCCTGTTCTATGTTTATTCAATATTTTAATACCTACTGAATATTCATGAACAAACTAGTTATAATGAAATATGGGAGGTGGAACATTGTAGCCATTTTAGCCAAGTAAAGAAACATGTCTATCAAATTCCATTAGCAAACAGAGCAGACCCTGATCAGACGGCTCATATAGGAGCAGTCTGATCTGGGTATATTCGGTTTGCTAATGTGTGAAAAAGCGTTTACATGAAGGAAAAGGTTAAACGTGTATATAATTATCATAGTTTAATTAATTCTCTTCATTTTATGAAAAATGGCTTGTCTGGACGGCAAATGGCTTAGCTCCTAGTTGCCTAACCTACACCTAGGCTGACACAAAACAGCCAATAATGTCATGATTAGCGTGAATAGTGTTATATATCTAATCAAGAAGCCTTACACGTAACTGATTAGTAAACATCAAACAGCTACTAAGTACCGTGCACGTGAACAATGTAAATACTTCAGAAGAAGTTTCCAGGACTAATTAGACCACCGTCGATAAAGAGGTTAGACCGGCACGAGGCTCATCTGATAACCTTGTTTACTTAAACGTGGCCGCTGTACTTCAACTCAAATAACCAATTCTGGATGGCACCATGTCATAGATACAGGGCATGGTGCCATCATAAAGTCGTCTCATAATACACCGATACAAAGGCGCAGCAGTTCCTATCAATTACCTTGTAATGCCGAAAGATGGCAACGGAGCTACTACTTCCGCTTTAACGACTTCGGTATGTCTCGGACGGGGTTCTAACCAGTGAACTCCCGATGCAGACGCTCTACTTAATGAGCTAACTTTAACGTGATATCAACACGCATAAGAAGGTCACCTTCATAGCAACGATCACCTTCATAGCAACTACTTAAAAACTAGTAAAACTAGTGTTTTTAAATGTAGGTGGTGGTTTAATGTAGAACGAAATTAATGCAGAGAGAATCTCTATTAACTTGGTTTTTATTGGATTATGGGTCACACACTGGACTGGGTACAGTCATTCATCAGCTCTAGAAAACAGAGAGCCATGCTCAATGGCAAAATATCGACATAGGCTAATGTCACTTCCGACGTCCAACAAAGAACATTAAATGAGACATTCTATTTTCTAGCGTTCATTAATGACCTGTCTGAGTGTATCACTTTTTGCAGACGACGGACTCATAGATAGACGTGTCAGATCCGAGACAGATATGGACGCTTTGCAAGATAATTTCAAATCTCTTCAACAACGGGTAGACATCTGACAGATACAGTTGCACCTAGAAAAATGACAGGTCATCCATGTATGCACTGTAACAAGATATAGACGCATTCACAAAAATACTCTTCATGGAAACGTCCTCGAAGCAGTTGATAATGCCAAGTACCTTTGTGTCCATATAAGGCAAGACCAATACACAGGTCAGCAAGGCTGCTGCCAATGCTTGTGGAACTTTGGGTTTCACTCGAAGCAACATCTGAAGACGCACCAAGGTTGTACGGGAACGCACCTGCAACACATTCGTTCTGCCTACCCTTAACAACAAATGTACCCCATGGATCCACACCAGGCTGGTGAAACTGATCTCTTGGAACGAGCCAACGAAGAGGTGCTATCCTCGCCTGAAATAATTACAGTACTCGGACACCCGGTTATATCACAGCCATGTTTAAGAACCTTGACCGGACTCCACTGTCAGACGGAAGATTGGTACATACTTTTAGGCTACATAATTACTTAGCCAAGAGCAATCACCATACCATCGATGTTGATCCTGGTGACTTCTTTAGAGCCAGTGACTCCAGAACCAGAGAGAAGGGAAGGATAAAGTAGTTTGGCAACTATCTACGGCCTATCACTATTCTTTCTATCCCCGCACTATTCGAAAGTGGGACTAACTATCGACCAATGTCACCGCTATAAGCGACCCAGGAAAACATTGCTTCTGCATTGTAAATAGTTTTAAAGTTTAACTAGACTCCTAACCTTTAATTGAAAGAAGAAGAAGAACTCATAAGGAAACGGTCCAGAATTAGACATATTTTGACTGGTTATTATATAGAGGTTTTATGGTAATAACAATTTTATTGCAATAAGTGAGGAATAAATACAGATTCGTTTTTAAAAGATATATTCTGCTCGTATTGTGGCAAGTTGTGTGTAAGAAAAATACTCGAGAATCGGATTATTCTATGATATTTGAAATAAACCACATGCCAAGAAACATGGAAAGAAAGGGTATGGCAACTACTACACAGTAGACATTTCCCATTTCGACTAACTTGGGTTAGTCATTGTTGTGATTTACTACTTAACCCTTTCCCTCATACAAACATGTTTTCATTCATCTGCAAACAGAGTAGACCCAGATCAGACGGTTCCTAGAGGAGCCGTCTGATCAGGGTCTGCTTTGTTTGCTAATAGAAGTTGATAGATCTGGTTCTTTAGTTTCCAAAATAGCTACAATATCCAACCTTTAATATTCATTATAACTATTTTGTCCATGAATATTCAGTAGGTATTGAAATTTGAAACAAACATAGAACAGGGAAAGGGTTAATATCCATTGTGCTGTTTCCATTCGGAGCTTGGTCGAACATGTCCGTTGACTTCCATACAATTCGCTGATATCGTAAATCTGTAGCTGAAATTTATCTATATACTGCTGGGACCATGGGCTGCAAGCATTATTTCAGTTATCTGAGTAGAAGTGTACTTTGATGTCGACTGAGTGATACGAAACATAGGCAGAATATAATATAACCTTAAACAGACTTAATGTATTCTAATTTAATAAAACATATTATGCTGCTGCCCGCTAAATGCAAACATCGAATGTTTTTAATCAGTTATAGCAATAAAGACATTTTCGCAATTGTTAAATCAACATATACGAAATGAAATAATTATGGACAGAATTGTTCACACAAGAATCACATCTAGATTTGTTTAAGCATAGCTAGACCTTCCGGATAATATATATATGACCGCAAACCTTTGTTATCATGTTTCTACATATTTCATGGATGCAAATATTTATGAATATTTGCATTGATAATGAAACGTGAATTTACATTTTGGTCTGTCAAATACACATACCTTGCAAATATTTTGCATTCTTTGTAACGCTGCCACCATAAGAACTTTGGAGTATCATATTTATCTCTTTCACTGTCAAATATTGTCATCCGCAAAAGAAGTAGTAGTAATATTGTTAGTAGTAAAAATAGTAGTAGTAATATTTATTATTGATTACTATAGATGATGATGATTATATTGATGACGATTATCATTGCTATGTTTGTTTGGAACTGCAGGTTATTGTAATAAAATAGTCCATACGTCATCCTCATTTAGGTGAACAGCACTTGAAATGTGCACCACCACATTGATGTTTAAGTATTGACATTTGATACTGGTTCCAAGTTCCAAAGGAAATATAGAATATTAGTGTATGTAGTGAGTACCGAATAACAAATCGCTTTGAACAAACTTTCGCATTAACAACGAACAATCTAATACATAATGTCCGGTTCTAAGGATTTTAATGTCTAATACCAGAAGGAAAATAACTGGTTTATTCAATATGTCTATGAGTATAGGGACTATGTCGTTAGTGGACAGTAAATTTAGACGGATTTGGATATTTGGATGATTTAATAGCATGTTGCATGTTATCCAATAATAGTTTGTGCATTTCAAAGACTATATCTCTCACTCTATATTACATTATTTCCTTATTTTATTCTCGTTTCATCTCACTTACCCCTTGTTAGAGAATAAGCAGCCATTTTACTTTTCCACCCACGTATTTATCAATATATATATGTACTCGTATAACAAAACCTGACCTGAATTTTTACATGTACCTGATGAATATCTATGAAAGAAATATACGTACTGACATTATGCATATTCATTAGCTGAATTGATGTAATTAATATGAACACAGATTATATAATATGATTTTATAAAGAAACAGAGCATTCTACCTATTGGGGCAGTCTGATCTGGATCTACTCTGCAAATGTCTTAAAAGGCATTTTTACCAGGTGAAGGATTAAATACCGAACTGTTATCCTTCTTTTCCACATAAAATGGACTTCCAAATGTTTTCGCGTGATATGTATAATATAAATACCCAGACTCTTAAATCTGATCAAAGACATAAAAGTGGCATCAGATTTGTAAATGTCTTCGTTCGCACGCGAAAGATGCATTCATGGACTTCTCTATTTGAAAATATCAAAGTATAAAATGCCTGTCATAAAGATTGTCTTTTCATTATGAATCAGTGCATGCCATCACCTTGAAATGTATGACTAAATGCACTGCTGGAATATCGTGAATGTCATCATAAGAGGTATGACGAGACGATAAATGCATCTAATAGAAGTAGTAAAAGATGAAAATAAATAAACTTCTAGCCATCTTCCATGTATATTGTTACCATTAAATATTGATTCTAAGAATTTTCCACCAAGGGCAGGGCATATGAGTTGACCATCATATGAAATATATAATGTAAAAACCAAATGCCAATCTGTCGCTGCGGCAAATAAGATATATTAGTTGGTGTTTAGAATAATTGTGTATTTTATGAATTTCGCCGTAACTTTAGATTTAGGTGCATTTCTATTATGAAATAAAATTATGATGAATTTCGTTCAAAATTAAAACATAAACACACGTATATTTATATCATATATTTATTCAAACCTTATCATAATTTAATGTCATAGTATTATCGCAGTGCGAAATGAAGGTATTTGGGGGGGGGGGGGGTCAGCATACATGTACGTAGTTGTGTGTAAATGTTCCATCTAAGGCTAAAAAGTAATAGATACAGTACGAGTCTTACTACCAAAGTGTCTTCTTACAACCGTTATCAGGACAGTTTGTTCGCATGACCGAAGACGTGTCCGAGGCGTAGCCGAGGACACTTGTCTGAGGTCATGCGAACAAATTGTCCTGATAACGGTTGTAAGAAGACACTTTGGTAGTAAGACGAGTACATGTATCTTACTTGTACGACAGTACGTTGTAGACTTTTAATTTTGATTAAAAACGAATAAAAATGAATATTTCACAAATGAGTACAACATGTTTTCCCCTTGGTTCACCCAATTCAAATCCTAGGTAGATAGGTTTTAACCACAAGAATCACGTGCGTACAAAAGTGTCCACTTACAACCGTTATCAGGACACTTTTTCAATAGCTTTGCTGGGGGTCTGTCGTAAAAATATATTTATCGAAAGGGTTATTCGGTCACAGAAGACTACTATGTTGGTTTGTTGGTTCTTTGGAATGCATTTTCTGAAACACTTATACCACCTGGGGTACAGTATTCTGATACGTGGTCGTCAACTTTTCCTAGCGTTACCAACATAGAACTATAACTAAGATGCGTATTAGACTATCGAAATCTCTTCTTTTCCAGCCATACCATCGAAGAGGCAATTAGAAGCAGCAAGATAGAATTTGGCGGAGGAATATATTATTTTACTCAGGTTTTACTTAATATGCACCTTAACTACAGCTATGCAAAGTACACAGTAAGTAAGGTGAAGTATTAAATTTTGTCATTTCGTCTGCTTTAAGAAGAACGAAATCGAGCTTTTTGTCAAAGTCTTTGGTTAAAATCTCTGGTCACAGTTACGACATGAATACAACCACCTCTATCAAATGCAATACACTTGATTAATATCACCAGGCCTACACTCTTATAAGGGATTGTAAGTCTAGCATGCATATTAAACTATTTATGTCGACCGATGTTTGCGATAGGCGAGCGTTGACATCCATGTGTGGTTCTCTTGTTCGGGTATTGGATATAGCACAACCGGAATTAGAACCCACTACGTCTGATTTTAAAAGCAATCGGTCTACCGAATAAAGGAAATGATACTAAAGTATTACTAGAGGCGAAAAAGGGGGCAAATGTATGTTTGGAAACAATTCAAAACACCAATGATAATACATGTATTGTGAAGAGGCTACCCCTTGACAACGACTTGTTATTTGCAACTGTGTAGACTATTCGAAGTTTGGCCCTGAAACATCTTTATAAACACAACGGTACTAAATTAAATAGTTCTGATATGCTCCAATGTATGTTATGTGGAATGTTTTAATTGTCAGGGTCAACGATTGATTTTGACTTAATTAACACATATCACGATAGTTTCTTGTTTACAAAATATATCTTCATAAACTATTAACCTTTATACCGCTATCTGCGACCCGAATCACATTAGCAAGCAATTTGGATCACGATTAGACGCCGAGTAACTCGACATATCATAAGAATTTAAGATTTTTGACACACACTAAATAGTTTCACAAAAACTTAATCGAATCAAAAGTAATCAAAAATGCGACAAATCAAACTTTGAAAAGACCTAGCTTATTCTTGCAACGGCACAAGGGTTAACAACTGGCTTAGACGAGTATGCATTTTTCCAGGAACATGTCTCATTTTGATCTCTTGTTTCAATCGCAGAATGACTGCATCTTTTAATTATCTTACCGTGCTCAGTAACATGGAATAAACTTCTTGGCCAATGTCCGTTCATGTTTGCTCTCCACTAATGCATGGATACATAAAACGTGACTCTTTCACGACTAAGAAACTATTTCCTTTAATGCTAAACGACATGCCTGTTCACTGAAGGCCTATAAATAGTTTTTGTTTCATCAATATAAGGGTAATAAAACCTGATTACTTCAAGATTTATTACTTCGTCAACTTTGTTATTTAATATGCTTAATGTTGAATGTTTTATGTCCTGATATGCGTCACGTTAGGTTTTGTCATGTGGCTTTGGTGCGGTGTCCTTTCGTATGTGGCTCTCCCTGTGTTTTTTTCTTCATATTATGTTGGGATTAGTACAATATCAATTAAATATTAGTTTCTTGTTTTTATGTTTTGGAAGGGTGGTGTTGTCAATTCACATCCCGACACTATTCTAGCATGTCGTTTTAATTCAGACAGGGAATATGAAAAATACACACACAGACACACACAGACACAGACACACAGACGCACGCACGCACGCACCCCCACCCCCCTCCCCCCACACACAGAGTACACAGCCAGCAAACAACCGAAACACAAATAAAATGCGCGCTCGCACACGACCTTCATAGACTGTTCAATGCCTGTTCCACAACAGCATCAGTTAGGATACGGTGGCACTAAAATATTCGTGATAGTTTTTAAATAATAAATCCTAATCAAAGGATTTATTATTATGATTTGAATTAACAATGCGGATTTTATAAATGAAGGACATTAAGCCTCGACATCGTATATACTCTTTTACCGCCTTTGCAAATAGAGTAGACCCAGATAAGACGGCTCACATAGGGATCATATGATCTACTTTGTTAGCTTATGTGATATGACAGGACTGATTCTACACTTTATTTTATGGTCAAACCTTTACTTGTAAATCTGACATTACAAATCGCATTTAATGGAGATTTATTAAGTGACACATCGTTACATAAATAGTCATGAGGGAAATGGTTAATACAACGATATTAAATGGATCAGTCGTATTGATGAATGCCTCATATAACATTGAAACAAATATAAAAATGAATATCAAATGGGCTCCCGATTCTTCACATATCTTTAAAACTGAATAAGTCAATTTAGCACTGTGTTGATAACATTAAATTCGACTATCTAAGTAGTAAATGCTGTAGACCCTGATCAAATTTGCCCCTTCAGGATCATGGTCCATGCTTATGAAACTTTTAGTTGAGTCTGTGTTCGTTCTCAAGGTTTTGATTGGTCAGATTTGAGCCTTTGGCTCAAATCTGACCAATCAAAAGCTTGAGAACTCAAATCTGATCAATCAAAAGCTTGAGAACGAACTCAGACTGCACTGTTTGCCTAGGTAGTATGCCTATATACTTATTATGGTAATTAGAGTACTAAAACTACAACTGTTGAATAATAACGTAAATTATTCTACAGAGCTACAGATAAAGATCGATGGCACTAGATCGAAAAGGACTATAGTCTATTTATAAATAGACTATAATTATTCATTTTCGATCTAGTACCAGTAATAAAGATGCGTACTCAAACACACATCAAACTCGTCATTTCTCCACCAAACACCACGTTGTGGATCGTCTTTGAGGTGATTCTAAAGAGCGGTCATGACATAGGGTTTGGTGGAGAAATGAAGAAGTTTTTTTAAAAATGTTTTAATTTACTCATCGTACCTGGACCACTGGTTCTACACACAGCACAAAGCATGCGGGTTAGAATATTGCATTAAAGACAGTTCGAAACCAGATGAATCACTGAGTCACTATTTGTCTCTAAGGATCCATGCTTTTTTCACATGTCAATAATAAAACTGTGAGAAAAGTCAATAATGGTTAAATATTATCATCTACAAAATCTGACTCTTATTGAGCTATGCACGACCGGACTTGCATTTTCAAACAGCCTGGACCCTAGATGAGATATCGAGTAACTCGGCGTCTCATCAGGATACAAGCTGTTTGACACTTGGTCACTAGTTTTTCAAAACCTCGAGTCGGAAAATGCCATAGATCCAAAATTTGAACGGACACTGTTTTATCACAGTTGGATGATCGTTAACCCTTTCCGTGCCAAATTTCTAATTGTCGTCTGCAATCCAAGATTTGTTAATCCATTCGGTACAATAATGAAATCAGATAAATAAATGAAAATTTCAAAGGAATAATGCACATATCTAGTAATAGAGATTTAGACAAAAAGTGAAGTTCCTGATCAGACGCCGCCATGAATAGGCGGCGTCTGATCTGGGATTGCACTATTTGTCGTGGTGCATTTCGGCGACATTGGCGGTGAAAGGGTTAAAACAGACCTGCTTAGAATGTTTGTGAAACAACAGTGATTGAATTTCAGGTCTCGTGGGATCCATATGAGATTAGATAGTAATCCTCTATGGAATGTCATGGGAGTTTGTAACATGTATACCAGTGAAAGGCTTCATGGATCCTAGTCCATTACCACGTTGTTCATTCCACGTACATTTCATAATGTTTGTCAACCCTTTAAGCGCTTTTGAACGCACATATCCTGTGTGAAAAGAGCGCCATATAAATGTGACATAATAATAACCCTTTACCCCATAGAGACGCGTTTCTATTTGCATTTGCGAACATAGCAGACCAGCGTCTGCTATGATTGTTTATCCCTTTCCCTTATGAATAATTACTTAAGAAATAATGACTTCATGAATATTAATTAGATTAATTGTTATAATTGCAAATTTACACAATATTTTTTTGACCTTGGCAGAAACTTTAGAACCATATCTATATTATATCATAAGCAATCAGAGCAGACCCTGATCCTATAGGAGCCGTCTGATATGGGTCTACTCTGTTTGCAAATGCGTATTTATGGAGTAAATTGTGATACAATGGTACAGATATGATTGTACAGTGCCTGACTTGACACAACGTCTAATCGGGATCTGCACGGTTTGAGGTGGCCAAACATTCCTGTGTTTAGATGTCATTATAAAAAGATCGTCTTATTTATAATCATGGTGTCTTCATTTCTTACATTAATATACATGAGGTAACGGGTTAATTACTAGTGATGGGAACCCATTATTGCCATCATAATACTACCGACAAGAGTTTGTTACATTATGAACTCTTTATTCCATTAATGTTTATGTATGAATTAATAACATCATGAATATTAATTAGCTGTATGTTATACTGACGTATGAACACAAACATTTTGGCAATGGCAGAAAGTGTAAAATAAGTGTAAAATAAGACCTGTATTTAGCGGTCCAGATAATATGCGTAAATTTAAACATCTCCCTTGTTTCTCCATCAGACCCTATACTGTGATGACTCTTCGAGACGATTCTAAAGAGTGGTCACATAATAGGGTTTGGCGAAGAAATGATGTTGTTAGTATTTGAGTATCTGTAGCTCGCTCTGTATATTATTTCATAAGCAGACAGGAAAGACCCCGATGAGATACTACTCCGTCGTTGTCAAGTACTGGCGTTTGCCAAAGTTCGTCTGTTACAACTTCCCCTCTTTCTTTTAAAGACAGTAGCTAGATACTGAGGAGACGCCAAGGTTATCGGTGTCATCTTGATATGCGCTGTTTGCATTGGTAATCACAAATTACAGTGCTCCCTCTCTACAACGACACCCTTTGAGATACGAAGATTGTATGTGTTGTTCAGAGGGAGTTGTTATAGGGAGGGAAAATCAAACATAATTAGCTTGTTTGCAGATCCCCAGATAAGGTGTATTTCGAGAACTAAAACCGTTATGCCTCAATCAAACCCTATGTTGTGACCACTCTTTAGAATCGTCACAAAGTGACGATTCTAAAGAGTGGTCACAACATAGGGTTTGATGGAGGCATAAAGAAAATACAATGGAAAAAAGTTGTTTCTGGAGCCTTGTTGTTTCGGAAATAGTGACATGCGTTGTTGTAAGGAGGGAATCGTTATTGAGAGGGCCGTTGTAGGGAGGGAGCACTGTACTGCCATTGGCAGCGAACTAGTAAACACATTCAAAGTTCTCTATAGACTCAATCACATGTTAAAATGCAATAGCAAGCACTGTGCTTTAAAAATCAGAACCTAATTAAACAGTATGTGCAACTATTATCCGTTTATATTGCTTAATTAAGAAATACAGGGCAAAATCAGATGTGTTATCAAACGTGTCTGTATCAACTAATTGGTAGGATCAAACGGCTTCAAAGTCTTATTTCCGTGTGTAAGATCAGTTTTGTAACTGTACCAGTATTATCGCCTAAACATTTCGCCACCAAATAAAGTCTGTCTGCTAAAATAGGCATTGGCTTCAGGTTTCAAGGTGGAGTTCTCCTCAATTATAATTAAAACATAATCAAAGTGTCAATCAGTTTGGATCCTGATGAGACGCCGAGTTACTCGGCGTCTCATCTGGATCCAAACTGTTTGCAAAGGTTGTCATTGATTGGCATATAACGGTGATAGTATTAGACGTTTATCACAATGATAAGGATAAGGGGGTTTGCCTACTCTACTTCTCTACATCTACTCTACATCAATTATCAATGCGCGAAAAATACATTTCATTATAAAGGCAGAATCATAAATGTCAAATACGTCTATAATCATCATGGTCTCCGAGTTATTCAGCGTCTCATCTGGGGACAATCTGTTTTATAAGGTCTATAACTGATTTGACAGATTTAACAGATTCTTATCAAGCAAGCGACACCATCAATTTAGCCGATTTCTTTGTTCAAATCTGCATTACTAATGTTTGCATGACAGAGTATACGTTCTTTAAGTTTGCATCTGTTCCGGAATGTAAGTTGTCTGGGCAGAACGCTGCAAATGATTAAGTCTCATGGTCTGTCGATCTGGAGGCCTCTTAATGGGACTCACAATGAGGCGTTAACTAGCGTCATTCATTTGCCAGATAGATGTTTGTTACTAAAAAAACATTTTCGTTTGTTTCCTTGCCTGTGCTCATATGATTTTATTTTTGTTTAAATTCGGAAATGAAGGCAGCAGTGGTGGCATTGGAACTTGCGAAATTGTATGTCGTTTTTAATTTTACTGAATGTCACATTTTAGAAGTGTGTTGTTTTGAAACCATTGTGATAAATAGGGCATTTGCTCCACAGGAGCAAATGCTCTATTTATAACAATGGTTGCAAAAATGACTTTTACAGAGGCGTCAAAATACGTCAGTGGGAGGGGATGGGTTAATTGACAACTGATGTACATTTTTCTTGGTTTTGCCAACAATAGACTGGAATGAATAGATCATCTGTTTTTCTGAACGATACTATTTGCAATGGAATTGTAAATACCACATCTTAACCGTTTCGATGAATAAAATGTCGGTATAATTAAACATTGAAGCTGAATCGTATTATAGATTGTTTTAATTGGTTACAACATTTTTTGTACATTCGTACACACTATGGTAACTGTTTGATTACAAAGGTTTTAAAGTTTGAACGCATGTATTAGCACATATAAATGAGAGGAAATTAAGAAGCTTATTGTATAAATAGGTCACTTTAAAACCTATTTCCTAGGTCCAATGGATACTATGATGAGAAATATATCTACTTAAGGGCTTTTTCGCTATTTTGGGCAGATGACCCAAACCCCTGAAATTGGGAAATGTTTAGTAAGATTCAACAACATTCCTCTTACAAATGTCCATTACAATCGAAAAAGACCAAGTCAGGCCAAAACCTCTAAAAATCATAAACAAACAGCATTACCAGATCAGACAGCTGTTTGAACTTGGACTGTTGTTTTTTTTTATAAGTTTTAGAAGTTTTTGTCCGACTGATTTTTCTGGCTTAACTCTTTTACCTCTGAATTGGGAAAGTTTCAATCGAAATTGGTGAAAACACATTTTTTGCAATAAAGCCCAATAGCGGCTATAAAATCAATTGAAATAAAAGCCCTGCACATCAACTGACAGATCAGCGTATAACCTCCAGGAAGAACAGTACACAGCTGTCTGAAAAGACGAAATCATCAAACTTTGTGGGTTTTCAACCTCCAACATTTGACAGACAATATGCTAAATTTAGCACAAAATAGTTTTGAACTCTTTAAATTTTCAGTTGCCTCCATTAATGAAATCGACAGTCTCCATTTTCCGTAGCCGTTCTAAGGCATCAATTAATCAAGAAGACATTACAGTGTGAAAAATTGAGTGTCTTGTTAAAATGACACTTTCCAATCAATTCAGTGAAACTAAAAAATGCTTTGACAAAATAGATGGAACGCTTGATAAGGAATGACAAGGAAATGAAGATAAAATGCTTCAAACTCATCATTTTAAATATTTTACACTCTGAGCAATATTTCGATTGCTGAATTTACCACTAGTTTGATCGTGTACCTTTTACTCCGTTTTACGCCTTTGCAAACAGAGTAGACGCTGATCAGACGGCTCCTATAGGAGCCGTCTGATCTGGGTCTACTCTGTTTGCTGATGGGTGAAAACACGTTTATATGAGGGAAAGGGTTAACCCCTTTCTCCATAAATACACAGAGAAGACCCAGATCAGACCACTCCTATAGGAGCCGTCTGATCAGGTTTACTCAGTTTGTTTATAATGTAATATAGATATGATCCTACAGTTTCTATAAAGATAAAAAGTTCCGTGTCCGTAGTGCCATTATAAACATTCAGCTAATATTCATGGTGTCATTTATTTCATGGAGTAAATATATACATTGTACATGCTACGGGCGAGTGTATCCATGGTTACCATTGCAGTTTGTTTGGGTCAAAATGAAACACCAAGTAACCTGTTTGTGACTGTGATTATATGTTTAGCCCCTTCAGTGCCTAGAAGACGTGTCTGTGATATCATATGCAAACAATTTTGACTCCAGATGAGACGCCGAGTAACCCAGTTTCTCATCAGGATCCAAAAGCTTGTTTCATAATGTTTTATCAATATTTTCAGAAACGTTGAATCGATTCGAAAGTATTCAAATTTCAGTAGACACTATTTTTTATCACAGCTTGATTAGAATTAAGACGTCTCCGACGAAATGTTATTCAGAATCGTTAATGTAAAACCTTTACTCAGAAAATACAATCTGAGTATTTGACAGTATGAATTCTATTCCGACGAATAATTACTATGGTTTCAGACTGTTTGCAAACGTGATGAATAATTCTGTTAACCCTTTAAACGCTGAATTAACAGAGTGGAATAGGCCATCATTGTTTATTGGTAGATTCTATACAGTAAGACGGGGTATAATTTGTGAGAGAAGTTTGAATGACAAATAATGTAGTTCATAGTGAAGCCCTCTGATCTGGGTCTCGTTTCCCGCATTCAAAGTGTTAAGCGACCAGCCTCATTAGCAAATAAATTGGATCGAGATGATACGACGACATCTCATCAGGATCCAAACTGTTTCACATACGGGCAACTGTTTTTCAATAGCTCGAACGAATCAGAAGGTAAAACTGATGACAGATCAAAGCTTGAGACATTTTTTTCAGCAAGGCAAGGGACACAGTTAGAAACAAATACAGTTAATTGTCCCTAAAGCGGGTGTTCAATTTAGTATAAATACCAGTCTAAGAGACAGGTGGCAGCTTAATGCAGGATGAAAGTCATGCAGAAAGCTCCTAGAAGAGCTTTCTGCATGACTTACTTCCTGCATTAAGCAGCCACCTGCTTAAAAGTATTTGAATTCTTCTCAACTAGAATTCCGGTTTAGAGAGGGGTTGTACTGTATCTCATTGCAGACATGCCTGTGGCATCAATAAAATCTTTATGCTTGAAACTTGAGTCTTTGCTAAAACATGGAGCGTCTGGCATCTCAATATCCAATTAAAAGCTTGTGTAAACAAATGGAAATTCAATGACTGCAGTCATCAAATTGTGCAATATTGAAATAGTTCCAGGAAGAAATACGGAAATGTAAGGAATTGGGTGACCTGCAGGTACAGGCTTTATTGATAGTAAACCCTTTACTTCACGAATATGTACGCGCAATAATGATGACACCATGACTATTAATGAAATAATTTTTTATAATGGCAAATACACACAGGAGATTTTGGCCATGTCAAAAATAGCAGCAGATCTATATTATTCCACAAGCAAACAAAGCAGATCCTGATCATATGGCTCCTATAAGGACGGCTGCTATTCTGTTTGATATCACACGCTTTAACCCTTTACCTGTTCTATATTTATTCCAAATTTCAATATTATCTGAATATTCATTAACAAAATAGTTATAAAGAAATATGGAAAGAGCAACACTGTAGACATTTTAGAAGGCAAAGAAACTGATCTATCAAATTCTATTAGCAAACAGAGCAGACCCTGATCAGACGGCTCCTTTAGGAGCCGTCTGATCTGGGTCTACTCTGTTTGCAAATGCGTGAAAACATGTTTATATGAGGGAAAGGGTTAACAGATTACTTGACTATTTAGCCCATAAATGGTCATGTAAGAAACGAAGATCTTATAAATATTAATTGAAATGCTTTTTTATAATGATTTGTAAACACATGGAACATTGGCCATGCCAGGATCTGTAGCTTATGATATACAGTAGAACCTGCCTTAAGCGGCCTTCAAAAAGAAGTCTAATTATAAGTATGTAAGGCATGTGGTAGCTTAATGCAGGTCAAAAGTAATATATGAGTTTTGTGCATTACTACTGGTATTGCATTGCATTAACTCATTATCTCATAGGCTATTTTTAGATACAACCTCTTTGAATAAATCTACCGAAAAGGAGCACTCACTGGGAAAAAGGAAGATTTTAGAATATTGTAGTTCGAAACCATTGCGATAAATGGAGCATTTGTTCCTATAGGATTAAAGTCATGCAGTAGGAGGTTTCTGCATGGCTTTCAAACTGCATTAACCTGCCACCTGTCTCCAATACCGATATTTATACTAAACTGAACGTCCAGTTTAGAGAGGTTTTACTGCGTACAGAGCAACAGATAAAGGTGCGTATACAAATACTAAAATCGTCATTTCTCCACCTAACCCTATGTTGTGACCACTCTTTAGAATAGTCTTTTCGAGATGGTTATAAACAGTGGTCACAACATAGGGTTTATAGTGGAGAAATAAAGAAGTTATTCTTGAAAATGCTTTAATTTACACATCTTATCTGGACATCTGTATTATACCAGGGTCCATGCTTATAAAGCTTTGAGTTGAGTCTGAGTTTCGTTCTCAAGCTTTTGATTGGTCAGATTTGAGTTCTCAAGCTTTTGATTGGTCAGATTAGAGCCAAAGGCTCAAATCTGACCAATCAAAAGCTTGAGAACTCAAATCTGACCAAGACGGCGCCTTTATGATCTAGTCTGTTTGTAAATGCATAGAAAGGTGTATTTATGGAGTAAGGTGTTAAGTGAAGGAACCAGCCAGATGTTGATGGCTGTGAGTAATAGTACTAATTAACTGGGAATATATACAAAATAAATCGTTTTCGTGGATACTTATAATTGTTTGTTGTACAACGAAATATTCTAGTATAATTTATATATTTTTAAGCAGGTGTCTGCTTAATACAGGGTGACTGTCACACAGAAAGCTCCTAGAGGAACTTTCTGCATATACTTTCACCCCGCATTAAGCTGCCACCTGTCTCCAAGACCGTTAATTATCCTAAATTTAACCTCCGGTTTAGAGGGATTTTACTGTACTTCTTTTCAGAAAATAGACAATGATTTATGTAATATAATGCCTGTTTAAAACGCGTTGTAAGTAGAGACGATCAACTTAAAACAAAATATCTGCTAAAATCCCATTATATTTAAGCATCACGTTTCCTTGTGAAATATTGAAAAGATCGAGTTTTAGTCAAAGAACGGTTGTAAAACACTAGCAAACAAATCGCATGCTCGAAAACTGTTTCATTTCGAAGAAATGAGTGGGAATTTACCATGGTTTGACTGGACCGTCCACTAAATGCAAAATGAGTTACTGTAACATGATCTTTAAAAATAAAAATAAACCAAACTGGTGACTGACGGCGGAGTCCGCATTCAAAGCTGATATCAGGAGAATGGAAAAGAGCTGTGGTTCCAGTCAAGACACGTCGTTCACTTAACCCTTCTCTTGCTGAATTTTAATATATAGTTCTCCTTCTTTACCCATACCCTTTTGTATAATTACATATATCTTCACTGTGTACAAGTATTTCGCTGTGCAATCACTGCTGTGGAGTGCACTGGTTGCACAATCAACTTGTAAATAGTGCAGACCCTGATGACGTGAATAGCACTTACAACGCCGGATTTTCAAACGGGCTATTCCAAAGTTCAAACAAGTCAAACTTATGGTGAAGGTTTTTCTAAAGAAAAGTGTAACACGACAAACAGTGCAGACCCTGATGAGAGGGCTTCTCTAGGAGCCATTTCATCTGGGTCTACACTGTTTGCAAAGGACAGTGGAGAATATAGACACAGTGGTTTGCATTTTTGTCGGTTCTAGTGTC
This sequence comes from Azorinus chamasolen, assembly GCA_963576725.1. Classification (NCBI taxonomy): domain Eukaryota; kingdom Metazoa; phylum Mollusca; class Bivalvia; order Cardiida; family Solecurtidae; genus Azorinus; species Azorinus chamasolen. Next base: position 47,117,800 of record OY755236.1, read on the forward strand.
TCTTTTTGTGGTTTTGTCGTACTTGTCGATATATTAAAATTTCATTATAAATTACAATCCATAGTCACGTGCTTCACTGAAATCATTCTCACTAAAATAAGGGCTTCCAGCTTGTCCTTGTTTCAAAACATCATGTGTATCCATTTGAGAGCTAATTGAGCATGAAAAATTTGATCGGATTTTATTTAACCATTTCCCATTACTTACGTTTGGCACCTTTTCGAACAGAGTAGACCCAGATCATGGTCCGCTCTGTTTGCTTATGGACTACATGTAATTGAGATCTGATTTTTCTTTAACATCCAAAACTGTCCTCGTTACAATGCACCGATAATCATCAAAATTCAATTCATGAATAATACATTCTTAAATTCATATTCATTGGGGAAGGGTTAATGAATTTCGGTAGACACCAGGCCCCGAGGTTATAAAACATTTTGCTTGAATTTGAGATCATTCTCAAGCATCTGACCAATCAGATACTTAAGAATGATCTCAGACTCAGAAGTTGTATAACCTTGGATCCAGTTTCTTTGGTACACTTCGTTGAGTTAAGAGCATTTTTAGTGTTTTTTGTAATGATTATATCATTGTAAACACATTTGGCCTATAATATACAGTAAAACCTCTCTATAACGGCCACTAAATTAGGTTAATTAGTTGGTATTTAGGACAGGTGGCTGCTTAAAGCAAGGTGAAAGTAAAACAGAACGCTTCTATAGGAGCGATCTGTTTTACTTTCACCTTGCTTTAAGCAACCACCTGCCTTTAACACACAATGCTTTATGTAATTTAGTGGCCGAAATAGAGAGGTTTTACAGTGCCTCCTTATATACTTGTATCTTACGTCTGCAGACACGTCAAAGATAAAAATGAAATAAACAAATCATCAAATATCTTTCAATCCAATTTACACAAAATCTCCAAGTATGCACTCCGTTAGCTCTAAAACGAAGTCTAGCATCGTTTGTTCTTAAATCTTAGGGTATAGCATTTATAGTGTGTCAATATATAAAAATATTTTGTGAAATACAAATACACTACCCTGTTAGAACCCTAACATTTCCCTGCTATTGACCGAATATGTAGTATTATATCTATATAATACTATTAGCAAACAGAGCAGACCCTGATCAGACGACTTCTATAGCTTCTGATTGCAAAACGTTGAAAGGCGTATCTATCAGGTAATAGATTACTTGTGATAACAGAGACACATGGTAAATGTATCTGAGTGGTATATATTCACCTGTTTATGCACTGACTGTGATGATATTAATTCCACAACAAATAATGTTATACAGTTGAACTTCGATATCTCAAACTCGGATAACTCAAGATAAAAGTTCGGTCCTACAGAATTGTTCTAAAATGTATCACTACACATATCTAGAATCACATGTTACAGCTTAATGCAGGTCTTAAGTAATGCTGAAACCTCCTACAGGAGCTTTCAGCATTAGTTTAAACCTGTTTTAAGCTGTGAACTTGATAAATTGATCAGCTTTGAAATCGGATGACTCGAAATAATTTGTATGGACCGTTGAAGTTCGAGATATCGAAGTTCAACTTATTTAAGTATTTCAACGTTCTGTTTTACTTTCACCTTGCTTTAAGCAACCACCTGCCCTAAATACCAACTAATTAACACAATTTAGTGTCCGGTATAGAGCGGTTTTACTGTATTATATTGTTTGGAAGTAAAGGAAAAGACATTTAACACACTATACATAAATTGAAGCAGTCGGCAAATATTGTAGACGACAAAACCTCGCGGGCAAAGATTTATGCACTGACTGTCTAGTCGTTTGGATGTTCAGAGACAGTATTAATTATATGTGATAAATGCTAAGAATTTAACATAAAAATCATTTTAGAAATAAAAAATAAACACTGTTTTTTGTTTTTGTACATTAAAGATTCCTATAACTTAACATATATTTCTAAATTTGATTCGAAGCACCGTCGGTCATCATAGCCATTAGACGAAATATAACACCGTTTTGGGTCACAATGGTCATATGAAGACTGGACATATTGTGGAAAACTGACCGAAACCCTTGGGGATGCTCATTGTGGCCATGTCAGCAAGTCTTTAATGAATGTAAAGTAAGGACATTAGGAAAATGTCTCTTGGACATACTGTCTTATATTAACCCTTATCCCGCTATTAGCGACCTGACTCATATTTGCAAACAGTCTGGCTCCAAATGAGAGTTACCCGGCCACCTCATAAGGATCCAAGCTGTTTGGCACTCGGCCAATAGTGTGTGAAGAGATGGATCGAGTGGGACAAAGTCAACTTGGCACCACTGGAACCTTTGAGTAGACACTACGTTGTAGACAGTGGGATAAGAGATATGCTTGCTCAGCAGTTTAGCTTGATGTAACTACTTTTAACCATTAGATCTGTACATTTGTTGAACAGTTTCATTAAGTATACAGGAAGTAAACGTCGATGTTTGTTATGAAATTGCAACGCAAAATTGAGGTTTAGTTTCTTTTAAGTGCGGCCTTTTATTACTTTGTTTACATTCATACTTCGCCACCAACCGCGTCATTAGCCGCATTGGCAAACAGCTTGGATCCAGATGAGGCGGCCGGGTTACTCGATCTATTTTCAGCCAAAGGCTCAAATCTGACCAATCAAAAATTGAGAACGAACTCAGACTCAATTAAACGGTTGTATAAGCATGGAACCAAGTGGAAGTTTGACTACATCCAAATCAAACAAGCTTTTGACAAACCGTGTTGAGAAGCTGAGTAGTCCATCGTCTAATCTGGATACAAGCTGTTCTCAAAAGTGTGTGAATACTAGGATGGATAGTGGGATAGGGTTTGAGTTTAAAATGCATTTTTTTATGCAACCAACACAAGTTATATCTATACTGTAATAGTAATTAAACCACCCAGTATTAAAACCGTTTAATAGTATATAAATTATTTTATTATTATTTTACCACATTTATATAGCGCTCTTTTCACACAGGATATGTGCATTCAAAAGCGCTTCACATGGATGAAATCACTAACCGGAACGAACCGCATGAGTATCTATCCAGGCAATGAAAGATATACAATAGATATACAATATAAATGAAATCACTAGCCGGAGGGAACCACATGATTCCCTCTATGGCAATGGGCGGCCAATTGAACCAACTCAAATACCACTCGAGCCATTATATACACAAACCAGAGAAAGTATAATTACGGAATCTGGGTTCATACTTATAAAACTTTTAGTTGAGTCTGTTCGTTCTCAGGTTTTTGATAGGTCAGATTTGAGCCAAAAGCTTGAGAACTCAAATCTGACCAATCAAAAGCTTGAGAACGAACTCAGACTCAGCAAAAAAGCTTTTAAGCATGGACCATGTGCATACAGTAACCCGAGTGAATGAACACCCTACATTGACCATAGGAGTTCAGTGCAAACAATGGCAATATCTGAAAACGATACAGCCTCCCGAAGTCACAATCCAAAGTTGGTCGGAAAGACCACTCACAACCAGAGACTTGGGATCAGGGTCCCACTCTAACATGAAAACATGTTGCTCTCAATAGTCGAGAACAGGGAATGAAATTCTCCCTCATCAACATGAGACATGTTACTCTCCCTAGATTGGGATTTTCGTCACCCGCGACTTGTACTGAAGCCGTGACTTAGATATACAGTAGATATGAAATTACTAACCGGAAGGAACCGCATGGTTGTCTGTCTGGTACATGAAAGATATGCAACATATCGTTTCCTAAACTGTCCTTGTAATAAATGTTGGACAATGGGTTTTCAGACACCTTTTGAAACATGCCAGTGACCCTGCCTCTCTAATGCCTGACGGTAGAGCATTCCAAAGTTTTGGAGCTGCATGCATGAAACTTCTCTCACCGTATTTTACCATACGACTTTTTGGAACAATCAACGACAATGATCTACTTGTTGACCTTAACTCTCTGCGCGGCCTGTACACATCAAGCATGTCGACAATGTACTTGGAAGATTCATTGTGCATGGATTTATACGTAAGAGTCAGAATTTTGAATTCAATCTGAACCGGAAGCCAGTGAAGTTCCTTCAGAACCGGCGTGATATGATTATATCGAGGAGTTCTGGTTATGATGCGGGCTGCTGTGTTTTGTACTCTTTGAACTTTCCGCAGTGAGTTGTTAGAAATTCCATGCAGCAGTAAATTGCAGTAGTCTATTTTTGATGTAACAAGACAAAGTCTTGGTAGCATCAGGTGAGAGGTACTTTCTTATATGGCCTATCACTCAGTATTAAAGTTGTTTAATTCAAGTCAAATTATCGTTTTATATTTTTATTTTGCATTTAATCTAAATGTCATTCAATATATAATGGCCATTTCAGGAAGAATAAGTTATAATATATCTGCTTTCGCTGGTTTATATATATATAGCAAAATATTCATCCACTGGTTAGTTTAACCCTATACCTCGCAAACACGCCTTTTTACGCCTTTTCTAATAGAGTAGATCCAGATCAGACATATCATGTAGAAGCCGTCTTATCAGGGACTACTCTGTTGCTTTATGAAATATTAACCCTTCCCTTGCTGAATTTTAAAATACATTTCTCCTTCTTTACCCATGCCCTGTTGTATAATTACATGTATCTTCACTGTGTACAAGTATTTCGCTGTGCAATCACTGCTAAGGAGTGCACTGGTTGCACAATCAACTTGTAAACAGTGCATATCCTGATGAGACAGCTCCTGCAGGAGCTGTCTCATCTGGGTCTTCACTATTTACAGGTAGGTATATTGACGTGAATAACAAGCGAAGGGTTAAATCATAACCGACTCTACTGTTTCTGCAATGACCAAACAGGTGTATTCATATGCCTTTACAATATTTATGTAATTAATATTCATGATGTCATTATTTCTTAATATATTAATATTGATGAGGTATAGGGTTACAAAAGCATGGTGTGATTATAACGTTTGAGGTAGTTCGCTGTATTTTATTTGATACGTAAAACACCTGATCCTCCATTCATACATCAGGGGAAATGTCACCTCATTCAGTTTAATGACCTACACCATTTTTTCTATACAAGGAACATTTGATTCAGTCTCTTCTGTGCAATAAGTTTTCATCATCTATCATAAATAAACCTGAAAATGTTAAAACATTAACCCAGTCTATATCGACCTTCTCAAACTCAATGTACCATTTTTTGGCGTGATGCAGCTACAGTAAAACCTCTCTATAGCGGCCACTAAATTGTGTTAATTGTTTGGTATTTAGGGCAGGTGGCCGCTTAAAGCAAGGTGAAAGTCAAACAGAACGCTCCTATAGGAGCGTTCTGTTTTACTTTCATCTTGCTTTAAGCAGCCACATGCCTTTACCACAAAATACTTGATGTAATGTAGTGGCCGTTATAGAGAGGTTTTACTGTAGGTGATTTGAAAGACAGTTAGTCTGTTACGATTAGTTTGTGCAGACTTCCCTGAACAAATCATATCATAAAACGCATTTGTGAATCACTAACAACTATTTGCATTGCCACCTGTGTTTTGTGTTCTGGAGCAAAATATCACATTTAAAAAAATATGACACACTCGGATCACTTCGGGGAATTACGATTGATACAAAAATAATACAGATTGTGTCTATAATGCGGGCGAATAATATGCTTTTAACCATTGATGCGCGGGAATCTAGTACATGCATATAGAATCTAAGGTCTTTGCAACCAGTGTAGGCCCAGATCAAAGGGTTCATGGGGAAGCCGTTTGATCAGGGTTTGCACTGTTTGTGATAATTCGTTTAATTAATATTCAGAAAGGAAGCAGTCAGTTTTTGTTATTCCTCTGAGACATTGAGGTTTTACCTTAACATTCGAAATCTAAGTGATTATTCGTAAATTACTGCTATACTTTGTTACATTTCGTTAAACAAACCACAATTATAGACTATTAAAACGCCTCATTTATAGACACAATGCATTTCCTTCATATAAACGCCATTTGCAAACAGAGGAGCCGTCTGATCAGGGTCTGTCCTGTTTGCTAATGGGAGTAAGATTATGTTTCTTTAGTTTCTAAAATGGCTACAATGTTCCAACTTCCATATTTCATTATAACCTTTTTTGTTTTGTCAATGAATATTCAATAGATATTGCCATTTGGACTAAATATCGAGAAATAAATATAAATATAAATCTGCTCAAGCTTGTATTTACTATTTACTATTTGTAAATGGCAGTCAGGTCACGCTTGTCAGGGTGAATGATTTTCTATTTACAGTAAATTCTCGCTGATTAATACGACCACTCAAAAGAAGAATACTTTAATACAGGACAAAGTATGTCTGTATTATTTTTGCCCTGCATTAACCCTTCTCTTGCTGAATTTTAAAATACATTTCTCCTTCTTTACCCATGCCCTGTTGTATAATTATATATACATTCACTGTGTACAAGTATTTCGCTGTGCAATCACTGCTATGGAGTGCACTGGTTGCACAATCAACTTGTAAATAGTGCAGACCCTGATGAGACAGCTCCTGCAGGAGCTGTCTCATCTGGGTCTTCACTATTTACAGGTAGGTATATTGACGTGAATAGCAAGCGAAGGGTTACCAACAACCTGTTTTTACAGACTCGAATGTAAATAAATTATGTGGTCGCATTGGCAAGACTATACCAAGATGTAGCTGTCAACATATGTAAATGACTACGGTAATGCGTTTCACGGTAGTTATTCGAAGAGACTTGTGGCATTTCACATATGTCTAGAACGGTATTAACCCTTTGAGTGCTGAATATTCGAAGCGAAATAGTCCGCCTGTGTGTAACAGGATAGTCTATTCAGTATGAAAGGTCTTAATATGACAGACTATATGGAATGACAAACAGCGCAGACCCTGGATGATCAAATGACTCCTCAAGTGGGCATCTGATCAAGGTCTACACTGTTTGCAACTATCAGTACACTTGGTTCCTGCTTTCAGTGGGTTAACTAGAATAATATTTGCTTTCTTGACATTTGGAACAAAAATTAATGTGACATTTAATTGAATTAGAATACTACACCTGATGATGTACTTATGTGCAACACTTGCCTGACAAAGTTCAGAAGTACAGTAGACTCTATCCTAAGCGATCATTCGTTTATTGAACATAGGAGTCTTAAACAGCAGGCGGTTGCTTAATGCAGGGCAAAGGTAATGCAGACAAGTCCTACAGGAAACTTTCTGTATTACGTTTGACCTGTTTTACGCAACTACCTGCCTTACAGACTCATACGTACACCTATATTTGATTACCGCTTAAGACAGATTCTATTGTACCTGATAAAAAAACTATCAGAGGCAGCTATTTTCAACATTATTTATTCAAGATTAACCCTTCGCTTGCTATTCACGTCAATATACCTACCTGTAAATAGTGAAGACCCAGATGAGACAGCTCCTGCAGGAGATGTCTCATCAGGTTCTGCACTATTTACAAGTTGATTGTGCAACCAATGCACTCCACAGCAGTGATTGCACAGCGAACTACTTGTACACAGTGCAGATATATGTAATCATACAACAGCGCATGGGTAAAGAAGGAGAAATGTACTTTAAAATTCAGCAAGCGAAGGGTTAACATGTTGATAAAATTAGTGTGTGTACGTGTTATGTGAGCATGCGTGCATGTGTGTGTGCGTGCGTGTGTGTGTGCGTGTGCGAGTGGTGGTGCGTGTGTACACACGGGTGTATGAATTTGTGTAGGTATCGCGCGTGTGTGTGTGCGTGCGTGTGTTTGTGTGTGCGTGCATGCGTGCGCGCGCGCGTGTGTAAAATTATTGTTAAAATATTGTTTTATATTTGAAGCTTACTTGTTGCAACATTCTATGTTTTAGTACATTGAATATGATTTTGAGCACTGTACGGATAACTCCGTGGTTACTTTTTTCAAACCAGTTTGGATTCAAAGGCGCAGAGTAACTCCACAGACACACGCAAGTACTCATGCACAACACCAAGATCCAACGGATTTAACATTCTGTGGTTAGTCTGTAAAGAAATGGAACAAAAGCTGTCTCGAACTGTGCTGATCATGATGAGACACAACAATTGTAAACACGCTATAGGGGAATAGGCTACCCCTTTAACTTTTTACTTTAATATCACAAGTGCTCTTCGCATGCTATGTCTCAACAACAACACCTCCATCACAAATACATTATTTTTTAATCACATGTCATAAGTATCTAAAACATACCAAAAGATAGTTTTCTCCCCCCCCCCCCCCCCCCACACACACACAAATTAAAAAACAGAAAAACAGACAAAAATATATAAAACTCGCGAACACCCCTACTCTATATAAAAAGTAATTACGTATTATAAAGAGCAGGGGTGTTCGAGAAAAAATAAAATTCATTTATTTTGGTTGGGTCAGAAAACTATCTTTTGGTATGTTTCAGATACCTATATGACATGTGATTAATAAAATAATGTATTTGTGATGGAGTTGTTATTGTTGTTGTTGAGACATAGCATGCGAAGGACACCTGTGATTAATATTATATTAGAAATAATAACATCATGACTATTAATAACATGAAGGTTTTATGATGCCATATGGCAAAAACAATAGCTTGAATGACTATTACAAATGTACCATATATCATGTTATAATAGACAATATATTAAAGGCATGTAACTTTTGGTAACTAAACAATTAGGTCGAAAATTTGAATATCATAAAAAATTAGAACATTTGTTTCCATACAGCAATCGTATTATAAATACTATGACAACCGTTTATGAAAAAATGAAAACGAATGTATATGTCACATTTCCACTATGGAACATTGATCGAACGTAATCGTGGCAGCCGCGTGAAGAATTTATTGAGATTGAACTGAATATACATGCTTGCTTGAAAGTGAAAACTATTGTTACCGTTAGTGACACCCACAATATATTGCAAAGGCCCGAATTTGGTCGATGTAAGCTTTATAGAATATGATTCTAGCAATGGGCGACTTTTTTTATCCGAGGTAAAAGGTAAATCTGATTTACGAAAATAATCATCCCATTTGAGTCTTCAATGATATAGAAATCTAACATAGTTGCACATGCTGGTGAATGTACATGTAGTTCGATGTTTATAATTGTACGAGAGAAGGAACGAATTCATGGAAAAGAAAGGCTGGACTGGTATGTGGATAGCTGTAATCTCTAACAATTTAGTTATCAGTCTTTTCAAAGTCCATTATATGTACACAAACTTTCAAGTATATTGTTTGCAATTTCATTTCTACAGTGAATATTATAAATATAGTCGTATCGTCTACATACACATCAGTTATTTTCGACAATTCCAAGGGAAGTTCATTGATAAATACCAAAAACAATAATGGACCTAGAATAAACCCATGTTGTTCATGTAATGCAAACAACTCCTTTAAGAGCTTTTTTGTATTACTTTTGTATTACTGTTGTCCTGTATTAAGCTACAATATAATTATCTCAAAATATTCAATCAGACATCGTTTGGATGTTTGTTTTTTAAATAAAGTATTATCAATATAATTATTCATTGATACAATAATTGTTTAATTTCCAATAAAGTCTTATACAAACGCATTACAGTAAAACCCCTATAATGCGACGACTTAATTAAAAAAAATACCTGTCTTAATAAGCAGGTGGTTGCTTAATGCAGGACAAAAGTAATACAGAAAGCTCCTCTAGGAGCTTTCTGCATTACTTTTTTCCAGCATTAAATTACCACCTGCATCTATCACCCATAATTATACATTTTTTAGGTTGTCGCAATAGCGGGGTTTTACTGTATATAAATCGTTAATTCAATATTTATAATATATTTAGTATTGTTGTTGCGTGACATAGGCTATTTTACAAAAGTTAACTCTTTCTTATGCCGAATGCGTCTTTGCTGGTATTTCTAAACAGTTTGGGTCAGATGGGGCGTCTTATCAGGGTCCAAGGTGTTTTACATTCGGTAATTGATTTCTCAAAAGTTTGATCGAAACGGTCAGTGAAACGTTGAGCAAATCAGATATTGGGCAGACATTCATTTTTAAGCATGATAAGGGTATGTGGGCAGCACTAAACGTATGTTATTATCTTGAAATAAAATCAAGATTAGGTCGTTTAACTCTAATAAAGACGTATTAATTTGAAATCGAATCCTGAAAGATGACTACTGTCTTTTTCACTCACCTTTGTCGCTCAACTTGAATCGATTTGTTTTTACTTCAGAACAGACTGGACCTAAATCTATTTCATTTTATCGCATGCTTTCTCAGTACCTCACATTCGAAATATCCCTCAATGGCATGCAGTAATAAAGAATACAACGTCGAAATTGCATGTTCTACATGCTAATTCGATCAGTATGACGGAATGCGCATATACGGAAATGAAGAGTGTAGTGTATCGTTTTCTAATATGGATGAATTGCATACTGATATGAACATATATTACGGAATTTCATATATGTCGTCACTTCTAAGAGATATACTTACCCTCGTAAAATCGAACGTTCCACTCGACGTCATTCGTCCTCCGTTTGCAATTTGAAATGAATATTTTTAAAATGGGAAAACATTATTTTAGGCCAAAACTCTTTAATTAAAGATGGATTCAAGGGAAACTAGGATATATGCTTATTGAAAAACGATGACAATTTTGACCACAACCCGGTAAGAAATGAAAAAAGTAATCTCCATTCAAATTGAGTGACAACATTGAGTGAAATGGACAGTAAAATACTGATATAGGTTATGTTGAACCGTATATGTCACGGATCGAATATGTAACACATGTGTGATATATTCGACCACAAACTTCACACCTGACAAATGTGTCATATTCGTTTGAGCAGTATGACAGTAAAAATCATAAACGTATATATATAAACGCATCACCATCATCACCATCATCGCCATCATCATCATTATCATAATAATAATAATAATCAACAAAAACATCATCCTCAATACGACAATCATCATCAATAACAACATCCTCGTCACATTCAACTCACCATCATTTTATTTAGCGTTCTTGTTGTTTCTGCATAACTGAAAGTGATTTTCAGATAACGTGGAACGGAATTTCTAATTAAGAGAACAAACGAAAATTTCATAACTGTATTAATCAAGAAACAGATACTGCCCTGAACAGCGATTTCAGCGAATTAAAAAGCCTTGTAATGCGTGTAATGTCTATATAATAACGATGTCATACGTGTAATTATTTTAAGCATATTTGTACAGTTTCATGTGACTGCATTTATTTGCCATTTTAACATCACTGTCGCAAATATGTAGTGTCGATAACATATCAGTAGATGGCACTCATACGCAAATAGACAAGAAACTATAAACAGTGATTTCGAAGAATTAAACGACCTTGTCATACATGTAATTTCTATATAAAAACGATGTCAAACATGATGTTATTTTAAGCATATTTGTAAAGTTTCATGTGACTACATTTATTTGCCATTTTAATATCAATGGCGAATATATGTTTGTCGATAACATACCAATTATTGGCACTCATGTGCAAATAAACAGGAAACTGATATAACATTGGTCCAAAGAATTAAACGACATTGTCATTCATGTTATTTCAATATAATACCGATGTCATGATTGTTTTAAACATATTTCTAACTTCATTTGCTGCCAAACTCTGTCGTCTGCTAACTTTGTCGTCTGCAACAAATTTTCATTCTTTTGGGTTTCTTCATTTTTGTTTCAAAAACATAGAAACAGTAACACACAGTTTTGATCCTGATAAGACGCCGAGTTACTCGGCGTCTCATCTGGATCCAACTGTTTGCATAGGTAATCACAGATCCGGCATTGGCAGCGAAAGGGTTAACTAGAGAAGTTTTGACCATGTCAGATCAGAAATTGTCGATCAATATTATTCTATAAGCAAACATAACAGACCCTGACCAGGCGGCCTTTACAGGATCAGACTGATCGGGGTATACCGTGTTTGCATAGGCGTAAACATGTGTCTTTATGAGGTGACGGGTTAATTGGATCATGATAAAACGCTGATTTGGATCCGAAGAAGTTTCGAATGTGGTAACGTTTCACATAGCAGGGTTGAAATATAGTGTGTTTAAACATATGCAATATTAACGACATTTTCCAGCCACTCTTGTAACGAGTGATGTATTTGTCTCAGTGAGTACAGCTCGACTTGGGAATGAAAACAGCTGGGTACACAGTATGATGCTGATTTACTAGTGGTTTTCATGTGTTTTTTTCTCTTTGTTATTAACCCTAAGGCTTATCTTATCGTAACAACTGATGTTTGCTCACAATTCGAATTGGAGCAATTTTACTTTATTTTCCAATTCGTTCAAGCGTTTGACACGCTTCTGTTCTGACTGAGTGTCAAATTTATACAGTTGAACTGCGATATATCGAACTCGGATAACTCGAACTCGGATAACTCTATAAATTATGTTAATTAGTTGGAATTTAGGACAGGTGGTTGCTTAAAGCAATGTGAAAGTGAAACAGAACGCTCCTATAGGAGCGTTCTGTTTTACTTTCACATTGCTATAAGCACCCACCTGCCTTTTACGCAAAATACTTGATGTAATTTAGTGGTCCTTATAGAGAGGTTTTACTGTAGGCACACAGTTTACACATATACTAGGTCACTAGGAACATGGATGAACCCTTTTTTAAGAATCTGTATTGTTTGCTGTCCAAACTAGAGGTCACATCGGCAAAATAAGTCTTGAATCCCTCAAAAATGACTCCTCAAAATGTAAATTAGATTAATTCAAATGTCCTTTTTGGACGGGTTACTAATAAAAACAGGTTAAAATGGACTAAGTAACGTATTGCCCTACTCACACCAATGGATCATAGAACACTAGAATACACCTATGCCGCCTTTTCACAATGGCATTAAACCCTTATACAGCTATACGCGACCTGACTCGCTTCTGAAAACAGTTTTGATTCAGATGAGACGCCGAGTAACTCAGAGTCTCATCAGAATCCAAGCCCTTTGACACTCGGTCAATAAAAAGCATATATAATGATGAGAATAATGAGATATAAGTAATGCCCAGAAAGTTAACGTTTAAGCGTTTCGTTGTCACGTTTATTCGTTTACACAATGCTTTGTCTGTTTTAAATTTAAGTATTGAATGTTTTTCAAATTCGTTTCAAAAGCATAACCATTGCATCAAACAAGTTTGATCCTGATGAGGCCGAGTTATAATCGGTCCCTCATCTGGATCCAAAACCTCTGTATGTAATAACAGATTCGCTATCGGCTGTTTGTCCCTTTTGCAGATAATATACCATCAGAATACCATCAGCATCCCAGACAACCGAAGTTATACAATTTCCAGCTGGTGGAACAGTCTTTGCCGTCTTTTGCGGGTGTTTCCATTGTTTATACTGTTGTTTGACCTCTGGGTGAAAATATGGACCCACATTTAGTTGGGCATCCGAGGTGTAAAAAGTCGCTTATTTTTCAAGGTCCATGGCATTTTTTAGTAGAAATGTTTGAATACCATATTTGTGTTGCCAGATACTAATCATTTGTGGTTCTGGTCCATGCCACTGCCAAAACCCTCTTTGAAGGTCAGAAACTAGGTCAAAGGTCAAATGAGTGCAAAAATTTAATAAAATCTCTATTTAGTATAAAATAACTTTAATTTTGACAATTTCGAGACTTTTTTTCATTTAATTTTTTAGCAATGTCTCCCAAGTAAGTATAGATATATTTATGGCACATTTAAAGAAGATTTTAGTGACCTGTGATGATTGCAAGTTCGGAAAACATCGTTTTAAATACGTTTACAGTACATTATCATACTGTATAATTATAACTTAGATACAAATTTGTTCAAGTACCTTTTCACGCAGATGTATTATTTAGAGATGATAATAAAAACGCCAGAATATTAGTAACACCTTATATTAGCTGTCTGTATCATTCGTGATTGAAACGTCATAGCTCCTGGTGAGTATGACGATGTTTTTACATAAGGAATTGATATATTTTACACGAGCTGTACCTATGACAAAGCCCTTTCTACATTTGCAGGAAAATGAATCTCTCGGATATTGATTGGCCATTTTAACAGTTACTGGCCATAGGTACCCACTCTCAATCAACCATGAACTCATAGACATATTCACTGCCACTGGATATGTGTAGCATTCCCTATCCGTAATGACAACACTCTATATGTTATTGCCACAAACGATCACTAGTTACACAGATATGCCTCAATACCCGGAATAAGTGAGCATGTCATAGTACTGACTAAAATATCTTTCCTTTACGAAGGAAGCCTACCCCACATCTTGTCCACCTGTGGAAGGAGACTAACAAATGCTCTATGACCCATCAACATGACTGAGTTTGCAGCACACTTGGCAAATCAGCCCCTTTACCAATCTGTACTCTATTAGATAGTACACAGCCGTCCTCAAATTAGTGGTTCCTTCTAAGTTAACATGCACCAGCTTCAGTCAGCCATAGTGCAACTCCATCACCCGCCATTTATCACGAAAAAAGAAATGTGCATACAAAAAGTGCTGAGGACCAATGTACAGATGAACTGGGCATATACAAGGAGCTACAGAAAACTTGCAAAGAAGAAGTGCAAGGAAGCTCATGATGGGTATGTGATTGACCTAGTGACAGACACCAGCTGTGAGAAGCTCTACGCTTTTGTTAGGAGCAATAAATGTGACAGCTCGAGATTAACCCTACTGACGAATGATGACATTAATCATGTTGATACACAAAGCAATGTTGAAATATTGAACCACTGGTTCACTGTCTTTACACATTAGGACCTATATCTCCCTTGTGCCATTTGAGAGTATTCTTATTCGGATACCCTTCCTATTCATGTCATGATAAATAGTGTCTGCAAGGTTCTTAAGGGCTTTAATCTCCACAAAGCTACATGTCTAGACACCATCTTATCAAGGTTCCAAAAAGAAGTGGCACATTCCATGGCTCCTGTTCTTGCTCTGATCTTCCAGGCCTCTTGACCAGGATAAAGTACCCAGTGCTGGGAAGACCGTCACGTTAATCCTATTTACAAATACATGGTCGTCCAGAATAACTCCTTCAAACTACTGGCCTGTATCCTTAACTTCTGTTACATGTAACATCATGGAATACATCATACACAGTAACCTGTTTTTTTCTTAGTGCCTTGACATCACCAGACAATGCCAGAATGGCCTCAGGAAGCAGCACTTTTGTGAGACAAAGTGATCAATATGGTCAATGACCTTGTGTCAGGTCTGGACCAGTCTCATTAGATTGACGCAATCTTGACTTTTTCAAAACATTTGACAAAGTGTCTTACAGATACCTGCTTCTTAAGCTCCAAAACTATGATGTACATTGCAAAATGCTTGATTATATCCAATTTATCACGCTGGAAGGTGTTTCCTCCGTGTCAGTACCGATAACATCCGATGTTCACCAATGTGCCGTTCTCAGTCCTTTCCTTTCCCTCACATGCAATGATGACCGCACGGAATTCCTATGCTATCCCTGTCGACTCTTCACTTTCGTGCTGAGTCAATAGCAGATGCAGACGTCTTCCAGAATGATATCGACAGTCTGTAGGAATGGGGAAAGACTGGGTTCATTGCAGAGAAGTGCTAAGATCCTGCTTATTATCAACAAGCGGACAAACATATATACCAATTATACTGTTCATAGCAAGAGACAGAAGACAACATAATAGGCAAAATACCTGGGGACGCTACCGTCTGCTCAATTGTATTGGAAAGCCAAAGTCGATATGGTCATAAAGAAGGAAAACTGATTCACAGCCTTTCTAAGCAGGAATCTTGGATCCTGCCAAAAGCCAACCAAGGAGGCAAATAACAAACCCCTGATCAGTCTGCAGGTTGAGTACACATCCTGCGTTTTGGACCCACATACCAAGGCCATGACAAGTCGTGAGGAGATGGTCCAACATAGAGCTACCAGATTTGTTATTTGAATTATTGTAGAAGAAGCAGAATGGTGTCATGCTTAATATGATTTGCTCAATCAGAGGCAGAAAAAGTAAAGGCCGCGATGTTCTATAGGTCCGTGAATGATTTTGTTGCAGCTGACACCCGACCTGTTAACGCCCTCACAGTGCACCTACAAGAGGACACGCCTTAAGATCAGTTTCACGGTTTTGCAGGACCAAGTTCCTATGGGAATATTGCTTTCACTCTGCTGTCAATATCATCTTGAACAAGCTATCATAACATCAGGTGATAGCTCCCAACTTTTCAGGCTAGGATCTCAGCTGTCATGTAATATTCTTCTGTTTGCAATGTTTAACTTGTTTTTATAATTTGAACGTTGGACCCTCCCTCACCTATGTGTATATCATAATGGTAAGAGTATCCTGCTTTAAAGCTGCCAAGCACAACAAAACAAGAAGTAGAAGAAGAAGCCACAAACACAGAGTTGATGTAGTATACTAGTACTGCAGTATTCAACAGATGCATTGGAATATCGTCATTCAAGGCAAATGCAGACACGAAGTGTCCCAAATCATGAGAAGGTGGATACATTGATTGTCTTGTATGCATTCAAGGCTTGGATGCTGCTAGAAAGGATCAAGGCTGGATAGTTGTCAAATGCCAATATTTTGATGTACTAGTAATACTGATATACCATATTGGACCTTTATAAGGCATTAGAGTCTGGATGAGGGCTTGGACCTCCAAGAAAACAAAATTGTATTTTCCGCAAGTTATCTCAAGATGTCTGCCGGAACATTTTCATTGGGTTTCATGCAATAACTGGATGTGACGCAACCTTTGCTTTCACTGGAATTGGAAAGAAGACCTGTTGGAAGAAATATTTTACATGCCCGATCTGCTCTCAGATATTAGAAGAGGTGTACGGCTTTACAAGAGATACGCTTGATGCCAATGGAGAATCCATTGATGATGCAATACTTACACAATATGGTTATGGTTAAGAAAACACTTGAACTGTTTCCACAACAAATGATGCAGTAGAACTGAAAATTGCTAGAGCAAACTATCAAGCTTGTAAATGGATCTGAGCTCATAGATACGCTCGTACATGCATTAATGCTATTGATACTAACGCCTAGCAAGATGGTGCCGAACTTTTATTAGTGGTTTGGAAATGTACAAACTGTACCTGATGCATGCATTAAACAAGTTTGGGTGCAAAATCAAGTGCAAATTCTTTTCGCTGAAATGCTTCAAAACAGCTTTAAAAAGCACACTAACATGTGTGCGATGGTGTAAATTGTACCAACCCAGCAAATATCTATACAAATATAGTGAATTAATTAGTTACTTTAAACAGGATTAAACGCTTTGTTTAGGTGTTCATTTACCCCACCCACTTTACTTTAAAAGTACTTGTGCATAATATATAGCTGGTATGACTGCATACAGTTATTTGTTCGAGTAGCATTCTGTCTAACCTTTATTTTGATGTCATTTATGCTTATTAAATAGCAACAATTGCGAAGACATGACAACATGTATCATAGTTACATGTTGATTTTAACGATTTTTTTCTGTTTTTGGATGTTCTCATTAATATTCATGAATATTTGAATAATATATTTTACACAAAATAAGTGCAAATTAAAGGCCAACGTTTAACCTTCATTTTGGTACCATTTTTATTATTTTACACCCAAAATTGATAAAGATATAATGATTTCTCAATTAACGTATATAAAATATGCACTTAGTTGACCTTTGACCTAATTAAGAGAAACGAGGGCAAATTTTCAGGTGGCATGGGGCAGTGTCTGAATACTAAGACATCAAATATTACATATCCAGTGCATGCCAACTTCTACTATTTCATGCCATGGCTCGACACATTTTCCTCAGTTGGATGCCCAACTAATTTCATCCATAGGCACAAACATCTGCAGAATGTTAGCAGGATCTACCTCTAAAAGGTTCAGATTAGCACGCGACAAAGTCCGTCTGGTGTACTTCTGGTCAGCTGTCAGGAGTATCGGTACCCAACGGGCTTAACTTTTTCTCATTGCAAGATCTTCCGTAAGAATAGAATGTACTCTTTCCCTGTAAAATCCCAACTGTACTGGCTATATATCTCGATGTAACTCGCCTGTCAGCTGTAACAATATAATGCATTTTATTGACCATTTCTGGGGTTGCAACAGTGACAGGCCTTCCAGGACGGGCGTCATTGTCAAGGCTCTGTCTGCCACTCTTAAATTCCGCCACCTACCTTTTCACTGTAGCATATTAAGGGACACCATTCCCTAGTGTTGCTACCACATCAGTATGGATATACTTAGGTGCTAGACCTTTCTTATGCAAACATTGAAACAATGCTCTTTCAGCAAGTTTGTCCATTTTGTTAAAGTCACTTTCCTTGTTTACTCTTAGACATAAACAAACCAAATGACATCAGTCTTCGGGTACATATCAGTATGGATATCCTTAGGTGTTAGACCTTTCTTATGCAAATATTGAATCACTGCTATTTCAGCGAGTTTGTCCATTTTGCAAAAGTCACTTGCCGTGTTTACTTTAGAGTGCTATCTCTTAGACATAAACAAATCAAATGACACCAGTCTTCGGGTACATATCCTTAAATAGTTACAGAATAGTAGGACTGAAAGGGACACCCCTGCTTAACTCCTTCAATACCATGCTTACAACTTATCAATCAGCCCTCGTACACTCAGTGACAGAAGGATGTACCGCAAAACCCATCTAAAGCAGCCTATCTATGATTACAAATAAATGTTGCTTATAACCAAATGGTTGCTTAGTGCATGGCGAAGTTAATGCAGAAAGCTTTCTGCACAACATCCGTCCTGCATTGAGATATCACCTGTCTTAATGGCCCATAATTTGACCTGTTTTTGGTATCATTTGAACGTTTTCGCGGTATAAATCATTTGAAATTAAACATTAAACTAATAACAAAAGTACATTGAAATTGTATTAAGTTTACAACGCATTCTGGATACGGTATTGCTGCATCTTTGTCAGGGTTTAACAACACATGACATGGAAATCGATGACGTCATTTCTGATATATAAACAAACCTCTCGACAATCCAAGTGTTGTTGTAGACTGGTGGTAAATATACAGCTATAAAACTTATTAAGACAGACGTTTGAATAAAGGTCACGTTGTTAGAAGCAGAATATTTATATTTCAGGCAAGTTAACATGTTATTCTACAAAAGGAAATAGTAGACACGAGTGCAACACTATTTAAGTACAGTAGAGCCTGTCTTAAGCGACCTTATACTGATTGGACACATGGAGCTTAAAAAAGCAGATGGTTTCTTAATGCAGGGCAAAATCATAATGGAGCTTTTTTGCATTACTTTTGACATGCATTAAGCTACCATATGGCTTACAGACACGTATTAAGACCCCCTTTTAATGTTCGCTTAAGACAGGCTCTGCTGTACAATAAAAATTCCACTTAAAAGAAGTCTGATACTTGATATTTAAAACAGGTAGTAATGTAATGCTTTAATAGACCCTTAAGTTAATAAATTATGTTGTCGATTTAGCAAGACTACTGTATTTGGACACTTAAGTCATTCCCTCCTAGGCTATTTATAGACCAAACCTCTTTGAATAACTCTGCCGGAAAGGAGCATAAACTAGAGAAAAGGAACATTTTAGAATTATGTAGTTTTGAAACCAGTGTGATAAATAGAGCATTTGCTCCTTTGGAGCAAATGTTCTATTTATCACAATGGTTTCAAAAATGTGTTTTACAGAGGCACCAAACGGCGTCAGTAGGAGGGAATATGTTGATCAACCATCTCTACCAGTTTGTACAGCTGGTCAATTTGAGACCATTTTTAGTAGCAAATAGAGAATACACTAATCAAACGGTTCATTCAGGGACCGTTTGATCTGGGCCCACACTGTTTGTCTAAGTTCTTAGGGTAATTAGCCTAGCTTTACATGTCTCTAAACAATTCAGCCCAGTCTCGCGTGTATTTTTAAAAATCACGTCTTTGGTTTTTTTTTACCCTGTTTTCCTGTAATTGCGTGTTTTAAACCAATAGAAAGACCAACTTGTACTATTAATGGAAGGCGCTTAAAGATGACATTCGAAAACAATCGTAGTTGGCTTTCAGAGCATTATACGCGCCATTTGGTCTATAAGACTGTCTGAGAAGAGGTTTTAACTTTGAATATGGAAGATAAACATGACTTTACTGGCTAAAACTTGACGTGATGGATATTTCGTTATCGCTAAAGAATTGCATAAACTTTACCCTGCAGTTGACTGGTTCATGATGACATTGGGAAACCATTTCGAGTGTTGGCGCAACGTCGAATAAACGATGTATGTCAGCTTCTTCGTTAAATCGTAATTATCCTAAATATCCAGGACATCCCAAATATTGGGACACCTATGAGCTTGTAGAGTTGCATTAGACAATTCGGCACTATTTTAATAACTCTAAATTAGACTGATAGTGTGGAAATTGTCCACGAGAGTCGTCTGATATGGGTCTACTCTGTTGCCAAGGCATTCACCCTTTTTCTCCACAAATACGCCTTTCTACGCCTTTGCAAACAGAGTAGACCCAGATCAGACGACTCCTATATGAGCCGTCTGATCAGGGTCTGCTCTGTTTGTTTATGATATAATATAGATATGGTTCTATAGTTTTTGTCCTTGAAACCAAAAACTCCTTTGTCCATGTGTTATAATATCAAATTAATGATAAATCTAATTGATATTCATGGCGTCATTATACCTTACATGAATATTCATGGAGGAAAGGGTTAAATGAATCTAGAATGTTGCCATTCCTCAAGAGTTCATATAAGAGGATAACACAAACCAGACAATTGTTCATACTTTGTTTTATTATCAAAGATATACATTTCATATATAAATTATATACAGTCGTTAATTTAGCGACTCTTTAAACATCAAATATTTCTTATAAAGATACAAAACTACGTTTCAGTGTCCAACTTTGACACGATAAATTAATTACAGTAAAACTTCTCTAAAGCGACTACCAAATGGGAGGTCGTATTCTAAAGCTGAAATAATTATATAGGCGATAGCTGGCTGCAGGGCGAAAGTTATGCAGATACAGTGCTCCCTCTCTACAATGACATCCTTTGGGATACGAAGATTGTATGTGTTGTTCAGAGGGAGTTGTTATAGGGAGGAAAACTCAAACATAATTAGCTCATTTGCAGATTCCCATATAAGGTGTATTTCGAGAACTAAAACCGTTATGCCTCTATCAAACCACATGTTTTGACCACTCTTTAGAATCGTCACAAAGTGACGATTCTAAAGAGTGGTCACAACATAGGGTTTGATGGAGGCATAATGAAAAAACGATGGAAAAAGGTTGTTTCTGGAGCCTTGTTGTTTCGGAAACAGTGACATGCGTTGTTGTAAGGAGGGAATCGTTATTGAGAGGGTCGTTGTAGGGAGGGGGCACTGTAACTCCCACTGGAGCTTTCTGCATTACTATCGACTTGCATAAAGCAACCACATGCTGTTAAATGTTTATTCGTTTGGTCGCTTCAGAGAAGTTCTGTTGTATGTAGTTTGTCTAGAATTACGTTTGGTTGGATTAAAGTTCAAAGGGACATTACAATGTAACTACCCATTACCGCGGTGTTGGTTTGAACCACAATAGCAAAAACACTGTAAAACTAACTAACTCTGTATATCCTAGTGGCGCTTTGATATTAATTTATGCAGTTTTGATCCAGATGAGGCATCGAGTAACGTCGTTTCATCAAGATCTAAACAGTTTGACATTCTGACTTAAATCTTTAAAGAAATGAAAGAAAAAATGGTATTAAAAGGTGTAGCAGACAAGACATTTCAGAATGCAGATCATCACACGTGTTGTATATGTTCATAGTTAACCATTTCCATGTTCTATATTTATTCCCAATTTCAACACCTACTGAATATTCATGGACAACATAATTATGATAAAACATGGAAGGGCAAACATTGTGGCCATTTTAGAAACTAAAGAAACGAATCTACCAAACTCCATTAGCAAACAGAGATGACCCTGATCAGACGGCTCCTCTAGGAGCCGTCTGATCTGGGTCTACTTTGTTTGCAAATACGTGAAAAGGCGTTTAAACCCAGAAAAGGGTTAACCATTTGCCTGCTAAGGTTTGCATTTACAAACATTTAAAATTACAAGAATCATTAGTTCATATGCTAAAAGGGTATGTTGTAAGACATCGGGTCGAATAAACGCTGAGAAGATAAGAGTTTCATGTATTTGATATTGAAGAGCCCGCTGTTGTTTCTGTGTATTGTTGTTTCTGGTTGTTGTTTTTGTTTATTACACAATTGAACCACAGTCACGTTTACAACAGGGTACACTTGGTTTGACAATATCAACCTAACAAACTTACACCAATAATAAGAACTGAACAAACCCTTTACTCCATGAATATTC
This sequence comes from Azorinus chamasolen, assembly GCA_963576725.1. Taxonomy (NCBI): domain Eukaryota; kingdom Metazoa; phylum Mollusca; class Bivalvia; order Cardiida; family Solecurtidae; genus Azorinus; species Azorinus chamasolen. The sequence goes on from OY755236.1 coordinate 47,140,283, forward strand.
ATGTAAGGAATAATGGCATTATTATTAATAATATCTTGAATTGTCATAATGGCGTATGAAATGGCATTAGTTATGTCAGGATGTGTAGCATTTCAAAGTAAGCAGAGCAGACTCTAATCAGAGAGTTTCTACGGGAGCCGTCCAATCAGGGTCTACTCTGTTTGCAAAGGCGTTAAAAGGTGTATGGAGTAATGAGTTAACCTTCCGCACTCTTAATAGTTTCAATTATAAAAGTACATTTTTTTTTAAATTAATTTCCTTTAACACATTACCCTCTAGTGACGAATGTTTGCGCCTCTATAAATTTCACATTTTGAAACCATTGTAATAAATGGAGCAAATGCTCTATTTATCACAATGGTTTCAAGACTACACACTTATAAAACTGTCATTTTCTACATTTAATGCTACTTTTCGGTAGATTTGTTCAAGGAGACTGGGTCTAAAAATAGCCTAGGAGAGAATGAGTTAAAACAAACAATGCAGATTTAGCATTTTGGACCCGGATGAGATGCAGCGTTAGTTTGTGTCTTATCTGGACCCAACTTGTTTGCAAATGTTATCCACATGTGCACCAGTAGAGTGCTGAAGGTAAAACTATGGAATAACTTAGTCATGACCTACATAACCCTGTACTGTATAAAACTAAACTTCATCTAACGTATACTGGGCACATTCAACAACAATCTCTGCAAACTATCCTGCCGAACAATACATCTACTTACACCCAGAGTTCGTAATACTAAAGACAGTACGACTGAAAGTATCGTAAATTACTAAAGACAGTCCGACTGAAAGTATCGTAAATTACTAAAGACAGTACGACTGAAAGCATCGTACATTCTACATACGACGATCGCAACTATGTAGAACTTACGATTATTCCCGTCGTACGCAGTTAGCTTAACACATTCCTTCCTAGTGACGCATTTTGGCGCCTCTGTAAAAGTCACAATTTGAAACCATTGTGATAAATAGAGCATTTGCTCCTATGTTAAAACCATTGTGATAAAAAGAGCATTTGCTCCTATGTTAAAACCATTGTGATAAAAAGAGCATTTGCTCCTATGGAGCAAAAGCTCTATTTATCAAAATGGTTTCAAAACTATACAATTCTAAAATACTCATTGTCTATAGTTCATGCTCCTTTTACGGTAGATTTATTCAAAGAGGTTGGGTCTAAATAGTCTAGGAGGGAATGGGTAAAGCCGTTGATCTCATGAATATTTAGCAAGACATAATGACTGTTTGAACATTAGTTAACTGAATGTTTATAATTGCACTATGAAAACAATAAAATTATTTACAATGACAGAGATTTTAGAGTCATATTTATATGACGACATAAGCAAACATAACAGACTCTGGTCACACGGCTGCAATAGGAGCCGTCTGACCTGGGTCTACCCAGTTTGCAAAGGTATGAAAAGGCATTTTAACCAATTCCCTCATATTGACGCTTTTTGACGCTTCTGTAATAGTCACTTTTTGAAACCATTGCGATAAATAGAGCAGGAGCAAATGCTCTATTTATCACAATGGTTTCAGAACTACACAATTCTAAACATTTTCTTTCCTCTAATAAATGCTCCTTTTCGGTAGATTTATTTTAAGAGGTAGGGTCTAAAAGAAAGCTTATGTGGTAATGGGTTAACCATTAAGAGGCAAAGGGTTACATGTAACTGCTGCACGCCAGAATGTTATCTGTTATCCATGTAGTAGCGTTAGTCGTAAAACAGGACTTGCTATGTTTTTGGTCCCACGATATTAAGTTGGACGAACTCTTAGATCTAGTTGTATTGTTTACTTACTTCTGATTCGTTCAAGCTTTTGAGAATTTGTTGTCTGTGTGTCAAACAGCGTGGGTCTTCATGAGACGTCGAGTTGCACGGTATCTCATTCAGATCCAAACTACGAAAGGACTTCATCGTGTTCTTCTTAGGTCGAAGAAATAGGTGTCAAATTCTTCTGAACAAACTCAGCCTGAGAAGAATGATATTTCATGACACATGCAAAACCTGCATCAATCATATTCTTCACAGAATCTGAGAAATTTACAACAATGTGATCACTTTCTTCTGAGCTGAAAAGAAATATGTTCAAATGTGAGAAGAATATGTTCTTGGAAATATAAAAAAGCTGTGTGTAGATGACATGTCATGATCGGCAGGATAAGGTTTAAAGGAACGGAATAAACCAATAATATTCAAACAAAAATAACACGAAGCACCATCGTACAACAATTTATAGCACATTTCTTATTGAATGACGCATCTTGATTCTCTGCTCATGATGCCAGCTTGGTTCATATTTGTCCGAGTTTGAGCCACCAGTAGATCAGTTCTAATACTTGGCCTCCGCACATTTGGCGCTATTGCGCCACAGGCGTCACTCATTTTACGTCGTATTGACATACCCCGTCTTCCATTACTACTCCCACTACTACTGACATACGACGGGGTCACTTTACGGTGTAACGAAGGACTCATTTCCGTCGGCAATCTTGCTAACTGGAATAGCCGTAAGAATATTTCGTCTATGTTGCAGTTCTTTTTGGCAGACACTTCAATGAAGTCCGACATTGGTTGACCAGCCATTAAGGCTTCGGCCTCGGAATAGTCTATTACGCGCTCTTTTTCTTTATCACACTTGTTGCCAACCAGAATCATTGGAGTGTGAGTGGTCTTTCGGTTTGGTCCCAATTTACACTGACTTTTGCAGTCCAGTATCTGACTTCGAAGGCGTGTGACTTCGTCGAAAGATTCACGACTGTTAATGCTGTATACGAGAATGAAAATATCACCTGAAATGAAATAAAAGAAAGTTAAGCATTATTCTGGATGAAAATATTACACACATAAGGTCCCGAAGTCATAAAACTTTTTATTTCATCTGAGATTATTTTCAAGCATCTGATTGATCAGACTTTTGAGAATGATTTCAGATTCTTAGGTTTTATAACCTCAGACCTAGGATATATTCTCCGTTTGCTGCTTATCAGAGAAGTCCTATGGGAGCCGTCTGATCTGGGTCTACTCTGTTTGAAAATGCGTGAAAACACGTTTATATGAAGGAAAGGGCTAAACAACTGGTACGTCATTGCATCAAATTGTATGGTAAATAAAGAATTAACAGTTAGCATGTACAAGAAATATTGCAAAATGTGGCGTAAAATAGAGCTGTACAATTCATTTCGGCGAAAGAGTTTCGTGTGCTTTTGTACACGAATAGTATATGTATCAATTTTCAAGATAGATCGTGTCTGCCCTAGGACTGTCATTTTGGGAATCTAGACGTCTCCATTGTTAAACGTGAAACTGATTGCAAAGAACCCCTGTCTTCAATACTGATTTGGCGCCGTAATTCTTTAACTCTCTGCCAGGCTAATGCTACTCTTTCCTTAACGCTTATCCCGTTCTTCGAGATCTGACTCGCAGTTGCAAACAGTTAATATTATGATGAGACGCTGAGTAAATCGGTGTTTCATCATCACCCACGGTATTTGACCCCAGGCAATAGTTTCTAAAAAACTGGATGGAATCGGAAAGAGTCAAAATTGCCCCAGGTCCAAATTCGAGCAGACATTTTGTTTTCAGAGCGGGTTAAGAATTAACGACTTTTAGCTCAATTTCAGAATCATTGAACTCTTCTCTTGCTAAGTGCGACATGACTAGCAGTGTGCTGATAGAAGCGGTAATTGTTTATTCCATAGATAATAGAAAGTAATTAACAATAGATAAATACAGTAGAACCCTTCTGTAGCGGGCATGTAGTGCGTACTTTACGACTTGTTTCTTTAATAGCAGATGCAGAATGCAAGTAATGCAAAACTTTCCCTTAAATAACTTTCGGTTTTGATATTCGTCCTGCATTAAGCTACCTCTTGCATTAATCCATCCCTTATAAACTTGTATAATCGCTTTTTGATGCCTTTAAAACATAGTTGATCCAGACCAGGCTACTCCTGAAGCAGCCTTCTGATCAGGGTCTGCTCTGTTTGCTTCTAAAATATAATATATCTACTTCTACATTTTCCGCCATGGCCAAAAAATGCATGTCTTCATCACAGCTAATTGATATTCATGATATCAATACATGTACGTCTTACATGAATATTCATGAGGAAAAGAATTGAATATTCAGAATTAGACGTATTCTGACTAGCACTGTAGAGGGGCGATACTGTATGTATAATTAGGAAAGTGTCAGTGCCACAACGAACGTCAAAGAATGTGTAATGGATTAGGTCGCCGGCCTTGTGGACGTCGATTGACCCGGAGTCTGAGACAGTTTGATTCATATCAGGCGTCGCCAGACTTAACCTTTATCAGAAAATTAATTAGGCGTGTGCTCTTGAACAACAATCGGAAAGATTCTTCGCAGTTGTTTGATATACAGCAAAATGTCGCCGACCCAAACATTTAAATTAGTAGCATCGGTACTTAAGACAGGTGGTTGCTTAATGCAGTATTAAAGTCATGCAGAAAGCTCCTCATGGATCGTCGTGCATGACTTGTACCCTGTATTAAACAGCCAACTGCATAAACGTTCTCCATGTTGTTTTTGCTGAAAATTCACATTATAGCGAGATTTTGCTGTATTTGATGTACAGAAGAAGCCATCTATACCAGAATGTTATGATAGAACACTTCGGATCATTTTATGCAGATGGATGTTTAATTCAGGATGAAAGCCATGCAGAAAGCTCCTATAGGAGTAATAACCTGTCACCTGTCTGATAGACCGGTTTAATACTAATTTTGAGATTTGAACCATTCACCTGCTGTTTGCTATTCACGTCAATATACGTACCTGTAAATAGTGAAGAACCAGATGAGACAGCTCCTACAGGAGCTATCTCATCAGGATCTGCACTATTTACAAGTTGTTTGTGCAACCAGTGCACTCCACAGCAGTGATTGCAAAGCGAAATACGTGTACACAGTGACGATATATGTAATTATACAACAGGGCACGGGTAAAGAAGGAGAAATGTATTTTAAAATTCAGCAAGAGAAGGGTTAATTCGGTTCAGTTTGACCACGTCCGATTCGAATAAGCTTTTGAGAAAACATAGACCCAATGGCATACAACAAAGATCCTGATGAGACATCTGGGTCCATGTTTATAAAGCTGTTTAGTTGAGTCTGAGTTCGTTGTCAAGCTTTGATTGGTCAGATTTGAGTTCTCAAGCTTTAGAACTTGAGAACGAACTCGGACTCAACTAAAAGTTTTATAAGCATGGACCCGAGTTACTCCGCATCTCATTTGGACCCAGACTGTTGGAAAATGTGGATCAGGTCGCATATTGTGGGATAAGGCTCAAAGCTAACATGCCAGTAGCATCGTCTTATTATTCTGATAATCCCTTAATCCCATAGTATATGAGATAAACACGTCCGAATGGATATTTCATGTTGAAGCCATCTATTTTCCTGTTACAGGTTAAAGCAAAAATGTCGTAGCCAGATCAGATATCTCCATCGATGTTTCCCTAATTTCCAAAAGCACCTGGACATACAATTCCCCCATTTGCGGGTTTGTAAGGTCAAATAAGTCAGAGCATACCATATGCCTAAGTTAGTCTATCCAAATTCTTTGTGTAATTCAGGTATACTATTCAATATAAGAATAAAAGTATAAACTATGTAATAAAACTAATGTATATACAGTAAACCCCTTCTAAACAGGAATTTTATTAAAGAACAATTTATGTCTTTTTAGGCAGGTGACTGCCTATTGCGGGGTGAAAGTCACGCAAAAGCTTTTTGCATGACTTTCAGCCTATATTAAGCTGTCACCTATTTGAAAGACCGGTTTTGATTCCAAATTTAATGTCCGGTGTAGAGGGAGTTTACTGTAGGCGAACACAACATCAATCACTTCAAGCACTTTTACTGTGCAAACTTTATTCACACGAATCCGATTAATCGAAGTTAACGTATCGATATCGAGGTGCCTACTATTTGTAATGCAATACTAGATTAACAAATAGGAACTGCTGATGAGTGGCTAAATTGTATACCATGCTCAGTAATTGTGTTGGAAATGACCCGGCTGATATACGACAAAGCTGTCTGAGCAATCAAGGTTGTCCCATGATGCCGGCAGAGTGTGAATTAAAATTAAGTCAGATAAAAACCAAACAGCCATGGCAAGCCTCTAAATACATCACCTTTAATATTGCGGGCAAACATCCAAAAAAAATGTAATTAATTTAGCTCCTGGTGAGACTCCATTTAACGCGGTAGTTTATTAGATCTAAAAGTAATTTTAAAATCTGACGTTTTCTAAAGTTTCCACCAACGAAATTTTGCTTGTGTCTTCAATGCAGTCAATGAACATAGTGTCAGTTGCACTATAGACGCCGATCAGAGCTCTCCTAAAAGGACCTTCTCATCAGGCTCAGCAGAATATAATTTTGGCATTCAAAACTCTCTAGTATCTTTCATGTATCCTTGTATCAACTGAAATACCTTCATCCAAACTATCTGTATATCAAATATAAATTGTTTAGCATATGTAGTTCAGAAGTTATAACATACATTTTAATGACAGTCAAGTTTTCAAAATAGTGACATTTACCTTGATCTGATTTCAGGTATCTTTATATCATCTGTAAGGTCCTTGCCAACGTTATATGAATACCAAAGGTGAATTGCATAGCGTTCATGGATCAGAAGTTAAAGCAAAATGTTAAAGATTGTTAAAAACAACTAAGTTTTCAAAATAGTGACCTTGACCCGATTTCATGTATCCTTGTATCAATTGAAAGGCCTTCATCAAAGCTATCTCCATACCAGATATGAATTGTCTAGCATATGTGGTTAAGAAGTTAAGACAAAATATTGAAGTTTTTCGATGATGGCCAACTTGTCAAAATAGTGACCTTGACCTTGGTTTAATTTCAAATATCTTTTTATAAACTGAAAGGCCTCTCCCAAAGCCAGCTGTATACCAAAGATGAATTCCCTAGCGTTTGTAGTTCAGAAGTTATAGCAATGTTAACGTTTGTTAAAAACGGCAAACGTTTCGAAATAGTGACATTGACTTTGATCTGATTGCATATATCCTTAAATCAAGTGGAAGGCCTTTACCCAAGCTATCTGCAAACCACATATGAATTGTCTAGCTTAAGTAATTCAGACGTTATAAGCAATGTTAAAGTTTTGTTAACGACGGTCATTTTTCACTCACAAGTTTCAGCACTCAGGGGGTGATGAACTGAAGGTGAATACATCTTACTATGGCAGCAGTACGTGCATTGTATAGATACGTATACGCTTTGTAAATATTCAATGAAATATATCACATTCTAACTCAACATTTAATTAACCCTTTCCCTCATATAAACGTGTTTTCACGCATTTGCAAACAGAGTAGACCCAGATCAGACGGCTCCTAGAGGAGCCGTCTGATCAGGGTCTGCTCTGTTTGCTTAGGAAAATTGATAGAGCTGTTTCTTTAGTTTCTAAAATGGCTAACATGCTACACCTTTCATATTTCATTGTAACTATTTTGCTCGTGAATAGTCATGTAGGTATTAAAATTTGGCCTAGATATAGAACAGGGAAAGGGTTAATGGTAACCTAGATCTGATGGGATGATAGGATGAAATGAATATTTAATACAGTAAGAACTCGATTATTCGAACACTAAATTACACATAGTTGTCAACCTTTAAGGCAGCTGGCTACTTAATGCAGGATGAAAGTCATGCAGAAAGCTCCTGGATGACTTCTACCATGCATTAAGCAGTCACCTGCCTACAAGGATCGAAACTCTTCTATATATTTCGAATTATTGAGATCTTACTGTAGTTTAAAAACGTTGCTATGGAATCGTGACATACAGACCAACATATAGTATACATAATAATTCCATTGCTTTGTTCGAATTCTAAGCTGTATCAAAAGTATCGATAGCATATGAGTAGTTGATAAATAGGAATACAGTCCTTAAATATTTTTAGATTCTGAAAGTGCAATCTCTGAACTTTGTTACTTTGTAACACACGATGACGGCAATTGATATATGTGATTAACCCTGGACACTAATGTCATTTGCAAACAATGAGGACACAGATGAGGAGCCCTCTCACCAGGGTCTGCACTGTTTGTCATGTTACACTTTTCTCTTAAAAACTCCCTAAATATTCACCATAAGCCTGACCTGTTTTAATCTTGGAATAGTCTATTTGAAACTTCATGGTTGTAAGGGTTAAACGAGAATAAAATCACACAGGTATGATTAAGAGCTGTAGATACTCATCTGTATAAATATCTTATTCCTCAGGCAAGCTTCATTTTGTTGGCCTCTTGTTGGCCTCTTCAAAGTGATTCTAATAAGTACCAACGAGATAGATCTTGGCAGAGTAACATTTTTTCCTAAATGGAGTAAATTTTGTCTAATGCGGTTTAAACGTGTGTCTTTAACCCTTTCCTTTATACAAACACCTTTTTACGCATTTGCAAACAGAGAAGACTCAGATCAGACGGCTCCTGTAAGAACCGTCTGATCAGGGCCTGCTCTGTTTGCCAATCGAACTTGATATATATCTTTCTTTAGTTTCTAAAACGGCTAAAATGTCCCACCTTCCATATTTCTTTTTAACCATTTTGTCGATGAATATTAAAAAAGTATTAGAATTTGGACCAAATATAGAACAGGGGAAGGGTTAAAGCAGGGACAAAGGTAATACAATACAAAGGTAATGCAAGACAAAGGTAATGCAAAGCAAAGGTTATGCAAAAAGTTCCAATCACCACTTGCTTTTATAAACACCAATTTCTACTATTTACTGATCGCTCTATGAGAGTTCTACTGTATTTCTCTCATCGACATAATTGCAAAATAATGGGTGTACATTGTAACATCATATTCATTATAGTGTAGCCCTTGTGATAGCGATATTGATCTACGATATTATCGCCATCGGCCATTTTATCACTTTGCTTTATGGAATCCGGAAATCAGGAATATTAACTGATTTTTATAGTGACTTATTCTTAATAAAGGAAAATTGGGAACGGACAAATACTGTAAAGATCTGGGTCCATGCTTATAAAGCTTTTTAGTTGAGTCTGAATTCGTTCTTAAGCTTTTGATTGATCAGATTTGAGTTCTCAAGCTTTTGGTTGGTCAGATTTGAGCCAGAGGCTCAAATCTGACCAATCAAAAACTTGAGAACGAGCTCAGACTCAACTAAAAGTTTTATAAGCATGGACCCAGATCTATGTTATTACGTAAGCAGACCTATCAGAGGTCCTGATCAGACGTCTCCTACGAGCTGTTTGGTCTGTGTATGCTCTGTTTGTAAAGGCACCAAAGGGCGTGTTTATGAAGTAAATGAGTAACTCCATGATGATATTATGAATGACTATAAAATACATTGTCGAATACAGAGTTACACAGACAGTCTGTTTGCAAATTGCCGACAAATCGCGACGAGCAGGATACTGGTTAAGTCGGTCAGATGTTTTTACGACAGCATTTTCCATATCTTACAAACACCGCGTCGAGTAGTGAGTGATACAAATACAGGGGCCCTGGGCATCAAACTGTATCTTTGATTAAATGTAAATGTTGAATTTCATTTGCATATGATTAGTGCTGTTGTACAAATAAAAGACGACTGTTTAGTATGTAATCCCGTATGTCGGACTCGCATAAGTAAACTTTACCTACATTAGCATATTTTCCCTGGTCATGCTGAGTGTGACCTGAATGACATTTGCAAACATTTTTTTTTATCCCAATCAGTAAATAAACGCATGTACAGAAACATGGGGTCTAGTACAAGGTAAGAATGAAGTAAAACATTAAAATGTTTTTGTTTTTATTTGTTTTAATTCCTTTTTCAATTAAACAAAAAAGCCGACCTGGTAACATAATAGTGCATTATCGATTTTAACTGGAAAATATATATGACCAACATCCAAGTTATATATTACTTCTTATTAGCAAAGCTGTCTTTATTTCGGGAAACTCTTGTGTATTGGTTGCAATTATTTCGTTTGCCCTATTCGAAGAAAAACTATACACAACGAACATAATATATGACTTGCTTTATCTTCGCAGGATCAAGAGATTCAAGTACCATGAGTTTAGATTATAGAATATATCTTAGGATACATGTGATAACAGACAATTCTAAAAGACCTGAATGCGTTTCATCATTGTGAAGTGGCATAATGCTTGTGCTATTTGATCATTTCGTCATTGTAAAGTAGGAAAATTCTTGTGATATTTTATCATTTCATGAAGTGATGTAATTCTTGAGTTATTTTGCCAGTTCATCATTAATTGTGAAGTAATGTAATTCTTGAGATATTTTACCATTTCATCATTTTGAAGTGGTGTAATTCTTGAGATATTTTACCATTTCATCATTATGAAGTGGTGTAAGTCTTGAGATATTTTATCATTTCATCATTATGAAGTGGTGTAATTCTTGAGATATTTTACCCATTTCATCATTATGAAGAGGTAATTCTTAAGACATTTTATCATTTTGAAGTGGTGTAATTCTTGAGATATTATACCATTTCATCATTATAAATTGGTGTAATTCTTGTGATATTTTACCATTTCCTCATTATGAAGTGGTGTAATTCTTGAGATAATATACCATTTCATCATTATGAAGAGGAGTTATTCTTGTGATAGTTTACCATTTCATCATTATGAAGTGAAATAATTCTGGTGATATTTTATCGTTCTCTCTACGTGATAAATTACGTTCGCCTTATCATGATGCAACTTAGGTAAAGAGACGGTTTATCAATTCTCGCAAACAACTGCAATCTGTTTGATAATATCTGTCTATCGATTATTAAAGTGCAGGCTTGTTCCAAGGCAAGCAATAATTTGATCGTTTCATTACAGTTTAATTCAACACTTTACTCCATAGAAACACATTTTAACGCCCTTAACAACAGAGTGGGTCTAGACCTATGATTCCTGTAGGAACTGTCTCATCAGTGTTTGCTCAGTTTGCTTGTGAAATTCTGCAGTGCATATGTCGTTACACAATTGGAGGTAATTAATATTGATGATGTCATCATTTCTTACATGACTATTCGTGTAGTAAAGGGTTCAACGTTACAAATTACTAATATACCAATGGAAAAGAAAATAGTTTAATCCTGGTGATATATAGTCAAATTCGGATTAACCCTTTCCCTGTTCTAAATTTAGTCCCATTTTCAATACCTACTGAAAATTCATGGAACATTTTAGCCGTTTTAGACTCTAAAGGAACTTAAATTTCAAATTCCAGTAGCAAACAGGGCTAATAGGAACTGTCTGATCTAGGTCTACTCTGTTTGCCAAGGCGTGAAAAGATGTTTGTACGAAGGAAAGCGTTAAGGATTAAAAAAGTCAACAAACTTTATTCTGGTGTAATCAATCGATCAGCAACTTACACTTATTAATATTGTAACACTATGCTAAATCAGATCTGATCCATATTTAGCTTGTGTGAAATGAGTCCTTTCAATATGACAGCGATCAAAGCGATAATCGGACAATCAAAACGTAATGTAAAACGCTGACCTGGCAATAACAGAATGAATGCGACATCGTTACTTTGATGATACTAATATTGATCTACGATACTGGATATTGTCCGCGTGTATATTCGTTCCATTGTTACTCCCTGGTTTTGGCCTTAACCTTTGTCTTGCCGACATAATGTGCCTGTAAAAATCCTTGATTTGCTGTATTTGTACTTTTGGGAAACAATGGTCATAGGTAGCCGTATCGAAATTACTTTATTGTCTAGATACAGGTATGAGTGGAAATTAAAACTGGGCTGAAAAATTGTATGTAGAGTAAACGGAAGGATCCGTTTCATGCATTCAAGGGGTGAACAACATCCTAAAACAGGTGTTCCTGCCTGAACTAGCGATTTGCACACGTGCACTTGGAGCTCCCATGAAGCGGTTCAAAGATGCTAGGAAATCCTCCCTCAAGGCATGCAACAAAAAGATGGAGGGTTGGGAGTCCCTTGCGATGGAAAGATATGCACATAGAATGGCAGTCAACAAAGGAGTCTCTACCTTCGAGTCCAGTCGACTGTCAGACCTCGAAATCAAGCGCCAATGCAAGAAGAAAAGGATGCAAAATGTGGCACGCAGCATTCCTTGCCCGAAATGTGGAAAGCTGTGTGCATCCGACTTCGGACTAAGAAGTCACCTTAGGCGACACTGATGGCATCGTCGCTAGCGACAGCTATCCAAGAAGAAAACGGACGGATCTTCAAAATTACTTTACAGTAGTAGAACCTGTCTTAACCCTTCGCTTGCTACTCACGTCAATATACCTACCTGTAAATAGTGAAGACCCACATGAGACAGCTCCTGCAGGAGCTGTCTCATCAGGGTCTGCACTATTTACAAATTGATTGTGCAACCAGCACACACCATAACAGTGATTGCACAGAAAAATAATTGTAGACAGTGAAGATATATGTAATTATACAACAGGGCGTGGGTAAAGAAGAAGAAATGAGTTTTTAAAATTCAGCAAGAGAGGGGTTAAGCGCTTATCCGTTTATGGTGGAATACAAGAGTATGAAACAGCATGTGGGAGCTTTCTGCATTACTCTTGACCAGTTTAAGCTACCACCTGCCTAACCGACCCATAATTAGACCTCTGTGTGCTGGCTACGACTATAACGACTGTAATTCACCATTTTAACGATTAAGTTACTGACACAAATAGATTGTTACAAAGACACCAGATCAAAATACATTCTTTAAACCCTAATCCTAAAGACCACGACCCAACAATAACTCGGCGTCTCATGAATATTCAATCTGTTTGACAGTTTGACAAGGGTATCTATATATCGAACTGACTTTGTGACGTATGCACGTGAGAAAAATCACACTGAACCATGTGATCTGAAGAGTAGGATCACGCCAGGGACCTAATACGACGAAACATAGCCGCCATGCAATGCTGTTTGTAAATGCAAACCAGGTCATGATTAGTGGAAGAATGGTTAATTAGGTATCTTTTAGAACTGTGTTTCAAATTTTCTGGACCAGCATCTGTGGCAATCTTATTCAAATGTAGTACCTATAAGAGTTATTTATGCATTGAGTGTATTTAACCCTTATATTGCTGGGGCTTCAAATGAGTATTCCAAAATTCAAGCAGGTCAAACTTACGGTGAATATATAGGGTTTTTTGTAAAGAAAAGCATTACATGGCAAACAGTGCAATACGTTCCCCGCATTGTAAAGGTTAGGAATCCAGCGCTGTGTCTCATATCACTTTATTTCTTAAGCATACTGAGTAGACCCTGATCAGACGGCTCCTACAATAGCTGTCTGACCAGGATCTAGGTTTTGTCAAAACGCGCCTCTGTTAGGTAAAAGGTTCAATTATTTTAACGCTTGATTCAAATATAAAACTCCGAACTTGCCAGTGCAGGAAACTGTTTTCAAAAGAGACCTTCTTCCTAATTATACCAATAACGGTGAACAATTATTGTACTTTTGTTGCCATGCAGACGCAGTAGCCATTTCTATTGTAATTATCACAAATTGCCCATTTTGCATCAACGTCAGGCTATCTATTGCTGTCAATCACAGATGCAATCGATTACTTTAATACTTTAAACCCCTTGAATGCATGAAACGGACGAACTTGCATTTTCAAAGAGTGTAGACCAAGATCAGAGGGACCCTAAGGGAACCCTTTGATCAGGGTCTGCAGTGTTTATCATCCCAAATACTTTCGCAAATTATACCCATTCCTTATGCATGACGATGATGGTCCATTCCAGTTCGAAAAGTCAGCATTGTCCTTTTCTACTAATTTGTTCAAATACAACTAATTGTTATTCTACTTGATTGGCGAAATGCATCATGCCTTAAACGGACAGATATCCTTCAACAGCTTCTTGATTTAGGATTGAAAACTATACTACGACAAATGGATAACAAAACGGTTTCGCTTCGAATGGTGAATCTGTGATCACGGTTGCAAACATTCTTGACCTATATGAAACACCGAATAACCCAGACCCCAACAGGATTCATAACATTTAATGAAGTGATTATATGTTTTTTTTAAACACAAACACAAGAATATTTAAAAAAGTATTGAAAACTAAACAACAAAAATTGAAATCGACATCAAATAGCGCAGATGGTAATACAGTAAAACCGAAATTCTAATAGAGACTAATTTAGATACTTTAAGGCATGTGGCAGCTTAAAGCAGGTCGAAAGCAATGCAGAAAACTTTCTGCATCTCTTTCACCCTGTATTAGGATGCCAACTGTCTCCAAAAACCGATGTTTACACTAAAATGGACATCCGGTTTGGAGAGGTTTTACTGTATTTAACAGAGGAAGAGCTACGGGTGTAAGATGTTTGCCTTTTTGAGACTGGTCAGTCTGCCAAGATTCCATGTCAAGAGTAAATGGGTTGGAAAGTGTTGCGCACGTTAAGACTTTAAATGCTGGAACTGAGTGTACTGGCATTTGCAAACAGTGTAGACCCAGATCAGAGGGCTCACAGAGGAGCCCTCTGATCGGGGTCTGCATTGTTTGTCACCCAAAACTATCTGGCAAATTTATTCCTATACCACTGAATTACCTTTACCTTTAAACATTGACGGTGCATTTCACTTTGAAACTTTAGAATTTAAAGGGTTAAAGAACATGTTATTGTTTCACCTTCAGCATGGTGTAAATGAATTCGCGATAACCGTGGTAAACAGTTGGACTCCTGCAGAGACAACAGGTACAATGTAACTCAACATTTCATCCAATACATGCGTGACATTCTACAGAGAAGTGTATTAATCAAAATCTAAAGTAGGAAATCGGAGAATGAATATCAAATATAAGAGAAATTTTGCATCAGGCTAAAGGTTAAAGTCTTCCTAATTAATGCCACGTGCTCTGCAACACCGACTGTACTAAGTGGATAAAATCTTTTTCTCTGCATTTTCCAGCGTTTAAATCTAATTAATTGGAAATAAATTGAATTTGTGTTGCGTTCGAATTCAACCCTTAATTCCGCTAATCGCGACCTGATTTGAATTTGCAAACAGTTTGGATCCAGATCAGACACCGAATAATTCGGCATTTCATCAAGATCCACGCTGTTTGACACTCTGTCAATAGTTTCTCAAACGCTTGTAAGAATCGGAAGTAGTCAAAATTGTACCAGATCTAGATTTTAGCAGATATTATTTCTTTCAGCATGAAAAGGATTAAACAAAGTTTTATCTGTAACATGGTCAATAGAGTCGAGCTGTGCTGACTAGCATTTACATTAGAACCAGTCTTAAGCGGCCATATAAAACAGGTCTAATTATGGGTATATAAGGCAGGTGGTAGCTTAATGCAGATCAAATTCTGTTTTACCCTACCCAGCATTAAGCAACCACCTGCTTTTTTAAATAGTCATATGTAAAATAAAGGAATGGCCGCTTAGGACAGGTTATGCTTTACTGGTGAATTCTGTGTTTGTTTTCGGAGTCTGTACGTATAATAAGATTACCAACTTAACACTGTCCTTCATATAAACACCTTTTTACGCATTTGCAAACAGAGTAGACCCAGCTCAGACGGCTCCTATTGGATCCGTCTGATCAGGGTGTGCATTGTTTGCTTCTGATATAATATATATCTCATTCTACAGTCTGCTTTAGCTATCATATTCTCTGTTCATATGCTATTATAACATATAATTTTAATTAATATTCATGATGTCAAACTTTCTTACATAAAATATTGACCAGGGAAAAGGTTAATGGTTTAGCCATTAACCCTCTTGCTGACAATGGCAGCAGTTTGGATCTAGATAAGACGCGAAAGAAACCCGGTGTCTCACTAGGATCAAAGGTGTTTCTTTCCTGTACTATGATTGTTAAATCAAATAAACATTAAAATTTAAACACAGGCACGATTTTGTGGACGACAATTGTTATTCATATGTGTCAGTTAAAATGTGATTATTTAAGATTGTTTTAAACAAATCTTGTTTGCATTTGTAAGGGGGTTCAATAAGCTTTGTTTTTGCATGGTATAAGCAATCAGTGTATAGCTGCTTGACACTCGCTCGATACAGTAAAACCTCTCTTAACTGGGCGTTAAATTTAGTATAAATATCAGTCTTAGAGACAGGTGACAGCTTAATGCAGGGTGGAAGTCATGCAGAAAGCTCTTAGAGGAGCTTTCTGCATGACTTTCACCCTGCATTAAGCAGTCACGTGCCTAAAATATCTAAATTCTTCTCTTCTAGAATTTCGTAAATATCAGTCTTGGAGACAGGTGACAGCTTAATGCAGGGTGGAAGTCATGCAGAAAGCTCCTAGAGGAGCTTTCTACATAACTTTCACCCTGCATTAAGCAGTCACGTGCCTAAAATATCTAAATTCTTCTCTTCTAGAATTTCGGCTAAGAGAGGCTTTACTGTAGTTTCTCGAGAAATTAATAATCGAAATTTCACCAGATCCAAATTTGAGCAGACTTGATATTTTCACAGAAAGTTGACAGGTTATCGGGTATAAACATTCCAGGCTTGGGTTATACGTACAACCGTGTACCGCCTGTGTTTTGTGCTAAAGACAAGAAACATTATAAAAGAGACCAGCGGATGGTTGCTTAACCTTAACGCATAGCAAAAGTAATACAGAAAAGCTCCTATAGGAGCTTTCTGCATAACTTTTGTCCTGCATTAAATGCCCACCTGTTTTAGACTTCTTTGAGTAGTGGTACTAGAGAGAATTCCTTTGAGTAGTCGTACTAGAGAGATTACATGTACTTTTGAAAAGTCGTACTAGAGAGGCTTTACTGTAAATAACTAGAACTGTCATGCAGGGTCTTTACAAGCGGAATTTACTCTTGTCCATTAGCTTGATATATATCAAAACAGACGGCAAAGCTGGTTAGCTCTGAGCAGTGATTGATACGCGAACCATTAGTAGTGAATAAAAAACAGAACTATATTCTTATACTTTGAATACGTGACTGAAAGCTAATTTGAATCAGTCAATGGGTCGAACACTTACGTCATTCAGTTCAATATACATGTTTGACGCACACAGTCAGCTAAACATGTTCTGTCAGCAGGTATCATTCTAAAAAGAGCATCGACGTCAATTCCATGCACTCATTCATACCTGATACGCGCCTCACCTTATTATTATTAATTCTTTCGGTGCCAATTAATTTTCGTCTGCAAACATTGTCGTCTGTCTTAACCCTTAGCCTGCCACATGTGTTTTATCACTCTGCCCTCTGTGAATATTTACCCTTTCCCTGTTCTGTATTTAGGCAAAATTTCAATACCTACTGAATATTCATTAACAAAATAGTTTTAAAGAAATATGGAAGGTAAAACATTGTAGACATTATAGAAAGCAAAAAAACCGATCTATCAAATTCTATAAGCAAACAGAGCAGACCCTGATCAGACGGCTTCGCTATGAGCCGTCTGATCTGGGTCTACTCTGTTTGCAAATGTGTGAAAACACGTTTATATGAGGGAAAGGGTTAATTAGGCAATCTTTACAAAATATACAGGATATGTTGAAATGAGTTTCTTTCGCCAAAGCATAGAGCATGCAGGCATTGATTTTCTGTTGCAAACAGTGCAGACCCAGATGAGAGAGCTCCTATAGGAGTTCTCTCTCATATTCGTCTACACTGTTTGCAAATGCAACTATAGTGTTGTGACTGGCGGGCTATGGGTTAATTTTCATAGTGGACATTCGTTCAGTCTTTGTTTGAAATATAAGTGGCATCACAAACAGTTTGGTCCTAAATGGTGTTTTATCTGGATCTAAACTGTTTGAAAATATAATCAAAGTTTCTCTTATTGCAACGAGCCCTTTGAGTCGCTTTCCGGCGAATTCGGTGGTAAAAGAGTTAACCCAATACCGTACCGGTCATTAAATTTAGTAATTTAGTACACATATCGGTCTTGGAGACATGTTCCAGCTTAATACAGGGTGAACAACATGCAGAAAGCTCCTAGGGAGCATTAAGCAGCCACCTGGCTTAAAGTATTTAAATTCTTTTCTACTAGAATTCCGGTTTAGAGTGGAGTTTTACTGCATTTTAAATTACAAGTTCATCTTCGATATAAGTTCAAACTGGCAGTCTTCATAATAATAATTGGACGTAACCAAGACCATGTTTTATGATTTACTAGAGAAAAGGTAAATGTTAGAATTGTGTAGTTTGAAACCATTGTGATAAATAGAGCATTTGTTCCTATATGAGCAAATGCTCTATTTATCACAATGGTTTCACAAAGTGACTTTTACAGAGTCGTCAAAAGTCGTCAATATGAGGGAATGGGTTTAGAGGGCAAGTACTGTACCATCAGTTGCCTGAATTGTCGTAATGTCCATGACCATGGCATGTTTCAGCCTGAAATACGACAGCTACAAAATCAGAGGTCCAGATAAGATGCGTAAATTAAAATATTTTCAACAATGACGATTTTATTTCTCTACCAAACCCTTTGTTGTGACCACTCTTTAGAATCGTCTCGAAGAGACGAAAATAGGTATTGGTGGAGATTGTCTCTTCGAGACGACTCTAAAGAGTAGTCACAACATAGGGTTTGGTGGAGATTGTCTCTTCGAGACGACTCTAAAGAGTAGTCACGACATGGGGTTTGGTGGAAATTGTCTCTTCGAGACGACTCTAAAGAGTAGTCACGACATATGGTTTGGTGGAGATTGTCTCTTTGAGACGACTCTAAAGAGTAGTCACAACATAGGGTTTGGTGGAGATTGTCTCTTCGAGACGACTCTAAAGAGTAGTCACGACATGGGGTTTGGTGGAGAGTGTCTCTTCGAGACGACTCTAAAGAGTAGTCACGACATATGGTTTGGTGGAGATTGTCTCTTCGAGACGACTCTAAAGAGTAGTTACGACATAGGGTTTGGTGGAAAATGAACGTTTATAGTATCAGAGTACCCACCTTTATCTGTTACTCTGATTACAAAATGTAATGTGCGAAGGTAGACGAATGGTATAAAATCGATGATAGAAACTTTTATGATGGAAACTCGTCTCTATATAAGTTGTATTTACAGTTGTTCTGAAACACGACTATTTTGTACCATCATTTATCTGTTAGCAATTTTTAGCAAACTTTAACATTCTCTTTGGGCGAATTAGTAATTACTTTAACCAAAGTTTTGGATTTGAATAAGATACCGATTCTCATCGGGATCCAGTCTGCTTGATTGCTTTTTGTACAGCAATTAAATGTTGATATTGCTGGCTGAAATTAACCCTTTCGCTGCCAATGCCGGATCTGTGATTACCTATGCAAACAGTTAGGATCCAGATGAGACGCCGAGTAACTCGGCGTTTCATCAGGATCCAAACTGTTTGTTACAGTTACTATGTTTTTTAACAGAAATGAAGGAAATCAAGGGAATGGAAATTTGTAGCAGGCGACAAAGTTAGCAGACGACAGAGTTTGGCAGCGAAAGGGTTAAAGTGATAAGGTTGGCATAGTATAGCGTTTAGGTAAACATTATAGCGGTATGGTTTGGTATTGGTTGCGTCTTGTGTGTGGTGCTTCATGATTGACTTTACTATGTTTTTATCAATAGCGACAAGGCTACATCATATCGAAAAGGTTGACATTATAGCGATAAGGTTGACATCATAGCATGAAAGCTGGCATTATAGCAATAAAGTTGCATTATAGTGAAACGTTTGACATTATAGCGAGACTGTTGACAATATAGCGAGAAAGTTGACATTAAAGCAATTCAGTTGACCTTATAGCGATAAGGTTAGCATCATAGCGAGGAGGCTGATATTATAAGAATGACATCAACCTTTGCATATTTGTGTGTATATGTTTCAATTCAGAACGGTATCTGTCTCTTCTACTTAGCTTGCGAAGAAATGATCGAATTGACAAACAGACTTGGTGTCTGCACCTAGTATTTACTCTTCTCATGCTAAGTACGAGCTGACTATCATGTGCATACAGCTTGGATCTAGATGAGACGCCGAGTAACTCGGCGTCTCATCAGGATCCAACTCGTTTGACACTCGGTCAGGCTTGGACGAATCGTACGTAAGTAAGATAGTAATAAATCAGGGTTTTAGCAATCTTTATTTTTTCAGCATGAGAAGGGTTAGAATTGCATTTACATATGATTGCACTGCTTTAGAGACAGCAGGAAAGTCGGTTTGTATTAGAAACCTACTCATTGGACTGAGAACCAGAACACATACTAATCAAATTTACATTCGCATACCAATTTAATTCATTTCCCTTTTTACGTTAAGCACATATACGAGACCCTGTTTTTCGGAATGTTTTTTCAATCATCGCCACCGTTTCAAAAACAGATAGACAGACATGCAGAGAGGGGAGAGAGAGAGGGGATAGAAAAATAGAAAGATAGAGAAAAATAGAGGAGAGAGATGAGAGAGATAGAGGGAGAATGAGACAAAGTATGCATTAAATTAATGCGACCACTAAAAAGGGGCACGATTCTGGGTGGCAGAGGCAGGTGGTAGCTTAATGCAGGACGAAAGTTATGCAGAAAGCTCCTACAGGAGCTTTCTGCATTACATTTGTCCTGCATTAAGCAACCACCTGCTTTATGCGAAGCCAGTGGCTGTTAGTTAAGTGGTCGCATTAGCGGAGTTTTACTATCGAAATATGTGGAACCCATGCACTTTCTTGTACGAACTATATATAACTCATGCGTTTTACTGTAGCAAAGTAAGTGGAACCCGTGTATTTAATTGTAGCGAACTATGTAAGTAACTAACTTCATTGTAGTTTGGAGCAAGATTAACCCTTTAACTCCATGAATATTCATGAGAGAAATAACTAGATCATGAATATTAGTTAGGTTTTTCTTTATAATGGAACATGGACACATCTGGGTCTACTCTGTTTGCATAGGCATAGAAATGTATTTATGGGGTAAAGGGTTAAATGTTGGGTAACTGTGCGTCTCATCATGATCGAACTTATTTGACACTCAGACAATGTGCGTTTTAGAAAAGAAAAGCAAGAAACATGTACCATGCAGTCGATTATAATTTGCAATCACTACTTAGTGATAAGAATGTTAATCCGTTACTCTCATACATATGTCTTATGACACATTCACGGAGTAGATCCAGATCAGACGGTTCCTATTGGAGCTGTATTATCAAGGTCTGCTCTTTTTGCTTATGGAATAATATAGATCTGATTCTACAGATTCTGCCATGGCCAAAACAATCTGTTTTGTTTAGCATTATAAAACATCAGATAACAAATATTCAAGAGGTCATTATTTCTTACTTTAATACTCAACAAGTAGAGAGTTAATATACTGTCAAGAAGAATTTAGTATTTAACTCGTTTTCGAGCTTCCTGCGTGACGAGTCACGAGTCTGCAATAAGAATAATTCTGAATTTAGTTTTGGTTTATTTTCAAGCAGGTGACTACTGGGTGAAATTTGTTCTGGAACAAACTGCCTGGCGTTCACTATGCAAAAGGAAGAATGTTTTTAATCAGGTGGCTACTACGTTCACTGTGCATTACGCTTACACGTGTCTTTAAACCATTCCCTCATATTGACGGCTTTTGACGACTCTGTAAAAGTCACTTTGTGAAACCATTGTGATAAATAGAGCATTTGCTCCTATAGGAGCAAATGCTCTATATATCACAATGGTTTCTAACTACAAAATTCTAAACTTTTCCTTTACTCTAGTTAATGCTCCTTTTCGGTAGATTTATTCAAAGATATTGTATCTAAAATAGCCTATGAGGTAATGGGTTAAGACCATCATTAGCACTATTATGATAGTTGAGAGTGGTTTTACTGTACTTGCTCCACATCGACCTCGGATTGAAATTACCAGCTGTCACCTTACGGTTAATCTGTAATAATTGCTCTCATTATACACGTAAGAAATATCATTCGAATAACTCCGATTTTGTTGCAGTTGAAGGAGATGGGTTGCAATGTTGTCCTCAAAAGAGGACTCCTGTCCGTAAATTAGCATTATCAAGTACTTTCACATATCTCCGCGAGCTTATTTCGTTTTATTCACGATAGCGGATGTTACTCGCCCGTATTTCCATGGGTTTTAATCTAATATATATTTCAGAATAAGACTTCAAGCAGGAAATTCTGAAGCTAAATCTATTTAAGAATAGATGGGATCCCATTATGTAGTGCATTTTGCATCTACATAAAACTTTGTTTATTGCGCTTTCTACGTAATACGTGTTGCCGAAGATATATCTGCGGGATTACAATTACCGCGGTAGCAACGGTAATGATTATAATTGTGTTGCTAAGCAGAAACGTGCCATCAGCTTCAACGTGCAACAGAGTCTCTCTCGCTAAAGCGACCAAGTAATTTATTAACATGTGATACTTTAAAAGCAGGTGATTACAGTAAAACCTCTCTATAACGGTCACTAAATTACATCAAGTATTTTGTGTTAAAGACAGGTGACTGCTTAAAGCAACGTGAAAGTAAATACATAACTACAGTGAGGCATGTCTAAAGCGACTACCTGTATATATGTAATCCTTTAATCCATGGATATAAAACTTATGCACGAAATGATAACGTCATGAATAGTTATTGGTTAGTTTTTATTATGACGTATGCACTCACGGGTCTGAAAATGTATAATTTCATAAGCAAACAGAGAAGATCCTGATCAAACTACCCCAACAGGAGTAAAGAGTTTCTAAAACGAAAGAGTTTTTAACCCATTTGCTCCCACGAGCCCATATATGGGACGTAGGCAAACAGTGAAGACTCTGATCAGACGCCGCATAATGCGGCCTCTGATCAGAGTCTACACTGTTTGCTGATAGGAAATTCAATATAAAACAAAACAAAAATGAAATTTAGACCAGACATCCCTTAAATAAAAAATAGACTAATCAAATATATAAGCATGGAATAATCCACTGGGAGCAAATGGGTTAAACATACGGCTGGTAATGCAGAACGATGGTGAAACAAACAGTTCACACGGGAGTTTTCTGCATAACTTTTGTCCGGCATTAACTACCATACTACCATTTGTCTCTTAGATCCATAACTAGACTTCGTTCTATTTGTCGTTGTAGACATGTTTTATTGCACTTGTTTACCAGTACATGACGTGCCCAGCTATTTACAGGTGTAATAGGTGACAGGGTACTTTGCACTCATCAAAAACCACTCCTTTCAATACTTACACATTTCAAAATCCTCTACTCCATGTGGTTGGTGATAAATACCATGTAGTAACCCTTTACTCCATGATTACACCTTAAAACGCCTTTCAAAACAGATCAGACCCAGAACAGACGGTTCCTGTAGGAACTGTCTAGCAAGGGTGTTTCATGTTCGCTTATGGCATAACATAGATGATCTGAATCTACAGTTTCAGTATTGGCCAAACTTTCTTACGTTCATATTCCATCGTAAAATAATGGACTGATCGACATTGATGATGACATTATAACTTACATCAATGCCATGGAGTAAATTTATAAATATTTAACTTCCTGACCAAAAAAGAACCGTTTGTAAAATATTCTTAACTCTTAACCCACTGAAAAAAATAATGTCTGCTCAAACTTGGATCCGGTGCATGATTGACTACTTCCAATTACCGTAAAACCCCTCAAATGACCCTGGAACAACATGTAGATTCGGATCTATAAGTTCACAAGAAATCAGAAAAAATCCTGATCGGCTGGTCCCTACAGTTCGCATGGTATGTGTCTACTCTGTTGGCAAAGGCATAAAAAGGCGTATACCGGCTTATATGGAATATTAAAGGCAGACGTCGGAAAATTAATATGTAAAATATTACTCAATAAATCACATGGAAGAAACACCCAAGTATACTGAAACATTATTTTTACTAATAGAAATAATTTTATAAAATTTAAGGCTTTATAATAATACACAGTAGAATCAGTCATAACCAGACATCAAAAACAGCTTCAGTTATTGGTCTGTAAGGCAGGTGGTAACTTAATACAGGTCAAAAGTAATTCCGATAGCTCCAACAGGAGCTTTCTGTATTACGTTTGCCCTGCATTAAGTAACCACCTGCTTTTTAAGACTTTTAGGTCATGAGCTAGTTTCCTGTCCTATTGTCCTATCCTTAAAGTTTTGGCCGAAACAAAATTACGCGAGTCCACCATTGATATGTATCACATTATATGGTTTATTTTTCCATGGCTTAACCTATTACCTCATAGGTTATTTTTAGATACAACCGCTTTGAATTAGTCTACCGAGAAGGAGCATTCATTAGAGAAAAGGAAACTTTTAGAAGTTTGTAGTTTGAAACCATTGTGATAAATAGAGCATTTGCTCCTATAGGAGCAAATGCTCAATTTATCACAATGGTTTCACAAAGTGACTTTTACAGACTCATCAAAAGTCGTCAATATGAGGGAAAGGGTTTAAACTTAAACAACATATCATGTATTGTTGATGCCAAGCAGCTTAAAACCAAAAGTATGAAAAGGTTTTATAAACGTCAAAAGAAATCATGTAATACATTTTCTTAATAACAAGTACAACAGAACCCCTCTAAAGTGACCACTCATTAAATTAACATTGATGATTTTAAAAACAGGTGTTTGCTAAATGCTGACCGAAAGTAATACAGAAAACTCCTATGGGAGCCGTCTGCATAACTGTGTATACGGCCATGAGTTAGACCTCTGATCTTGGTCTACTTTGTTTGCAAAGGCGTTAACCCATTCCCGCATAAATATGTATAACGACTTAATGAATATTAATTAGAATATGTATCATTCTTAAACATGAACTCAGGAGAAATTTATGGTTTTTGGTCATGTCAGAAACTGAAGAATTAAATTAATATCATTTCAGAAGCAAATAGAGCAGACCCTGATCAGATGGCGCCTACAGATCTACTCTGGTTGCAAAGGTGTCAAAAGGCGTCGTCATGTGGAAAAATATTAACCCATTACCCAATAGGCTATTTTTAGGTCCAACCTCTTTGAATAAATCTACCGAAAAGGAGCATTAACTAGAAGAAAGGAAAACTTTAGAATTTTGTAGTTTGAAACAGTTGTGATAAATAGAGCATTTGCTCCTATATCACAATTGTTTCAACGGGTGATTTTTGCAGAGGCTTCAAAAGGCGTCAATGTGGAAAAATGTTAAAGGTATAGTTATAGAGTAAAGATTTTTAGTGTTTTATAGCTCATATCAACCATAGTTTCAACTTACGACTATATACTTACTACTCTCATCATGTTAAGACTAAACTGACACGCAGTTGCCAACAGCTTGGTTCCAGGTGAGACGCCGAGTTTCGGAGTTTCACAAGGAGCCAATCTGTTTCTGGTTGACACCCAGTCAATAGTTGCCAAATGTTTGAACGAAATAAAGTGTTCCCTTAATATATAAACATTGGTTTCTTTAAAAGATTCAAATTCCATATAATATTATATATTAACTCCTCCATATTAAAATCTAAAACCCATCCATCTATCATGGCGGAGGATCCTGCAAACAAAAATATGTCCTGGTGACAACTTTTGACATTAATTGGTATAGCATACAGTGCAGATTATGATCAGAAGGCTTCTTAACTTATGCCCTAATATTGACGCCTTTTGGCGCCTCTGGAAAAGTCACTTTTTGAAACCATTGTGATAGATAGAGCATTTGCTCCATAAAATTAATGCTCTATTTATCACAATGGTTTAAAAACTACATAATTCTAGAATGTTCCTTTTCTCTAGTAAATGCTTCTGTTCGTTAGATTTATTCAAAGAGATTTTGTTTTAAAGAAAGCCTATTAGGGAATGGGTAAAGGGTTCCCCTGATCCGGGTATACAGTGTTAGCCTATGTCCCATGTACATGATCATGGGTGTATATGTGTTAATTCTTCCGCGACCACGGTCGCCGCCAAGCGACTGTTATCACTTGCTACAATTACTATTTCGCACAAAAGAAATCATTTACACTGCATAATAAACATTTGACCCCCATATAAACGCCTTCTAAAGCCTTTGCAAACAGAGTAGACCAAGAGCAGACGGATTCCATGAGAACCGTCTGAACAGGGTCTGCTGTGTTTGCTTATGAAATTATATCGAAACAAAACAATCCAGTGTTTATATAAACTTCAGCTAATGCATATCAATCGTGTCATTATATTTCCATTAATATTCATAAAGTAAAGAGTTTAAATATTATGGTGCCAAATACCTGTAATAAAGGATAGTCTCCTCATGGCTGGAAAAGGGTGGTTTCCGGACGTGTCCAGTATATCCAAACGGTATGCTTCCCCGCGAATTTTGTAAATTTTACGGTGGAAGTCCTCAATCGTTGGTGTATAATTTTCGTCATACTTATTGAAGAGAAATCTCATAGTTATAGAAGTTTTGCCCACTTTACTAGATCCCAGTAACACAAGGCGTCTACAGTTATCCTCCGGAGCCGCCTCCCCCTGCTCCAAGAGCGCCATGTCCTGAGTAGCCACCGCGGATGGACTCCAACACAGACACTTAGACTGTTCCGCTTCACTTGACTCGTCTCGACCAGACAAAATCCAGGGCCGACTGCAAAATGAAAGAGTATTCATCGTCAGTACCTAGTGAAACCCGTGAGCCGAAAGATCAATCCATATTTTGTTGGATCGATACACATGCCCTGTATATCCCTGCCTATTTAAATCATATTTTATATCAGAAGTACCATTTACTGCTTCACAAACTGTGGAGAAACAATTGTTTACACTTTACTTTTCTCATCAAAGGAGTTATGAAGTCCAATCTATCAAGATCGGAAATCTATCTTGAATAGACCGAAGGCTGTTTGCATTTAAACAAATAAGATTCCAAAAGCATGTGTAATTTGCTATAAGGATATAATGCATACTCTCACAAACATCTGTCTCTCTGTAGTAAAGACATAGTAAGCGAGCTCTTAAGTATTGGAGAAAAAACCATTTCTGAGTAATTGTGTCAGCCGCAGCTTTACAAATCAGTAACTTGACGACACAGTGTCGCTGGTGTTGTTTGCAATGTCAGAGCTGCTTTATATCTAAATCACGGGAATCTAGCTCTTGATAATTGTCTAGAGCTGATAGCGAGACGACGCTGCAAGCAATAGGATAAAATTGCTTTGTAACACTTAAACTCAGTTGTAAATATTAACATTTAAACAATGCAGACATTGTTGATCCTAGCGCTGTAAACATGAAGTCTGCATAGGCTATAGTCCCACTAGCGCTTGCGATCGTTAAAGACCACTGGCGACCTCTGAAACCGGCGATCGTCTGCGATTGTCGGCGACTAAATTAAAAAAAAAATGCTTCGCAGTAACTTTGGAGATGCATCTGCGACCATCGTTCAACAGGTTGCTGACGATCGTGTGCAAAGTCGCCGGTATTCGTACGAATGCTCCACAATCACTTCCGACCTGTTGTATGGTCACGTGGTCTATAGCTAGTCGCGGGTAATCTTTAGGCAGTCGCTGGTGATTGCACGGCAGTCGTAGGGACTTGTAGAAAGGTCACTGACTGTCGATCGAGTGTAGGGAAGATCACCAACAACTTGTTAAAGATTGTTGGAGACCTTCATACGACGATCGCACGTTTACCTAAAACCTTTTATAAAGACCACCGGTGACCAGTTTGATCGTAAGGAGATTGTTGTGCATGATCAACAACTTCTCTACGACTGAAATTGATCGAACGACTGGAAACGATTACTGAAGACCACCAGCGATTATCAGTGACTTGCCGTGCGAACTTCGTACGAATATCGGCTACCAGAGGTCGCTAGCAATCGTAAACATGACTTAAATGATCGTAAGGACTAGTGGGACCGGGCCCTTAGGAACCATAAAAAACTTCGGTGACGTTCCAGAAGTTTGTCGCTGAGTATGTATGTTTCTTCCGTATTATATTAAGACCTAATGAATATTCATGTCTGAAATAATTACATAATGAATACAACAGATGCATGTTATCATGTCAGATGAAAACAGATAGACATAATCAGATCTATGTTATTTCATCATATTTCAACACAAGCATACCCTGATCAAATAGTTCCCACAGGAACCGTCTGATCTTGTATAGCTCTACCCTGTTTGCAAAGACGTTCCTAAGAGGTTAATGGTTCTGGGCCAAAGGCCACACCTGCAACCTCCCAATCACCCTTACAACCGAACTATCGTGGCATCTCTGGTAGAGCACGAAGTCGGAACCTTAAACGACAGAGCCGTCTTAAACCAAATTCTCCAGTATCAAAAGCCCTATGCATGTCAAAGAAAGGCAATTATTTAGCCAAACAGTAATTACATACCGCCAGCGTTAACAATTAATGCGGACATTTCGAGAGTAGAAAACATGGTGTTATAGAAAGATCTGACCACTTGACTTACCGAACTAGTACTGGAAAGAATGGTGGGAAGAAGACACCACGAAAACGCTGCTATTTGCAGTATATTCATATTTGATCCTTTTGTGTAGTGTCATTTTACACTATGCAATGGAATCTTTACAATGTTATCTGAAACCATTACGACGACGACGGAGATGATGGTGACTGTGGTTACAGTAAGTACAGAGAAGGGGCCGTCTGGTATAGGTCTACACTGTTTGAAAAGGTTTTGAAAAAATTATCTATGGAGTAAATGGATAATACTAATACTACGAAGCAATACGAAGACTTTACATCCAAAGACCGAATTAAATTAAGATATAAAACAGGAATTAACACTTTTATCTTGTTATCTGCGATCTGACTGGCATTTGCAAACAGCTTTGATCGAGATTAGACGTCGATTAACGTGGACTTTCATCTGGATCCAAGGTGTTTGACACTCGCACAGCTGTCCAATATTGTACCAGATCAGAATTTGAGCATACATTATGTTCTGCAGCGGAGTAAGGTATACACCCTTCATTCAGATGAATTACTCTTGAACAATATATTTCAATACACATAAAATGCCAAGTGTTGTTTTCAATGCTATAGGCAGACTCTACCGTATTTCTTAACCCTTTCCCTGTTCTATGTTTATTCCGAATTTCAGTACCTACTGAATATTCATGGACAAAATAGTTATAAAGAAATATGGAAGGTGGAGCAATGTAGACATTTTAGATTGCAAAGAAACAGATCTATCAAATTATATTAGCAAACAGAGCAGACCCTGATCAGATGGCTCCTCTAGGAGTCATCTAATCTGGGTCTACTCTGTTTGCAAATTCGTGAAAACACGTTTATATGAGGGAAAGGGTTAAGTACTTATTCGACGTTTAACCCTTTCCCTGTTCTATATTTATTCCAATGTTCAATACCAACTGAATATGTACAGACAAAATAGATATAACGAAATATGGAAGGTGAAATAATGTAGCCATTTTAGGAACTAAAAAGATATATCAAATTCCATTAGCAAACAGAGCAGACCCTGGCCTGACTCTGTTTGCAGATGCGTTAAAAGGCTTTGTATGAAGGAATGGCTAACCCTCTATCTTGTAGAGCTGTCTTTTCGTGCTTTTGCGTTACAGTAGGCCCATAACAGACGGTTCCTATTAAAGCTTTCTGATCAGTGTCTACCATGGTTGCCTATGTAACACTATAGATCTGATTCTACAGTTTCAGCTATATCCAGATAGTTCTGTATTCATATGCTATACACAATCAACTTACTAATTTCATGTTTTTATTATGTCATGAATATTCATGGGGAAAATTGTTGATAAAAATATAAGACGTACACTTCCTTAAATAATACTTGTAGACTCAAAATATTATAACAGAATGAGTCAAATATTCGTCCGCAGACTATGCTTATACCAGAATATAAGAAACATTCCTTCAATACAAAAGGTGAGAATATTTACTATTTCACCGCCAAATGCACAGGAAAGCGACTCACAGGCTTGCTGCAATGGGCGAATATATACTTACCAGATAAGATAACGAGTAAGTCAGCACCTCATCAGGTATCAAACGGGTTGACACATCACTTACGTTAAATTGAAGACAAATACAACACTGAAACCTAAAGCTGATGACATCGTTTGCAAAACAAAACTATTTGGCGCCAAAAGAGTCAATATTTCAAGACGCTAAATACTATCATAAACTGTAGATTACCACGAGAACATTACTGCCATAGACGATAGAATGTCTTCGTCATGTAGCACGCAGTGCATCAAGTCGATGGGAAATTGCTGTAAATTTGGAAGCCATATTACAGCACCAGACAATGTTATATGCTGAGCAATGACTGAAACCCATCGAAAGATATTAACCCTTTCCCTGTTCTATTGTATTAAAACATTTAATACCTACTGAATAGTCATAGACAAAATAGTGATAATGAAATATGAGAGGTAGAACATTGTAGCCATTTTAGCCATTAAAGAAACAGATCTGTCAAACAATATTAGCAAACAGAGCAAATCTGGGTCTACTCTTTTAACAAATGTTTGAAAAGTGTAATATATGGGGGAAAGGGTTATTATGGTACAATAAAGTCTCGCTGATAAGACAACTAGAAAGAAGTCCAATTCCTTATTTTTAAAACAGGTGGTAGCTTACTGAATTTTAAAATACATGTCTCCTTCTTTACCCATGCCCTGATGTATAATTACATATACCTTCACTGTGTACAAGTATATCGCTGTGCAATCACTGCTGTGGAGTGTACTGGTTGCACAATCAACTTGTAAATAGTGCAGACCCTGATGAGACAGCTCCTGTAGGAGCTGTCTCATCTGGGTCTTCACTATTTACAGGTAGGTATATTGACGTGAATAGCAAGCGAAGGGTTAATGCAGGTCAAAAGTGGTATAGAGCTTTCTGTATCAGTTTTGTTCTGCATTAACCACCATTTGCGTTTACAGTCTTCTATATGAATAAAGCACGTGCTCGCTATAGCGAGACTCTACTGTATCACGTGACGGACAAAAATGATAGAAACTATTAACTGTATAGACAGTATAGGGTAAACATAAGCATGAATAGTTCAATAAAAACAATGTTTCTTCATAAGAATACTTTGAATTGATGCAGTAAAACCCCTCTAAACCGGAATTCTTGTAGAGAAGAATGTAGATACTGTTAGGCAGGTGGCTACTAAATGGAGAGTGAGATGCCTGCATGACTTTCACCCTGCATTAAGATGTCACCTGTCTCGAAGACCGATATTTATACAGAACTTAACTTCCGGTTTAGAGGGACTCTACAGTATTGGGAACACAGTTTATGATTTAACTAATTTAACTAATTATCCTTTAATTATGCTAAGCACCTAGTACAGCGCTCTTTTCTATTGAACCCTGTGCCTGGTTAATATGTATGTAAGAAATAATGGCTGCTTGAATATTAATTAGCTGAAGTGTTATGGTGGCATAGTTATGAACAATGGCAATTGTAGCCTTGGCAGAGACTGTAGAATCAGTACTACATATTATTGCATTAGCAACCACAGTAGACCCTAATCAAATGGCTTATACAGGGGGTCTGATCGTGATCTACTCTGTCGCCAAAATGCGTACATGTATCTATTAGGTACAGTAAAACCTCTCTAACGGCCATAAAATTGTGTTAATTAGTTGGTGTTTAGAGCAGGTGGCATCCACTTTGACTGTGATATATGTGACCTCAGTAACATTTCTGATTTGATGACATGTTTAGTTGAACATTGATTGATTATTTGCTGCTTTGGTAGAAAATCAAACTTTGTGACACATGACTTTCTGTGTCATGCTGCCAATATTAGGGACCACAATGAAAATAAGAGGAATCATTTCATCTTTTTTGTGTTATCCCTGGTATTGGTGTGCATTGCATGGCTATCTTACATCGAATTAATATATATTTAAATTTGATTTATGTAATAACATTATTTTTTAGACTGATGAATTTCATAGTTGTTATTGTATTTTATGCATCATTTTGTTTTAAATTGCCATGTTATGTATACTAGCCAAATAAAAGTATTATTATTATTATTATTATTATTAAAGCAAGGTGGAAGTAAAACAGAACGCTCTTGATGCAATCTAATGGCCGTTATAGAGATGTTTTACTGTATGGGATTAATTAATCATTAGAATGATAACATTTAAAACTAAAACAATCTATCAACCGTCAAATGGTCATCAAGATTAAGATATTTGAATTTGCAAGATAATTCCTCTGATTTGGATCTGCACTGTTAGCAAATGGAGTTTCCCACATACAAATGGTAAAATTGAAAATGTTTTTACGAAGAGTAAATATGATGTAATCTATCCACAAGCATTCAAATGGTATTTTTCGAAATAATTGAAATCATTGGTTCTTGTCTTCGTCAAGATATACCTTACGACTTTCGGTTAAAGGGTAAGTCCCTACATTCGATGGGTTTAAAAACTACCTTCAATATACAAAACTCACTTGTTCATATGCTGAAAAGTAGTATATCGCATGGGAACCTATTCAATAAACGTTCAAAATGACAAAATATCCATTTGTTTGATATCGACGATCCCGATTTTATTCCCCGATGTTTCAGTTTTATTCGGGATGGGTTTTAGTTTTGTATCTGTTCGCGCTATTCGCGCCTCTCCGACCACTTCCATGAAAAGCTGTTACGTAAAACAACGGAGGGATCGGGGGATCATCGGCAAAATTTGAACGGAAAAGGTCGATAATAATTTGTTGCAAAAAAAATAAGTATTGATGAAATCGGTTTATTTTGCATCACAGGGGCATTTTACGATATAAGTTCAAATTGACAACCTTCATAATAATGCTTGAGAATAACAAATTAATACAAAGTTTTATGATATTATTGAAATATGCGTTCATTGTAGGGACTTCCTCTTTAATACACAACTGATGCTTAAAGAATAATGTAACGCAATTTTATTTTAAGTGTGATTTACAAAGTATAGAAAATACTACAATACCTTTTGATACTGTAGTAGGGAAATTAGTATACAGCAGAAGTTTGAAAACAAATTCATGCATGAAAATATGCGCCCACTTAACAACCAGGAGAATGAATGTACGAGTACGCACGTAGTATTCTTTCAACATAAGCAAACTGTTTCTACCAAAATTCCCAGAAATAATATTAATGCTTGTTGTTGTCTGTTTGTTATTTGTTATGTTTTCTGTTCGTTAGTTTGTGTTGTATTTTGTGTGTGGGGGGGAGGGTGGTGTTAATATATTCTTATAAATAAACGCGACGGCATAATATTTGCCCAGAGAGCGGCCCATGCTATAAACCAATTACAAAAGCATACACAGTCGAATTTGATATACAGTACAACCCTGCTAATGCGACCACATACAGAGGTGTAATTCTTGGTGCTAGATGCAGGTGGTAGCTTAATGCAGGACAGAAGTAAGGAGCTTTCTGTATTACTTTTGCCCTGCATTAAGCAACCACCTGCTTATAAAGACAACCATGTGTATTTATTAAGTGGTCGCATTAGAGGGGTTCTACTGTAGATTTTACATGTCGTATTTATTCCTTAACATACATTTACAATCAAATATAACCGTCTGAATCGTTTATCTGATGAATTATCATGTAATAGATAATGACGTAATGAATATTTAATACCTCATTTTTATAATTGAATATGAACACAGGAATGTATGACCATGGCAGAAACTGTACAATCTGATCTTTATATGTTTATAAGCAAACAGAACAAAATCTGATCAAACGGATAATTCACGATCATTCTGATCTGAATGTACTCTGTTTTAAAAGACGAGAAAAACGCCCCTCTGCCATGTATGGGCTTAAATGGAAGCTGTGATAAACTGGTAAACTTCATCTCTCGTTAGACTTTACTGTGCATGAAATAATCAAATTACCCCTTTTCAACACCATGAAACTTTTTCTCTGCAATAATATTGTCCGTATAAATTATTACAAAAGACAAAATATTGCTGCCATTTTATTTCAAACCATTATCAATGTTTGGATCAGTTTTAATCCTGATGAGACGCCGAGTTAGTTGGCATCCAATTTGCATACAATTTGTTTTCAACGATTTTCACAAATTCGCACAATGCGCTGAAAACGTCAAATCACATTGACTGCAACGAGCTTACAGCATTAGAAAATTAGCTTTTGCTTGTGATTCAATATATCGATTTAAAGACATGCCGCTATTGTCTCTTGCATGCCGAGATTTAAATCTGGACACGCGAGGAACAAATTAGTGACAACTTTTGCCAACATTTGGAATTCATACATCGGGTCTCATCAATATTCAATGTTCTGATTGTATTTTAGGAAAGCAATAGCAAAAGTTAAGAATGCGACACTGTCTGACGGACGGCAACGCCATGAACTCAACGTGACTATTGTTGTGTTACGGTGGAATTTTACACGCCTCTTTGGAAGCCTTTACCTGATAAATGCGCATTTTGAACGCATTTACCTGGATACATACGCCTTTTGAACGATTTTACCTTTTAAATGCGCATTTTGAACGCATTTACCCGATGTGCACACCTTTTGAACGCTTTTATCTGATAGATGCGCATTTTGACCGCATGCATCTGATTGATACGCATTTTTAACGCTTTTACCTGATAAATGCGCATTTTGAACGCATTTATCTAATAGCTACGCCCTTCAAACGCCTTTACCTGGCATACGCCTTTTGAACGCCTTCGTCGTAGAAACGCCTTTTGAAAGCCTTTGTCTGACGCATACGCCTTTTAAACGTACTTAGATGTCTGCTAACTACGCTTTTTGACACTTTTACGTAAAGGAGGCACCTTTGGAAGCTATTTACCTGATATATACACCTTTGAACGCTTCTGTCTGATCAATACTTCATTTGACCGCCTTTTACCTGATAAATACGTTTTGAACGCCTTTACCTAAAAAGCGTGCATTTTCAACGCCTTTCCTAATAGATACACCTTTTGATTGTCTTTGATAAGTTTGACACGCATGTATCTGATACACACGCATTTGCTAACAGAGAATATCCAGATCAGATGGTCCCTATAAGAGCCATAGGATCAGGTTCTGTTATGTTTGCTAATGGAATAATTTACTTTCCGCCAATACATCCCATACTTCAATGGTATGCAATCAACGTGGCCAACATGTTATGCTGTATATAAACTATTTCATTGCTGAATATACAAAGTGGAATGACTCAACAGTGTTTAACTATACAGACCTTTATCAAGTAGATTTTAATACAATTAGCCCAGATAGTCTTCACATGTATTTACTACAAAGAGTGTATGTACACATGAAATAAGAAATTGTATAATTTTGAATAACATACTGTTGTATTCTTCATAATTAAGGTATTGTATATCTAGATTATAGTTTTCAAACGCAGTGTTAAGTAGAAACCTTCCTAAAGCGACATCTCGATGAATATGTCTTGAACACATTCCCTCATATTTTGTACTTTGTGAAACCATTGTGATAAATAGAGCATTTGCTGCTATAGGAGCAAATGCTCTATTTATCACAATGGTTTCAAACTACAAAATTCTAAGTTTTTCCTTTTCTCTAGTTAATGCTCCTTTTCGGTAGATTCATTCAAGAGGTTGTATCTAAAATAGCCTATGGTGTAATGGGTTATAGTTTAAAAGCAGGTAGTAGCTTGATGTGGGACGAAGGGAGTGTAGGAGGCTTCCATGGCTATTTTGTATTTTTCGTCCTGCATTAAGCTACCACCTGCCTCAGTTACCTAGAATAATATCTCCTGTTGATGGTTGCTTTAGAGGACTTTTACTGTATTTGATATGTACACGGCATCATATAAAATCATCTGCTTTGCCAAAGTACTAAACAACGTTTACTCAAGATTACATTAAGATATCGTTCACCTCGCCCATTGTAGCATCAGGTTGCCATGGTAGCCTTGGAAATATTTAGGGTTTTTTGTACAATAAATTTAAAATGGTTCAGTGCGAACTGCTATAAAAACACGACCTTCCTGTTCTTGTCACAGGGAGTTGTAATTCTGATTCAGATGACGGAGTTTAGAAATGCAGGCAAAAAGTACAACTTTACTAGAGAATGCCAAATTGGAAACAGTTAACACGACATCTCAGCGAGCAAAACCAAACTACGCAGATTCCCTAGATATGTTTTAGAGGTGAGTGGGCATAAAAAGCGACTTCTGGTCTGAACGACACAAGTTTTGCTTATTTACAAACTGTGGTTTCCTGATATGTTAAAATAGTGCAGCAGTACAATTACAGTACATAAACGAGTCATGCAGGAAACACCACATACAGAACAAACAGTCAATGTCAACTAAAATGCAAGACATACGGTAGCTGTAAAACCCCTCTAATGGGACCACCAAAAAGGGGCATGATTCTGGGTGGCAGATGGCAGCTTAATGCAGGAATGAAAGTTATGCAGAAAGCTCCTATAGGAGCTTTCTGCATTACTTTCGTCCTGCATTAAGCAGCCCCTGCTTATCATTAAGACGTCGCATTAAAGGGGTTCTACTGTAGTTATAATCTTGGTTCGTATGGTGTACGATCATACGACATCTGAGATGACCAGTGTTTAATTTTTCATTGCCGAAGCCGTTATAAGTAATTCAATGGGTTTGTTGAAATGGGCGAATCCGTGATTACTTTTGCAAACTGTTAGGATCCAAACTGCGTGGTACACCACTTACGTTTAAGAGATAAGATATAAGAAATGTATAGTTGTATTAAACAAAAGGCGAATTGAAACAGTAATACGACATATCGGATATTAAAACCAAAATTCGTAGATTTCCTAGAATTGATTTAGCATTAACTCCATTTTCGTGTCTGACCGAAATATGATTTATAAGGTGAACTCTTGTTATACACTACTAAAATGTTTGATACAGTAAAGTTTCGCTAATGCGACCAATATATATATTTACAAAAGAGTCTGTAAAAACAGGGGGTTGCTTAATGCAGGGAAAGAGTAAATTGCTTTCTGCACTTTTGTCCTGGATTTAACTCTTTCCCTCATATAAATGTGTTTCCACGCATTTGTAAACAGAGAAGACCCAGATCAGACGGCTCCTATAGGAGCCGTCTGATCAGGGTATGTTCTGTTTGCTAATGGACTTTGAAAGATCTGTTTTTAGACTCTACAATAGCTATAATGTTCCAACTTCCTTATTTCATTATAACTATTTTATCCATGAATAAACAGTTGGTGTTGAAATTTGGAATTAACACAGAACAGAAAAAGGGTTAAGCTACCAGCCGTTTAAAACACCCAGAATTATACTGGTTTAAGTGTTTGTATTAGCGAAAAATTGCTATATATTTAAAGATATATCTCCCCAAACGTTTCGCTGATTAATATTTGAGGAGTCCTTCTCAAAGTCGAGTGATCAATCTGATAGCTTAATCAGCGAAACAGTTGGATTAATACAATATTTCTAGTACAGCAGAACCTATTGTAATCGGCCATTAAAAAGAGGTCTACATATGGGTCTGTAAGTCAGGTAATAGCTTAATGCAGGTCAAAGTAACGCAGAAACTTTCAGTATTATTTTTGCCCTGCATTAAGCAATCGTCTGCTTTTTATGACTCCTATGTTCAATAAATGAATGGCCGTTTAAGACAGGTTCTACTGAAGTAATAATACACCTGGCATAACCTAAATACCCATAGACCTAAACACCCATATACCTAAACACCCATAGACCTAAACATCCATTGAGGCAAGAAACATTTGTTTGCTTATTTACTAACTGTGATTCTGAGTGATGATAAAATTAGACAACAGTACAATTTCAACTGAAATGTGGCCTATGCAGTAGATGTAATCTTGATTCATATTGTAGTACAGTAAAACCTCTCTATAACGACCACTAAATTTGTGTTAATTAGTTGATATTTTGGGCAGGTGGTTGCTTAAAGCAAGGTGAAAGTAAAACAGAACGCTCCTATAGGCGCGTTCTGGTTTACTTTCACCTTGTTTTAAGAATCCACCTGCCTTTAACACAAAATAATTGATGTAATTTAGTGGTCGTTGTAGAGAGGTTTTACTGTATACGATTTCACCTGATTATTCGCAGACAAAAAAAGGTTAATTTAATAAAGATACTAACTGTGATTTTCAGTGACGTAAAAACTCAACAGCAATACAATTTCAACTGAAATGCGGACAAAATAGTTGTTGCAATCTTGGTTCATGTTTTATTTTACGATTTTACCTGATTTATTCACAGACAAAGACAACAGGTTTAGCCTATAAACACTCAGAGACACAAGAAACAATTTTTGCTTATTTACCAACTGATTTCCAGTGATGTTACAATGACGTAGCAGTACAATTTCAACTGACACGCATTTTGAGATGTGGATTCGGATCGACTGAATGGTGCGTTAGTTAATACCTTAATTGCTGCACATTAGAATGTGTGATAATTTCGAATCTAAGTGTATTAGCGATTATTATAAATCTTGCTTTAATAGCCATTTATGAAGAAACTTTTCTACTCCGTTTAATATCCAGTACTTTATTTCAGTCTGTCGATATGCTCATTGTTACAATATTGTTCCGTACGGTAAATCAATAAATAATTACTCGTCTTCAGATAATTGCTTCCTAATATCGTATTGTATCTTCGAGATGTACTATTAGAACTAAATTATCAATGATAAACGTTATAGTACTGCAGCACCTAGCCAATTTGAACTGTTAGGAATGAAGATGTGAGAACTTTACAGACAGGTAGCTGTTTAACCCATTCCCTCATATGGACGCATTTTCATGACTCTGTAAAAGTCACTTTGTGAAACCATTGTGATAAATAGAGCATTTGCTCTTATAGCAGCAAATGATCTATTTATCAAAATGGTTTCAAACTACAAAATTCAAAATTTCTGTTTCTCTAGTTAATGTTCCTTTTCGGTAGATTTATTCAAAGAGGTTGTATCTAAAAATAGCCCATGAGGTAATGGGTTAATGCAGAGTAAAACTCATGCAGACAACTCCTAGGAGAGCTTTCTGCTTGACTTCCACTCTGCATTACGCCGCTGCCACCTGTCTTAACGCATTACCTCATATGCTATTTTTAGATACAACCTCTTTGAATAAATCTACCGAAAAGGAGCATTAACTAGAGAAAAGGAAAATTTTAGAATTTTGTAGTTTGAAACCATTGTGATAAATAGAGCATTTGCTCCTATAGGAGCAAATGCTCTATTTATCACAATGGTTTCACAAAGTGACTTTTACAGAGTCGTCAAAAGTCGTCAATATGAGGGAAAGGGTTAAAGACAGGTAAAGCATATTTGAGCATTCAAACTATATAGCGACAGTTTACTGTTTGTCAAAACATGGACAACGAAGTCGTCTGAACCCTTTTCCCTGTTCTGATTTTATTCAAAAGTTTCAGTACCTATTGAATATTCATGGACAAAATAGTTATAATGAAATATGGAAGTTCATTTTAGAGTCTTAAGAAACATTTATATCAGACTCTATAGCACACAGAGCAAACCCTGATCAGACGGCTCCTGTAGGAGCCGTCTGATTGGGTCTACTCTGTTTGCATAGTAAACCATAAGTACCGAAGTTGATAAAATAAATTCTGAACGTGTGGGCTTCACAAGCTATTTTCCGAATATCACAAAGATAAAATAACTCATGCAGAAACAACTACAGTGAAAACTCGATTATTAGAACACTCAAATACGTACCATTATTGATCTTTAAAACAAGTGGCAGCTTAATGCAGGATGGAAGTCATGCAGACAGATCCCCATGCCTTTCACCTGCATAAATCAACCACCTGCCTAAAAAGGACATAAATTCCTTCTTACTAAAATTTCGTAATATCGAGTTTTTACTATTGTTTTCAAATGAAAACGTACTCACCTTTTATAAACGGTCATCGCAAGATGAACTTGTTCGAACGACGGCATTTTCACTGTAATCAGAATCAACAGTATTTGTTTGCAAATTGTCACGTATTGAAAATATACAGACTGAGTATTTTTAATATACACTATATATTGTTAGACTATGCTTGATGTTGTGATTCCAAAGATCACAAATCTGATGCTTTTGAAAGCTTCCTGATGACGTCATTTGCCTTTATATGAGTTTTATGTTTATTCTAGTCTGACTGATTAACTCTTTAATTAACAGCTAATGTGTAAAGATTAATACATATATACCTGGACGACATAATTCATGCTTATGTATCTAGATATTAAAAATTGGTTTGAAACTGTGAAGAACTTTAATATTTGAGCAGTGAATTTCGTAAGCAGACATCCTGTTTGCAGATTGCAGGGTTCAGGGGCTTCTGACGTGAAACATGAAAATGTTTATATAAACTGTGTGTTTTTCGTTCTTGTTTTGTTGCGCGTGTGCCGATCCAGACCTCATTCCTACTTGAATGTATAAACACATTCATCGAATTTTACCCGATCACATCCCAGAATATGTGTTTCCATTCACATGTTTGGTATTGCTCATCTCTGGCGTTGCCTATTCAAAACAACCATTTGTTTATACAATAAACCCCTCTAAACCGGACGTTAATTTTTGTATAAACGGCGGTCTTGGAGACAAGTGACAGCTTAGTGCTGGGTGAAATTCATGCAGAAAGCTCTTCTTGGAGCTTTCTGCATGACTGTCACCCTGCTATAAGCAGCCACCTGCCTAAATGTATCTAAATTCGTCTCTACTAATGCAGAATTCCGGTTTAGAGCGGGTTTACTGTAGATATCAAATCGACGTGCATATTAATTTGAGTACGTTCTTGCTTACAAGTGTGTGCAGTATGTTTATTCGTATTCTGTGTTCTCTTCGTCGTAGACAGAAATATAACTTTGACTGTCTGGCGCTTTCGTTAATGTGGCGATTCTAAACAGTATCAACAAGGTATTAGGGCTTATGGAAAAATACAAAACTTTGTTTTTCACGTCTTTTTATGAGGATTGATAAATATCCCAATTAGTTATCCATTATCGAACAATCCGCGACCTGACTCGCATTTGCAAAAAGTTTGGATCTAGATGTTAAAGATTTAAGATCCTAGCTGTTTGACACTCGGTCAATGATTTCTTAAAAACTTGAGCGAATCGGATGTAGTCAAAATTGCAAAATATCCATTTTGGTCAGATGTTATGTTCTGACAGGGGGATAAGGGGTAAAATGGAGGAATACATTGTCAGATGCTTTTTTCTCACATACTATCTCTTATTTCCGGGTTAGAACAACAATTCCCTTAGTAAAACACATGTAAAACACTTTAGAACATATTATGACGTCATACGAACTCTTTGACCTGACTGTATTCATACGCGTGTTTACAAACATGGCTGACCTCGAATTTCCATTCAACTCAAGTTTCAAAATCAAGGGTCGCGTTAAAGGAATAATTCTCACCCACAAATCATCCGCCAATGTTGATACTTACACTAAAAACAATTACTTGTTTAAAACTATTTTTTCCGATGTACTACATGTCTAAATATAGCCAAGATGTAATTCGGTCAAACTTCGGAATGCAATGTTTACTTGTTATTAAAACGGCAAAAACACACTGTTTTGGTTATGTGAGAAAACAGACTACAGTGAGAAAACAGTTTGAACAAATTGATCAATTCATAGCATATAGGTGATGCATGCAAAGACTATTCTAGGAGTTAAGCGCTAACACGATCCGCTGGGTACCCCTGATTAAAGATCGTTTCGTCGTATTTCCTCGTAGAATTTAACATAAGTGAACTTGTCAACAATAACCACAGTATGATTTGTTACCTTGACCCTTTACCTCATATAAACGTCCTCTTCACGCCTTTGTAAACCGGGAAGACCCAGATCAAATGGCTGGCTCCTGTTTGTTCATGAAATAATATATATCTTATTTGACAGTTTTTGCCATTGGCAAAAACGCCCCTTGCTCATATGCAATTTAACAAATTCATCTTATTAATATTCACGATGCCATTATTTCTTACATAAATATTCATGAAGTAAGGGATTTATAACACATACAAGACGGTTTCTTATCATTAACCTTTTGAATGCGGGACATTTTGCAAACAGTATAGACCCAGGTCAGAGGAGCCATCTGACCAGGGTATGCACTGTTTGTCATAGCAGCAGCTAGCAACTTTAAATATTCATACTGAGACGATTCAATAGTTAAACACACTGATGGGCTATTCCACCCTGAAAAGCCAGAGTTGAAATGTTTAACCCATTCCCTCATAGGCTATTTTTAGACCGAACCTCTTTGAATAAATCTACCGAAATGGAGCATTTACTAGAGAAAGGGAAACTTTTAGAATTGTGTAGTATGGAAATCATTGTGACAAATAGAGCATTTGCTCCTATGGAGCAAATGCTCTATTTATTACAAGGTTTGCAAAAAGTGATTTTTAGAGGCCTCAAAAGGCGTCAATATGAGGGAGTGGGTTAAACATTGCACGTTCCGAAGTGTTAGGCACTACACTAAAATGACAGATTTTGGCATCTGAATTGGGATCTGAATTTTCAAATGGACTATTCCAAAATTCAAATGGGTCAAGCTTATGGTGAATATTTAGGGATTTTTCTAAAGAAAAGTGTAGCATGACAAAGCGTGCAGACCCTGCTGAGAGGGGTCCTCATCTGGGTCTACACTGTTTGCAAATGACATTAGTGGCAGGTTTCCCGTACTGTAAGGGTTTAGTTTATACTAAATGAGGCCTTTGTCCATAATCGTATCTATGCACGAACAAATAACATTTTCGGTAACTGAAAAGTCTTTGATACAACACGCAATCAGTATTGTATACATTCACTGTTGTATGATATTAACCCCTAGCTGTTGTAAAAAATATGACGGCTCAATTTTTTATCTACATTCATTTTAAGTATGTTTTAAGCTTATGAGAAACTATTGACCGAGTGTTATATAGTTTTGATCCTGATAAAACGGCCGCCGACGCCGCCGCCGACGCAGCAAGCAATGTTTTATTTCCTCCATGCAGAAAATATTTGTCATAACATTCCAGTATAAACATAAATGAGTATTACCATAGATGTACCATAGGGTATGAGTAAATTCAATATTTACAACCAAAGCTATGGTCTAAACATATCCCGCTCCCTTCAACGATACGTAATTGACGGAAATAATATACGGGACTAACTGATAAATATAGAGTAGTAAAATGGTGTATGTCTGATTCAGTAAAAGGAACTTGTAAACTGCACGGCTGGGAT
Organism: Azorinus chamasolen; assembly: GCA_963576725.1. Classification (NCBI taxonomy): domain Eukaryota; kingdom Metazoa; phylum Mollusca; class Bivalvia; order Cardiida; family Solecurtidae; genus Azorinus; species Azorinus chamasolen. The sequence goes on from OY755236.1 coordinate 47,183,501, forward strand.
ATCTATGATTGATAATTTTACTTACGTTTAGCGCGCTAATTGCCTTTAAAAGTCGTGAAAAAAGCGATTGACACACACCATTGTTTACTCAAGGTCCACAGCACTGCCTTATTAATGTAATAAATATGTTATCGGTAAGACAACATAAATGTTGTCATTTTACAGAGACCAATGTTAACAACCAACGCAGTATATCTAAAAGAAGGGGGCGGGTTGGGAAGGAACGTCCAAACAGTCATTGCTTTAAAGACAGTTTAAACACTCACAGCGCTAACATTTTCAAATGAACTATTCCAAAATTCAAACAGGCCAGGCTTATGGTGAATATTTAAGGAATGTTCTAAAGAAAAGTGTAACATGACAAACTCAAGGAACCCTCTCATCTGGATTTTCATTGTTTGCAAAGGACATTAGTGACTCGTGTCCCACACTGTAAGGGTTAAAATTCATGCTAATGAGAACATATGAAGACAATAATAGTCGATATTTCATGTCTAATTCACATATTCTTGCCATTATTACTGTAACAGCAACCGAGGAGGTCTGCTGGCCGAACATAAAAGAGAAATTGAAATAGCAATACAGATGCTCGGCTGGCTGAACAAGTTTTATTACGCTTCACCAAAATGATTGGAGAGTCGAACAAACTTTAAACCTTCCTTTAAATAGCAATACAGTAAAACTACTATATTGCGACCACCAAACAGAGATATCAGTCTGGGTTGTAGAGAAATGTGGTAGCTTAATGCAGGACAAACGTTATGCAGAAAGTTCCTGTAGGAGTTTTCTGCATCACTTCCATTCATACGTAAAACAGCCACCTGCTTTTATAGCCACCCATGTTCATTTACTCTATGGTCACTTTAGATGGATTCTATTTTTATTTATTCAATGGTCACCTTAGAGGGGTTCCGTGTTTATTTATCCAATGGTCACTTTAGATGGGTTCTATGTTTATTCATTCAATGGTCACTTTAGATGGGTTCTATGTTTATTCATTCAATGGTCACTTTAGATTGGTTCTATGTTTATTTATTCAATGGTCACTTTATATGGGTTCTATGATTATTTATTCAATGGTCACTTTATATGGTTTCTATGTTTATTGATTCAATGGTCACCTTAGAGGGGTTCCATGTTTATTTATTCAATGGTCACTTTATATGGGTTCCATGTTTATTTATTCAATGGTCACTTTATATGGGTTCTATGTTTATTGATTCAATGGTCACTTTATATGGGTTCTATGTTTATTTATTCAATGGTCACTTTATATGGGTTCCATGTTTATTTATTCAATGGTCACTTTATATGGTTTCTATGTTTATTGATTCAATGGTCACTTTATATGGGTTCTATGTTTATTTATTCAATGGTCACTTTATATGGGTTGTTTATTTATTCAATGACCACTTTAGATAGGTTCCATGTTTATTTATTCATTGGTCACCTTATATGTGTTCTATTGTACTACTGTTTGGCAGTTTAATCAGTAATAATCGTTCCAGTGTTCGGTTGGTCGAACAGGTTCAATGACGGTTACACAATGTTGGGGCTAGCCTATTAAAGCTGGAATGCTGAAGATGGTTATTCTTTTCTGATGTAAGAATAATGTAGGGCGAAATGAATGAATACCTATGCTAACAGTTTGAATCCAGATGAAACGCCGAGTAACTCGGCGTATCATCAGGATCCAAACTGTTTGACACCCTGGTTGGATTTTGGTAGACAAATTGACTATAGCTTGAAATTTGAAAATGTAATAGGTGAAACATTCTGTAAAAATAATTTGTTCAGCAGACTAAAGGTTAATGAATGTCTAGACACAAGGAGTTTAACGCTTTCGCTCCAATAGCTCCATTTATCATCGTTGATTTTTCTTCAGTTTCGTTCCTAAATTATAGTTACAATATCAACAGTTGAATTTATCCATATGAGAAACTGAGTTACTCGGCGTCTCGTATGGATCGAAACTGTCTGCAAATGTGGTTTAACCCTTTACTTCATAAATACGCTTTTCTACGCCTTTTGCAAAGAGGGTATACCAAGATCAGACGGTTCGTGTAGGAGCCGCCTGATCAGGGTCTGCTCTGTTTTGCTAATGTAATGATATACATGTACATAAATTATAGTTCTACATTTTCTACAGCTTCTGCCATGGTCATTTTCCTTTGTTCATAATGCAATCATAAAATAGAGTTAATTAATATTCATATATTTATTATTTCTTAATAAATATTCATGGAGTAAAGGGTTAAAAATTTAAAATCCTAAACCGCCAGTAACATAGTAAGTGTTAGCTCTTTCAAGTCTCATATGTGATCTTATGCACACAGTTTTGATCGAAAAAAGGATTGAAACTATTTATTATTGTGATAATGGTTTGTTTTAAGAAAAGCGGAGGAATTAAAGAAATGAAAGTTGTAGCCGACATATTGTGCAGATGACAACATTTGGCAGCAAGAGAGTCAAGAACCGTCGATAACACACAGCAATTTTTAATAATAAAACATTTTTAATGATTTGTTGTAGAGATGCCTTTTAACGCCCTTTCAAACAGAATAGACTCTGTTGGAGTCATGTGATCAGGTTCTGTTGGAGCCATGTGATCAGGTTCTGTTAGAGCCATGTGATCAGGTTCTGTTTGAATCAGGTTCTGTTGGAGTCATGTGATCAGGTTCTGTTGAAGTCATGTGATCAGGGTCTTCTCTGTTTGCTTATGAAATACTATTGAACTCTTTCTTCAGAATTGTGTAGTTTGTAACCATTGTGATAAATAGAGCATTTGCTCCTATAGGAGCACATGCTCTATTTATCGCAATGGTTTCACAAAGTGACTTTTTACAGATTCGTCAAAAGTCGTCAATATCAGGGAATGGAGTCATGTGATCAGATTCTGTTGGAGTCATGTGATCAGGTTCTTCTCTGTTTGCTTATCAACTACTGTTGAACTACTTTCTTCTGTTTGTTTCCTTGTTAATGCACGATAATGAAATTAAATCAGTTAATGCCTTGTTCATGATGTCATTATAAAAAAAATCAGCTTATTAATATTCATACAGTCTTTATTTCTGGCATGAATATTCATAGAGTAATAGGTTAATGCATTGGCGTAAGAAAAGTTGGTTTCCGGTTTTGTTAGCAACTCGAACATGGGTAAAGAAATCGCACATGCGTCGTCAGTTAAAGCAATGACACGTATGTCGTCAGATAAAATATTTATAAGTTAGTGCTCAAAGTATTTGTTGTCATGTCTCGTATCTATACTAAATATATATTCCAGGAAAGTTACTAAAAGGTCTAGTGATAAAAGATATTTCAGCCATCTAAATTACCATCAGTCTACTCAAATTCGAAATACGAAGATGAAACCAGGACTCCTTAAAGTAAATGACGAATGAAAATGTAATTACGAATGGCAGGTGATATTTTTTGCAATAAATGGTCCCTTGTCATTCAGTTTGTTACAAGATGGAATGACGAAGTTAAAGAGACACAAAGTCATCATAATTCCAAAACCCCAATACTTTAGAACATAGAATGACAATTTTAAGGTTGAATGACACTGATTATAGGTGGAATGATTTACTTTTGAGATATTGTAGCCCGTATATGCCCTTTGGGAAATGGAATGCCACTGTTGTAAGATTGAATGACATACTTTGAGACATTAAAGTCCATATATCCCCTTTAGGAAATGGAATGACACTGCCTATAGGTAGAATGGCATACTTTTGATGCATTATAGCCCGTATATGCCCTTTGGGAAATGGAATGACACTTATTATAGGTGGAATGACACTGATGTAAGGTGGAATGGCATATTTTGAGACATTATATCCCCTATATCCCCTTTGGGAAATGAAATGACACTGACTATAGGTGGAATGACAGACGTTTAGACATTTTATATCTCCTATATCATATCCCCATTGGGAAATGAAATGACAGTATCTTAAGGTTGAACGATACTCAATATATATGGAATTACATAATTTTGCCCCAATATCCTCTTGCCGTAAAACGAATGGCGCTTTTATAAGGTGGGACGACACTGAATATGGATGGAATGGCATGTTTTCGAGCCAATATAGCCCTTCTTTCCTCTTTGCGAAAATGAATGACACTGTTTTAAGGTGAAATGACACTGATTATAGTTGGAATGACATAAATTTGGGAAAGTATAACCCCTTAAAATTGCCATTTTATGTTCTAAGTATTAGAGTTTTAGGGATATGATGACTCTGTGTCTCTTTAAATTTGTCATTTCACCTGGTAACAAACTGAATGACAAGGGACATTTTATTGTAGAAAATTTATTTTAACTGTCATTCGTCATTCCATTTTATTGGTCATTCACTTTAAGAGAGTCCTGGTAATACCTACTATCACAACACGTTAACATTTACATCAAACAGCGATGATACCTATATATTAAAATCAACCTTTCTCCACTGAACCCCATGTTGTGACAATTCTTTAGAATCGTCTTTTCGACACGATTCTAAAGAGCGGTCAAAACACAGGGTTTTGTGGAGAAATAAAGGCGATACTCTTGAAAATATTTTAATCTACGCATCTCGTCTTGACCTTTGTAAAACAATACTTACCATCAAAACAGGTTAACATTTACATCAAACAGCAATGATTAAATCTGCGTGGTATGGTATGTCTACTAAATCTATTTAAGTAATGCTAGGCAGACAACGCTATTCAATGACAATAATTATCCGCCCTTTAACTCTGTGTTGTATGATATAGTTTCATATTTTGTTATTTTACTTCATTTTGTTTCAAAAATATAGTCACAGCAACAAATAGTTTAGATTCTGATGACCGAGTTGCTTGGCGTCTTATCTTGATCCAAACTGTTTGCATATATAATTACAGATACATGCGACATTGGAAGTGGAAGAGTTGATGATATACCAGTGACAGAGATCGAAAGGTATGTTGATAAGTAAAATGTGTCGTTTCCACTTAGTTATGTGTTTTACAGTAACCGTTTAACATTTTCTCATGCAAGAAATAATGACATCATGAATACAGTTGAACTTCGATATCTCGAACTTCAATGTTTTGATAAACAATTTCATAAATATTTGTTAAATGAAATTTTATAATACCTTGGCAGAAACTGTAGAATCAGATCTATTCAATTACATAAACAAATTGAGCAGACTCTGTTCAGACGGCTCATGCAGGAGTCGTCCCATCTGGGTCTGCTCTTTTCGCAAGGATGTGAACAGGCTTTTGTATCAGGTATAGAGTGATACAATATAGTAAGTACAGAAAGCTAATTTATAAGGACATCTTTGTTTCCAGTTTATATTAAACCGTTTAAAAAACACGAATTACAGTAAAACTCCGTTACTGCGACCACTTAATAAAGAGCCACTGGCATCGGTCAAAGCAGGTGGTTGCTTAATGCATGACGAAAGTTATGCAGAAAGCTCCTGTATGAGCTTTCTGCATAACTTTCGTCCTGCATTAAGCTACCACCTGCCTCTGTCACCCAGAATTATGCCCATTTTGGAGGTCGCATTAGAGGGGTTTTACTGATGTAGCTTTGATAACAGCACCTTTGAAAATGGTAACTCTTAAAACCTTACCCTAGCACTCTACTGGCGAATGTTTGATAACATTTGTCAACAGTTTGGACCTAAATGAGACTCCGGGTAAGTCGACGTCTCACCAGGATCGAAACTGTTTGTCACTCTGGTAATGTTTTAGGCAAGATATGTCAGAAATAATCTACTTTAACATTGAAGCAGACAGCAATATTAGCAGACGACAATTGCTCAGAGTACAGCAGATTAACCCTTTCGGCGCCAAATTTCTAAGTGTCGTCTGCAAACTAATTTCGTTAAACCATTCGGTAAAATAAGGAAATGAGATAAATAAATGCAAATTTCAAAGGAATGAAGCAAACATATAGAAATAGAGATTGGGGCAAAAAGTGAAGTCCTTGAAAAGGCGGCGTCTGATCTGGGACTGTACTATTTGTTGTGGTGCATTTATGCGACATTGGCGATGAAAGGGTTAAAGAGAGAGACAGACACACATACAGTTACAGTAAAAATTCGATACTACGAAATTTTAGAAATGAAGAATGTATGTCTTTGTAGCCAGAAGACTGCTTAGCGTAGGATCAAAGTCATGCAGAAAGCACCTATGGGAGCTTTCTGTATGACTTTCACCCTGCATTAAGTTGTCTCCTATGTGAACGCTCGATAATGATACGTATTTGAGTTATCGATAAAAACTATGTTAATATCATTTTCTCTTTCTCCTTTTTTGTATAGAATATGCTTTTTTTCATATAAAAAAATGTAGGTAGCCGTTTTCCTTCATTGTGACTGTGTGACTGTATTACTGTACGCTATATTTAGATGTTAATGTTTCTTGCATAAAGCGAGACTTTGCATAATTTTGAAAAAAAACTGAAACTGAGTGTTCGTATAATTGAGATTTTACTGTACACGTGCTCAGATGTCACCAACATGACAACAGCGACATTATCTGTCATTTCGTAGTATTATAGTACAACCTCTCTATAACAGCCAATAATTACATCAAGTGTTCTGTGTAAAAGGCAGGTGGCTAGGTGGTTGCTTAAAGCAAGGTGAACGTAAAACAGAACGCTCCTTTAGGAGCTTTCTGTATTACATTCACCTTGCTTTAAGCAGCCCTAAATACTAGCTAATTAACACACTTTAGTGGCCGTTATGGAGAGGTTTTACTGTAGTACACTTATGAATCTAAAGACATTGCTTCATAAAGCATGTGCAGATATTTTAATTTGTGATATAAATTAAACGTAATTAATAAAGATGTGTATTTAAACACATTTCAAACGAAAAATGTTCTTTGATAGTTTAATATCTTACTACATAAATATTCATGTAAGAAATAATGACATTATGAATATTAATTAGACGATTGTGTATAATGGTATTTGAATACAGGGCGTTTTGGCAATGGCAGAAACTATAGAATCAGATACATATTATCATAAGTAAATAGGATCGACTCTGTTTGCAAGAGCCAAAAGACACCTCAATGGAGTAAATGGTTAATGTTTATCCAAAGGAGTACTTCCATCGATAGCAGCTGGCCACGTTTTGATGATACAGTCGACAACTATTCGAAGAATCTACAATATCAACATTTGCGAAAACATTGGAATATTCATTATCTTATACTTTCTTTATATTTTAAAATAGTTGTTGTATTATAAGTACAATGTGCTGTATGTCCATGCAACTTATTCGATATTACATTTATAGATTTACAAACTTTCCAATAATATAGTTTAATTCCACAGTAAGTACATGTAACAGTATAAAGTGGGTATCTTGCCAAGTCCAATGCTTTATGTATCGCAATGGTTGCAAAAAAATGCTTTAACAGAGGCGTCAAAAGGCGTCAATATTAGGGAATGGATAAGAATCCTAAAAGTTCAGGGGCCCTCTGGTCGGGGTTTATACGGTATGCCTATGCCTATTGTGTTTGATAGCGGGAGTTTACTGGCCAACTTAAACTCTTGATGTACCAGCTTAGGGTTTCAATTATCTTAGAATCGAGGATTAACTGATATGAAGGTGCAAAATATAGCCCTGATCTATGTTTACCAAATTAAGATTTTTTCTTGCGAAATGTTCCTCTTTATTTCCAAATATCAAGTGGGTTGCAATACGTACCGAAGATTCACACAATAGCCATAAACCGTTAGTGTAACTTGTCTTAGAAAGCCAACCGCTGGAATATGACTGCTTTGGGAAATTATTGCGGCGACTTTTGAGAAATATGTCTGCAGGTAGAGCCATTTTATACTGGAATTTTCATTTAATCTCATATCATACTGTCTTCGATGAAATGCCGCGCTTAATTTTGAAAGACGTGTGCAGATGGAATCGTTCGGAAATAATTGTTCTATTAAGTCTTAATTATAAGGAAATGTCTGTATATAACATGCTGATATTTTGGCTTTCCATCTGCGTGCACGTAAAGTAATGATACCCATATCATCGTAAAAATAAGTAAGTAAGCTTGTGTCTATGCGTTCTTTTTTCTACTCCTACGTCCATACAGCAAATGACATTAAATGACTATTAAACAGGCGTTATTAACCCCTTCCTCCATAAGCATGAGTATTCATGTAAGAAATAATGACGCCATGAATATTAATTAGATTAATTTGTTACAATAGCACATGAGCACTGGAAATGTTGGCCATGGCAAAACTGTAGAATCATATCTTTACTATAAGCAAACAGAGCAGACCCTGATCAGACGGCTCCTATAGGAGCCGTCTGATCTGGGTCTCCTCTGTTTGCAAAGGCATAGAAATGCGTATTTATGGAGTAAAGGTTTAAGGTAGATAGTATCTTTATGCAGGACAAATGTAATGCCGATGCCGTGTATTAACCCTTTCCCTGTTCTATATTTAGTCCAAATTTTAATACCTACTGAATATTCAGGAGCAAAATAGTTACAATGAAATATGAAAGGTGTAACATGTTAGAAACTAAAGAAACAGCTCTATCAATTTTCATAAGCAAACAGAGCAGACTCTGATCAGATGGCTCCTCTAGGAACCATCTGATCTGGTTCTTCTCTGTTTGCAAATGCGTGAAAACACGTTTATATGAGGGAAAGGGTTAAGCAACTACATGTTTTAAGAGTCCTACATTAAAACAATAAGTTGACCCTTAAAATCGGTATATTATAGATACATTGGGATACCGCACCACAATGACAAGCGTGAGTGAGTGCATGCGTGGAAATTGCCAGAAATCATCGAGCGCAGCGGGTATTATAGACGGCCACTATCGCAAAATAGCGCTCGCTCCTTGCTTTGTTTGCTTATATAATATTATAGATATGGTTCTACAGTTTCTGCCATGGCAAAATATTCCTGTATCCATGTAATTTTATAGCAGTTACTCTAATTAATGTTCATGATGTCATTATTTCGTATATGATTATTTATTTAGTAAATGTTAATAACCATTTTAACCATTTTAACCCTTTCGGCGCATAATTTCTAATTGTCGTCTGCCAACCATTTTTGTTAAATCATTTGGTAAAACAAGGAAATGAGATTTAAACAAGAAATATCTTTTAAAAAAGATATTCAGCGGTATTCAAATATTGACACAATGTACAAAACAATCTATGCAATATTTATTTCAATGTTTGGAGATTCTACTAGTACAGAGAACTAGATTTATAAAGGGTTGCTTGTTATTATACTAGCAGAGAAGCATGCAATGAAAATGACGTTGAGTAGAAGACGCAGTTATTGAAAAATGTCAAGTTGCTTTTATAGGAAATCACTTTTAAAATGTACGATGTCAAAGTAATGTTTTAAAACTATCTCAAGTTAGTTCTTTAGTTAACCTATTATAAAATGTACGTGAAAGCGCTTATAATTGTATTGATATGATGATAAGAAACTGAATACACTTTAAAGCATAAAGTTTTTGTTTGTGCAGAGTCTGTAATTCCTTAAAGAACGGTATTTATTTAGCCTAGATCAACGCTTTAATCGACTTGTGTGCATCATCATTAATGACATCATTAACTGAATCTACATGTATTTTTAAAACAATATAAAGTTAGCAACTTCAACCTACGTCTATGAGCCCAAGCCCCATGTGATAGAGCCGTAGCAATAGCCTTCAGTAAGTAGCTTTATATCAAAGAGAGCCAACAACCAGAGCCTCGGTGCTGTGGTCGGGGATAGTAATTAATACTATTAATACCACTACTCTAATATACTAAACAACCCTTCTTCTTTATTTTCTAGAGCACTGCCTGTGAATTATGGTGGTTTCGGCAAACTACCTGTTCGTCAAAGTGGACTTTATTATCAAATGTTGTATTAACTGATAGCAAAATGATAGTAAAAGTTTGAAAGTTTAATAGTGGTTTCGACAAACTGGTAATATTGCTCAGCAACCATTACCATGAGGTGATAAATATCATTACATCAGTACTTTGATTTTATGGGAATTTCCAGGTCTTAAAATCTATTTTAAGAACAGAACTTTCGACAGTCTTCAGTCGCATGCTAAATATATGCGTAAATAAGGATTTTCTGTACTATATGGCGTTTTGACTGAATTCTAAGAAGTTTATAGAACATGTCTGTGTAACATGATGCCTTACATGTGTTGTGATTATGTTAATTATTGCATTGAATTCAATTTGCGAGGCCGTTAGCAGACTGTATATCAGAATTTACATAGTTTGGCAATGTGTAGAGGCATATAAAAAGGTTTGTATGTCAGTCAAGGTATTCACTAATGAAAATACAGTTTACTACTAAATACTCGTAGGTCATATGCAAATTACAATGTAACATAGTTTCTCATTGGTGGAAAACTAGAACAAAAGTGAAAATAGACAGCTAGCCGCTGAAAAAATGCAAATTTCAAAGGAGTAAAGCACAGATGTAGAAATAGAACTTGAGACAAAACGTGAAGTCCCTGATCAGAAGGCGGCGTCTGATCTGGGACTGCACTGTTTGTTGTGGTGCATTTATGCGACATTGGCGGTGAAAGGGTTAAACATTTGAAACTCTTGAAAATGAAATGGTACAGCAATTTCCCGCTATCCATGAACTGACTAGCATGTGTAAATAGTTCGGATTTAGATGAGACACCGCGTAACTCTGTGTCTCATCAGGATCCAAGCTGGGTCAACAGTTTCTCAAAAGTCTGTGTCATGTCACTTGACCAGTAATTCCCAAAAGCTTGAGATTGTTTTTTCCAATAGAAATAAGACAAAATTGCATAAGATCCAAATTATGGCAGACTTGTCGTGGTAAACAATTAATGCAAATACAACCACAGGAGAGAAAATGTGTATGTTTATGATCAACGTCACGTATATACATTATTGCGGATTCTTCTCATGAGCAGAAACAACGACCCTGCGTCGCCTAATTACCAAGCCCAGCTTGCAACTGTCTTTGTCTTCAAATTAATTGTCTGGTAAAGCAAATCAATAAATAATTACGGAACGACCTCAGATAATTACATAGTAATATTGAATTGTAACCCTTGGAAATAGAGTTGGCAGTAAATTTATCACCACAACATTGCGAGTCGATGTTACTGATCTCATGTCTATAGACCACGTTTTAACCTTAATCTGCTAAATACTTAAAACTGCCCCCCTTTCTATCTATTTATTAACCCATTACCTAATTGGCAATTTTTAGATCCAACCACTTTGAATAAATCTACCGGAAAGGAGTATTAACTAGAGAAAAGGAAACGTTTAGAATTTTGTAGTTTGAAACCATTGTGATAAATAGAGCATTTGGTCCTATAGGAGCAAATGCTCTATTTATCACAATGTTTTCAATAGGTGATTATTACAGAGGCGTAGAAATGCGTATTTATGGAGGAAAGGATTAAACAAAAAGTTGTACCAAACTTTATCGCGGACGAAAATGATTTTTATGACAGTGCAAATCATGGCCAAAGGACACCCTCGTGATCCATTCTATCTTGGTCTACACTGTTTGCAAATATCCTATATACTCGATTCTCACACAGTAGGGGTTAAATATGTGTCTATATACACAGTAAAACCTTTCTAAACTGGAGTTTTAATAAAACAAATGTCTTAAGCCGGCCACTGCTAATACAGGGTAAAATTCATAAAGAGAGCCCCCTTGGCAGTTTCTGTATGACTTTTAACCTGTATTAAGCTGTCACCTGTCTTAATAACCATAATTGCTACTAATTCAAACATTTGGTTTAGAGAGGTTCACATTCTGAAAGGACACTTACTGCCCGGGTCTGAATTAAACTGTTTGGACGACCATTATCCCCAGATGAGTTTGCTGACTGCTCTTTTCTGTATGCTAGTATTCCCTTTAACCCATTATCTCATAGGCTATTTTTACTTTTTTAGATCCAACCGCTTTGAATAAATCTACCGAAAAGAAGCATTAACTAGAGAAAAGGACAATTTTAGAATTTCGTAGTTTGAAACCATTGTGATTAATAGAGCATTTGCTCCTATAGGAGCAAATGCTCTATTTATCACAATGGTTTCAACAGGTGCCTTTTGCAGAAGCGTCAAAAGGCGTCAATATGAGGGAATGGGTTAACCATTTACATGGTGGATATTCATGTAATAAGTAATGACATCATTAATATTCATGAACTGAAATTTTATAATCGCATTATCAACAAAAGACTTTTTACCACGAGAGCAAGTGCAGAATCTAATCCAGATTGTTCCATAAGCAAACATGAGCGGTATGGTCTGGATCTTCTCTGTTTGTTCAGGCGCAGGTGTAAAATGAGCCTATTTCAGGAGAGGTGTTAAAAGACTGCAGAAACGACAAAATCAAATTCTTATCAATCAGAATAGATTCGCCCAACTATTTACCTTCGTTAAATTAAGCCTGCTCCGGCACATTTGTGATAGTTTTCGCAACCTCTTGGGTCCATATGAGATGCAGAGTAATTTGGTGTTCAATCAGGACCGAAATTGTTTTGACACATTGATTGCGTTCAAATAAATGAACAAAATTATCTTGTCGGTCTAAAATGGAGTGGCGAACATTTGTGAGGAAACCAGGGCAACAAATAAATATGCGTACAGTAAAACCCGTCTAATGCGACCATCAAAAACAGGATTAATTATGGGTCTTAAAGGCAGGTAGTAGCTTAATGCAGGACGAAAGTTATGCAGAAAACTCCTGCAGGAGCTTTCTGCATAACTTTTGTCCTGCACTAAGCAACCACCTGCATTTTTCTTTCTTCATTTACTATGAGTAATGATCAAACAGTTGCCTATTTATTTACTTCATGAATATTAATACAAGCCGTCGCTAACTGTGAATATCAATTAATATAATTGAAAATATAAAATATGTAGGGAATACAGCCCTTCATATCGTCACTTTGTGTAATATTCTATTTATTATATACCTGTTTTAATAAAAGAACACAAAAGAAAATTAATATTCTAGGTCCTTTTATTCAGAAACAGAAAAATAGACGCGTCTCCTATGCGTCACGGAAATTTACGGCTATTGCCGAGCGAAAGTAGTCCCACTTTTCGACGTGAAAATACGGTTCTTGTATTTCACGCTCGTGCAATACGGAAAATTTATCTGAGAGGTTTTATTGCATGATCGAATACAATCGTATTTTACTGCAGAAAATGACAGGTATATAATAAAAGCATGTATTGCCATGGTAAACAGTAGATAATCTCATTTATAACATAATTACATAACACAATTTCATCTATAACACACAAGCAAAGCGAATATACCCTGATCTGTGTCTATCGTGTTTAAAGGCCCAAAGATTCGGGATTTGCAAGTAAATGTTTAAACAAAACGGACATATTTTGAACATGCAGCTGTTCCGCAGCAAAATAAGAAAATAAAACATACATGTCTAAATGCTGCTCGAGATTAATAATTGATAAAGTAGTAGAACTGTTAACCCTTACAATGCTGACTCTTCAAATGGACTATTCAAAACATCAAACAGGTCAAGCTGATTATGAATATTAGGGTTTTTTCTAAAGAGAGGTACAACATGACAAACAGTACAGACCCTGATGAGACTTCCTCTAGGAAGTGACGATAAGAAGGGTTGTATCACACTCGCCGCTCCGCGACTCGTTAGAATACTACGGCCAAACAACCACTCATGTGATACAACCCTTCATATCGTCACTGCGTGTAATTGGAGAGACCCTTAGGTCTCTCCTCAGTGTTGGAATTGGATGTCGGCGTATTCTGGGATGGTTTACAATTTATCTCAAGGAGTTTTGAATTGGGATAGTAAAAAGAATATCGCCATCTACCGGACGGGACGAGTTGTGGCTATTCGCATGCGCGAGTTTTGGTTATATAAAAAATACGCAGTCAAACCATCACTAACCAAACGTGATTGAATTTGAACAATAGAATCAGTTGAATCCAGATTATCGATATTTTAAATCAAATAGACATGATTATTTTATCCCAGAACACAAAGTGCAATCATTTTTGCATTCCGTATATAAAACTCGAGTAACGGTCGGCTCAGTTTCTATTTTTAGATTGACCTCGATGGAGCTGAACATATTATTTAGGTCTATGCCATTTCCAGCCCCTTTAAGAGCTTCTTAATCTAATTAGCATGCGACTAGAATGGAGACATGTACTTTTTATCCATTAATCTTTGCTTTCTGACTTTAGGACGTCCGTAAACCGGTTTAAACCCCCAGTGGTGATTTTGCTACTGACCGTGCCAAGGCGGTACTCTCTTTGTCACCCTTCCTTTTGTTTGCCTTGCGTCTTTGTGCTTGTGATTTTGTTCATGTGTGGAACGTTTGTCTCTGGTTCTTGTGTGTCTTTTGGTGTTTTCTGTGTTCATTTCGCGTGTGTGTGTGCGTTTGGGTGTGTGGTTGTGTGTGTGTGTGTGTGTGTCTTTGTGTGTGTGTCATGCTGTCTATCGGTGTTTTGGTGGTGGTTGCGTCTTGTATGTGGCTTTGCCTGCTTGACTTTACTACTTTTCCATTGATTCTTATTAAACCGCGTTTCTCCAGCGGTGGATTTAAGTCGGTATGACTAAACACCGGATATGATTCTCATATCCGCGGATATGAGATTCGCAGTCTAAAATCGGCCACAAAAGCATTATTTTTTATTAGAAAAACATTTTTCCGAGCTGATTGAGCTAATAAAACTGATGAATCGTAACCAATTTAACCAAAAAAATAAAAAAAAATCTGTTTTTTTTCTATTTTCTTATTTGTATATTTCTATTGGTGATGTTCCCATTATTCCATCAACATAAGCATATTTACAGAAACTTGAAATACATGTACTTACGTTGTTAAGGATCATTATGCCTTAGAAACGGCTAGTATTATCACTAACCTAATAAACCTTCTAGATACTACCGGAAGAAAACTAATAGGAGGATCTAGCTTACTTGGAAGTGCTTGCTGGATGCATAAACCAATGTTTTGACTGGTGTGTCCATGTGCCTTAGAACTTCACGAGGAAGCAAGATGAATAAAATGTATTGTTGTTTATACGTGATTTACCAATATGTACCTAAGATATGATACACATTCTTTAGTTTCATGTCAATTATGTTAATCATAAATATTTTAGTATGCATTCATTTGTAACCCGAGAGGGTCCATGGTTGGTAAATAAAACCTGTTCTCATATATATTCTACTCTATTCTAAGAAGCCTAAGTTTATCCGCACCCCTTTATTACGTCACTGGTGAAGCTTGCTGACTGGATAAATTCCAATTCAAAGATTTTTCTTTAAAAGAACTACATGTACTTGCATCGATTAAAGCATTATATATATATCTCCTAAGCTGTGGCGCTTGATATTCACCGTCTTCGTTCTAATTATAACGCACGTACTACTTGATATGCACAATAGTTATTTATAGAAACCTATTTACGATCCGGTGCCAAACATTGCCAAACGGCCCCCGTATATAGCAAATGTTAGATAAAAACTGCTGCAGGTCTCTCCTTGGTTTCCTTTTAGAAGGAAGCCAACTTGTATTCCCAACATATTTTATATTTTTAATCATATTAATTGATACTCACAATGAGCGACGGCTTGTATTAAAATTCATGAAGTAAATAAATAGGCAACTGTAATTACTCATAGTAAATGAAGAAAGAAAAATGCAGATGGTTGCTTAATGCAGGACAAAAATTATGCAGAAAGCTCATGCAAGAGCTTTCTGCATAACTTTCGTCCTGCATTAAGCTACCACCTGCCTTTACTTCATGAAGTAAATAAATGGGCAACTGTTTAATCATTAGTCATAGTAAATGTCCACTGAGTGTCAAAAAGAGAATCAGAAGTCTTGTCCGAAATCCACGTTTGTTGCACTCCGAGCTATAAGAAGTGTCACTGCACGCACATTCGCAATCACGTCCTCATAAATAATGAATGATATCCTGCAGCGACTGATGGCAATGTCGCCTATCAGACAGTTTCTAGTATTTCTGCAGGCACAGTAGAATCTCGCTAAAGCGACCAAATACTTCATTAACATAGGAGTCTGCTGAAACAGGTGTTTGCTTAACCCTTCTCTTGCTGAATTTTAAAATGCATTTCTCCTTCTTTACCCATGCCCTGTTGTATAATTACATATATCTTCACTGTGTACACGTACTAGTATTTCGCTGTGCAATCACTGCTGTGGAGTGCATTGGTTGCACAATCAACTTGTAAATAGTGCAGACCCTGATGAGACAGCTCCTGTAGGAGCTGTCTCATCTGGGTCTTCACTATTTACAGGTAGGTATATTGACGTGAATAGCAAGCGAAGGGTTAATACAGGAACAAAGCAAACCAGAAAGGTGTATTGCCTTGGTCCTCCATTAAGCTATCGCCTGTTTTGCAAATCCAATCTGAGAAGTCATAGAGTATAACCTGTCTTCAGCAACCATTCATTTATTTAACCTAGGAGTTTTACAAAGCAGGTGGTTGCTTAATTCAGAGCAAAAGTAATACTACAGAAAGCTCCTGTGGGAGCTTTCTGCATTACTTTTGACATGCATTCAGCTACCACCTGCCTTATAGGCCCACAATTATGCGTCTATTTGATGGTCGCTTAAGACAGGTTCTACTGTATTAGCGAGACGTTGTTTATATCTCCCATATTCTTAAAATCTGGCTATTAGCTGTCACAAGATTGTTTGCCATTTGATCCTGATTCTAAATAAACATTCACACGCAATATCGCTATGAAACTGTCGTTACAAGAATCTTCACTGGAAACATAAACATCTTTGTCAACAGTAAGACAGGTATTTAACAGTGTGATATAGAATTTAACTTAGGCCACTAAGTATCATTAACCATTTAGTCTTAATCACTTTGGTAATTTAAAGTATGACTGTTGTTTAAAAATTACAAAAACAAACAACACAATCAATGATACGTTATATAATAGATGTATTCAAGATCATAAAATAATTCATTGAACTACTCAGAGAAGCGCTAGTTTTTATTGCATATACAGAACAACGGGTAACGGTGCGTAGTCAAATATCAAAATCATCCTTTCTTCGAGCCGAATCTACAGAGTCACACTATAGGGTTTGGTGGTGAAATGAGGAAAATATTCTTGAAAATGTTTTAATTTACGCATCTTATCTTATACATCTGCATAAATGTAAAATGCATTTGTCGTAACAATTCCAAGGCCATAATTGTTGCGCTAATGGAACAAAGCAGCGTCGCAGATCGATGCTCGGTAATGGTTCCGCATTTTAGCATAAAACCTTCAGACGGGTTCGATAAAACCCCTCTTAAACGACCATTTAAAGAATAAATATATATGTCTTTAAATGTAAGTGGTTGCTTAATGCAGAACGAAGTAATGCAGAAAGCTCCTGGATAACTTTTGTACTGTATTAAGCTACCCCCTGCCTTTAATACCCTGAATTAGACATATGTTTGGGGTTCGCATTCCAGGGATTTTACTGTAAATGGAATCCGTCTGAAGATGTTTTGGATAATAAATGTGCTTAACCCTTATACTGCTGAAAAACAAACTCTGCTCAAATATGGATCTCGTGCAAGTCTGATTACATCCAATTTAATAAAGATTTTGAGAAACGTTCCACCGAGTGTCAAGCAGCTTGGATCCGGATGAGATGCCGAGTTATTCGCCGTCTCATCAGGATCCGAGCTGTTTGCAAATACGGGTCCGTTTGCGATTAGCAGGAGAAGGGATTGGTTGCATTAATGACTGTTGGTCAGTCGTGTCTAGGAATTGACATGCATCAGACAAATTTGAATACAATTTATTGACACCCTCTTACCTCCGAAATGATATCCTGATTGAATGGAATAAATTACTTACCATTTGCACTGTGATCAATTAAGGGATGCAGACGATGCTACATCTTTACTGGAGAATTATAGACGCCATAGAAATGTTTTAGATAACCAGTCCACTTGAAAGTATTCGTCAAAATTTTTAAAAAATGCATTTGCTCTGTCTGTTCTCTCTCCGTCTATTCTAATTCTAGAATAGTTAAACCTTTCACCCCAAGACAGGCATGTACTGTCATTTGCAAACAGTGTAGCCCTTTGATCAGAGTCTGAACTGTTTGTCATTCAAAATCCTCTAGCCAGTTTAAGCCTTTCATACTGTGTAGACTTTTACGTTAACCCTTTCCCTCATATTGACACCTTTTGACGTCTCTGTCAAAGTCATTTTTTGTAACCATTGTGATAAATAGAGCATTTTCTCCATAGGAGCAAATGCTCTATTTATCAATTTGTTTGTTTGTCTATTTTTTTCCTCTTGTAAATGTTTTTGTCGGTAGATTTATTCAAAGAGGTTGGGTCTAAAAATAGCTTATGAGATAATGGGTTAACCGCTGACACGCTATTTATAGATAATTCAGAGTTGAAACAACTAACCACAAATAAAACTGAATAAGAAAATTATATCGTTACACACAGTCTACCAACTAGTGGTGTAAAATAACTTAGATCATACTATTCATATTGTCAGCAATAACTTTTTTTCTTATTTTCTACGGGGAAAATTCATAAGAGACGACTCCTATATAGGGACCGTCTAAACATATAATGTCAGTATTACTTATAATGAATATTCCAACCGAAGGAAGGTATTTATATAGTTTGTAAACCACAGCAGTATTTATTCCTTAATGAACAAAGACCTATGCAAACAGTGTAAATGAGTGTCTGCTCTGCTTGTCTATGGAATGATAAATATATTGATATGACTCTACAGTTTCTGCCATACCCATACGCCATTACAGTAGAACCCCTTTAGTGCGACCACTTAAAGAATAAGCATATCTACCTTTATAAGCAGGTGGTTGCTTAATGCAGGACAAAAATATAGGAGATACCACCTGCATCTAGCACCCAGAATTGTACCTCTTTTAGGTGGTCGCATTAGCGGTGTTTTACTTTACAACACTTTAGTCAATAAATGTACATAATGCCATCATTACTTACAATGAAGATTCCAACCAAATGTAGGTGTCTATATAGTAAACCACAGTTGTAATTGTCATAGAAATAATGTTCTTCAGTGATTAATTTTGATACCATTTTCTGTTTCATTAATATTTAGAAAAAGATGAGCCAATAAGGAGGATCCAATAAATTAAAGTTAAAACCATTAATGCATGCATGGTTTTGTATTCAAGTGATATTGGTGGTGTGCGGTGGTCTAGTGGTAACGCGTTTGACTATCAGTCTGGAGGTCCGGGGTTCAAATCCCGGTCCCTCCCGAAAATTTCAGAGACGCTTTTCCGTGTCTCACCCGCACCTCCTCTCCTCCCAGGGGTTAAAATGGGTACCTGAGGATATTCATGTTTATACATGAATATATATTGGTTCTGTTTCTGAACACTTTACTACATGAATATTCATGGAGAAATAATGTTAGAACATTAATCAGCTTATTACAATGTCATATAAACAAGAAACGTTTTGACGCATGTTAAAACTATAGACACATATCTGTATATTGCACGAGCAAGCAGAGCAGACCCTGGTCAGACGGCTCCAATAGGAGCCGTCTGATCTGGGTCTACTCGATTTGCAAAGGCGTTCAGGGACATATATGGAGAAAAGGGTTAAACGCACATTCTTAAAATTATATTCCTATCAACGGAAATATTACATTGACAGACATTGATATAGAACGCACAAACCACTAAATCTAAAATAAACTTGTTTCCCATCCTCGTGAGAAGAGACAAAACGTGTTATGAGACCACAAATATCGTTCAAACCGCTTGATATGACACTAGACTGCAACAGTTACCTTGATGTTATTAGTTTTTGTGCCATACATCTAAAACCGTATTGTTGCCTTTTTGTTACAACCAACAGGAAGTTGTACATCAAAAAGACAGCAGTGTTTTAAATTGCAGACGAAAGGCAATTTGTTATTGAATAAAAATAGGTCGCATTAAAATCGAAAATTCTTTCTCGCGACAGTGTGGCAGCAAAGTTTGACAAGACGCTATAATTATTTACAAATGGTATGTTGTGGTTCATTTTAAGAAGATGCCTGCGTTACGGTATGTCATGTCAGTTGACTAAAATTCCCTAGATTTGAACGCATGTGTCTGCAAAATAAAGAATTTATCCTTGGAACCGTTATCTTGTTTTATTTTTATCTCAAATATGTTACTTGAAAGCATTTTGTCTTGGTTTATATCTTCTTTTTAGGTAGCATGTATCTGCATAAAAGACAGCAATTTGTATTTCCTAACGAAAAAAATTTACATTTTCTGTTAGTCGATTTATGAAAAGCATCAGTAAAGTCACTAAAAGAGAAAACATAGTGCATTAGAACCCCTCTAAACCGGTATTCTAGTAGAGAATACCTTTAGGCAGATAGTCTTTTAAAGCTGGGTGAAAGTCATGCAGAAATCTCCCAGAGTAGCTTTCTTCATGACTTACACCCAGCATTAAGCTACCATCTGTCTCCAAGATCGATATTTATACTAAATTTAACGTCCAGTTTAGAGGGGTTTTACAGTACCATTTTAACTCTTTCAACGTCGATTTTCAAAGTGAAAATAGTCCATAGTTTTTATTGGTAGAGTATATGAAAAAGTAAAATTGGAAAGAGCATTTTAAACGACAAACAGTGCACACACTTAGAGAAGCCCTCTGATCTGTGTCTACACTGTTGGTAAATGACAGTGCACTTGTTTCCCACATTCAAAGGGTAAATCTTAAGATTGGGACTGGCATATCTATAGGCAACTATTGCTGACCAGTATCAAACTGTCCTGGGGGAACAGTTTAATCAGAATCTAGATTATTTGCTAGTAGATCAGTCTAATTTAGGTTAAGATCAAAAGTGTGCCAAATTTAATTATTCTGCTTTATATACCGGTTTAATGGGGAGACTGGCTGTCCAAAAGTTTAGGGTAACCCGGTAGTGTCTTTTCACAAAGGGTCTTCAATAGTAGTGTTACACATAGACCCGCAGATGTGTACATATGGATTTAATTCCCCAATCCTTACTCCATGATTTTTCATGTAAGAAATAATTACATGATGACTATTAATTAGATGGGGATTTAAAATAATTGTTCATGGACATAGGGTTTTGTCATTGTAGAAATCATAGAATTAGATCTTTATTTTTCAATTAGCAAACATAGCAGGTCTACTTTGTTTTCAAAGGCGTTGTATGGCGTATCTAATGACTAAAGGAATACATTTATCACATTAGTCCAATTTCATTGGTAATTAAAGTTCATGATGCTTAGATTAGGAAATATTAGTTTACAATAATTTATACGTTGGGATAGTTTGTGTGTTACTAATAAATGTGTGTGTCCATGCGATTCCATCTTTACATGTTGATGAATTCATATTTTCACCAAAAAAACAGATATTTTTAAAGTTATTCATGTGTAATATTGCGGAATTTTGTTTCACATTTTACTGATTAAAGCTTTCGTGCGCTTACTAATGATTATTTGCTATACGTCATTTGGTTCTCATTCGAGGAGAATAGGAATAAATTTCAATAAAACACACCAAATGAAACAATGGCATGGTCACTAACTTTTGTGCCCAATGCTTTGAATTTAGCGGAACGACAATGGTTTTAAACAAATAAACACTATACACATTCCCGTGATTTTATTTCTTGAAGATGTTCGTCACAGAAACGCATTTGTACGCCTTTGAAAATAATAAAGACCCAGATCAGACGGTTCCTACAGATGTCATCTGATCAGGGTCTGATCTTTTTGCTTATGACTCAATAGAGATATGACTATACAGTTTCTGTCTATCATAGCTTTTGTCATGGTAGAATATTTTCTTCTTCAAAATGCGTAAACTCAGTTAATTAAATTCCATACAGACAGTATTTCTTACAAAATACTCATGAGGTAAATGGTTAATGCGAGAAAGGTGTGGTCCATAACAGGAGCCATTTTATCTGGGTCCTCTCTGTTTGCACAAACGTTAACCCTTCGCTTGCTGTTCACGTCAATATACCTACCTGTAAATAGTGAAGACCCAGATGAGACAGCTCCTGCAGGAGCTGTCTCATCAGGGTCTGCACTATTTACAAGTTGATTGTGCAACCAATGCACTCCAGAGCAGTGATAGCACAGCGATATACTTGTACACAGTGAATATATATGTAATTATACAACAGGGCATGTGTAAAGAAGGAGAAATGTGTTTTAAAATTCAGCAAGCGAAGAGTTAAAAGGCGTACCCTTGGTGTAAATGGTTAAATGTAGCAGGTAAATATATATGTGTGTGACATGGACATGAGTCCATGTTTAAGCTTGTGGTTGTATTAAACCGAAAATTGGCCACACTGGTATGTATTGGGTTATATGCTATACGTATGGAATATCCAATACTTGGATTAAAGTGGAATAGCTGTTTCCTGCAAGGCTGCAAGATTTATGCAAGCACATTCTCGCAGAAATGAACGAATGGAAACAAGTATACACAGTACAGTGAATAGTTATGGTATGACAAATATGTGTAGCATAATTATGTAAACGAAACAAAATAGACGACATCCTGACGTTATATGTGCTGTTGAGCATAATTTATTCAAGCTTTACAAACTTTGAGTCTTTGTGTTTGTAAGGATCATTTTTAGACTAACGGAAGCCAGGCGTTAGTACCGTAAATCGGATTCTGCAATCGTTCCAATGCCACGCACGATTTAACATTTTGTGTAGTAATGCACCATAGGCGGATCTATATGTCTAATTGCATATTTTCGATACAGCAAAATGCCAGAACAGCAAAATGCCCCTGTCATGCGATTTGTCTGCAATTCTAGGTCAAATGCTTATGAGGAGTTAATCGGTTAAAAAATAGTGTCCCTTGAAATGTTACTCTTATCATTATGAAAGTGATCCCAATCATTCCTATATATTTTGAGCAAGAAAAAAAGTAAACTAAATTATTTTAAAACCATTACCAAAACGGGAAGAGTGAAAGAGCAACTTATAGCATTGAATCGGTCACATGAAATGAATTACATGATTAAAACGTTTGTAGAACGTCTCACATGCACTTTAATTGACAGACCTTTAATCCAAAACCACTTAAGTATTTTGTCATATTTATACAATTTTTAAGTCTTTAAGCGTCGTCTAAGTGTCGTCTTATTATTTTTAGGTTTGCAAATACTGTCATCAGTAGAATTGTCGTGTTTCTAGAGGGTGGTTCTTTACAGTTGTGATGTGATATGAAATACGACACAAGGATGACCCAGTTTTCAGTATTGCTCTGTTGTATTTACAGAGGTGTATTGTCTGTGTAACTCTGAAATCAGTTTTCATGTAAACCGATACTGTTTTTAAAATCTTTCTCTCGGTTGCAGATATTTCCAGATAAATATAAGTACAGTAGAACCTGTCTTAAGCGATCCTCAAAAAGACGTGTAACTTATGGACCTATTAGGCAGATGGTAGCTAAATGCAGGTCAAAGCTAATGCAGAAAGCGCATATAGGAGATTTCTGCATTACTTTTGCCCTGCATTAAACATCCACCCGCTTTTTAAGACTCCTGTATTCAATAAATTAATGGTTGCTTAAGACAGGTTCTACTTAACTTTTCCTTTTACATTGCATTCCTTTTTTGTGTGCAATTTAATGGGAAACCGTGGCATGAAATGTGTTGCAGTTGTCATGCTTATATTGTAATTTACAGTTGAATAGAACATTATATGCCCCAACGGCGGGCATATAGTAATGGCATTGTCCGTCCTTCCGTCTGTCCGTCTGTCCGTCCGTCTGTCCTTCCATCCGTCCGTCCGTCCGTCCGTTCGTTCCAAATTCCGTGTCCCTTCTATAACTATAACGTTTTTTCTGTGAATAGATTTCAAAATAACCTGGCACAAATGTCCACCACACAAAGACGATGTGTCGCGTTTAACTCCCTGGTCCATTGGTCAAAGGTCAAGGTCATCCTTCAGGGTCAAAGGTCGGAGGACATAGTGTTTCACAAACACATCTTGCTTTTTTCTTATTATCATCTCAATTGTCTCCCATGTTTCCAAGGGGATCAGTCCGTCCATCCGTCTGTCTGTCCAACCGTTCTTCGTCAATTGCTTAAAACGACATCGCCTCTGAAACCGCATGGTAAAATATTACCAAACTTCACATAAATGACCTTGGTATTGAGCTCTATCAGAATTGCTTAAATAGTTTGGATCCATGAAGGACTTTGGTTGCTATGGCAACAAAAAGAACATTTTGAAGAAATCTTCTCCAAACCCAGGGGTCAGATTTGAATGATGATTAACAGAAATAGTTCTCTGATAAACCTCTGTCAAACTTTCTAAAATGATGTTGATATCTAAAAGAAACATGGCTGCCAGGGGCGGGACTACTTTTCCGCCACTGTCAATTTCTTATGTTCATATGCTATTATAAAATGTCATCTAATTAATATTCATGGTTTCATTATTTATTACATGAACAGACATGTATTAAAGGATTATAGTTGTAATTAACACAACTAATAGAAACATTGGTATGCATCTTTAGACGCAGATTACATTTTTGACATATTTCAGGCGGTGGACGTACTGACAAGATGTCTGTATTTAATGGTTCTGTTTTCGCGTCTATTGTTTACCATCAGTACTGATACAGAGTGCGTTTTCATTCCAGAACCTAAACAAATTCCCATTAATATACTAACTCTACTACCTGTGGTTATGTTTGGAGTGTTTACCTCTGAGTCAATATCGGTAGAATTTACGTGTTAGATGGCGAATGGTCTGATCAATTGATACACTTGAGAGAAAAAAAGGATCATGTGTTTTAAGAATTGTTTTCATTACCATTATTATTCTTCATGGTTGTTTCTATGCCCTTAGTACCGTATAGTATTTATTTCTTCCGGATGTTGATCATATCCTCTGGTTTGTAATGCACATATAATATTTCGTTTCCCATATTTCATCATCTTTCTACCCAGAAAGTTAGCAATCGCTCAGTTTACGCTTTGGCAATCAGAGTATACCCAGATCAGACGGGTTTCTACATGAGGTTTGCTCTGTGTAACTATTGGCTTATATAGATCTGCATTTTCTGTTATGATCAAAACAGCATATGTTCATATACCATTATAAAAATCAGAAAACAATTGTCCATTGTGTCATTTTCCTTGCATGAATATTCATGGATTAAGGGTTTAACCCTGTACTCTATAGCTACGCCTTTCTACGACTTTGCAAACTGAGTAGACCATAGACCTATAGGAGCCGTCTGATCAGGGTATGTTCTGCCTGCGTGGTGGTATAATATAGATATGATCATATAATATAGATATGATTCTACAGTTTCTGCCATGGCCAATAATTCCTATCCCATGTGCTATTATAGCAAATAAATCTAATTAATATTAACCCTTTCCCTCATATTGTAAAAGTCACTTACAGACAATTAAATTATTGATATTGGTATCAAATTATGTTCTAATACGACATACAATTCAATTATTTGATATTAGTATAGATGTTTGTTATTACTATATACTGATACGACAGACAGTTGCCCACAAAATTCTAAACTCATCCATTCTCCACCAAGCCGTATACTGTGACCACTCTTTAGAGTCGTCTCGAAGAGACGATTCTAAAGAGTGGTCACAGTATAGGAATAGGTGGAGAAATACAAGAGTTACTCTTGAAAATGTTTTAATTCACGCATCTTATCTGGAGCTCTGTTAATTAGATTAATCCTTATAATGGCAAATGATCACAAGACATTTTGCCAATGGCAAAAGCTGTAGATCTATAATATAAAAGGCATGAAAGGGCATATCGATAGAGTGAAATGCTATGTGTGTATGAGTTTTACTTGCAGCTTCATAGGTAAATGCCACCGATTTAAAGCTTTGGCCAGCTGAGGTATTTATCGCTCATACATTTTCGTCAGTTTCAGGCTGCAAATCAATTATCCTCTTATTATTTTAAGAACATCCGCTAAATTGTGAAAATGTTCTGGTCCTGATTAGATTTCCAGTAACTCGTGTTTTGTTTTCTATGATATCAAATTATTCGTTTTGATAAAGCGCAATGAACGTTAAAATTGATTTATGCTACGCATAACCACTTCTCATACATGTAAGATATGGATATATTTGTAATGTTTGTCTACCAGATAGTGTATAATTGTGATATTTTATTTAATATTAATTCTATCTGAACTAATGAAAATATTCTATATCACGTGTAGTTTTTCATTAGTCCACGACGGTGTTCTGTTTTTTGCTTATATATTAAGTCATGAAACAAGCCAATGCCTTAAAAGGTGGATGACTGCATTTTGGTTTGTTTAACTATTTCAGCATATTTACTATGACTTGGTCGGTAATCTAACATACAACATTAAATTAAAGTTATACCGCTATACCGATATAAATTGATGTGTGCAATGCACATCACTTGAAATAATTATCACTTCTGGTCAACAGTGGAACGTGTACTGATATATATTATTTTATTCAAATATTTACTTGTTCGTTCTTACTCTTTCAAACAAATTGCGAAGAATGCTCCTTGTACAAGAGAATTCATCAGATAAGAACCAACTTTCAAAGGTTTACATCTTACTTTGTATAAATGAACCAACCCTATTTCTGGACAAATAAATTGACATGCCAGCAATACAGGAATGTTTTCCTAACCAGATGACTGTCGTGCAAGAACCACTTCAAAGACATAAAATCACATACTATCTGTAAATTATTATGCATATGGGGTTTTGCGATATCAATGATATGCATGTATCAAATAGATACTGTATGATTCAATTGAATAGTCATGCTGTACTTGATATCTATGACAAACGATTGACCTCTGTGTGATACAGACTATACATGTTCATCTGAAATGTCCTTTGTCGGTGGCAGGGTTGAACAGTCGCATACATATGGAACGAGACCAGACAAGCAATGCTGGTAAAACAATGTCATGATCTTTCGTTTGTATAAAACGATTTCGAATACAGTAGAGCCTGCCTTAGGCGGCCATCAAAAAAGGTCTCATAATGTGTATGTAAGGCAGGTTGTAGCTTAATGCTGGTCAAAAGTTAAAACAAGTAATGCAGAAAGCTACTATATGATCATTCGGCATTACTTTTGCCCTGCATTAAGCAACCACCTGCTTTTTACGACTCCTATGTTCAATAGATGAACAACCACTTAAGACATATTCTACTGTATACTTTTTTGTAACCTGTATCTAAATCATATTTTCAACTTGCATTTAAATTATATTTACAAGCTCAAATCTAAATCATATTCGCAACATGTATGTGCATCATATTTGCAACCTGTGTTTAAATCATGTATATTTGTTTTCATTTATTTAAATTTCTGAATGAATGACGTACTTTTCTAATTAAACTAAATCACTCACTTTCAGATGTTTATCCCACAGGCACATTCCATGCATACAATAGAAGTAATAGCCACGGCCGATGTACTTCACGAATCTATATACATGTACACGTAAACCAATGATTCCTTTATGTTTGTAAAGCTCAAGTTTTCCTTGTCAAAATGACATTAAAACATTCAATCTACAACATTTCTCTTCAACAGAATGAAATAAAAAAAATCTTACAGCTTACAGCAACGTACATATAAATGAAAACAATTCGGTTTTATGCAAAGGCAAAGAAGTTTAAATGAAGAACCACTCAAGACATATGTATACTTTTTTGTATCCTGTATTTAAATCATAAATGTTCAACTTGCATTTATATTATTTTTACAAGCAAACATCTAAATCATATTCGAAACATGTATGTGCATCATATTTGCAACCTGTGTTTGAATCATGTATATTTGTTTTCATTTAATTTAATTTCTGAATGAATGACGTACTTTCCAATTTAACTAAATCACTAACTTTCAGATGTTTATCCCACAGGCACATTCCATGCATACGTTAGAAGTAATAGCCACGGTCGATGTACTTCACTAATCTATATACACGTAAACCAATGATTCCGTTATGTTTGTAAAGTCCAAGGGTTGTTTTTGTCAAATTGAAATTAAAACATTCAATCTACAAAATTACATTTCTCTTTAGCAGAATGAAAAAAATATTACAGCTTCACGTACATATAAATGAAAACAATTGGGTCTTATGCAAACAGGAAGCAAGATGTGACGACTCATACTTGTTCTGGACTGAATATCAATGATTATACGTAAACCTCATAAATACTAATGTAAGAAAAATGTATCGTGCAAATAAAATGGATGATATGTATTCCCTCGAAAGGTCGTGTTATGGTAATGTGTGCACCGTTTGTCTGTTAGCAATTTCCTGCGGGGATAATTCTCGTTTATTTCTCGTTCTTGCATGGATGATTGATAACAGTTGGATCGCATTATCCGTTCTGGAGTTATCCCCCCTCACTATTTTTTATCGCAAATTCTTGCGCGGATAACTCATCTTTATGCATGGATTATTGATTATTAGTCCAACTGCATATAAGGATGAGATCATTTGGAATGCATTATCCGTCTTGGGTTACCCCCTTGTTTATTTTTCTTGGCAAATTATTGCGCGGACAATTCCTCCTTTAATGTCCTATGAAACTTTGCCCACTTGAATGGGTGAACGACATTGATGCAGTTGTGTATACAAATGAGATAATTTTAAATCTCATTTGTTCTGATTTCATCCCCTTTGTTTATTATCCTTAGCAGTTACTAGTTAGGATAACCCCTCCATTAATATTCAATGGAAGTTGTTTATATTGGGCACAAAGATGAGAAAACTTAGATTACATTATCTTTTCTGAGATTTCCCCTTTATTTATTTTCTGAGCAACTTCGTGTAAGCATGACTCCACCTATAGTTCCATTGATACTGTATCCTACTTATATAGATAATTGATAGATGTGCAGTTGATGTTCCCCTTTGCATACTATTGTGTTTTTAAATTATCTTTTATTATTCAGCGGATTTTTTTCATACTTGCAATGATGACTGATATTGATGTCCTTTGTCTGAACCAACAACTGCGAAATGTACTTAACCAATTGGGCTAAAAAAACATGATTCTTGGAAGGATGTCTTTCAGATTCCTTGCAAATGTGTTAAAAAGGCATATCTATTGAGTAAAGGGTTAAGCATATTCCATGCAGAACATATCTACTTGAAACAGATTTGATGCTGCTACACTGTGATATCATGACGTACACCGGGTGTTCTGATTAGAGCGTACCACACCCAGTCACATTATAAACTGACACTGGCCTAATCGTTATTCTTGTACTTTAAAAGTGCAATCATCTATATTTAGACCGCTGCGTCTTGTGGTAATTACCTGTTTTGATTTCCGAACTCGCCTCCTCAAATTCTAAATATCAACTAAATTACTGCCGTCACAGAAAGTTAACATTTACATCAGATCGAAATGAATAAGCCCGCGGGAGACGGGTGTCATGTTTGCTGCATTTACAGCTTTTAACTCTATTACAATTGTGTTACTTGTTCAAGCATCGCACTTTAGATAAGTTCGTTAGTGATGCTGGTGTTTTATGAAATACAATAAAAGTACTATCGTTTATATTTCACTATGCATGTCTCCGTTCAATCTTGTCATGGTCACTCTATTGCTATTGCTGATATTGTTCTTTTGGTAATAAATACACACACTGAAAAGCACTAAACAGAGAGATGAGCGATTGGTTTGAACCGTGTGACATAATTTAGCGAGTGATATCGGACGACATCATTCCCCTCGTACAATTCAAATTCTATCTACATATCCTTTACTATCATCAGCCTCATCCAACGGCTCTCTATGGCGGATAAAGCATCGGAGTGCTTTAACTAGCAAAAATGAATTTTTTTCAATTGTGTAGTTTTTAAAACATTTGATAAATAGAGCATTTGCTCATATGGAGTAATTACAATTTTTATCACAATGGTTTCAAAATGTGACTTTTACAGAGGTAGCAAAATGAGTCAATATGTGGGAATGGGATTATGAGGAAATGGGATAACCCAACCATTTACTTAACATACCTGTTTCCCAATTATATATTTACTGTAAACAAATACTGGTAATATGAAATAAAATGGGAGTTAACTTCTATTATTAAACTGTCAAGTAGTGTAATATTTACAGATATTAGTTTGTATAACCATCAACATTCGTCGCACAAAAATATACGATACCTCACAATGCTTCAAAAAATATACGATACCCCACAATGCAGAATTTAACTGACGACTAGAACATGATATAATTGCAACTCGAATTGCCAGTTTGATTTTTATCTCTACTCTTCTCATGCTAAGCTCGTTATAACTGGTACTTAAAATCAGCGTTGGTCCAGATGAGACGCCGAATGGCGCGGGCCAAGATGAGACGCCGAATAACGCGGGTCAAGATGAGACGCCGAATAACGCGGGACGCCGAATAACGCGGGTCAAGATGCGACGCCGAGTAACGCAGGTCAAGATGAAACGCCGAACAATGCGGGTCAAGATGGGACGCCAAATAACGCGTGTCAATGTGAGACGCCGAGTAACGCATCACTTGGTTTGATGCTCGATCAATAGTTCCTTAACCCTTATCTCGATGAAATAATGACATCATAAATATTAAATATATTTATTTTACAATATCACATGAACACAGGAATGGTTAGCCATTGCAAAAAGTGACGAATCTTATCTATATTATACTACAAGGAAACAGAGCAGACCCTGATCAGACGGATCCAATAGGAGCCGTCGCATCTGGTTCTACTCTGTTTGCAAACGCGTTGAAAGAAATAATTATGGAATAAAGAATTAAAAGCCTAAACGAAGTGTAACTATGTTAGTCAATATTGTTACAGATCATGGTTTTAGCAGACAGGATTTTAGTCAGCATGAGGAGGTTAGAAACTAAACACATAGAAGTCCAGATAAGATGCGTAAATCAAAACATTTTTAAGAATAGCTCACTTATTTCTCCGTCATGACCACTCTTTAGAATCGTCTCTTCGAGCGAATGCTAAAGAGTGGTCACGCCATAGGGCAAAGAGAAGAAATTACGATTTTTGTATCTAAATACACATATGTATCTGTTTCTCTGTATACAACGCTAATTTGGCTACTTTAACCCTTCGTCTGCTACATAATTAAATCTGGCTCCTCCCTTTCTGAATATTAATTAAACCAACACGGCATCAAATTTAACCCTTCTCTTGCTGAATTCTAAAATACATTTTTCCTTCTTTACCCATGCCCTGTTATATAATTAATTATAAATTCAACGTGTACAAATATTTCGCTGTGCAATCACTGTTGTGGAGTGCACTGGTTGCACAATCAACTTGTAAATAGTGCAGACCCTGATGAGACAGCTCCTGCAGGAGCTGTCTCATCTTGGTATCACTATTTACAAGTACGTATATTGACGTGAATAGCAAGCGAAGGGTTAACACATGTTCGATACAACTCTAGAGAAAAGCAATAAATAATTATTCGAACAGCATGCAAGAAGAAAGATGATAACAAAGTCGAAAAGACAATACATAGTTGTATCTTTCAGAAATTTTAATGATTTGTTTTCCAACAACAATATGCGACAGAAATCATTCAGCCTGGCTGTTTCTTAGTTTTTTTTTTTAATTTTGTCATGTTCACAGGGGTTGAAAATTGAAGATATTCAAGCTGATCTCATTAGAGTTCAATCAAAAGTTGTAATAGCATATGGCTTAGTTGGGGGTATCAGAAATTGATAGGATTTTACTGTAGAGCGCTATTTAACCATTTCAATCCCGGGTTTTTTAAATGCAATATTCCACATTTCAAATAGGGCTGGCCTATTGCAATGAGTTTTCAGGAATGCTTTAAAAAAACATAAGTATATCGTGACAAACAGTACATACCCTGTTGAGAGGTCTCGTTTCCAGCACTGACAAAGTTAATGTTTCGAACCAAATGTAGAAGATTAAATTAAGTTAAATGCCAACTTTTGATTAAATATCTCGTTGAGCAAAATTATATACTAATCGACAATGTTCTAATATAATGTCTCTTATTACCAATCGATCAAGTGCATTACCTTGCATTGGTCATAATATGTATGCCACGGAACAACCAAACACGTATCATACCCCTACCATACTGTACATGTGCTTATAATACCTTGTCTTTTATTTAGAAGTATTCTCTTGACAAATAACGATATTCTTATATAGTTTGTTTTTTCTTTCGTATTTAGTCTACAAGATAACAGTCTTAACCCGTTACTTAATAATCAGATCAGGTCAGCTCTGCGTTCTTAGTAATTAATATAGATATGATTCAATAGTTTCTGCCATGGCCAAATTAATATGTTTTACAGTTTCGTTCATGGAGTAAATGGTTAAAGTATAAACCTTAGTCAGTTGATCAATATGTCAAATATCGAGACAAGTACCTTGTTGAACTGTTACAATAAGAATTCCAGACACTAAGAGTGTAGTGACACTTTTAACCCTTACAGTGCGGGGCACGAGTCACTAATGTCCTTTGCAAACAATGTAGACTCAGATTTGATGGCTCAATGAGGAACCCCTCATCGGGGTCTGCACTGTTTGTCATGTAACATTTTCTTTTTACAAATCCCAATATATTCACCAAAAGTTTGACCTGATAATATATTTAAATAGTCAATGTGAAAATTCAACGTTGTAGGGTTAATGCCCCTTGCTGCAGACAGAGACAGTAACGAGATACAGCGCAATGTCGCTAAAGTGACCACATGCTGTATCAAAACAGGCGTTTTTAAAGGCAGGTGGTTGCTTAATGCATGGCAAAAGTAATACAGAAAGCATAACATTTTCCCTGCATTAAGCTACCGCCTGTTTTAAAAATCAAGAATTAAATTTCTTTTGAGTGGTCATATTAGAGAGACTTTACTGTACACACATTAGCAAACACTTTCTGTAAAGAATATTATTGCTAGTCTGCACTATCGTAAAAATGACTACTAGACGACATTAATAGAGTAATCAAAATGACGCCTTTATTCTAGATGTCATTACTAAAATGGTTGCTTGTGTGTGTCTACGAGTTTGGCATATCTTTGAAACGAACGACATATGTATTTGCGGACACAGATATACGTGTCCGTATTGTGTCAGTCACATACTTTAAAACAATATAAGATAGTTTATCTTAGTTATCTTCGTTCTTATTGTGTTGCGATACTTCTAGTCAATAGTTCAAGAGTAAATTTCAGTGCAATTTCAGTGCAATATTGTGGGGTTACCTATCTCTGGGGTTACAAAGGTGAATAACGATTAACCCATTCCCTCATAGGCTATGTTTAGACCTAACCTCTTTGAAAAAGTCTACCCAAAAGGAACATTTACTAGAGAAAATAATGTTGTAGCTTAAACCATTGTGATCAATAGAGCATTTGCTCCTATAGGAGCAAATGCCATATGTATCACAGTGGTTTCACAAAGTGACTTTTACAGAGTCGTCAAAAGTCGTCAATATCAGGGAATGGGTTAATCCGTTACTCCATAGCTACGCCTTTGAACGCCTGTGCAAACAAAGTAATCTCAGATCACACGGCTCCTGTAGGAACTACTTGATCAGGGTCTACTACGTTTGCTTATGAAATTCTATAAACCTCTGCAAATCTTAGCCTGTTATTGTTTATAGATCTACATCACGGGTGTTCATGGAGTAAACTATTCATAAATGAATAAAGATGTGCTGATTTCGTTTGCCGTAGTTAACGTTTGAGTCATTATTTACTATTGTTTTTATTTGATAATAATTTTCGTCTAATATGCACTTGAGGGTGCTGTTTTACTTTCACATTCCTTTAAGCATCCACTTAGCTTTAACACAAAATACTTGATGTAATTAAGTGGTCGTTATAGAGAGGTTTTACTGTATGTGTCCACCATTGCTTGCTGAATGGCCTGGCAAGAAAGTTAACTACAGTGTGCGATTCCATGTATAGTTCTGTCACAGAGAGTGTCGTTTAGCGAATGACACAGTTCTTTCCTTTGGTGTTTCTGAATATTTACATTAAACTGGCTTAAATGTCTTACATCATTCTTATATATGCTGAAAAGAAATATATCGCAAGAAAACCCATCGAATAAATATTTGAAGAGGACAACATATTCATATCGAAGACTCAGGTGTTATTTGCAGACGTATTATTAGTAGCCATTTGGGGTGAACTTTAGTTCCGCACTGTTGTAACTGTTGGAAATAAGCCGATAATATGTTGTTGTATAACGATAATCATAAGTATTGACGAAAACAGTTCATTTTGTTTCACATCGGCATGTTTTGATACACAGTAACACCTCTCTATAACGGCCACTAAATTATGTTAATTATTTGGTATTTAGGACAGGTGGTCGCTTAAAGCAAGGTGTAAGTAAAACAAAACGCTCCTATAGGAGCGTTCTGTGTTACTTTCATCTTGCTTTAAGCAGCTACCTGCCTTTAACACAAAATACTTGATGTAATTTAGTGGCCGTTATAAAGAAGTTTTGATATAAGTTAAATTGGCTATCTCCGTAAGAATTACTGAACATACCCAACACCGTGTTTTATGGTGTTATTGAAAATATGTCTTTATTGTAGAGACTATCATTTTAAGAGTGTTACGCTAACAGAGTAGACACTAATTGGCTAGCTAATTGTTTCCTGACCTGTTTGCTAGATGTATGTAGATATTTATATTGCCCAAATATATTGATGGCTATGAATATGCTTATGCTATTTTATGCCGAATAAAGTTTCGGTTAAGAAAGCTAACACCCTCAGCACATCTTTTGAAATAAAAATCTGATCATTAGTGGGGCACTGTTACACTAACCCATTCCCTCGTATTGACGCCTTTTGACGCATCTGTAAACCATTGTTTTAGTTTCTATTTATCACAATGGTTTCAAAACTACACAATTCTTAAATGTTCCTTTGTGTCAGTAAATCCTCCTTTTCAGTAGATTTATTCAAAGAGGGTGCATCTAAAACTAGCCTTTGGGGGAGCGGGTTAATACATTTACAAGAATGGTTGTTGTTTTAACAAATTTCACAATATACCAACCAGCCTATCGATATCTGATTCAAACGATGTATCTTACCCCGTTTGCGCCAAGTAACCCTAAAAAGACATATGCAAACAGTGTAGATCCAGATCAGAAGGCTCCTAGTGTTTGCTGAACCCATTGGTGTCAATGGCTTATATCACCAAAAACGTGTGGTTGTGCCCCTAAACATAAAACAATAGATTGTGTTCGAAATAAGATCTGGACGGACGTTCATGGTATGGGATTAACCTTTTACTCCATGAACATTTATGTAAGAAATAATGATGTCATGAATATCAATCAGGTTATTATTTATCATGGCATATGGATACAGAGCATTTTGGTCAAGGCAGAAACAAAAGTTTCAGATCTGTATAATTTCATAAGCAAACAGAGCATACGCTGATCAGACGGCTCCTATAGGAGCCGTCTGATCTGGGTCTTCTCTGTTTGCAAATGCGTAGAGAGGCGATTTCATGGAGTTAAGGGTTAAATGGGTAAACCAATTCTTTAACATGTAAATTGTTCATCAACTGACGAATAAATTCTCTCTGAGTGCTCCATAGTCTCATTTCAAGTGTCATATATACCCATGTGTGTTACATGCCCGATCAAAGACACCCACGTAAATTAGTGTATATCCAAAACTATTAACACTGACTTAATCAGTCCTTGTTTCCACAGTTTGACATTTTATTACTGCGTCATTCACAGTGCCTTTATATTTAGAAACTGTTAGAACTATATTCGTATGCCGTGATGTCAATACCATATTGCAGAAACATGTTAACTATAAATTCAGACATGGCTTATTGGCCGTGATTGGACTTTGTAGACCTATACCAAACAGTGCTAAATTATGTGCATCTTTATCCTTTGAAGGTTTTGCTTTCCTATTTACTTGATAAAAAACTACAAAAGGTCACCTGCATTATCTTACCCGTACCCCGCTGTGAAAATAAACAATAAATGTATTAATTTGGAGCTGGTGCAATTCCGATCAAGCGTTTGAGAAACTATTGACCGATTGACAAACAGCTTGGATTCTATACTCTGTGTCTAATCTGGATCAAAACTGTTCGCAGATGTATATCAGGTTGTGCACAATGGGATAGGGTTTAATAATAGGTTACATCTCACCATTGTCACTGTCATGCAGTGTAGTAGAACACGACCCTGAGGTGTAACTACCGTGTACAGTGAAACACCTCTAAACCAGAACTCTAGTAGAGATGAATTTAGATACATCTAGGCATAATGTACATTAACTATCTATGGAAAACTAAATATCGCGTAAACTAATGTCACTCGTGGATGAAGCCAAACCATGCTGACGGTCCTGTAGATCCTCTTGTTTTTCTCTGAACCAAGCAATTTGTGATCACTTTTTTCTGTGGTTCGACCAAGATTGGAGACAGCATGAGAATTATATTATTCTCATGTCTAACAAATGTATTATATATCATTATCATAATCAGATGGATTTCAGAGGAAATGGACCTATATAGGTATTTGCGTCTATATGTACATATTAAGTTATTTATCTACCTTGGTAAACTTTCCGTAGGGTAAATTGCCGATGTGCGCAAACCTCGCCATATTAGCATTATACTGTTATTATATTCATATAAACCTTAATTGAAGTATATTAAATTAAGTGGTTAAATGCTCCGTCATAAAGGCTGTCTAGGGCTTGGCTCATCTCCGCTACGCACGGGTTCGCCTCTCAGTAGGAGCGCAATTTCTTTATGAAGCTATCCAGCTGGTTTGTGGAATAATTTGACTAAGCTGTAGAGGGAACTAAGCCGTAGTAGGACACTTTTTTTACAAATGGACATAACTCAGGATCGATCGGAGTAGATAAACCAATAAATATTGAGATCAAGTACATTTATGATGGAAAGTGGAAAACAAATCATGTCTAGAGCGGACGTTTATAGTGAATTCCGCCGCCTACCTGAAAACCCTACCGCCAACCTTTCGACATAGATGTTTATTGACGGGCGTCACCTCGGACTGTCAATCCAAAGACCCTTGCTTGCATGTTTCGGGTTCAATGTGATGCCATTCACCACCCACAACTGATTCAAGCTGAAAACTATTAGTTGCTATAAATGTACACGAGAGTACTTATAATGCACTGAGATATCGATAGGGCAAGAAACCCTATACAAATAAAAGGCAAAGGTTAATGAAAGTACAGTAAAACATCTCTATAACGGCCACTAAAGTGTGTTAATCAGTTGATGTAATTTAGTGGCCGTTACAGAGAGGTTTTACTGTAAGTATGATTAATACGGTCAAAATCTTGCTGTAGGTAGAAACATTGTGACAACAAATAACGTATTCCTATCCCATATCCAAGTGTACAGTGCTACCTCATTACCAAGAAATCAATTTGACAAACCAATACAACCAAAATGTCTTCGAGCGAAATGAATAGCTATTTTATAGAATAACATTAGATTAATAACAAACGACCATGAAGTTATTGTGACAGGTGGATTTTGATTGCATATATCAGAGTGTGGTTCCTTATGACTATAAACTTTCTTGGTAAAATACTAACTTCACACGTGTTTCACTGGTTGAATCTCGTTTTCTGTCGATGATGTGGTTGGTTTGATATTGGTATGATATTACACTGGTCATAGTATTCTCAACTAAGAAGAGTATGATCACGCATGACTCGGGTGAGAATAATATGATCTTAGTTGAGTGTTGAACGACAACGCTCTAACACGTCCGTCACTTTTTTTGTCCATAACATCTAGCTACTCCGGCTGAGCAGCACTACGAAAGGTGTTATAACTGGATATCTATATGGGTATTTTGTCACTCAGGCGAACGCACTCGTAGGGAATTTCCATCATGGCAAATTAATACCTGTCGTTCCATGTGTACCCGTTAACCCATTCCCTCATACCAATGCCCCTGGAAAAGTCAAGTCTTGAAACCATTTAATTAATAGAGTATTTGCTATAATTCGGGGTTTAAATGCAATCTAAGGCAATATTTCGGATATTTAAATATTTGTATTCATTTATTACAGTATAATATTACTATATATGGCTGTTTATATATAAATAATGCCCTAAAACGCCTTTTTAAGTTAGCTGTCTCTAGTTGACACTTGTTGTCTCTGTTTAGTACCACCGATGATTTCTGGGTCCATGCTTATAAAACTTTTAGTTGAGTCTGAGAACGTTCTCAAGCATTTGATTGGTCAGATTTGAGCCTTTGGCTCAAATCTGACCAATCAAAAGCTTGAGAACTCAAATCTGACCAATCAAAAGCCTGAGAACGAAACTCAGACTCAACTAAAAGCTTTATAAGCATGGACCCAGAACTACACAGTTCTAAACAAAATCCTTTTTTTCTAGTAAATGCCCATTTTCAGTAGATTTATTCAAAGAGGTTGGATCTAAAAAGAGCCTATGAGGTAATAGGTTAACCAGCTCTACATTATTGTTCTTGTCGATGCTGCATGAGTATGGATATCATTATAATGCTGATGATCGGAACAAAACTTTATATTCCACTGGATGTGCTGTCGATAGTTCAGATGGTTTTTGAAATTGCAAACATGGCATGGTTACTTCTTGTCATACCTATCCATTCTTGTAAAAATGGTCACATCATGTCCTTTCAAACCTTTAATGTATGCCATTGATTTAGTTTGGCGTTGTTGGTGGTGTTCTGCGAAATACGAAATAGTTGTGCTGGAAAGTACATAAGCCAAAATAGGAGCAGTCTTGTTCTCAAGTATACCACACCAGAACTTGGCAACAATGTGTAATGCTTCCCTGAGAAGTAGATTTCTGTTGAAAATTAAACTCTATTGGATAATGAAATTCTTATTCACTTATACTACATAATGCACACAATGAGTCACTTCGTGAACGGAATACGCTTCTTCCAGTTGTAATTATACCGTATTGGAAATCAAGAAACGCCAGCTTAATTTGGATATCAAGACAATGACACCGACTGTATATGACATTGAAGCGTTATAAATTCCACACAATAAAATATCGGTATACAGAAAGTGTCAATAGACTAACGTTTCAAGACACACAGTAATGTTCGACGCTGTGTTTAGTTCACAGGAAGCGGTGTCGAACTCAATTTCTGATGTACGTACATGTTAAAATCATAATGGGCACTGCTAACCATTTGCTTCTTGAATATAAATGTAAAATTAAGAACATCATGAATATTTATTTGCTAAATTGCTGTAATGCATATGTACACGGGGCTGTTTTGGTATTGGTAGACACTTCTTCTCTTAACTTTTCCTGTTACCTAATCGGTCGTAGGGGCACCTTAGCTGACTTCATGACAATCTCTTTCCACTTTGTCCTGTCTTCCACTGCTCTCTGAGTTGTTGCAAAACACCTCTGAGGAAACTACAGAAAAAAATCTTTATAACTCCTTAAGAATAAAGAGTTCAGACGGCTCTGAAATAGGTCTACTCTGTTTATACATTAGATGTGTTCTATGAAGGACGGAATTAGACTAAAATAAACATACATACATGATGCCATTTTGGAAACTTCGTCCGATTTACAATACGTATAATAAATTTACTGCTTCGATTTTTGCCAGATATTTGAATGCATAGACAATGGCAAAATAATGAAGACTCCATTTAATGCTTCCCAAACATTTAAGACAACAAGCTTACTATGAGGATGGTGACGTCGTGCTTGAACTACCATCATAATATCATCCAAATTATCGTATGTCGGATGTTGATGTCTTCAATTCCTATACAAGAAGCTGTCAATAAACCAACCATTCGCTGTCATGAGATAATATAATTTTGTTACAAGGATCATATTGAATGTTTTGTATCAACTTATATAACATGATATGGAATTTTCGGTGAAATTGTTTATTGATATAATCAAACCGAGAAGCATTTTACCAAGATGATTACAGATGCCTTTGGTTCATCAAGATTAGTATACACAAGCAAAGTAGTTATTCGACCTACGAACTATGTATACCATTCGCACATTATGATACAAGGTTCTAAAGTACAAGAATGAAGTACAAGGCCAATCGGTTCTCCTTTAACCCTTTTCTCCATAACTATCTATGATAGAAATAACGGCATCATGAATATTTATTAGATTATTTTTGATAACGGCATATGTTCACGGGAAAATTTGACCATGGTAGGCACTATAAAATCATAACTACAGTGCTCCCTCTCTACAACGACGCCCTTTGGGATACGAAGATTGTATGTGTTGTTCAGAGGGAGTTGTTATAGGGAGGGAAAATCAAACATAATTATCTTGTTTGCAGATCCCCAGATAAGGTGTATTTCGAGAAATAAAACTGTTATGCCTCAATCAAACCCTATGTTGTGACCACTCTTTAGAATCGTCACAAAGTGACGATTCTAAAGAGTGGTCACAACATAGGGTTTGATGGAGGCATAAAGATTAAAGTTATGTCTGGAGCCTTTTTGTTCCGGAAACAGTGACATGCGTTGTTGTAAGGAGGGAATCGTTATTGAGAGGGTCGTTGTAGGGAGGGAGCACTGTATACTATTTCTCAAGCCGAAAGAGTAGTCCCTGGTCAAACGGCTCCTATAGAAGCGGTCTGGTCTGGGACTTCTCTGATTACAAAGGCATAGAAAGGCGAATTTATGGAATAAAGGGTTAACGAGCGTTCTGTTTTGCTTTCACCTTGCTTTAAGCAACCACCAACTAATTAACACAATTTAATGGTCGTTAACTCATTGACACAATTTAATGGTCGTATTTGAGAGGTTTTACTGTACTGGCACATGAAAAAGAAACGCGTTAGCCCTGGTACAAACCGTAGAACCAGATTAAGACAATTCAATAAGCAAACAGAGCACATCCTGATAAGATGGTTCCAGCTGGGTCTACTCTGTTTGTAGAGGCGATAAATGGTGTGTCTATGGTGTGTCTATGGAATAAAGGGTTAAACACAGAAATCTGAGGTCCATGTTGCAAATTTATTCAGTAAATCATATTTACCAACCGCAGATATATAATTCCATAAGCAAAAGGAACAGACCATGATCTGGTCAAGTTCTACACTGTTTTCCTTCATATAAAAGATTTTTTTCTACCGTCTGATCAGGGTCTGCTGTGTGTTTGCTTATGGTATAATATAAATCTGGTTTTACAGTTTCTGCCTAAGCCAAAATATCCAATATACATATGCTGTCATAAAAAATAAGAATATAATTATTACAGTCTCCAGTGGTGTAGTTGCATCAGTCTCCATTTAAAGATGTTAACTGTTTTTCTGTATTACATTTTAACGCTTACTCCAACGTGGAAAAATAATGTCTGCTCAGATTTGAATCTCGTGCAATTTTGACGACTTCCGATTCGAGCAAGCTTTCGAGAAACTATTAGCAGAGTGTCAAACAACTTGGATCCTGGCCCAAATGTTATAACACTTTTTACTTGAGTCTTAGATCATTCTCAAGCATCTGATTGGTCGGATTCTGAGCTGGCTTAGAATCTGACCAATGCGAAACATGAAAATGTTCTCAGACTCAGAAGTTTTATAACCTTGGGTCCAGATGAGATGTCTATTTACTCGCCGTTCACAAATGTCAAGCTGTTTGCATAAGTGATTCTGATTGCGAATTGCGTGGTACGGGTCAAACCATGCCTTGAAGACAGCAGTAACTCTGTCACTGTCGATGGATCACCTATGCTTGAATTCAGACGAGACAACGAGAAACTTGGAGTCTCATCGGGATCTAAAATATTTTTTCTTTGATTTTAATTTTTTGAAACAAAATAAATGAAGAAATATATGAATAAAGGTAAAGCAGATTACACATTTTGGAGACTACAAAACTTAACAGCAAAAGATAAGAGTTAATGGATTTATCAACCTGACAAATAGATTGTCGGTGTTATTACTACAATGTGTGTTTACTCTTCTGACCTAGTTTAGTGCTGGTAGAAAGATTTACACTTTTTAAAGACTTTGAAGGTTACATATTCCGGGAACAGTAATAAGATTTCTAGTCTCTAATATTGAAATGACAGTTATAAATTACCATTAATAAGACCTCAGCATACTCAGTGGCATCAGTTTCCCGTCAATAATATAACTGTTCATTGTATTAAATCTTAACCGTTTCAATGCCCCAGCAGTGTCGTCTGCTGGGCATATTTTCGTCTGCTTCATGTTTCAGTGTGTGTGTTTCTTCAATTTCTTTATAAAACTATAAGCAGAGTGTGAAATAGTTTGGATTCTAATGAGACACCTAGTTTCTCGACTTCTCATTTGGATCCAAACTATTTGCATATGATATTACAGATCCGACTTAATGACAGTGAGTGGCTTATAAATGGCGACGAAATCAGAATTAATGATATGGTTTACATAACGCCTGGATTCTTCATTTTATTACTGAAAAGCTAGCGACTCCGATCTCCGTGTTATTACTAAAATGTTTGTTTATTTCCTGATTCTGATTTATACTGACTTTTCCGACACAGAAATGTGTTTCTAACATATTCCTGTCTAAGACTCATCTGCCTTTAACACTCATCCTGAACTTTGGATCTAGTGCAATTGTGATTACAGTTTAACCTGTCTTAACCCATTTGCTCCCAGTGGATTCTTCCATGCTTATATATTGGATTAGTCTATCTTTTATCTAAGGGATGCTTGGTCTAAATATTCATTTTTTTGTTTTATATTGAATTTCCTATCAGCAAACAGTTTAGACTGATCAGACGCCGCATTATGCGACGTCTGATCAGAGTCTACACTGTTTGCCAACGTCCCATATGTGGGATCGTGGGAGCAAATGGG
Source organism: Azorinus chamasolen (assembly GCA_963576725.1). Classification (NCBI taxonomy): domain Eukaryota; kingdom Metazoa; phylum Mollusca; class Bivalvia; order Cardiida; family Solecurtidae; genus Azorinus; species Azorinus chamasolen. The sequence goes on from OY755236.1 coordinate 47,226,440, forward strand.
TTAAGCAGTCATATAAAATGAGGTCTGTAAGGCAGGTCGTAGCTTAATGTAGGTCAAAAGTAATGCAGAAAGCTCCTATAAGAGCTTTCTGTATTATATTTGCCCTGTAACCTCTGCTTTTTAAGACTCCTATGTTCAAATAATAAATGGCCGCTTAGGGCAAGTTTAAATGTACTTCTGATTCGATCAACCTTTTAAGATACACTTGACCAAGTGTCATGACACACGCTTTTTAAGATTCCATTTACCAAATGCCATGACACACGCTTTTTAAGATACTATTGACCAAATGTCATGACCGGCTTTTAAGATACTATTGACCAAATGTCATGACCGGCTTTTGAGATACTATTGACCAAGTGTTATGACACACGCTTTTGAGATACTATTGACCAAGTGTCGTGACACAAGCTTTTGGGAAACTTTTGACCAGGTGCCATGACACAAGCTTTTGAGAAACTAATGACCAGGTGCCATGACACACGCTTTTGAGATACTATTGAGCAAGTGTCACGACACCAGCTTTCGAGAAACGCTTTGTTGCAAAGCAGGATAAGTTTTATAAACAAAATAAAATGTTTATAATATCGACTGTTTTAGTCATTTTGTGTGATGATGTTCATCCAGGGAGCATGTCCACCTCCGATTGTAAAGTATTTCACCATTATCCGCGCAAGGAGGCGCCTAAACATCACATCAGAATCGAATCTGTTCGACAATGCGCCAGCAGTTTCCGAAACGCTTAAATGCATCGGAAGTAAGTCAGTCAGGGCAACGGATAATGTTCGGTGTGTACTCAAATACTTAAAGTGTCCTTTATCCACCAAACCCTATGTTTTGACCACTCTCTAAAGAGTGGTCACAACATAGAGTTTGGTGGAGAAATAAAGAAGTTATTCTTGAAAATATTCTGATTTATATGCATCTTATATGGACCTCTCAGTACCTAAACATTGCCGCATACACGAGTCATAATGCATTTAGGATTAAGTGAATTTATTTGACAGCTCCTGTGATAATGTATTTCTGTTGTTTTTTCATTACCCAGCTCTGAACTTATTTGTACATAGTACTATGTTAAGGTGGCTTGATTATTCTGAAAATACTTGTCATTGCTCGTGTTTGCATTTTAACTATTGGTTATTTATATTTCGTCTTTATTAACTTATTCCTACATCTCTAACAACAGTTCATTTCCTGAAGATAAGGTTACCAAAAAGTTCCTGTCATCTTCTTATCATTACGTCTTCAGCTGACCGTTACTTAACTTAACCGTTTCAAAATGGAATGGTAAAAAAAGTAAAGTACCTAGTTATAGTCTACTTTCAGTCCGAATGACCGTTCAGCCGACTGTACATTTACTCCCCTGGTCATTGAGTCATTGGCCTACAATATTGAGCACTGCTAAAATATGGTCTGTAATTGTTTAACAAAATAGTTCATTCAGTATTAAAGGGATATTTCCTGTAGGAGCAGTTTGATCAGGCTGTGCTCAGTTTGCTTATGTAATTATAATAGACCTGACTCTACAGTTTCTACTAATACCAACTAAAATGTGTACATAAACCACTAAAACAATTCATCTAATAAATATTCATTATGTCATTATTTTAACATGAATATTCAACAGGGAAACGGTTAACAGATAACGCATACAGTAAAACCTCTCTATAACGGCCACTCAATTGTGTTAATTAGTTGGTATATAGGGCAGATGGCTGCTTAAAGCAAGGTGAAAGTAAAACATAACGCTCCTATATTACACAAAATACTTGATGTAATTTAGTGACCGTTACAGAGAGGTTTTACTGTACTCAACATGTCTAAGATTCGGATATTGTTACAGGCTACCCAATAGTATGCAGAAACACGACCTGGGTGACAAACAGTTTGGATACTGATAAGACACCGCGTTACTAGTTTACATATCACGATCAAAGTTGTTTGCAATAGCTGTCCTGAGCTACAGATGACGGTGCGTACGCAGATATTAAAATTCGTCATTTCTCTACCAAACCCTACGTTGTGTCCACTCATTAGAATCGTCTCGAAGAGATGATTCATTCTAAAGAGTGATCGCAACAACGAGTTTGGTAGAGAGAAAAAGAAGTTATACTTGAAAATATTTTAATTTACACGTCTTATCTGGAGCCCTGGTTGTCGTGTATGCTGGAGGCTACGTTTGATCTAATCTTAGCATAACAATTTCTCAAATATCATTTATGCAAGGTTTTAACCCTTCTCTTGCTGAATATTGAAATACATGTCTCCTTCTTTACCCATGCCCTGTTGTAGAATTACATATATCTTCACTGTGTACAAGTATTTCGCTCTGCAATCACTGCTGTAGAGTGCACTAGTTGCACAATCAACTTGTAAATAGTGCAGACCCTGATGAGACAGCTCCTGCAGGAGCTGTCTCATCTGGGTCTTCACTATTTACAGGTAGGTATATTGACGTAATAGCAAGCGAAGGGTTAAAGACATTTAAATCACTGTAATCAACGACATCATTCAAACACTAATTGTTGAAAATAATTAAATAAAAATTCATTCATTTATTACAAACTCTTTCGCAAAAAAATTACCACTCACTTTGATAGCATTCTTATTTTGGAAAGGCAATTAGTATTTAGCTTGCTGGGCATACTATTTTTACTCAACTTCTACCCACTGCAGTTTCATATTTTTCATATATTAAGCCACCAGAGTGTCAAACAATTTGGATCCTGATGAATTATTCGACGCCTAATCTGGACCCAAACGTTTGCAAAATTAAGCATGAATCCATGGTAGGCAGACTAAATGTTAATATTCGAAAGTTGTAACTAATTGTTTTAGAAATTTCAGGAAACACCAGTTTAATATGGATTTCAAGAAAAGCTATATTTGATTTAATGGCCCATCTAAATGAGGATTGGTTTGTACCATAAAAGCCCTGCGGGGAAAGTCTTTTGAACGAAACGTTTCCTTAACCCCTTACTCCATGAATATTCATAGAATTGATAATGAAATCATGAATATTGATTAGATTAATTTTTAATGGCACATGGGCAAGGGAGTTTAGACCATGCCAGAAACTGTAGAATCATATATACATTGTGTATCACTTCATGAGCAAACAGAGCGCAGGAAGGCGTATTTATAGAGTAAAGGGTTAAATAATCTGATCCTGACCAAGACCTGAAATGTTTGTTTTTTGCAAACAGCTTGAACCCCGACAGCGAGTGACTAGTTTGCACAGGACCCAAACTGTTTAAAAAAAATCCGAAAATAATAATTAAAAAATAATAGCAAATCAGAGCTCGAACAGACATATCATTTTTACAACTGCGTTAAACCTTTCCCTCCTAGACCATTTTTAGACCCAATCCCTTTGAATAAATCTACCGAAAAGGAGCATTAAATATAGAAAAGGAGAATTTTATAAGTGTGTAGTTTTGAAACCATTGTGATAAATAGAGCATTTGCTCCGAGACGATTCTAAAGAGTGGTCACAGTATAGGGTTTTGTGGAGAAATGACGATTTTAGTAATTGGGTACGCTCCGTTATCTGTAGCTCTGTCGCCGATCCTGCATGTTCTGTGGTAAACATGTTAGTCATTCCACCATAATGTTTACACGAATGATTGTCTATGTTTATTTTAGTTATCATAATGAAGAAAATATTCCAAAAGGGGAATTAATATGATACATAAATGCTTGTATAGCTCTGATCTAATATTGTTCTCTTTGATTTTATGGCTGAATGCACGTAACAAAACTGTGACGAGTATTTCGACATGATAATCTTTGAAAAAAGGCCTTTAGTGGTCGATCAGAGCTTTTCCAGTATTTATGTATTTTAGTTATGTTAATCACTGCTTGTCTGTATCCGTATACAACATAGGAAACTCATAGTCTGAGACATTATATAGCAAACATGTTAAGTACTTTATTCTTAAATTACAACATTCATTATCTCTCTGAAACCTTTTCCAAAATGTCAATACATCTAAATACTCTAGTGATTACACAAACTTGCTACCAGCCTCCTCGTTTTGCAAATGCCAAGATGTTTACTACCATCACAGCAGATTAAAATTTGTATCAGATAGCAATGGTCAAAGCCACATGACATGTCGTATTGACTGCATTATTAAACACGGGATGCTTAATGTTTTACGCTTTGAAATAATTTAACGGTTGATTAAACGGTTGAGAGTAATTAAAGGATTTCTAGGTGGTTTTAAAAATTCGTGAAAAGCGTTTATCATGTATATTTTAACCTAAAGTTTCTATAAAGAGCGCCTTGTGATATGAAATACTGTGGGACAGGCTCTTTTTCTCCTTCTTTGAGAGAAAAGAACAGTTGTTCTCATCGAGTACATGTTTACGATGTCATGTTCATTCTTTTTCATATAAAACAGTTGAACACACGTATTTAGTATCCACTTGTATTTATATTTTCTTCCGATTTATCTTAAAATTAAATATCGGTGTGGAAATGTTTCATGTATTTTTCACGTTCTTTTAAATTATGAAGTCATTTAATTGATGACGTCGCTTGCTTACCTGTCCAGTTTATTTTAAAATCATTTAGTCTTGACATCGTTGTTCATGTTGTGTAGTTGTCTGGAGGGGGAACTTTATTTACATTTTGACTTTGGTGAAGGTGGGATTTAAGTGCGAGGTTTGGTACCCGTAAACCAGGTTTACGCCCTCAGTAGCCATGTTTGTCTACTGACCGTTCCAATGCGGTACTCCTGCTTTCATCCTATGGTCAGCTTTGTTATTAATACGCTTAATGTTTTTCGTCTTGATATGCGTCCCGTTGTGTTTGTCTTGTGGCTGTGCCGTTTCTTGTTTGATGGTGTTTGGTGCGGTGTCTTTTCGTATTTGGCTCTCCCTCTTTGACTGTTTTAACTTGTTTCCATATAAATTGCAAAATTGTATAATCACTTGCATACATTTATTTCAAGAAACATTAATTATTTATATTCTAGGGCTTAATATAAGAATTTACATGTTATATCTATCTAAAAGCATTTTCATATAATATAACTTTTTTACATATATATTCTTTATATAAGGGGGGGGGGCTTAAATGGATCCCCTTATATGCAATTATATGGCTAAAAACTTTAAGAACAATGTGTAAAACTTTCTAAAATAGTGGGTTTACAGGAGTGAGATATATTCTTCCAGTTACGAAATTTCACAGTTTTGCTCATAATGTTTTCATTTTTGACTTTGATGACAACTTTCACAACACAATTATCTGAGAGATACGGACCTTGCTCGATCTGAGAGACACGGACCTTGCCCATTCACTCATTTACTTCATGAATATTCAAATATAAGAAATAATGGAATCATGCATATTTATTAGATGGTATTTCATAATGGTATATGAAAGCAGGCTGATATTGTAAAAACATGTCAATATTATTCCATAGGCAAACAGAGCAGAGTCTGATCAGACGGCGACTCACTACGAGAGCCTCTGATCTGGATGTGTTTTGTTTGCAATAGCGTTACAAGGCGTATTTATGTTTCCTATAGAACTGAACATAGGCTTAATGCTACGGAACAAATCAAATTTATACAATAACGTTAATTAATGGGACACATAGTCTGTTGAGTAAAATATAAGCCTGTATACCAGTTTTTCCTTACTGTGCTGTTGGCACACTACATCACTCTTATGTAGTCTGACAGTAAATGTATTGCATTTCGATACAAGCCAGGTTCCCAATTAAACCTCAGTCACCATAAAGGCTTTTAACTCTTGACTCCATAGATACGTCTTTTTACGCCTTTGCAAATAGCGTGGAACCAGATCAGACGGCTATGAATGAGCCATCTGATCAGTGTCTGCTCTGTTTGCTAATTGAGTAAAGTTGATCATACGGATGTTTCCCGGGTCAGTACTTTTCTTGTTCATATGCCTATCAACATTATACTACAGTAAAACCACTCTTAACCGGCAGTTAAATTTAGTATGAATATCGATCTTGGAGACAGGTGGCAGCTTAATGCAGGGTGAAAGTCATGCAGAAAGCTCCTAGAGGAGCTTTCTGCATGACTTTCACCCTGCATTAAGCAGCCACCTGCCTAAAAGTATCTAAATTATTATCTACTAGAATTCCGGTTAAGAGAGGGTTTACTGTAATTGATATCCCTACGTTTCTTATAGGAATAGTCATGGAGTAAAGGTTTAAACAACATTATTTTTCCGAAGAAAAAAATGGAATACAAATGCACTTACACAATTGACTTCGGTAACAATATTTGCAGACTGCAAATGTTCAGAGTACACAAGGTTAAATAGGCGTCTCTTGTTTAACGAGTTACCTCTATCATAGACACCTTTCAACATTTACACCAAAGATTACCTTCATTATGTAATATTATTACAACGTGTTTAATAATTATATTATCGTTCTTTATCTTTGAATTATAGCCGCAAACCTTGGGGCCTGTAATAATAGTTCTAGACATTGATAGTTTTTTGACATCTATGTATTACTCTGGCGATTTGAATGACATATTCAGCAGCATCGATTTCCTGTAAATACTGTTATTGCTGCATTAGGTCGTACAAAACGTAGACTTAATAAATAAATAAAGATAGTGCCTGCATTCTTGATTTACACGTTATCCGCTTAGTATCAATTCGCTGGTTCTATTTTTGAACTGATTCTTGCTTGTTTACAGACATATTTGTGTTATCAAATATTGTGGTTGATTTAAATCTCCATTGAATCGATGTGATGTAGAGTTTGAAAATACAGTAACAAATGCGCCTGGCAGGATATCATTGCAATGTTCATAAAACAATGAACCCTTTACTTGGTAGAGCGATATTGTGATAACTACATATACTATTGTATACAGTAAAACCTCTCTATAACGGACATTAAATTACATCAAGTATTTTGTGTTAAAGGCAGGTGTCTGCTTAAAGCAAGGTGAAAGAAAAACAGAACGCTCCTAAAGGAGCGTTCTGTTTTACTTTCACCTAGCTTTAAGCAACCACCTGTCCTAAATACCAACTAATTAACACAATTTAGTGGCCGTTATAGAGAGGTTTTACTGTATATTGAATACCGCTAAAACACTGGTATGTGTTTATTTTGTTTTAGTTATTTCTGATTCTGTCTAGCTATTTAAAAGAGTGAAACCGCTCGGATTGCAAGAACTCAGTGTCTCATTGGATCAAAGACGTCTGCCTATGTCATCGAGGTCGCGCTAAGGTGTTTAAGGGTTTATTGTGCGTTGTGTATTTCCACATGCTTTACCATTTACTCCATAAATACGCCTTTTAACTCATTTGCAGACCAAGTATACCCAGATTAGATATAAGCCGTTTGACCAGGGTCTGCTTTATTTGCTTATGGCATTATGTGGCTCTAATTCTACAGCTTTATCAGGGCCAAATGTCCCTTATCTATATGTCATCATATTTCTTACATGAATATTCATGACGCAAAGTGTTAAAGATATAACTTGTTCATATTTTGCTAAGTTTGTGAAACAAAATGACCTTAGAATTGGAATATATGTGACGTAGTATTACTTGGTGCTTAAAGACCATGGGTAGGAATGAGATGTTTGTATCAGAAATGGGAAACATGTGATAGAAAAATGTGACTGCTATGGACACCAACGGAAACGCGGCCGATATTCACCGTAATATGACTTAAAATGAAATGTGTATTGGGCGTAATTAATTCGATGTTCGTATAGATCGAGTCTTTTCCAATATACTCTCTCTTTTACATTTGATTTTCACTTTTGAATAACCAGTGTCAGCCATCGTTACGAACACCTATAAATAGTGATAGTGTTATTCTTAAATTGATTCTGAGTCTATTGATGTTTGGATGTATAAAATTATGTTCGTTAATTTCCGTGGAAGTCGATGAATGTCTCCGTTTCTTAAAAGGTGAGCGGTGTTCAAAGTATAAAGCATTCAAATGTCGTTAACATTAACTGACTATATACTAGCATAAAGGCATATGTGTTGAAATAGTCTGTAAGCATTATTTAATGATATGAATGTGTGTACAAAATGAATTTTTATTGATGTATACGAAAAAAGGCAGCGTGTAATAATAACATTCGCCCTACCTCATTTTTAGAAAAACAAGTTATTTTGTATCTTCTACAACCGCACACTACCACTACCAGATAATTTGAACCCTGGTGAGATTACTCGGCGTCTCATCCTAATCGAAATCATTTGCGTATATCAAAATCAGTCCGTAACAAGATTGTCTCTCTGGCGGAAAATATCGCTTGCAATATTTCCGTTTTAACCATTTAAGTTATAGATACCCCGTAGAGACTGTGTGATCAAGATCTGCTCTGCTTGCTATGCAATTATATAGATCTGGATCAACAGTTTCTGCCATGGCCAAAACTTTCTGTGTTATTGATGCTCTTATAAAACGTAAATCTAAGTGATATTCATTTTGTCATTATTTCTATGAACTAAATGATTAAAACGATCATGTAACGATAGCATGATTTGAACTTATTCTACTATCTACAATGACCAAAGCATGCAGTGAATTTCATGTTAACTGTTCAATATTTTTCTCAGCAGGACTACCAATAGTTCTAATTTAACACACTGGCCGATGCTGTACATTATGGACTCTTGCTATGTGAAATATCCGTGGGACATTTACAAGTATCGCCTATCAGGTAGATCTTGGTATTCTGTATAAAACATCTACATCAATGGACAGTGATCACACGTAATAGTAGATTTCTAATTACAACTTTCTCGGAATACTGAGTTTCTCTTATTTTTCAGTTAACCTTTTGCCTTTGTAGGAAAAAAATAAGTGTTTATGAATAATAATTATATTTTGTATTTATAATGACATATGGTCAAGGGACGTTTTACCAGAAGCTTCAGACTCATATCTGTATTATTTAATAATTAGCAGACCCTGTCAGACTTCTCCTTTGTTTGCAATGGCGAAAAAGGCATATCTATGACATTAAGTGTTAAAGACCATTTTAAAATAAATATATATACATTTGGTTAAAAACTGTTTTTAAGCCGAGATTCCTTTGACAATTATCTATGAATTCGATATCGATGAATACATATTTTTTATTCAAATTTATGAAATCATATATAACATTTAACATATCACATATAGCAGTTGGAAATCACGCTGCCCTCTTTGCATGTACATTGAACTCCTATAAGAAAGGTTTAGTAATCTTTGAAGATTACCTCTTAAATCCGGAAACGGAAGGAGGACGTCGGATATTTGTATTTGTCGGATATCTCGTTTTGGTCGTACCCGTTATTACTTTTCTACATATACTCTGTTTGCAGCTCAATCATAGAGTACACTAGCGATCTGTGGATACATTTGTTTATTTTAAATATGTTTCCGATTTACATACACTTTACCACTGTATTTGCCATCGCGGATGTTCTAGATTAGTCAGAAAGTGGGGGTGGAATACGTGTGAGGTTGGTCGCCCCTAAACTTGTTTAAACCCCAGTGACCTTTGCCACTGAACGTTCCAAGGTGGTACTACTTCCATCTCCCCCTATTATTTGTTTGGTATGTCTTTGTGCGTCTCTTTGTGTCTTTTATATACATGTGCATTTACTGTTTTTCGTCGTGTTGCTGTTCGGGCGGTTATGTGTTTTGTATACGATGTTTCCTGCATGACTCACACATGTACTTTTGGTAATATGAATGCATTTGTGGAATTAGATACTTTGTTCTTATATGGGTAAAGGTGAGTTATTTTTACTGCCGTTCATTGGTGACATAAATCTCCGAAATTCCTTCGTTTAATGAAGTAGATTCGATAAATTGGCATAGTCTATCGTTATGTTTAAATGTCTCTGATGCACAGACATCTTATTTCACCATGTTCATGCTAATTACCTTTATTCAAAATGTTTTACTGTATATTATCAGTTGCTTAGACCCTATATACATCTAAATAGTGAACAACTACCAAACGAACGCGGGTTTCAAGACACGACGCCTCTACATGTAAATATCCACGTTAATATATTGAATATATCATACAATGTAATGTTAGACTATTCCTCTGTGGCATTTTCGAGAAAAGGTTTGCTTTGTCCATACCTGTACTTGCTCAATTTATTAAGCCGTAAAGGCGGTAACAACGGGTTAATATTCCAGGCATGCCGTTCCTGTGCGTCAAGGAACTCCAATAAATATGAGGTACGGTAGCTATTATTTGTCAAGGTCAACATATAATGGTCGATGGTTGTTTACCTGAACATTATCACTGTAGAAATTCACTCCATTAAATTTAGTCCAATGTATTCATTTTTGTATGAATTAATTTCACAATCACAACCACAATTTCATTTTTTTCTTTTCAATGAAATAGTGCCATAATCATCATTATCATCATCATCATTCATCATCATCAACATAAGATCCTCGATTCATTGAACGATCTTTAAATCTGACGAGACTTTCCTCTGGACACTGTCTGAGCAGAATTGACCTTCCATATGCAGTACATTCCTGCATATCGTCGGAAACGTTTTTCCGTTGATCACCACAAGATCACTTGCCTTTATCCCTTTATCTTATAGTTTACTTTAGACTCAACTTCCTTGAATAAAATCCCTGAGAAGGAGCATTTATTACAAAAAGGAAACTTCTGGAATTAAGTAGTTTTGAAACCAATGTGATAAATTGATCAATTGTTCTCATGAAGAAAATGCTCTATTTGTCACAATGGTTTCAAAACCTGACTGTTACAAAGGCGCTAAAGGGGCTCAGTATGAGGGACTGTATTAAGAGTTCCTTGTAAAAGTATCTTATATAGGTTGCATATGACTACACCAAGCTATCTAACATCGCCTGATAGTAACTAGAAGAGGTTAATGTATGCACTCAAGTATGCACTCAAACTCTACACATTTTCATTGGTTTAGTGGTCAGTGAATGGTATGCGGATGCGCTTCATATCGAATATCTGGGTTCGCCTCCATGACTGTACTTGACTTCCTTAATACACATACATTTTACACCAGAGCTACAGATAAAGGTGCATTCCCACATACTAAAATCTTAATTTCTCCATCAAACACTATACTGTGACCACTCTGTAGAATCTGTTCGAGACTATTTTAAAGAGTGGTCACAGTATTGGGTTTGGTGGAGAAATAGAGATGCTATTCCTGCATAATTATATTTAATGTTATGCATCTTATCTGGCCTCTGTATGATTCATACTAATTATTCTATATTTACATATTTGCATAACCTGTGATAAGGTTTTGAGAAAAGTATGACCCTTTTCTGTCACATAACATGCCTTTTTGGAAATGGCAAAGATGGGGGCATACAGCAGAGTAACAGATAATGGTCGTTTTATCATTTTTACGAAATCATTTTGAAGGAAAACGAACTTAAGTTAAAACTCTTTCGTAAAGGAACTAATTGCAAAAGCAGAAAATGAATTACAATCCATTTCGCGGTCGTTTTTCATTTACGGCGCCACAAAAATTGCATACCGGAATTCGGCTACCGTTCTCGAGTTTTAGTACTGACCGATGTCAATATAAAAATACTTCCCTTCCGCTGTTAAAACTTCAAAATGTCGACTGCAAAACGCGGCCGTTTACGAAAAATTGAAACAACGTCCGCACCAAGTATTCATGTATTTTTCAAGTGTCACGAGCCATCGTCAAATGAAGTTGTAGCTACTGTATTTACCGATATATTACCAATAGCTGTGGCAGCATCTGAAGGACCGGAAAAGAACGCTGCAAAGCACCGGGAGGCTTCAGAAAAGCAGATTTCTTCATAGAAAAAAGAAGTTCATTTGCTGCAGGTCGAAGGGTCGGGGTTGAAACTCGTCTACAATACACAACTTGTAAGTCATGCAATGATCATTGCACCATTATGGTAGTTTCTCTTGTGGCATTGTATGATATTTGACCAGTCACCTTAATCACTTTATAAAGTCTTATAGTTATAACCTGAAAACAATACAGCGTGTCTTCCGCTCGCTCAGAACCTATCAACACATTTGAGATCCTACTTTTGACTCGGCACGTGCTTTGTCTTGGCATATTGTTGCGTATTTAATCAATGCTTAAAAACTTTATCCAATCGTGTTAGAATGCAAAATATTTCATTCGTCAATATTAAGCGAGATGGTCGATCATTCTGTAATTTTCGTGGGAAATTTAGTAATCTCAGTATACACTAGAACCCTCTGATGCGACCACTTAAAGAATAACCATAGCTGTCTTTATAAACAGGTGGTTCCTTAATGCAGGACAAAAGTAATGCAGAAATTGAGCTTTCTGCATAACTTTCGTGTCCTGCATTAAGCTACCTGCTGCTTCTGTCACCCATAATTATGCCCCTTTTTGGTGGTCACATTAGAGGGGTTGTACTGTATTTCATTACATTTCTATGACACCAAGACCAAGTCATGCGCAAACAGTTAAAACAAAGTTGTATATCTATTAATATAGTAAAGCAGCAATATGACGCATATTCTGTTATGCTTAACCACATTTAATGTGCAAGTCCTTTTCACACTACATAGCGTGATGCTTTGCGATGGGTTGCCGACGAAAATTAGACGTCCCGGTGGTGATGCAAGCGAGCAAATATAGTATGGCCACACATAGGCGAAACAATACATATGTTTTCGTTCAGTCCAGCTCGATTTGACTATCGGTTCAGAATTAAAGTATAAAACAGTCATAATGTTCATGATTGAACTTATCATTATAGTGGGAAAGATGCCCTCAATGGTATGCATATTAGTGTTATTTTCTAGTAGAATGTGCTCATAAAAATTAGGTCAAATCGGTAGGCACATGATATGTCGAATTGTTACTCTCATTTGCACAATATAACCCTACTTGTGTATGCATGCTACTCATTGTGAATGATGTATCCATATGTAATTACACTAAATATATTCCAATGGTCAAGTATGTCACATCTGGATCTACACGGTATGCATTATTAATCACAAATATCATTGGCAGTGAAAGGGTTAAAGTTATTTCGTTATTTTTCAAAGAGTGGTTTAGCATCATGACAAGAAGAAAGAACTACAATAGAGTATCATAGTTCGAAATTTAACGTATCAGTGTATGTTTCTCATAATTTTTATATTGTTTACTTCATCTTAGTGTTGTTATATGTTCTGGTCATCAGTTTCAGTGTTTTAGTATGAACATTGAATACCGCATAAGTCGGTGCTAGCAAGCGTGAGTAGTGTTGCTCCTTTAATTACTACTCATGAACAAAATCAATAAAACCGAGTCTGCAATTTTCTCTTTTCGCATTGCTACATTTGCTTTCGAAGGATCTTCCTTATTCCGAATTTTTGCAGTTCAGTATAAAGCAGACAGTACCTTTTTTCATTCAAATGACAAAAATCTAAATGATAGATATAATACCGGTTTTTACCGGACTGTCAAATACTCCAAAAATGGCAAATACTTGCACTTACTGGCACATACTCCAGAGAAGGTGGAATTTATATCATTTCTTCGAAGTTTATTGTATTTATAAAGGCTGTTTTAAATTTCTGGTCAGTGGAATATTGATAAGTTTATTTATTGACTTCTGACCATCATTTTGTTGAGGGTTAAAACTGATTCAACCCTGCCAAGGCTTATGTGGATGGCTTATATTTTATCTTGGGTTTCATCTTCTGGTTTACAGAAAAGTCCTGTATCAATAGCTCTAACTTTAAATAATGGAATGATTAAAATATTAAAATCTTCAGTCCAACAGACCAACTCTTTTGTCAGATATTGCAATTTGATTGGTTGAATCGTAATTATTTCCCCTCCAAATTGTATATATTGTGTTTGACTCTTCATGATTCATTGTGAAAAATGAAAAGTGTGTACGTTTTTTATAACAATTACTATAGTGGCCAGTAGAGGTATCAAAACGGTGGTAGTTTGGGGAGCTTACCTGTCGGCCATTTGCAGTGGAATGGGGGGGGGGTTATTGTTTCTCTTGACTAATTTGATACTCAGTTTTCTACAATTAACTGCCAATCTTTGATTTTGCCTACAACTTGGTTCATTCAAAATTCAGCTGAAATTACACCTTTTTATTTTTTTTGTTGTATACACTGCAAATACCAGCGGAAGGACTGGTATGTATAATTAGGGAACTAATAAAGTACATTAAGATGGTTTAAATATGTACTAAGCCCATAGACAATTCCAAAGACCAGTAAATGCCAGTAAACGCCGGAACGGTAAATACTCATAAATGTCGGCATTTTGCCAACCCTGATATAATGGTAATTATTTCTTTAAATCTACAGTTAAAGATAGCATATTCAAACACTAAACTCAATCAAACCCTATATTGTCACAATGTGGGATTTGGGTTTAGAAATAAAAGTAGTTTTTTCTCATATATGTTTTAATCTGAGAACCTTATATATTACAGTAGAACCCCTCTAATGCAACCACTTAATGAATAAACATGTGTGTCTTTATAAGCAGGTGGTAGCTTTTTGCAGGGCAAAAGTAATGCAGAACACTCCTAGAGGAGTTTTTTGCATTACTTTGGCCCTGCAATAAGCTACCACCTGCATCTAGCACCTCTTTTAGGTGGTCGCATTGGCGGGGTTTTACTGTACTCTTAAATGTATTCATCAAGAACGTAGACGTTTGCAATATTACTGCACGAACATTACTTTATACACTTTATCATAATTATGGAATTGAGTTCTGCTGAAAAATAAGGGTTTGGTAACATTAATTGAACTGAAAGTTCGTCCTTATCCCTATTTATAGCTTTATTGATTCCATCAAGTATATTTGTGGAATAGCATTACTGTCGTGGTTCAGTCAATGAATAACTGCAATGCAAATGAAAGATTAATTAAAGTATACCAAGGCCTCCCGTGAATTTACATTGTAGTAATTAATTAAGTTTCTGAACACTTAGTGTGCATGAACTGAGTATATAATACCTATGCAAACAGTATAGACTTGGATCAAAGTGATCCTGAGAGAGCCGTTGTGGTCAGATTCTGCACGGTTTTCATTAAATCATTTTCGTCAGTGATATATTTCGAAACAGCAATTTATTTAATCAATATTCAGTAAGGGGGAGACAGTTTTATTACTCGGTAGATTAAGGGTTAAGTATGCTAACTAAGTGATAATATGTCGCCCACTATGTAAATGTGTTTCCTCGTGGAATTATTATTATCATCGCCATTAGCATCTCATTGATGCCCCTATATTTTTACCGATGACATATGTATCATCTACACAAAGGTCAGTGTTGAAACTTTATGAATTAAGTCTGTTTTTGTGAGAAATTGCAAATACTTCTGTTGTAACCAACCGTTGCGGGCGATAATGTCGACCAAGAACAGAGTGATCTCTAAACCGCTAACATTTCGTTGTCGTGTCGAAACTCGTATATTTAAAACAAATGCTAATTATCAAGTGGTACGTCGAATAACGTAAAAAACAAAAACCATAAACTGTCGTCTGATGGAACCATTGATGTGTTCCATTTGTAACACTTTCCCCGCTGTGAAAAAAAACCATCTGCTTAAATTTGGACCTGGTTCAATTTTGGCCACTTTTAATATCACTTTCAATTGACCGAGTGTCAAGCAGGATAGACCCTGATGAGACGCCGGGTTATCCGGTGTCTCATCTGGACCAAGCTGTTAATGCGAACCAGGTCACGAATGGCGAGATAAGGGATCAATTGAGTATTCGACCATGTTATGATGTAGAGCATATCTAGTTCAGATGACCAAGTTGTAAGTTATGGGACTTTGTACGCTATGTTTATGGAAAATGCTACTTAACCCATTGGTGTCCATTGTCCCTAAAACGGACATAGGAAAACAGTGTAGAGTCAGAACAGAGGGCTCCTAAAACCCACTATTTGCCGAACTAATCGATGACAATGGTTTATACCAGCAAAAAGTTTGTTTGAATAAATGGGTTGAGCCAGATATACGTATTAGCCATGACTACTTATATTAAGGACAATACACCGATTCCTGGTGTAAAAACATATTCATTTGCGTAGCTTGGTAACAGCATTCTACAGTAATCACGAGTGAAATATATTCAGGCGCATGTATTGTACCATAATAATCCCTGATGTATTATTCAGACATGTAGCTTGTTATGACACCCTACAATAATCCATGGTGTAAAATATTCAGAGGCGTAGATTGCTAAAGACACGGTACACAGTAACCCCATGTGTAAAATATTCAGGCGCGTAACTTGCTCAGGACCTTGTACAGTACTCCCTAGTACTATTTACAAGTTGATTGTGCAACCAGTGCACTCCACAGCAGTGATTGCACAGAGAAATACTTGTACACAGTCAAGATATTATTTGTAATTCTACAACAGGGCATGGGTAAAGAAGGAGAAATGTATTTTAAAATTCAGCAAGAGAAGGGTTTGTACCACTACTAAATTATCTATACTTTTGACGTCCTGTCTTACTACGATCAAAGAACATGTTAAACGCTACTGTGATAAAATATATGAAAATTCTGGTATTAATGTTTTTTGGTCCATAAAAAATTCAAATGATGTTTTAACAAAACTTGAAAATGAACAGTATAACATTTCTTTACTGAGCTCTTATGATTTCTCTACACTCTATACTACTCTACCTCACCATCTTATAAAGGATAAACTTATTACATTAATAGAAAAAACCTTTGCCAGAGAAAACAAAATGTTCATTGCTTGTAATGTTCAACGTTCATTCTTTTCGAATTCAGAAGTTGAACATTACACAATGTGGACTTGCCTTGATGTTTGTAGATCTCTTACCTTTCTTTTAGATAATATATTTGTGCGTTATGGGGATACCATATATCGTCAAGTTGTTGGTATACCAATGGGTACAAATTGTGCCCCTCTTGTTGCAGATTTGTTTTTGTATTGCTACGAGAGGGATTTTATGCTTAGCTTAAAACCTGATACACAGACCGATATTGTTAATGCTTTTAATAAAACTTCAAGGTATTTAGACGATATTTTGAATTTAGATAATCCTTATTTTGATGCTATGGTTTCTTCAATCTACCCAAAAGAACTGTCTTTAAACAAAGCTAATCAATCTGACATTAATGCTTCATTTTTAGATTTGAATCTTTCAATTACAAATGATAAAGTTTCGTCCAAAGTATACGATAAAAGAGAAGATTTTAATTTTAAAATTGTTAATTATCCTTTTCTAGATGAGGATGTGCCACGTTCTACATCTTATGGGGTTTATATTTCTCAACTTATTAGGTTTGCCCGAGCCTGTTCTTTGCTTGAAGATTTTAACAGACGTAATTTAGTTATAACTGATAAACTTCTTAAGCAAGGTTACAGATATCACAAACTTCGGAAAACCTTTTCTAAATTTTATTATCGAAATTTACCTCTCATTAGTAAATATAATTGCAATCTACGGACGTTACTGCGACAAGGCATTTCTCAACCAGAATTTTATGGGGATGTTATCTACAAACTTAGGAAAATTCGGGGTCATATCCATTTTCATGATTTGTTTATTAAACGCATTAAAACATTTAAAAAGAAAGGTTATGATCCTATTATATTGCAACACACTGCATGTTTGGTTATCGACCCTTTTACAGTCGGTAGCTACGCTTCCCTCTTTGCTTGCGCGATGACAGGCCGAGGGTAGTACTCTATGATGGTATACTCTTAAACTTGGATACAGGAGGAGCTTACCAGACTCATGTATTACTTTTTCCCTGTCGTGCCCTTAACGGCTTACCTGCAGGTGCTCTGACTTCAGCAAAGTCATTGAGTACATATTTGACGGATTGTCACAGTTATTATGCTATGTTTTACATGTTGTCCTGTGTTCACCGTCGTCTATGTTGTGGGTAAGTCCAGCGGGGATACCTTTATTTACAATATTTGTAAAGCTAGGGTGACTTTGAGAGAAGTGTGAGGTTAGGACGTCCGTAAACCGGTTTAAACCCCCAGTGGTGTTTTTGCTGCTGACCGTGCCAAGGCGGTACTCTCTTTGTCACCCTTCCTTTTGTTTGCCTTGCGTCTTTGTGCTTGTTGTTTGTTCATGTTGTGGAACGTTTGTCCCTGTTTCTTGTGTGTATTTTGGTGTTTTCTGTGTTCATTTCGTGTGTGTGTGTGTGTGTGCGTTTGGGTGTGTGGTTGTGTGTGTGTGTGTCATGCTGTCTATCGGTGTTTTGGTGGTGGTTGCGTCTTGCATGTGTCTTTGCCTGCTTGACTTTACTACTTTTCCATTAAGAATAATCCCCAAACTGCTTCAACATGACACTTCTACGGTATACAATTGTGTCCAAGGAACATCTTAATAAATCGGTTGCCTTTGGTCCACGCTACCTCAACTCACACAGGTACGAATGTATGAGCATTTGTTTTATCTCATCTGGATCCAAACTGTTGCCTTTGACATCGAAAGAGTCGGACAATATACGGTTTCAATGAAACGATATTTAGTATTAATTTAATTTTTGTTTCAAAAACATAGTAACAGTAACAAACAGTTTGGATCCTGATGAGACGCCGAGTTACTCGGCGTCTCATCTGGATCCAAACTGTTTGCAAAGGTAATCACAGATCCGGCATTGGCAGCGAAAGGGTTAATGTTATGTTGCACTGATCAAATTAAACGACACAAAAGCAATCAAATGATAATATCCTTAACATTTGGCTTCAACATCGGATTTTTTTTTTAATTAAAACAAAAGAAGAAACGATTTATCATCCATATAATTAGTGAATTTATAGGCAATTGTAAAATGCCCGAGTGACCTTTCCAGAATCATTTGAGACAGACTATGATGGTTTCAAACACTTATATGCATGTTTTATGACGCACAATATTTTGGACCGAAATGGAATTGCATATTTCACTAAAAAAGAATTCCGATCATATTTTATTTTATTGTGGAGGACATATTGCAAAAGTCTCCAGTACTATTAGTGAACTTAATAACCATATGATTATTAACCCTTAGCCTGCTATAAAATCGATATCTGCTTCAATTCCTATCTGTTACAATGTTCATGACTCGATCATACCCATGAGAAACTACTGAACGATTGTCAAACTGATTGGATCCTGATCAGACGCCGAGTTACTTTCAGTCGAATCTGCTTTCCAAAATGTTGGCTAATGCGAGACAGCTTCCTACGCCTTTGCAAACAGAGAAGGCCCAGTACAAACGGTTCCTATAGTAGGTGTCTGGTCAGGGTCTGCTATAAAATAATATAGATCTAACTCTACAGTTTCTGCCATTGCCAACATTTCCCGTTGTCAAATGCCATATTAAAAAACTAATGTATGTCCATGATCTCATCATTTCTTACATGGCGTAAAGAGTTGATTCACTGGTGCCATGTTATCACAGTAGAACCCGTCTATAGCAATCATAAAATTAATAGATATGTGGGTCTAATAGAGCAGGTGGTTGCATTAAGCTACAACATGATCATATAAATCTAGAAGAAGACTTCATTTGAGCGGCCGATACAGAACGGTTAACTGTACATCAAACACTTTATACTTACAGTAAAACCTCTCTATAACGGCCATTCAATTGCGTTAATTAGTTGGTATTTAGTTCAGGTATCTGCTTAAAGCAATGTGAAAGTAAAACAGGACGCTCCTTTAGGAGCGTTCTGTTTTACTTTTACCTTGCTTTAAGCAACCACATGCCTTTAATTCAAAATACTTGATGTAATTTAGAGGCCGTTATCGAGAGGTTTTACTGTACATGTATTTAGTTTACTTACCTTATCGAAGGCTTTTGCGAAATCTAAGATTGCCATATCAATTTGTTGTCCTTGGTTCAAGGATTTCGTGATGTCATCTGTAGTTAGAAGCAATTGCGTCTCACAGGATCTATTTGATATAAAGCCGTGTTGGTTTTGATGAAGTATATTATTATGGTCTAGATGCCTCATTATCTGTGAAACTATATACTATATGTTCCGTGATCTTCGAGACTACCGCTGTGAGGCTGATCGGGCGATAGTTAGAGGGTTTTGTTCTATCCCCTTTCTTGAAGATGGGTACTATATTGGCAAGTTTCCAGTCTAGTGGTACCTCATGGGTGTCCAGTGACTGTTGGAACAAACTCTGCAGAATTGGAGCGATTATGCTTTCCGTTTCTTTCAAGGCGTTGATTGGCATTTTGTCGGGACCACTGGCCTTCTTAACATTCATTCTTAGGCACGTTATTGATGTCTTCATTATTGAATACTGAGCAGAATTGGTCGTTGAGCATCTCTGCTTTATCTTTAGCCGATTCAGCAACTTGACCATTACTTTTCAAGGTTCCAAAACTTATACTGTTCTGTTTTCGGGATTTTATATATTTCCAGAATGTCTTTGAGGCTCGGTCATTGTCCGGCTCTACTAAATTGTTGATGTATGCGTAATACGAAGTGTAAAGTTCATTCCT
This sequence comes from Azorinus chamasolen, assembly GCA_963576725.1. Classification (NCBI taxonomy): domain Eukaryota; kingdom Metazoa; phylum Mollusca; class Bivalvia; order Cardiida; family Solecurtidae; genus Azorinus; species Azorinus chamasolen. The sequence goes on from OY755236.1 coordinate 47,246,918, forward strand.
GATTGTCTTGCGGTAGTTCTTAAACGCTGTCATGTCAGTCTCGTTTTTCGAGTTCCTTGCTTTATTGTATAGCCTTTGTTTTTTCCTGACCATTCGTTTTATTTTCTTTGTCATCCATGGTACGTCAGTCTTGCCCCTCAATGTTTTTGTAGGAATATGTTTGCTCATGGAAGAAAATAGCGTGTCCTTAAAGTCAGTCCAGTTTTGCTGTACTGAGTTGGCCGGAACCATCGTTTTGTCTGATATAAATATATGTAAACATAAACTAACCAGCCTAAAGGAGATGGTAATCGCGTGTCTTACGCCAATGTTCAATTTTCCGTACACAACTGTCTTATGTGAACTTTCACAGTAACAATCGAACTATTTTATGTTTATCACTGCGAAAAGCAATGCCTGCTCAAATTTGGAGCTGGACTACTTCCACTTTTAATCAAATATCATACACAAACTTTGAAGAAACTATTTTTATCATCTAATTTATCATAACATTGTGTACAGTATGTTTGAGTGAAGTGCAGATCTATACAATATTTTTCATATCCTTGTGGTTAATATCAACACCATACTATACACTGTCTGTTTCATATATGAAAAGGAGACCCAAAAATGATAAAAAGAATCTTTTGAGAAAAAAAAAACGAAATTGAGCAATTTCAATTGGTTGTTAATACAGAGAATTGTCTCCAGTTTCCTTTATGAATTTCTTATGTAACTTTCGATAAGCTAATTAATCTGCATTTCTATCTCTATTTTTTTCTTTAAAGTAGTGTTTATAATGATTAAAGTTGGGTATTTCTTGTTGGCATTTGCATTTGAATATGATGTATTTGGCTAAAGAAACTATTTAGCAGGTGTCAAACAGTTGGGATCCTGATTAGATATCGAACTCAGAAATGGCAGGTAACTATGACAAAAGAATTGAAAAGACGCTTCATCGTTGCAGTGATTAATGTTTGAAATAGGATATCTTGTTGGGATGAACAGTTTATACTTTACGAGAAATCGTGTCATTGGAAAGTACCTCTGTTAATACATATCACACAAGTAAACAGAAACGAGAATATGGACATAACAGTCAGCAGAATTAAAGCCATTCAGCCCTGAATATCAAAGTGGAATAGTTCACCTGTACCTAACTGTGGTTTTCAATGAGATGAGAAGTTTAAATTTGCTAGAGGATTTTGAATGACAAAGAATGCAGACCCAGTTTACACAGTTTACAAATGAAAGTGCAATTGCGTCAGGGTTGAAATGGTTAATGCTAAAATAACACAGCAGGGTCAATATACAGAAATCCAAAGTAATAGTGTTTAGGAAAATGATAAGGTTAAAGACATTTGAAGCATGGACAAAAGCTGGTCAACGGCTGGCAATAGTAAACGATGTTAGATGTTAATTATCTTGACATTTTGTTAAATTACACAGAGTTCTTTCAACTTCAATAAAGACAACTTGGCAGGCAAAGCTAATTGTATCATCCACTAATGTTTATAAGTTCGGCATGCGTTCAATTGAGTTTGTTACCAGATTGATTTGTTTGTTAGATACAGATCAAACAATGCATATAGCGTTTGGAATGCATAATACAACATAACCTATCCCAATCGGTCATTTATGTATTGAACACAGGAGTATTAAAAACAGGTTGTTGCCAAATGCAGGGGAAAAGGTTAAGTAGAGTTTAGAAAATATTTACATAAACTCGTTTAAGTAAGACCTGTCTTAAGCGGCCATCAAAAAGAGGTCTAATTATGGGTCTTTAAGACAGGTAGTAGCTTAATGCAGGTCAGAAGTAATGCAGATAGCTCCTATGGGAACTTTCTGCATTACTTTTGACCTGCATCAAACAACCACCTGCTTTTTAAGAATGCTATGTTCAATTAATGAATGGCCACTACTGTATAAAGAGGATCTTACATCAGTGTTTATTACAAATTGTTTTTATGAAATCAGATTACTTTAATAGTACGGCACGAGCTTTAGTGGGTGTAATATTCAGTATAGTAAACGAGTTTCATGAAAACAATTTGTAATGAACGCAGGTGTAAAATTCTTTTTATCACATAACCCTTAAAACGTGCCATAGAAAGTGAAACACATTATACCTGACGGCTGTTTCTGTCATTGTTTACAGCGGAGTACAGCCGGATTCCAACTGCTCATTAGCATAAAAAATGCACTTGTTCATTTCCGCGATTTACGGCACTATTTCATTCATTCATTTCACTAAATTGTTATATTTATATTTAAGTTTTGATGAGGTCTACTCAAATTATTTGAATTCCTTCTCTGAACCGCTGAGTCCTAAGTGCCCCAAACTCTGGTGTCATGGTAACTCTTCCTCGTAACAAACCTTTGGGGCTATTTAAATGCTTGCATCAATGTTTGTCTTGTAGTGACAGCGATTTTGTCCAGCTTTACAAACATCATAGCTAGATAGTGAGAAACTGTTTCACACCTTTGAATAACAAGAAATGTGTACGTATGTATTTTCATGCCTATATCTTTGTTTTATGCTATAAATTAAACATGTCTTAAGCGACCATTAGAATGGAATCTAATTTTGGACATTTGGGGCAGGTGGTCATCCTACAGCAACCTTTTGCATTACTTTGTATTTTCATTACGCCACGCCACGCTATTCAAGACCCTCATGCTCAATTAATAGTTAATGATCGCCTTAGACAGGTTTAACTGCACATTGATTTCTTTACTTTCACTCACGTGCTGTGCTTATTTTGTATGTTGTTATTTTGTATATTGGTCATAGGCCCGGGGTCGACATAAACACTCGGTTCAATTGAATTGAGTAATATCCAGACATGAATATAGCTTACGTTTCAAATGATATTGATAAAGCCTATTCAGAGGTTTTCCCCAGTAGTCGAGGGGAAATTGCACTGTGAGCTACCGCGCCTGGAAGACTCATGTGGATCACGGTGTCAAGTAGACCCAGCGGAATAGGGACACTGTGGTGGAGCGATGCTCACCCCTCCTTGTCGAACTCAGTCCATAGTACTAAAACCGCTTGTTTATATTGTAGAATCCATGCAATGAGTCATTATCGATGACTCAGTGGTCGAGTGGACTAAGGCGTTAGGAATTAGTGTTCAAGTTTACTCTTTGTATGACCAGGCGTGGATTCGAAATCCACCTATTAGCAAAACAAAAATTCTCTTTTTTTCTTTTCTCGTATTTGTATAATTCTTTTGGTTATTTTTTCCGTTATTCGATCAACATATTTACAGAAAATTGAAGTACTAGGCAGTGGCGCTTGATAGCCATCGTCTTCGTTCTATTTATAGTGCACATACTATTTGATATGCACAATAGTTATTTATAGAAACCTATTTACAATCCGATGCCAAAACATTGTCAAACGGCCCCTGTATATAGCAAGTGTTCGATAAAAAAAACCCTGCTGCATGCCTCTCCTTGGCTTCCTTTTAGAAGGAAGCCAACTTGTTCTTTGTTTAATTACGCTTGGCAGAACTAGTGAACACCGCTCTTCAAAAGATAAACAGATTCCAGCATAATACCAGCTGCAACGGTCATAAAGAGGAAAGACGCAGGATATGATGGTAAACAAATCACATGTGTAACAGAGCACTGACCCCTCTTGTGACTGCCGCGACACATTGAATTAAGACTAATTGCATGAAAAATTGAACATTCTAATTAGTATTATTATCGGTTTTTAAGATCCGTTACAGCTTAATGAAAGGTGGGGGTTATGCAGAAAGTTACCCTGGCAGCCGCATGCCTTCAAACCTCTCATTCGTCTTTCCTAAAAATGAAATTAGCAAGATTTTACAGAATTTCGGAAATGCCTGAAATGAACGAAAGTGATTATTAACAAGTGCGCTCTACAAGACAACCAGTACCGATTGTTCCACCCTTGGCTAGTCGTTTTGCTAAAGGAACCCTCTCATCAGGGTCTACACTGTTTTTGATATCCCTAACATTTTCACGATAAGCTTGGCCTTTTGAATTTTGAAACAGTCTATTTGAGAAGTCAGCGTTGTAAGGGTTAAACCCCTTATCCTGGTCATACTCTGACCCCGATGTGTAAAAAATTGATTGGGTCTGAGATCAATGATATATTTGAGAATGATCTCAGACTCAGAAGTTGTATGACCTTAGGCCATGGCTACTGATCTGGAGCTAGTTTCATCCACTTCGGATTTCAATCTTCGTGCATTCAAGTTTGTTTGTTTTGAAATGCTGACTGAGTGACCCTCAGATTTTATTCCAATTAGACATCGATTACTTTCTGCATTAAATTTTGATTTTTCATACCTCAGCCAACTGAGTTCTTCTTTGTTGTTTGTTTCAGTAGTTTCCATTATCTTAATCCTTTACTCCATAAGTATGCTTTACTACGCCTTTGCAAACACAGTAGACCCAGATCAGACGGTCCCTGAAAGAACCGTCTGATCAGGGTCTGCTCTTTTTGCTTATAAAATTATAGTATATATGACAACATGGTTTCTACCAATATGAAAGCATCCTATAGACTTGTGCCATTACAAAAATAAGCTAATAAATATTCATGATTTAATCATTTCTTACATGAGAATTACCCGTTGTGAAAAAGAATGTCTGCTCAAAGTTGGACCCGATGCAAGTTTGGGTACTTCCGATTTACCTAGTGTCAAACAGCGGACACTGAGATGATGGGTGCCTTATTTGGGTCTAAATTGTGAAAATGCGAGTCATGTCATGAGTAGAGGGGATGAGAGTTTTTATATAACAATGACATTTCGTCATTTTATTTTAGTCCATGCACTGTTTGTATTGTTTGTTATATATATGTTCTGCGCATTATTGGAATATGGACAATTCTAGAATTGCCCTGCGCATTTTAGGAATTCCAATAATGGCGGACAGTATTGGAATTCCTAAAACGCGCAGGGCGATTCTAGAATGGTCCGTGCGCGTTTTTGGAATGGTGGACAAAGTTGGAATTTTCCATTTACATACATTTATAGATTATCAATTATAGTCTATTTTATTCACCACCTATATGAATTGTATAGGCGTAGAAATGCGTATTTATGGAATAAAGGGTTAATATCTTTATCATGTCATAAGCAAACAGAGCAGCCATTGGGAAGACTGCTCCTACGAGAGCAGTCTGATCTGGGTCTACTCTGCTTGCAAATGCATGAAAAAATACGGTCATATGAGGGGAAAATAAAACATGGTTCAGTAAGACGCACTGTCGTATCACGATGATACGCTCTATCAATACCATAAATAATAAGGTAATAATGACCACAAAACAATCCATTTTGAGAAAAACAAAGACTAAGTGTACCCGCATCAAATTCTCTTTTTTCTCGCCGAACAATAGTAGATCATAACAACAATGCTAATGTAAGTTTGCCTTGCGCGATTCTAGAATCGCGCAGGGCAATTCTGGAATGGTCCGCTATTATTGGAATTCCTAAAACGCGCAGGGCAATTCTAGAATTGTCCGTATTCCAATATTGCGCAGAACATATATATTACCCCTCTAATGCGACCACTTAAAGAATAACCATAACTGTCTTTATAAGCAGGTAGTTGCTTAATGCAGGACGAAAGTTATGTAGAAAGCTCCTTTCTGCATAATTTTCGTCCTGCATTAAGCTACCACCTGTCTCTGCCAGACAGAATTATGCCCCTTTTTGGTGGTCGCATTAGAGGGGTTTTACTGTATATCGCGTATTCTCGTTTAGACTGTACATAAAGCTCTGACTGACAACGTGACGGCTGATCCGGGTCGCCATTGTCTTTATTGTTAAACCCTTTACTCATTTAATAGTCATGACGTCATCATGCCTATTTTTTGGCTTCAATTTTATTCGGATCTCAGCAATTCATTTTGCATTAGACCATTATAAAAATACATGTGAAATATGCCAAATTTAAACATAATTATTAAATAACTAAGTAATTACAAAGCAGCAACTGTATCCAGGGTAGTTATGCAAATGCATACACGTCTAATACATTTACCTGTCTTTATCAAATATTTCTTGTTTGATGTCGACATATAAAGATTTAATTTGTTAATAGTTGGCCATTGATTGTTTCCAAAGTACTTTCTATGGATTTCTTTGTGTTTAGGGCAACACAGTAACAACAATACTGTCATTACAAAGTTTACAGAATCTTTCTATTCCCTATCAAACGGACATATTCTATCTTAATGGCATGGGAACTTAGTCTAAAACGAGTGAATATCTGGCTCAATTCGTCATTCAAAATCTTATTCAATTATTCGTCAAATTTTAATATGTTCAGGACGTAATAATGCTACCATGAACATATTTTTTCTTACCATGGCAGAAACTGTAGAGTAATGCCTAAATTGATTCATGCGCAAACAGAGCAGATCCCGATCAGACAAGAGCTGTCTGATCTTGGACTAATCTTTTTTCAAACGTACAGAAGGGCGTCTCTATCAGGTTATGGGTTAAAGAGGAGATTTCGTACTTGGGAACTGATTTACAAGATTGCCATTACTGAAAGCATATAACAGTCAAAGAGACGAATCGAATGAGATGTCACAACTAATTAATCGGAGGACGGAAAGGGCACATGTTTCATCTTTTCTTTTTATCTGAAAACCCTTAATTAGTATCAGTGTACTTGTATGACGCGCACGACTGAAGATTGGGTTAGTTATCTGGCATTTCACCGACGAATTATATATACAGTAAAACCTGTCTTAAGCGACCATCAAGACGAGGTCTTATGGGACTGTGGCACAGGTGGTAGCTTAATACAGGTCAAAAGGAATGCAGACAGCTCCTATAGGAGATTTCTGCATTACTTTTGACCTGCATTAAGCAACCACCTGTTTTTTAAGATTCCTGTGTCCAATTAAGACAGGTTCTACTGCACTACCTCTACTCATACTGATACTGTACATATATGTATTTGCAAATATTATAGATCCACACGAGTCAGCTCCCAGACAAACCGTCTTACATAGGTCTGCACCATTTGCCGTGATAATTCAGTGACTAGTTGTGAGCAACCTTTAGAATGATTCACCTAATTAATATTTATAGTAGATAAGCATTTGAATATTCAGAATGATAAATGTTAAAATAATTCTTATATATAATTCATTGTAGAATTAATCTTGGCGTGTAAATTCAATGGCATTGTTCTAACAAAAACATTGCTATGCTGATCATGAAGGTGTACAATAACCCTTTAAACCGGGTGTTCAAATGTATCAATATCGGTCTTTAACCCATTACCTCATAGGCTATTTTTAAATACAAACTCTTTGAATAAATCTACCGAAAATGAGAATTAACTAGAGAAATGGAAAATGTTAGAATTGTGTAGGATAAATAGAGCATTTGCTCCTATAGGAGCAAATGGTCTATTTATCATAATGGTTTCATAAAGTGACATTTACAGAGTCGTCAAAAGTCGTCAAAGGGAAAGGGTTAAGACAGATGAAATTGACAAGAGTTTAATCCGGTATCACTTTTACAGCAAGCGAAGGATTAAAGTTAAAAATTCGTTGGACTGTTCACTTTTTATACGGTGTAAGTTACGCTGTACAAATACCAAAATATATGAGCCAGGCAATGACATATCTGACACTTCGTCTTGCCAGGGTACCCTATCATATCATAAAATTAGAAAGCAATTTATAACAAAATCGATCGCAAAGCACTTAATGTCAATTTTTCTCAAATGTATCAGCTGAAGATATATCTCTTTCAAGCACCGTTATTTTTTCATCTTTTATTTTTAATGGCGCATGGGACATTGTATTTCCAAACAGTTTCTTGAATACGATCCATCGTACGTAGATATGATACCTCTCAACTCTGAAGTAACCGTCTGATTCTTTTGTTACTTTCAAAAGCAAAAACACTACATTTGGCCAAGGCACAAATTATTTAATTTGCAGACATTCACAACAAATCTGCTCAGATGTCATACTGGAACTATCCACTTCCAAGAGTTACACTCAAAGTAAATATCCAAACCTGAACAGTTACTGTTGGCCAAAACTCCAATTTAGTTAATTTGCAGCCTCAATTATTATACTAGAGCTGGTATTTGCCATGGGCTGTGTCGAAAGTAGATATCGCCTATACAATCAATTAAGTGATTCAACTGAATATAGTTTTTTTATTTTCTAACGTGTACTAGTGTCCCTTTACATGAACATATAGGGAATGAGTGTAGAACCAGATCAGACACTGCGACACTAAAAAGGTCATATACACATATACGACACACATACAGATAAAAATGTCCTTGCATACTAAACACAGATAACATAGCTGTCAAGTTATGGTAAACTACTATGTGTTTTTAAATGAAATTTGAAAGCAAAGTATTTAATCAAGAGGTTTACTCTTTAATTAGCTTCCAGTGCATGCTTCTCCAGTGCATTCATTCATCTAAGTATTGTAGACTGAAATCATTATATAAGATACAGTAAAACCCTCAAATGCGACCACTTAATGAATAAACATAGTTGTCTTTATAAGCAGGTGGTTGCTTAATGCAGGATGAAAGTAATGCTTTCTGCATAACTTCCATCCTGCATTAAGCTACAACCTGCCTCCGCCACCCAGAATTATGCCCCTTTTTGGTGGTCGCTTTAGAGGGGTTCTACTGTATATAAGTTTATTCCCGTCTAAACCCTATGTCTGCTACGAGCCACCTGACTGCCATTTGTTAACAGATTGGATTCTGATCAAACTTGGCGTCTCATCAGGATCATCCAAGCTGTTTTACACTCGGTCACTAGTTTCTTACAATTTTGAATGGTACAAATTTCAACAGAATTTCAGCAAACAATATATATGTGTGTGTGTTCAGCAGGCTAAGGGTTCACACTTTGAGAAGCCAAAATGGTTCAATTAGGTCAATGAATTGCAACACATTTTAACATGTAGCAATCTTGAAGCAGATAGAAGTATTTATGTAAAAGCTAGTTATTTTAATATACGGGTTGATATGATAAGCAGAAACCGGAAATTCTTTATTAATTCACGATGGAAGTTACTCAAACAATTCTTAATTGCACAGTTTGTTACTAATATGCTGAATTGGGCACTGTTTAACCTTACTTTATAAATATTCAAATATGCCGTAGATGCATGGGATCCGAACAGTAAGTACATATCTATGTCACATGTCAAATGTTGCTGAAATCTCTTTAATCAAATCTGATAGGTTTCCTGTGTTTCCCGTAATGCAGGATGTAGCCTTCAAGGAAGTACATTACTCTAAAAGAACTTCACGCAACATTGTGTGATGTACCTTTAGGGCAAAGAACCAATCCGTCAAGATTTAACGAGTTGGTCACGAAGATATAAACGACCTTGATAGAACAGAACATAATATTTTATAAGAAGTAAACTTACAAAGTTTCTAGTCTGTACAGAAAACATAGTACGAAAAACTTCATAAGTCAAGTAGACAATATCTACTTGCAAAAGAATGACGTCTGCTGCATTGCTATTTTATTAGAAATTTAAGCATTTTGACTTAAATACATTTATAGACTGTTCCTTGCCAGTTCCCTAACACTTATCCCGGTAACCCCCGCCTGACTCGCATTGCAAACAGCTTGGGTCCAGATGAGACGCCGAGTAACTCGGCGTCTCATCAGGATCCAGACTGTTTGACACTTGGTCAATAGTTCCTCAAAAGCGTTTTAAAATGATTATTCAAAAGCTTGTTAAAATAGAAGTAGTCAAAACTGCAACATATCCAAATAATTGAACAGACAATTATTTTCAGAGCGCGATAAGGTTTAATCTACTTTAGACAAATATAATGCTGTAACACGGGAACATGACACTTTGAGAAAAAATCATTTGTCACCACGAACTATTTACTTTGTGGCATTGTGTACGAATTCACAAGAGAACCAAACTATCGAATTAGGTCATACTGAGTCGTTTCCTAAATAAGATTTATCTATCAGCTCTGTGGATGCTATGGTGAGATTAGCCAATGGTCGTGTTTGTGGTATTTTACCAAGTAATCCAATAACCCACATTGTAACGTCCAAAGTAGTTTTAAGGTTACTATAGTTATCTGATCATCGCTTACTTGACATTCATTTTGTTTCGTACATTACTTCACCCTTTCTTCCGTGAATATTTATGCTTGAAATAATGACATCATGAATATATGATATTAATACGATATACTATAATGTCATATGAGAACAGGAATATCTGGCCATGACAGAAACTGATAAATCATATCTATATCATGGCATAAGCAAACAGAGCAGATCATGATCAGACGGCTCCTATAAGAGCCATCTAATATGGATCTACTCTGTTTGCAAGGGCGTAGAAATGTATTAAATAAATGGCTAGTTCCCTAAGTACCCACTATCTCCTCTCGTCTAGTTTCTAAAGCTCAATTAATCCGTTTAGCACCATTTTGATAACTACATTAAAACCCCGCTAATGCGACCACCTAAAAGAGGTATACTTCTGGGTGCTAGATGCAGGTGGTAGCTTAATGCAGTACAAAAGTAATGCAGAAAGCTCCTAGGGGAGCTTTCTGCATTACTTTTGTCCTGCATTAAGCAACCACCTGCTTATAAAGATACCCACGTGTATTCATTAAGTGGTCGCATTAGAGGGGTTTTACTGTATATATTAGACTGACAGAGCGGCAAATAATGTAGACCCTGATCAAACTGTTCCTTCAAGGGCAGCTTAATCTCGGTCTGCATTAATTGTCAACATGTTCTGTTCGGATGCTTAGGGTATTTTGACAACACAACAAACAGATTCTGGTATAGATTTCCAAGAAAATAAATAGACAACAGATAGGACGATACGATATATACGCCAGACAACATCGCTCCAGGTTTTTAACAAGTGCTGTATTGCATTGTTAACCGAAGGAACATCGAATATTTAGCAAAAGAACACGTGCTGAAACTGTAACCATACCGCTGATATACCAGAGATAGTGACTGACAACTTCTTTCAAATAAAATTCTTTAGAATTTAATGCCAGGCAGAAAGACAATGTCTAAATGCAGTTATAAAACAGCATATGCGTTGTACCACCAGTGGTATATTAGCATCATTGAAGATACAGTCGATGCTGCCAGTCCATACAAATGTAAAAACTACAGACACTATTTATTTGATTGCCGGTTTTGTTATTCAGTCGGATTGGTCTCGATATTCATTTCTATCTTTTGTTTTGTTTGGCATTCTGAAAAACATAGACTTTTGCAGCTTAAATGTAGAACGTCTGAAAATAACGCGGTTTGTATTTGTAAATATATCTCATAACTATTGCAATATAGTTTTAGATTATGTTAGGAAGATTCCATTGTATATCTTATATGGTAAAACGCATAAGTGAATCAATTATAACGGCTCACATCGCCACTTGTAAATCCATGCTCAAGAATCAAGATTATTGAAATAATACGGAGACAATCGGAACACCCCAGGGAACGAATCGATTGTTAATTGGAGAGACCCTCAGGTCTCTCCATAGTGTTGGAATTGGATGTCGGCGTATTCTGGAATGGTTTACAATTTATCTCAAGGAGTTTTGAATTGGGATAGTACCGCCGTCTTCCGGACGGGACGAATTGTGGCTATTCGTATGCGCTAGTTTTGGTTATATAAAAAATACGCAGTCAAACTATCACTAACCAAACGTGATTGAATTTGAACAATAGAATCAGTTGAATCCAGATTGTCGATATTTTAATTCAAATAGACATGATTGTTTTATCCCAGAACAAAGTGCAATCATTTTTGCATTCCGTATAAAATTCGAGTAACGGTCGGCTCAGTTTCTATTGTTAGATTGACCTCAATGGAGCTGAACATATTATTTAGGTCTATGCCATTTCCAGCCCCTTTAAGAGCTTCTTAATCTAATTAGCATGCGAGTAGAATGGAAACATGTACTTTTTATCTTTAAACTTTACTTTCCGACTTGATTCTTATTAAACCTCGTTTCTCCAGCGGTGGATTAAGTTACGTATTTGTGCTTGTGGTTTTGTTCATGTGTGAAGTGTTTGTCTCTAGTTCTTGTGTGTTTGTTGGTGTTTTCTGTATTCATCTCGTATGTGAGTGTGCGTTTGGGTGTACGGTTGTGTGTGTGTGTGTGTCATGCTATCTATCGGTGTTTTGATAGTGGTTGCCTCTTGTATGTAGCTTTGCCTGCTGGACTTTACTACTTTTCCATTAATAAAAGTGATAAATCATTGATGTTTACCGTCGGTGGCGCAGTTGCCGAGCGGTCTTAGCCGTTGGAGAAAAAGCTCTTTAGTTTACGTTTTGTATGACCTGGCGTGGGTTCGAATCCAACTATACCCCCCCCCCCCCCCCACAAAAAAAAAATCTCTTTTCTTTTCTTTTTTCTTATTTGTATAATTCTATTGGTGATTTTTCCGTTATTCCATCAAATATGCATATTTACAGAAAATTGAAATACATGTACTTACATTGTTAAGGATCATTATGCCTAAGAAACGGCTAGTATTATCACTAACCTAATCAACCTTCTTGATACTACCGGAAGAAACCTAATAGGAGGATCTAGCTCACTTGGAAGTGCTTGCTAGATACATAAACCAATGTTGTGACTGGTGTGTCCATGTGCCTTAGATCTTCACGAGGAAGCAAGATGAATAAAATATATTGTTGTTTATATGTGATTTACCAATATGTGCCTAGGATATGATACATATGATTTAGTTTCATGTCAATTATGTTAATCATAAATGTTTTAGTATGCATTCATTTGTAACCCGAGAGGGTCCATGGTTGGTAAATAAAACCTAATATATATTATATTATATTCTAAGAAACCTCAGTTTATCCGCACCCCTTTATTACGTCACTAGAGAAGCTTGCTGACTGGATAAATTCCAATTCAAAGAATACTACATGTACTTGCAACGATTAAAGCATTATATATCTCCTAAGCAGTGGCGCTTGATATTCATCGTCTTCGTTCTATTTATAACGCACGTACTACTTGATATGCACAATAGTTATTTATAGAAACCTATTTACGACCCGGTGCCAAAACCTTGTCAAACGGTCCCTGTATATAGCAAATGTTCGATAAAAAAAACTGCTGCAGGTCTCTCCTTGGCTTCCTTTTAGAAGGAAGCCAACTTGTCCTTTCCATGTTCCGTATTCATGTTAGTAATAATGACAACATGGATATTTATTAGCTTAATTTTTATAATGTAAGCTTTTCAAAGGAAAGGTGTGCTTTGACAAAATTGTAGAGTCAGATCTATATCATGTTAAAAGTAAACAGAACAGACCCTGATCAGACGACTCCTATAGGAGCCGTCTGAGCTGGGTCTATTCTGTTTACAAATGCGTCAAAAGGCGTTTATATGAGGGAAAGGCTTAAATAGCTACGGAGCATAAACGCACACAAATATTGCCTAAAGCGAGGTCCAATAACATTGACTTTAACCCGTATACTGTTGCAAACAAATACAGTAAAACCTCTCTTAACCGGAATTCTAGTAGAGAATAATTTAGATAGTGTATGCAGGTGACTGCTTAATGCAGGGTGAAAGTCATGCAGAAAGCTCCTAGAGGAGCTTTCTGCATGACTTTCACCCTGTATTAAGCTGTCACCTGTCTCCAAGACCGATATTTATACTAAATTTAACGTCCGGTTAAGACAGGTTTTACTGTATAATGCGTGCTTATACTCTTATATTATGCAATTATTACGTACTGTCGATTCGCTCATCTTTCAAGAGTGTCAAAAATATCTTCCAATGAGTCACATAGTTACTCTAGATCCAAGCTGTTTGCAAATGTTAGCCAGTTGGGCTTAGCATGAAAAGGATTGATGAAAAAATCAGTAGTATTTGTAGATTGCTTTTCAATATCACAATCGATTATGAACATAAAGGTACTTCTATAATTGCGCAAAAATGCGTCACTAGGAGATAATGTGTTAATATCCATGATGTCATTATTTCTCATATGCATATATGAATACGAAATTGCAAGGATCTCCTGAATCATTCCATTTATATATGTGTAATTTACATCTTCCTATAAAATATTTACTAACAGAATGTGTTAAAACAATATTATCTCTTGAACTGTTTTGTCAATCAGAACAGTATATAAAATATTCATGCTTTAAGAAAGAGTCAATATGTTAAATTCCATTTCAGTTAAGAATGACACAAGTGCGTAGACTGTCAGGCGGCAATAACTGATATTGGTTGTTATTACACGGTATCGGTTGATTCTTATTGTCGTTAATCTTCCAAATGCAGTACATTGTCTTTAGGTTGCCATTAACAATTTTCAACACAGGGCAGTGTGATCTATTTCTATCGATATAGATTTCACACCTTCAGTCATGTTTTTACTTTTTTGTTAAAAAGAAACACAAATAAAAACCACAATATATAATAATAAAATACAATACACAATAGTAGAAAAAGAAAAGACGTTATAAAAGGCCTCACTGAAAAGTTTCGTATTACAGAAAACGGATGGGTTGGAACTCGAGAAGCACCGAATCATAATAAATGAAGTGCCTATCCTCCCCGCGCACTCACACGCAAACACATGCGCGCACGGACACACATACATTACCACAACTCCCAATACCACCGATGCAAACATAACAATAAGGTGAATACAGTGGTACCGCCTTCATTACCACTGCGGGTTAAATCATGGTTACACCTATTCCACACTTATCCCATCTTCACCCAATCAGACGAACAGTGCAAATAGATATAATTCCCCTAACGACTGTTCCATAACATAAACCCCGTTTTATACAACAGTATAAATGCATGTAAACCGAGGAACATATATAGAAAGAGTATTCGTTAAACACACGAACTGCAACTATACTACGAGATAGCAGCATGAGCCTTCAGCGAACAAACATTGCAACTCCGATAACCTCCCTACACGCAAGAGGAAACGCGCGTGGTGATCTAATGTGGACAGAGAGCATGTTATTGCATAGCAATATCATTGCATTATATTTCCAGGACTTTTGTGGTGCGATTACTGAACAGACTTTCCAACTATCTGACGAAGTTTATAAATCACCTCGCCAAAACATTCCGGATGTAAAATGCCTTGTTAAATTACATTTGCATTTGCTAATGAATAAAGGATTTCGATAAATGCAGTTAGAGAATGCTTCACGAAATGTATCATACATGCATACATGCTTAGGAAGTTTTTCAGTAATAATACAATTGCAAAATTTTGAAACCCTCACCAGAGGAACAGGTCCTAGCAAAACTCCGTATGATATATCACAATGAACATCTCCATTTAGATGGGGGTAATCAACAACATCAAAATCAAAGTCATCCTGTTTGTCAAATACTTTTACAATTTTGAGGAGATAAGTCCATTATAAATAGACAGAAAGGTGAAGAAATGTTTGATTTATTTATTTCATTTAGTTGTAATTGACATCAACACAAAAGTAAGACTGTAGCAAGTGGTTCTCAGTTTGTTCCTTTAACTTCCAGTTAAGCACTAGCTGTCAGTCAACTAATTTCAGTCAACTAGCTCAACTAATTTAGAACTGAACATTCCTAAATTACAGAGTATATGAGAATTAAAAAGTGATGTTAATAGCTTGTTTTTTGTTTCGGTCTAATTCGGTCATGAGCTATGTCACATGGGTGTTTTTAATCTGTTACCTAAATCCCTTGTGGTAGGTCGGCGGTTCTACCCAGATGTTATTCTGTGCACCAAACAGGGCAATCTGCTGTGTGCACAGAAGAACCTCTGGGGTCTTCCTCCAATAGTAATTAGCTGGGCGTCGTGGTATGACTGAAATACTGTTAAAGCGACGTAAACCCGATAAAAACCAAAACAAAACAAAACCTAAAGCCCTATGTTGTGGTCACTCTGTAATAGTCAAGACATGGTGTTTAGTGTAGATTTTGATGAGTTAGTCTTAAAAAGGGGGTCAATTTATGCATTCTATTTATGCCTCAGGATAACCTTATTTTCGTGTAACATATTACAGTTTCACAGTTTACAATAAATGAGTTTTTCACAGACTTTCCCCGAATTGTTGAAACATACAACATTTAACAATTAAACTATAACGAACATATATTCAATAAGCTAAGGTAGAGAAAACTCCTAGAACCAGTTTATGACTGCTGGAATTAAGGTAACCTTTAAGAGTTCTAGTTTTATAGGATATATAATAATAACTTGCGACAAACCTGCTGGGTCCGTTTGTTCTTAATCGAAGTTAACCGTAATATTCGATTAAAGATTTGCCTGATATGCCGTATGCAGAACAACGAGAAGACAACCAAGTACTTAGATAAATGTCGAATTGATATGTAAAATGCTGAATTACTATTAACGCTTTGATACTTGAAAAGATGTAGTGTTGGAAAGTGCAAAATATGCCATCAGCACAGTATGTGCTGTGGTGTTCGCTATCAGTAAAATGGAAACGCATTGATTGCTCAAAACAATCTCAGTAACGATGCGACATTACACTGTTTGTCCAGTTGCTTCATAGCAACAGGTGTTTGTTAAATGTCATATTGTACCGGTTTACCTATATATTGTAACATGGATTTTCAATTAGAATGAATATTCAATACAGTAAAACCCCTCTAAACCGGAATTCTAGAAGAGAAGAATTTAGCTACTTTTAGGCAGGTGGCTGCTTAATGCAGGGTGAAAGTCGTGCAGAAAGCTCCTAGAGGAGCTTTCTGTATGACTTTCACCCTGCATTAAGCTGCCACCTGTCTCTAAAGCCGATATTTATACCAAAATTAACGTCCGGTTTAGAGAGGTTTCACTGTATTTCCCTTATGATCGAATGATTTCAAGTTTTGACATTATAAATATAATAACTCCGAAATACTTGTTTTCATAGAAAGGCAATGGTAATAAACACTGATTTACTGTTTATGCATTACAGGTGATAATAATGATAATGATACATTTGGCCACTAATCTCGGCAAAACAGTGTCGGAGTGGTGCAACTTGTACTTTTGAACATAAGCATTGTGTTGCTATTCCTTAGGTCGGTCATATTGTGTATTTAACCCTTTACTCCATGAATATTCGTGGAATATTAATTAAATTAATTGTTATAATAGCCAAAGAACTACATGAGCACCAACAGTCGGCATATCGAAAGCATCATTCAACAGAGACTGCTCTCCTTAAAGTTCAAAACGACATCCTTCAATCCCTAGACAAAATCTAAATATAATTCTGGTCATGCTTGACTTATCGGTTGCATTTGACACTATCGATCATGAAACTTTGCTAAATGGCCTGGAAAAAGATTTCAGAATCATTGGGAAAACCCTTAAGTGGATAACCTCCTACCTGAATGACCGCTATCAAATAGTCTCAGTAGATGGAGAACTGTCCACCCCAGTTAACATGAAATATAGCGTGTCACAGGGACCGGTCCTAGGACCAAAGCACAACATCATGTACACAGATGCACCAGAACATGCTGAAGCTCATTACTGACAAAACTGAGGTCATCCCGTTTCATACAAAACAACACAAAATAACCTGCTGAGAGGAATGTGCAAGTAGGACCCTCTTTTGTATAAAGAATCTCGGTGCATGGCTCGATTCACAAATGGATATGACATCACATGTTAGTTCCGTGTGTAGGTCTAGTTATGCACAGCTCTGACACAAATAGGCCATATAAGAAAGTACCTCTCACCTGAGGCTACCAAGACGTTGGTGAACTCCCTTGTTACATCAAAAATAGACTGCTGCAATTCAATGTTGCATAGAATTTCAAACAACTCACTGTGAAAATTTCAAAGAGTGCAAAACATAGCAGCCCGCATCATAACCAGAACTCCTCGATATAATCACATCACGCCGGTTTTTAAGGAACTTTACTGGCTTCCGGTTCAACATCGGATTGAACTTACGTATAAATATGGAAAAATAGTCAAACAGGGAGAGCCACATGCGAAAATTTTAATGACACCTTACCAAACACCATCAAACGGTATAGCCACAAGACAAAACATAACGGGACGAATATCAAGACGAACAACATTAAGCATTAAGCATATTAAACAACAAAGTTGACCATAGGTTGAAAGCAGGAGTACCGCCTTGGAACGGTCAGTAGCCAAAAACGACTACTGGGGGCTTAAACCTGGTTTATGGGTACCCAACCTCGCTCTTATCCATACACAATGAATCTCCCAAGCACATTGTCAACATGCTTGACGTGTACAAGCCGCGCAGAGAGTAGATCATTGTCGTTGGTTGTTCCAAAAGGTCGTATGGTAAAACACGGTGATGCAGCTCCAACACTTTGGAATGCTCTACTGTCAGGCATTAGAGACGCAAGGTCACTGACATGTTTCAAAATGTGTCTGAAAACGCATTTCTTCAACATTTATTACTAGGACAGTTTAGGAAACAATATGTTGCATATCTTTCATTGATCGGATAGATGCGGTTCCTTCCGGTTAGTGATTTCATATCTACTATATATCTATTTATATCTTTCATTAACCGGATAGATAAGCATGCGGTTCCTTCCGGTTAGTGAATTCATATTTATTGTATATCTATTGCATATTTTCCATTGACCGGATAGGCCACCATTCGGTTCCTTCCGGTTAGTGATTTCATATATATTGTACATCTTTTGCTTATTTTTAATTGACGGGATAGACAATCATGCAGTTCCTTCCGGCTAGTGATTTTATATCTATTGTATATCTTTCATTGCCTGGATATATAATCATGCAGTTCGTTCCGGTTAGTGATTTCATTCATGTGAAGCGCTTTTGAACGCACATTTCCTGTGTGAAAAGAGTGCTATATAAATGTGGTATAATAATGATAATATTTCATAAACAAACAGAGCAGACCCTGATCAGACGGTTCCTATAGGAGTCGTCTGATCTGGATCTACTCTATTTACAAAGACGTAGAAATGCTAATTTATGGAGTAAAATGTTAGTTAAGAATTAAAATGGAGAATGCAGTGCACATAATCTGTTCTATGTCATATTTACACGCTTTTGTTCAGCTGAAACACATCGACGCGCATGCATCTTATTTTCAAGCGCGCGGACGAACAGAGAAGAAACGTCTTTATGAGAAGCAAATTATGGTCAGCTTGCATCTGTTTATTCAAGAACACTTGCTTTATGGTGATTCTCTTTCTATAAAGACAAACAATAAATGCATAGCGTCGTGACTACATATATTTAATATGCCACCGAGAATCGTTTCAATCTTTGCGTAATTATTAGTCTGATGTCTAGGTCCGATACATTCTCAATTATTCCTTTTCACTGCCAACGGCTAAACTGCGATTACCTTTGCAAACAGTGTCGATCCAGATGAGACGCCTAATAACCTCGCGTCTTAACAATATCCAAACTGTTTGATACTCTGAGTGCGGTTCTTGAAAGAAAATAGAAGAAACATTTAACTCATTCTCCCCTAGACTATTTTTAGACCCAAACTCTTTGAATAAATCTACCGAAAAAGAGCATTAACTATGGAAAGGAAATTTTTAGAATTGTGTAGTTTTGAAACCATTGTGATAAATAGAGCATTTGCTCCTATGGAGCAAATGCTCTATTTATCACAATGGTTTCACAAAATAAAGTTTACATAGGCGCAATAAGGCGTCAGTAGGAGAGAATGAGTTAAAATAAAACAAAAATTGTAGTAGACGGCAAACTTGTAGACGACATTAAGTGGCAGCAAAATATTAAGGAAATTGTGTATTCCTTCACATCACTGACAAAAATTAGCAAATACAGTAGAACCTGTCTTAAGCGGCCAGTCATTTATTGAACATAGGAGTATTAAAATAGCAGGTGGTTGCTTAATGCTGGGTAAAAGTATTACTTTTGTCCTGCATTAAACTACCATCTGCCTTACAGATACATAATTAGCCCTCTTATTGATAGCCGCTTTAGACAGGTTCTACTGTATTATGTAAATTTGTCTAATCTATACCGTGCTACAGGCTCATTGGTGACAACGTATATTAACAGTTTGGGGTAACGAGTAAGTCAAAAATCCGTATTAGCAACCCTTCTAAAGTCACTATCTAAATTAGGTTTAAGTCTGCGTCTTAAATGCTGATGATAGCTCCCGTAGGAGCTTTCTGTCTTCCTTTTACCCTGCATTAAGTAACCGCTTGTTCTTATAAGTATCCACATTAAATGGTTGCTATAAATAGCTGTATTGTGCTAGACTTTTTCTACAAATCAGTTTAATCCTATAGAAGCCGTCTTTATGGAAGCCGTCAGATCAGTAGAGGATTAAGGTAAATTTGGAGGGAGAAAAACTGCAAAGAAAAAGATTCATATGCATACTTCGTTTAAATACGGTTTACGGTGATTAGATACAGTAAATCGTCTCTAATGCGACCAACGCAAAGAAGTATAAATGTGGGCCTTAAATGCAGGTGGTAGCTTAATGCAGGTCGAAAGTTAAGCAGAAGGCATCCTTGGGAGATTTCTGCATTGCTTTCGCACTGCATTAAGCAATCACATGTTTTACAATCACCTATTGTTATCTATAAAGTGATGTCATTAAAGCTATTCTAATGTACCATTATAATGGTCTGTCTTTGTATTTCGAAAACGAAGAAAGGTCTAAAGTTTTCATGTCGGTCGTATTCCAACAAGACACTTACTTTCTTGATTAAATGAGAAAGGCCTAGACAATGGTAGCCGAATCAGTCTGACATTGACAGACACACAACAATAAATCTTAACCCTTAGTAAAAACACAATGTCTGCTCAAAGTTCGGTTCAATCAACCTTTTGAGTAAGTATTGGCCGATTGTCAAACAGCTTGGATCCAGATGAGACACCTTGTTACACGGCTTCTCATCTGGGTCTAAAATGTCTGCAAATGCCAATAGCGGGATAAATATAAAAGCACATAGTCACTGTCATTTCTATATAGAAACATAGGTGACTATTGATGATCGTGAATGTGTTTTTCAAATGTTATACATAACACTTGAGTATAACATTATACAGTAAAAACTCTATACTTCGAAATTTTAGTAATGAATAGTTGGTGCCTTTATAGGAATGTGGCTGCTTAATGCAAGATGAAAGTCGTGCTTGACTTTCACCCTGCATTAAGCTACCACCTGTCTTAAATATGAACAATGTTACGTATTTACGTATTGAATGTTCGAATAATCAAGTTTATACTGTATATCTTCAAAACTTTTCGTGACCGTCACCTTTAGTATGCCTGCTCAAACGGGACCTGTCATGTGCTCCTGGTGAGAGATCGAGTAAAACAACAGTAACCATGGTTATGGCATCATTAGAACAGTCTATAACACCTCTATAATGTAGTGCACTGCATTCTTGGTGGTCGACCCATTTACAGTTGGGTATTGTGCTTCCCTCTTTGCTTGCGCCACGCCAGTAAAGACGTAATGCTCTATATGAAGGCGTCATCTTAAGTAGAATAGAAGTCACGAAGGATATTTGGAAATGGTACACGACGGTACACAGCAACACCAGGAGCACAAATGAAATATGCGCTGACACATGACCTTCATGGAACTACTGTAAAACCTCTCTATAACGGCCACTAAATTACATAGTAGTTTGTGTTAGAGATAGGTGGCTGCTTAAAGCAAGGTGAAAGTAAAACAGAACGATCCTATAGGAGCGTTCTGTTTTACTTTCACCTTGCTTTAAGCAGCCATCTGTCCTAGATACCAACTAATTAACACAATTTAGTGGTCGTTATAGAGAGGATTTAATGTACTAACGCCACATATGGAGAGAGAAAAAGCTGGATGTTTGTATTTTAACATTTCTGTCATACCCCAAATGATTTCTCCACAATTGCTCTTGTTTCTAGCCAGTCACCGTGTACATGTTATCGATGTACTTTTTAATATAAACAGTTATATCTTAAGAATCCTCTAGCATTTATTTCATTTCCTTATTTTAACAATGTCGGTGTAGAAATGGTTGGTGCATACTACCTCACTTACTTTATGGCATTACTAGTTTTACAGGTTTCACAGTGTATTTGAATATTATTTTGTTTTGGCATCCTAACTTTGTTGTGGAGTTATCTGGAGGGTGGGGGTACTTAATATCTTGACTTGGGTGAAGGTGGGATAAGCGCTAAGTATGATACCCTCAAACCTGGTTTAAATCCGCAGTGGCATTTGTAGCTACCGGTTATTCCAAGACGGCACCCCTGCTTTCGACCTATGGTCTACTTTGTCTGTATATGATAAGTGTTTTATGCCTTTATGTGCGTATCGTCACGTTTTGTCTTGTAATTGTGTCTGTTTCCAGTTTCATGATCTATGTGTACCGTGCTCTTCTGTGTGTGACACACATTGTAAGACCATTTATGCTTAAGGCTTCCAGTTAACCCTTCCAGTTAACTGTCAGAAGCATTTCGAAACAGAAGTTGTATAGATCTACTGGCATTTATTTGTAAATATGTTTATCGTAAAAACATTTACACTATACTATGAGATATATAACTTAAGTCTTCTTCGGTATGTACCCAGTATATATAACATCAATAATTTATTTGAGAAAATAGTGATAGGCCCTACTTTCCACGAAGGGGGTTGTTTTTGCAATTAACTGTAACATTGACTGAGGCCGTGCTAGCTTTTGGAGACAATAATAAATAGTCTGAAAGGGATGTTAAGTCTATGCGTATTTCCATAAACTTTGGCCACTAAAATGTTCCATCTAATTATTATTCATGATGACATAATTTCTTACATAAATGTTCTTCATTTAAAGCAGCCTGTACATAATCAACCGTTTTTTATATCCAGTAGTTGTCTGTACTCTTGAAAAACGTTTTTAGATACATCAGCTTTGTTGTATAAAACAAATATTTTAAATATAAACCTTAAAGTAAGGGAACCGTGTGTATGACATTTGCAAACAATGTAGACCCAGATCATAAAAATGTTTTTTCTCCAGTGATACATTTTGATGAAATATCTTGTTTAATCATTATTCAGAAGGGGATTAATTTTCAGCAGGTATAGGGTTAAAGAAACAATTACTACATGTGTGTCTGGTTATCTGCCTTCATAGACATTGGAGGAATATCGTCTGTCTAGACAACATACTGACATCGTTTCAATCAGGCTTAAGACAGACGGGTCAACATCTCACCGCTTGCGTAAACGTGCAATATTGACATTGCACTGTACAGATTTCTGTGATCGACAGCACAATTTCTAAAATGCTTCAATCAGAAGTAACTGGAGTTCGTAATGTTATGCATGCGATAGATATAGACTCGAACGTGCTTTAGTAAATATAATAAATATGTGTACTAGATATTCCAGCGAATGTTTAATTACATGTATATTATAGTAATTAATAAGCGGTAACACGGCTGTTGAATAGCTTTTGTTGTACCTTTTCATAAGATTTATTTATTAATTCTTAAAATTTATGTTAAGCTACATAATACAGTAAAATCTCTCTATAACGGTCACTGAAATACATCAAGTATTTTGTGTAAAAGGCAGGTGGCTGCTTAAAGCAAGGTGAAAGTAAAACAGAACGCTCATATAGGAGCGTTCTGTTTTACTTTCACCTTGCTTTAAGCAGCCACCTGTCCTAAATAGCAACTAATTAACACAATTAAGTGGCCGTTATAGAGAGGTTTTACTGTATATGTGTGAGTATCAATCGGTGGTTTAACCATTACCCCACTGTGAACAGTAATATATGCTCAAACTTTGGATCTGTTCAAATTGGACTAGTTCCGGTTCAGTCTGTTAATAGTTAACACATTTCCCCCTAGTGACGCATTTTGACGCTTCTGTAAAAGTCACATTTTGAAACCAGTGTTATAAATAGAGCATTTGCTCCATAGGAGCAAATGCTCTATTTATCACAATGGTTTCAAAACTTCACAATTCTAAAAAAAATCCTTTTCTCTGGTAAGTGCTCCTTTTCGGTAGATTTATTCAGAGTTTGGGTCTGAAAATGTTCGCGGAGGGAATGGCTTAAAGCCTCTTAAATTCCACCATACTAGTACATACTTTATTTTCAACATGCATTGTTCAAAATATAAGTCCTCTACCTCATGAATATACATGTACGATATCATGCATAATGCATGTTGATACAGTAGAACCTGTCCTACGCGGTCATTCATTTACATAGGAGTCTTAAAAACAGGTGATAGCTTAATCCAAGGCAAAATGAAGAAATGCAGAAAACTCCTTTTAAATTAGGAACTTTCTTGATTACTTTTGACCTGCATTAAGTTACCACCTGCCTAACAGAACCATAATTATGCCTCTTTTTGATGGCCGCTTTAGACGGGTTCTATTGTAAACTAACTCTTTATGACCGCATTTTGAACAAAATATTGTTTTACGATGGCAGAAAATGTAGAATCGAATTTTTATATATTCTTAAGCAAATAGAGCAGACAATGATCAGACGGCTTCTGCAGGACCATTCTGACCTGGTTCCCTATTATTGCTTAGATGCCAAAAGTCGTCTCTATGAGGGAAAGCGTTGAATTAAACTATCTACCTATGAAGAACATTGCCGATCGGGGAAGAGAATACATATGGCACATCTATCATATATGAGTAAAAGAGAATTAATGCGTTTATCGTGTTCAATAATTGTCTACTTATAATTGATGTGAGACTGTTAACACATTGCCTGTACAGAACCCCTCTAATGCGACCACTTAATGAATAAACATACAAAAGTGTGTTAGTGTTGTTTTCTGTCAGTAGAAAATCAACAAGATACTAATTAAACGAGAGAATTTTCAAAAAACGCGTTTTCATTCCAATTTGTATACATTTTTGTATATATTTGCCTAACACAAAATTCTGTAACCCTTTCAACACTGAATTATCAAAATGGAATAGTCCATATGTGTTTAACTGTGGAGTCCACTTAGTATTAAATGCTTCAATTTGCCAGAGGAATTTGAATGACAACCAGTACAGACCTTGATCAAGGGCTCATATAAGAACCCTCTTATCTGGGTCTACGCTGTTTGTAAATGACTGTGCAGGAGCGTCCGGGATTGAAAGGGTTAAACATCATTCATAATAGAATTCTTTCAAACAACTTAGAAACTTGGAATACAATGATGATTACTTGGTATTCTGCAAACTTGAATTCCATCGACATACTCTTATACATCGATAAGCGCTTCTACAAAAAAGACAAAATTGGGTCGAGTAAACACCATTTGCCCTGGTTTTACAGATGCTTTTATACGTCAAATGAAATGTGTAATACGAGGACGGTTATTGTATGTCTATCTAATGCATCTAACACCTCTCTAATGTTCACAGCCATTTACCTCAGCCGATATCTGTGACATTTGTTTGAATAAACCTCAATGGGGTCATCACCAGTCTGATATTTGCATAAACTTTTCTGCTGGTTGGAAAATAACTGCTTTGAATGGTACATCATAATACCAATGATCTTCATGTTTGATTTGGACAGAGATGACTACATTAACAAGTTCATGTAAAGACTTTGTCAACATTATTAAGATTAAGTGCCACCTTTGTGTTACGAATTCCGTGTTGCAGGGCTGTGAGATGCAACAAGATATGATTTGGTTGAGAGATAAGATAATTAATAGGTGTGTACATCCTGTATAGAGTCCTGTGTCGCCTTTATAATTCACACTCATGTTGTTACCTTGGTTGATACAAATTAAGAAGTTTACCGATTAAGGAGCAATACAACATACAGTTTTAAAACAATTAAAACTGAGAAGGCGTCCAGAAGTTTTGATAAGGCGGTTGTCCACACAAGGTGTTTGTTCATACAGCTCTATAATTCACGAATAAGGCAAACTATAGTAATACAACTACAGACACGATTGTATTCACATCTTTAAATGTTTGGATGTCTGAACGTTCGATGCGAAAATATAATTGGCAAAATTGTACAAAAAAGTCTTATCTTAGGAATTAATGCCATACAGATGATACTAAATTCTCAGTGCAAACTCGTTAACGCTTAAACAACTTTAACCCATTCCCTCATATTGACGACTTTTGACGAGTCCTTAAAAGTCACTTTGAGAAACCATTGTGATAAATAGAGCATTTGCTTCCATGGTAGCAAATGCTCTATTTATCACAATGGTTTCAAAACTACACAATTCTAAAATGTTCCTTTTCTTTAGTAAATGCTCCTTTTGGGTAGATTTATTCAAAGAGGTAGGATCTAAAAACAGCCTTTGAAGTAATGGGTTAAAAGAATAGTGTACACTCAAATTTGGATCTTATACAATGTTGACTACTTCCGATTCGACGAAACATTTGTGAAACTATAGACTGGGTGACAAACAGGTTGGATCCTGATGAAACGACGAGATACTAGGGACCTTGTCTTTATCCAATCTGTTTGCAAATACGAATCAGGGTCCATGTTTATAAAACTTTTAGTTGATTCTGAGTTCGTTCTCAAGTTTTTGATTGGTCAGATTTGGCTCAAATCTGACCAATAAAAAGCTTGAGAACTCAAATCTGACCAATGAAAAGCTTGAGAACGAACTCAGACTCAACTAAAAAGTTGTATAAGCATGGACCAGGTCGCGGATAGCAGGAGAAGGATGAATGGTGTTCATTAGATAAAACACGTTAAGATTAAACCTGACGATACATTATATATCTCTTTCCAAGTACTGGATTGTAAAATACACACGCTACAACAATACAGGCATAAAACAGTGTAGTTTCACTCTCAATTGGTGTCCTTATTTAGGAATATATTCAGTATTCTACAATTTCTACGCAAAAGATGACCAATTTAGGGTTTATTTTCAGACAGGTGGTAGCTTAACCCTTTCAATGCTGATTTTTTAAATATTCCAAAGTTAAAATAGGTCAAGCTCACCATGACTATTCGGGATTTTGGTTTAAAAAATGGAATAACGACAGACAATGCAGACTCTGGTGAGAGGGATCCTCTTTAAGCTTTCTAATTTGGGTCTACACTGTTTGAAAAAGGCATTGGTGACTCGTTTTCCGCACTGAAAGCTTCAATGCAAGACGAAAGTTTTGAAGTTTCCTACGGTAATTTTGTTTTATATTAACTCACTCTCTCCTAGGCTATTTTTCGACCCAACCTCTTTGAATATATCTACCGAAAAGGAGCATTAACTAGAGGAAATAAAAACTTTTAGAATTTTGTAGTTTGAAACCATTGTGATAAATAGAGCACTTGCTCCTATAGGAGCAAATGCTTTATTTATCACAATGGTTTCATAAAGTGACTTTTATAGATGCGCAAAAATGCGTCACTAGGGGATAATGTATTAAGCAACCACACTTATGAACCCTTTGTTTATTCGCGAAGTGTTTTATGAATATTTCATGTTATGTTTACAATGGCAACGTTTATTAATTCGTAAATAATTAACACATGTACAGAATGATACACAAAGACTGTTAACCAAAGTCACATCACCAGAAAGTGATATTTACTGCCAAAGATTTAACCCCTAAAGAGCAAAAACATCACGCAATGTTGAACATTTTAAATTGTCGAACAGAAAAGAATAACAATTTGTTTTTGTTTTTATTTCTTTTGAGTTTCAATTACAAGCTCACGAAAGGCCATTAACAACCACAAGACAGCTCTGATTGCATAGCTCTGTGAGACGACACTTTTATGGATCTTTGTTAGGTACTTCAACCTGTTTGCATGTGTGAAACATAGTGTGCTGATAAAACCGTGAAAGACAAATGACTGAAACTCTTACACTGTTCAAATTTGCATACTTTGAGAAACTATTGACCCCGTTTTAAACAGTTTGGATTCTGCGGAGACTCTGTGGCTCATGTTTATCAAAGCTGTTTGCCAATGCGAGTCAGGATGTGGTAAGGGGAGAGTAGTTAAAACCGATCTGCGGTAATTATTTACTCACTTCCCATTTGCTCAAGTCAACGACTATCTGCATGTCAAACAGCTTGGATCCTGGTGAGACTCGGTGTCTCATCTGGATCCAAGTTGCTTGTAAGAAGGAGTCATGTCGCGGGCAGCCGGAGAAAGGGTAAGCACGCATATCCTTCTTCTGTCTCTAACAGAGCATGCGCCTCTCAAATCCAGTAAAATAAGTGATATCAACCAATTACCTCACAGGCTATTTAAGACTTAAACTCTTTGAATAAATATACTGAAAAATGGGCATTTACTAGAGGAAAGGAAACAAATAGAATTGTATTGTTTTGAAACCAGTGTGATTAGTAGATCATGTGTTCATATTCATAGTGTAAAGAGTTATATGGGGTTACCATATATAACAGGAGACACAGCGACGGTCTGTGGGGAAAGCGGATACATGTAGTAAGTTATAGCAGTAATCAAACATTATTTATGTTTGATGCTAGTGTTGTCACAGAGCAATAGAGAACTAACCATACATAAATTGAGTGATTAATGAAGACTAAGCCCACCTCGCGCTGTAAAAACATATCTACTCAACTTTGGAGATCGGTGCGAGTTTGACTACTTTCGATTGGATCAGACTTATGAGAAAATATTGAGTAAGTGTCGTGAAACAATCTTCAGAGAACCCATTGATCAAGTTTCAAACAGCTTGGATCCTGATGAGACACCGAGTTACTCGGCGCTACCAAGCTAAACGTGACTAAAGTCGCGAAAGAGGGTTATAGAGTAAAACTGTAAAATAGTATACTCGAACGAGTTAAATCCTTAAATCAAAACAATCTGTTGTTTTTGTTTGAGTGTTCTATTTTTCTTAAATAAAATAGTCGCTTTTAAAAATGAATGCGGAAGTTTTCAAACAATAATTTCTAAAATGCTTCTTCTTCTCACTGCCTGAACAAAAGCGCGCGAATAGTTAATGCTTCAAAGTAAATAGATTATAATACAACCAAACTTGTTTTATCCTAATGACAAAAAGAACGGCATTAACATGTTTGCGACTTTACTCGCATTAAGAGAAGACTCCGAGTAACTGGGCGTCTCGTCAGGATCCAAGCTGTTTGACACTCGGTCAGTAGTTGACACTCGGTCAGTAGTTTCTCAAAAGCTTGATCGAATCAGAAATACATGTAGTAAAAACTGCACCAGATCAAAATTTGAGCAAACTTTATTTTTCGCTGCGGGATAATGCTTAACATGAATAAATTATAATACAATAAAACCTCTCTATAACAACCACTTAATTGTGTTTAGTTGGTATTTAGGACAGGTACCTGCTTAAAGCAAGTTGAAAGTAAAACAGAACGCTCCTATAGGAGTATATATTTTATGCAATTTAGTGGTCGTTATAGAGAGGTTTTACTGTACGTTTCTGTAGAATGATGGTGTGTGACACTTTTGGGTGTAAACTTCGAAAACAAATAACTATAGAATATGTGAATGAAATACATAATTATTTGTTTGATGAACGTTACCTCTCATTGGACACATCAATACTATTGTGGATATAAATAACGTTTGCTTCAAAACTAAATCCTCAATTTCTTGCGGAAAGGTTCTTGTCTCGATACACGTTCGAAATATGTCCCTCTTGGCTTTTTATGTTTTTTATTCTTCTCTCATGACATTGAACCAATTTGTCACTGGGATATAAGAAATCTACTTGCCCTTACCTCGCTGTTCTCATCCTGACTGGTATAAGCAAACTGCTTTGATATAGACGAGATGCCGAGTAACTCGGCATATCACCAGGACCGAGCTATTTGACACTGGGTCAATAGTTTTTCAAAAGCTTGGTCGAATTGGAGGAAGTCAAACTCGCACATGATCCTAATTTGAGCAGACATTACAGAATGGTAAGGGTTAACAGCATGAATATTGACTGAGAATCTCTGTATTAGCCTGATAAAACCAACGATATATACCGCGGAATAAGACAAAAATACAGTAATACCCTCTAAACCGGAATATTTAATAAAAAAGTATTTAGATAATTTTAGTTCCTTTTTTAACTGTATTAAGCTGCCGTATACCATATGTCGTAAAGATCGATATTGCTACTAACCTGAGCGTCCGGTTAAGAGGGGTTTAACTGTAATTAACCCTTAGCTTGCTATTCACGTCAATATACCTGTCTGTAAATAGTGAAGACCCAGATGAGACAGCTCCTGCAGGAGCTGTCTCATCAGGGTCTGCACTATTTACAAGTTGATTGTGCAACCAGTGCACTCCACAGCAGTGATTGCACAGCGAAATACTTGTACACAGTGAAGATATATGTAATTATATAACAGGGCATGGGTAAAGAAGGAGAAATGTATTTTAAAATTCAGCAAGAGGGGGGTTAATATACGGATACATAGTTTACTTATTGTACTGAGTGGCAATACTTACAGCATTTGAAAATAGTTTTAATATTTCCCAAGATATCCTACGTTGTGCGTAAATATAGAGAATAATAGGTTAGTGCCGTAGATGGGACGCTTTATCCGACGAGGGGAGAAAACGTTGAGGCGAGGCTTGCCGAGCCTCAACAGTTTTCTCTCCGAGTCGGATAAAGGCGTCCCATCTACGGCACTAACCTATTATTCGATTTATCCAGTCAATATAGTTAAATGTCTTTTTTTATAGACTCATAACACTCTTGAAATAATTTACATTGAAAATGCAGTTTTTCGATCAACGGATCCCTCCCTTTTCACTTCCATTTAGACGTAAATAGATCTAATGAGCTACCGCAGAGGAATATAGTTTCGATACTTGTATTACTAGAAGGGAAACGTGGTTGAAAATTTGAAAAATAAAATGATTTGAATCGAGGGTCGATAAGTTATTTCAAACAGACATGATCTATATTCTTTGGTCAAATTCGAGTTACGTAGTCTCGGTTTCTATTTTTAGATTCTACCTAACGTCACTCAGAAATCGATGGAACTGAACAGGCTATATTTAGGTTTATGACTATCACCGCCCCTGTAAGAGTTTATCAATCAAATAATCATGAGAGTGAAAAGAAAACATTTACTATTTATCTGTCAATCTTTGCTTCCAGGTTTGATTTTATCAAAAACGGGTTTTGCCAGCGGTGGGTTAAATTAATAAAAGTGATAAATCAACATCATTTTGTATGTGGCCTCAGTGGCGTAATCGGTAAGGGCGACGTCTCTAGAGAGATTAGAATTAGTTTTTGTAGGATCAGGCGCGGGTTCGAATCCAGCTGTAGCCAATTATTTTTATTTTTTCTCATTTGAATAATTCTTCTGGTGACCAAATAGATCTGTTAGATCTATTCCATCAACATGTTTATGAATATTTACAGAAAACTAAAATAGTTCCATGGTTATAGAATCATTACGCCTATCTACTAACCTAATAAACCTTCCACTACCGGAAGTAACCTAATAAACCTAAGTTTATTTGCACCCCCTTTATTATGTCACTAGAGAAACCTGGTGACTGGATAAAATAACATCGTAGCCTTCGTAAGTTGTTTATATTTTTCAATACTGTGATCTCATCGAAATTACCTTTTAGATGTTATTTCTATTTTACTTTTTTCTTTTATGCTAGTTTTTGTTTTTGTCGGTAACATATATTATTCATGCTAACTTTCGCCTGATGTTTGATTGAATATTTTTATGGCGTTACAAACAGTGCAGAACCAATGAAGTAACATGCGTGAAAATCGTTTCACTCCTTCACACTCATTGCCATTTGCATTTTACTTCCAGTATTGATGATGGGAATGTGACTAGTGTGTTGCGTCTGATCTGGGTCCACACTTATGCGAAACCAAGAAACTATTCTAGAAATACCAGTCTTATGCCATCCTGCTAAACCGGTCATCGTCAGCACGATTGCTCTCAAGAAGAGAAATAGAAATTAGTACTTAAGACAATGTATTTTATATATATACCAATTGCCTGCTAATTGCAAATAGCTTGGTCCAGTTGAGCCACTGAGTAACCCGGCGTCTCATTAGGATCCTGGCCGTTTGACACATGGTCAAAACATTTATAATCGTCTTTTATTGGGGACGGCGTCATCTCCATTAGACGCGTGCTCTATGGTCCGGAGTACAGTTCACAAATGAGAGCAGGTTCAGAGTGCGTTTTGCAGGCGACAGAGTGTGGGTTTTCAGATGAAAAGGTGAGCGTTTTCATGAAAACTGTGTGCTTGAACGTGACCGGTTTGGTCTGGGAGTGTAATGTTTTGGCGGCATAATAGGTGGCTGGAAGACTTACCTTGTTGCCATTGATGTCAACCTTAACGCCAGGGAGTACGTTACTCAGGTCTTGCGCCCAGCAATTGCACCATTCCTAGCACAGCACCCAGGCATACTCATGCATGATAATACTGGGCCCATACATCAGTACGTACGAGAGCTTTTCTTAACTAACGTGGCATCGGCTTGCTGCCCTTGCCTGTATGTAGCCCAGACGTAAACCCAAAAGAGCATCTGTGGTCTCTGCTCGGACAGAGGGTTCGCAAAAAGCATCAAATCAATAACGCACGTGATTTGACAGCAGCCCTTAGGTTAGAATGGAACGCTATCCCCAACGACCTCGTTCGACGTTATGTTAGGTCTATGAGGTCAATGATCATTAGCCTCGTACACTGCCGTAGGACATAATCGCTACAAGTCCTAATAAAAATGTGAACATCAACAAAACCACCTTTTTCACAGCTTCTTACTTTACGAATTGCTATCCATTCCCTTCAAGCAAGCACGACTTCATCATGCGAATAAAAAACTAACAATTCATTTAATTATCTATCCATATTTTGAGACATTTTTGTAAGATGAGTTTAAGTATGTAAAAATTCCAAAAACAATTTAATTTTGCCTCTCAGATATATATGGTACAGTAGAACCCCTCTAATGCGACCACTTAATAGATAAACATGGGTGTCTTTATAAGCAGATGGTAGCTTAATGCAGGACAAAAGTCATGCAGAAAGCTTTCTGCATTATTTTTGTCCTGCATTAAGCTACCACCTGCATCTAGCACCCAGAAGTATTCCTCTTTTAGGTGGTCGCATTAGCGGGGTTTTACTGTACTACAGTTTCCGTCTTGGTAATATATTCCTGTGTCCATATTCCGTTATAATAAATCATGTAATTATTATTCATAATGACATCCTTTCTTATAAGAATATTCATGGAGTAAAGGGTTGAAAAATATAGCCATTTAGCTGTTACCTCAGGAAACTAATACATTTTGAATGTTTTCTCATATTTATTATTTATTGAACAATGGTAGTGCTGTTATCTCAGAAGAACAGATACATTACATTCTTCTGACAAAACCATAAACAATTGTAAATGTCTGCTTTCTACAATATTTCCCTTAACGCGCTCGAGATTCTAGTCAGTTTAAACGGTAACTAAGAAGAGACATGGGAATTTCCCGGTAATAATATGAATAAAACATGAGGAAACGGCATGTTTGATATACTCGTAGTAGCTTTTTAATGTCCGGGAGACATAAATATAAACTATAATATTCGCTATGTCGTTTGTTGGCAATTACTATGTTACAGAAAGGTTACATGAAAATATATTACTGCCCGTATAAATGTACACAGTTGTATCTCAAAATCTTATTCAAACTTATCTTAGTGTTTATGTTGTGATTCGGTGTGAAAATGTTTTAAGTTCTCTCAGAAATAATACAAATTCATGATACTTCTAATGAAACTGGAACGGGTGTATTGAGTCTAAATTAGTTTTACCCTTCCACGGTTCTCTCAGAAATTCATGTTACTTCTGATGAAACTTGAACGGAGTACCCTGAGTCTGAACTAGTTTAACCCTTTCCCTGTTCTGCATGTATTTCAAATGCCAATACCTACTTGATATTCATGGACAATATTTGAATAAGCAATAGCTTAATGGAATATGGAAGGTGGAGTAATGTAGCCATTTTAGAAAGTAAAGAAGCAGAACTGTTTAATTCAATTAGCAAACAGAGCAGACCCTGATCAGACGGCGCTTATAAGAGCCGTCTGATCTGGGTCTACTCTGCATGCAAATGCGTGAAATGTGTTTAAATGAAGGAAAAGGTTAACGCATTTGGTTTTTAAAACTTCTAGTAGAATAAATAAAAATAAGGTACATGCCTGTATCAACTACTCTCGAGCACATTGTTCACCCTTTCAACGCTTAACCCATTCCCTCATATTGACGACTTTTGATAACTCTGTAATAGTCACTGAATAAAACCATTGTGATAAATAGAGCATTTGCTCCTATAGGAGCAAATGCTCTATTTATCACAATGGTTTTAAACTATAAAATTCTAAGATTTTCCTTTCCTCTTGTTAATGCTCCTTTTCGGTAGATTTATTCAAAGAGGTTGTATCTAAAAATAGTCTATAAGGTAATGGGCTAATATTCAGAGCGGACTAGTCCATCAGTATTGGTAAAGTCTCTACAGTAAAAAGGGGTAAATATTGCGAGAGAGTTTTGAATGACAAACAGATCCTGATCAGATGGTTACTCTAGGAGCCCTCTGATATGGGTCAACATTGTTTCCCGCATCCAAATGATTAAATCATGTCTAGGCATATCCAGTATGTACCTCTACAAGTCAAACTCTTCTAAGAGTTCATTTCGAAACATGTACTCGAATATTCGAATATTGTATGTTTCAAATTAATTTCCCAGTTTTTGCTGAACAACTGTACCCGAATCGCACCATATTGCATCGAATAATGTATTATAGACAACGGCGTTTATAACTTATTCCAGATATCTACAAAGCGAATGATTTATTGGAAAGAACAAGCGATCTACTTGTCGTTTACCCTGCTGTTAAAATACAATGTCTTCTCACATTTTTATTCTGGTACATTTTGACTACTTCCAATTCGATCAAACAGTTCGCAAATGCAAATCTGATCGCGTAGTAATCGTACGCTCGCGTGTTAAGATGATACCTCACCCTAAAACAAAAGGTACAGTAGGACCTGTCCTAAGCGACCATCAAAATGAGGTTTAATTATGGGTATGTAGGGCACGTGGTAGCTTAATACAGGTCAAAAGTAATCCAGAAAGCTCCTATAGGTAAGCACAGGTTCGACATTGGCAACGAAATAGTTAAAGTTGCACGTGTAAAAGGTATGTGAAACTATCAAATTAGAATCAATACACTTAGTAAGAATTATTTAAAGTCTGATCAAAATCACAGCATTTATTTCAATCTTCAGAATATACAACAGTAAAAACTCGATAACTAGTACGAATACTCAAAAATGTACCATTATTGATCTTTTACACATATGGCAGCTTAATGCATGGTGAAAGCCATGCAGAAAGCTCCGAGCTTTCTGCATGACTTTCGCCCTGCATTAAGCAGCCACCCGCCTACAAAGACATAAAATTCTTCATTACTAAAAGTTCGTAGTATCGAGGTTTTACTGTATATACAATTAACCCGCTGCCTGTTAAATGCGACCTGGCTGGTATTTGCAAACGGCTTATATCGAGTTTGGATGGAGTAACTCGCGCTTCATCTGGGTCCATGCTTAAAAAACTTTTTAGTTGAGTCTGGGTTCGTTCTCAAGCTTTTGAATGGTCAGATTTGAATTCTCAAGCTTTTGATTAGTCAGATTTGAGCCAAAGACTCACAATGATTTTGTTTTATCATTGTGTAAATATACATGTATGTGCGCATTTTATTATTTATTTAAAAAAAAATTGGGGGGGGGGGGGTTGGCGGGGGGGGGTATATACAAATATACAATACAATGTAGATGCATTGTGCATTTAACTGTGTTCAAATGTATTGTTGATTTATTGTTTATTTTATAATTGTTGCTAATCAAAGGCACCACGGAAAACATTTAGTCACCTTTGAAAAATAAAGATCTGGGGTCGTATCCCGATACCTTCTAATTATTTAGTTTATTAAAAGAAAATAACGATCAAACTAATTTTTCACCCACATTTTCACAAGAGAAAATACGTTCGTACCTACAGCCTATTAATATGTTAACTTAATACAGGGCAAAAGTAATGCAGAAAGCTCTTGCAGGAGCTTTCTGCATTACTTTTGCCCTGAATCAAATAACCACCTGCTTTTACAGACACCTATGTTAATAAAGTATGCGGTCGCGTTAGCTTTACTGTAGTATTATTTCATGAATATTCATGTAAGAAATAATGACTTATAATTGTAAATCAGGCCAAGTTTTAACCCTTTCCCTGTTCTATATTTATTCCAAATTGCAATATCTACTGCACATTCATGGACACAATAGTTACAATGCAATATGGAAGGTGGAACAGTGTAGTCATTTTAGACACTAAAGAAACAGGTTTATCAAATTACATCAGCAAACAGAACTCTGTTTGCTTATACGTGAAAAGGTGTAGAAAGCAGAAACTATAGAACCATAATATATATCATTTCATAAGCAAACAGAACAGACTCTGATCAGACGGCTCTTGTAGGAAACATCTGACCTGGGTGTGGCATCAAAAAGGCTTCTCTATCAGGTAAAGGGTTTGTGTTGTACGTTAGGCTCAGTAGAATGCGACCACTCAATGAATAAACATGTCTGTCTTTATAAGCAGGTGGCTGCTTAATGCAGGATGAAAGTTATGCAGAAGCTCCTATCTGCACAAGTTTCGTCCTGTCTTAAGCTCTAGAATTATGCCCATTGTTTGGCGGTCACATTAAAGGGGTTTTACCGTAGATCAAAACCACCTTTCCGACCCAAGTGCATGTTCTGTCTCTAGTCATTTCAAGTCTCCTATGGACGTGGGACTTGGATACTACTTGCCTAGTCAGACAGACATAATAAATACAAGTACACGGGGTATTAATTCTACGTAGAATGACGACCTAGCATGCGGGATGTTAATTGTACGTAGAATGAAGACCCAGGATGCGGGATGTTAATTCTACGTTTATATATAGAATGACGACCAATGCTGTGGGATATTAATTCTACAAACAGTAACGACTAAGCTGACACGGGATTTAATTCTAAATGGAATGACGAAACAAGCTGACGCGGGATATTAACTCCACGTGGAATGACAACTCAAAGTGACGCAGACTATTAATTTTACGTAAAATCACGATGCAAGACGCGGAATATTAATTCTACACAGGCTGACGACCCAACTTGACACGATGTAATAAGCGTTTCACTGCCATTGTCGCCTTTATGCACCACGACAAATAGTGCAGTCCCAGATCAGACGCCGCCTTCAAGGCGGCGTCTGATCAGGGACTTCACTTTTTGTCCCAATCTCTATTTCTCTATGCCTGTGCTTTATTTCTTTTAAATTTGCATTTATTTATCTCATTTCCTTATTGTACCAAATGATTTAACAAAATTGGATTGCAGACGACAATTAGAAAGTTGGCACCAAAAGAGTTAATATATGTAGAATGACGACCCACCTCATGACCCAACCTGACATGAGGTATTATTTCTATGTAGAGTGACGACTCCCAGTCGAAGTGGAGGTCGACACTCTATATAGCACTTATACTCCAAATCGCAGTTCACTGTAAACTTTTGATCCGGGAGAAAACTTATCTTCCAATCACTACACTGACCGGTGGATACACATGTATCTTTCCTAAAAACTATCAGACGACGGATAGCCAAACGCCATGAGAGCCAGTAAAAGACAACTCTTCATGGATAGCGGACTAGAACGTGAATGAAAACGGAGGGGAGAGTTTGTCTAATAGTTTGAAGAAGTGAATGTCAGAGCAATGTGAGATCTACTCAGAGGCTACGGATGAAGATAATTATAATCCTCTAGTATTTATTCAAAGTAATGTTTTCATCATTTGCATCAATTCGTTTTAATGGTTTCATTTTAAAATTTGCCCTCAACTAAAATCATAAATATTCGTGTTCAAGTACCAATAAGGTTTAAGATGTATTTCTGACACGCTCATATCATTTTACATTTTATATTTTTACGTTTTATTTTGAATTAATTAAGCCGGTTTGAAGCAAATTGTATAATAGTATTACAAGAATTGTTCGTCAGAACGAGGAATGTTGATGTTCAGCTCAAAATTAAACTTGACATTTCATTTCGATGGGTGGGAATTTGAAATATTCATGGATATAATGTGGTTGATTAATTCTATGTCATCTCTAATAATTGTTCAGCTTCAAATTCATTTTTTTTATAAAACGAGAA
This sequence comes from Azorinus chamasolen, assembly GCA_963576725.1. Classification (NCBI taxonomy): domain Eukaryota; kingdom Metazoa; phylum Mollusca; class Bivalvia; order Cardiida; family Solecurtidae; genus Azorinus; species Azorinus chamasolen. Next base: position 47,285,075 of record OY755236.1, read on the forward strand.
TCTTTGAATAAGTACAAATATGGCATCTGCTTCCATTTACTTAACCCTTTCCCTCATATAAACGCCTTTGAATCACAAATTTGCAAACAGCGTAGGCACAGATCAGACGGCTCCTAGAGGAGCAGTCTGACCAGGGTCTGCTCTGTTTGCTAATGGAATTGATAGATATGTTTCTTTAGTTTCTAAAATGGCTTTATTGTTCCATCTTCCATATTTTGTCCATGAATATTCATTCGAAATTTGGAATAAATATAGAACATGGAAAGGGTTAAACGAATTATTACTATTGCTTTAAAATTTAAAATTACCTAATAAATATTCATGTTAAAAGTATGACTGTATAAACAATACTCAGCTAAATTGTTATTCTGGCATATGAATAATAGAATTCTGACCATGGCAGAAACTGTAAAATGAGATGTATATTATACCACAAGCAAACAGCTCCTTGACAAGGAGTGTCTGATCTAGATATAGTATACTGCGAATTGCGTAAATATGCGTTTTAACCCTTCCCCTGTTCTATGTTTATTCTAAATTTTAATACCTACTAATGGACAAAATAGTTATAATGAAATAAGGAAGATGGAACATCGTAGCCATTTTAGAAAGTAAAGAAACAGATCTATCAAATTCCATTAGTAAACAGAACAGACCCAGATCAGACGGCTCCTCTAGGAGCCGTCTGATCTGGGTCTACTCTGTTTGCAAACGCGTGAAAACACGTTTAATTAAAGGAAAGGGTTAAACAAGTAAACGGTTCTCCTTAACTGTTTCATTACTACACATAATATCATTGGATATTATGCCGGGTATTTCAGCATTTTAGAATGTGCTGGGAGAGGATTAACAAAAGTTTTCAACTAAATGAGGATATACATGAATATAGTTAAATGTCACTTTTTTTTATCCCATTGACTCTAAATGCATGAGTATCATTATCCTTTACGTACTGAGACGCCACATGAAAACCAAACTATTGACAAGGCAAACAGTGTCGAACCAGAACAGACGTCGTCATGGACACGATGCTTGCTTAGAGTCTTAACTTGGCTGTAATACAATTAAATGTCTTAAATTGCCTTTAACAAGATGCACAATTCAGGGTCTTAAAAACAGGGGGTGCATTTCTTTAGAATTTGAAGTAAATGTTTATAATGCCCCTGTGTGTGGCTGTTGTGACATAAGACATTATGATAAGATTAATCATGAAATTTCAGCTGATTAATTAATCATTTACCTCGTAGAGACTTTACAAACAAAGAAGACCAAGATCAAACGGCTCCTGTAAGAGTACATGTAGTCTGATATAGGTATGGTCGATTTGCTTATGAAATAATGTCAAATAACCCCTTGCACATACATTTAATATACCAGCCAGTTGATATTCACAGTTATTATTTCTTACATGAATATTTATCAGGAATAGGATTAATTATGTTGTTGCCAATTCCTCCGATACTGCGTGTTGTCCATCATTAAAGAGAAATGTCTATCTAGATAGCGTCTGAGTTACTCCGAACTATTGGCATGGAACGTTATTTAACAAGTCAAGAAAAAGATTTGTAAATTCACTGTCTTACTTCCCTATATACAACTTGAAGCAGACTGGCCATTTTAAGGTGCTTATTTGTACTTGAAAGGCCATCGATGTTTAGAGATAAATACTGTCTATAGCTAGTGCAGAAACCCAACTATGACCATTCTACGAAAGACCGGCGGTGACATTTCCACTTCAAGATTTCACACAATAGAATTCATGATTTCACGATTTCACGATTTCACAATTTCACGATTTCACGATTTCACTTCAAAATTTCACAATTTCACGATTTCACAATTTCACGATTTCACTTCACAATTTCTCGATTTCGCAAGTTCAACCTCATGTAAAATCGTTTAGTCACGTGGCACGCTGACGTAATTAAGGCAACAGAGTGGCTCTCATCCTTGATTTGAAATCCATAAATACACCTTTCTACGCCTTTGCAAACAGGGTAGACCCAGCTCAGATGACTCCTATAGGATATAATCTTAATTAAAATCCATGATGTTATTATTATATAGTTTATTATTAGTTAAAGTATCCTCCAATACAGTGTCATATAAACACAAGACAACGATTTAACATAATAAACACATGATTGGCAATTGCCATACATGAATATTCATGGAGGAAAGGGTTAAACAATCTTGATAGCGGACCATGAGCACATGCTACATGCCAAATATGAAGGTCCTCGGTCCTACAGTTCTGGAGAGGAAAATTGTAATAGTTTTCCGCCGTTTCTTTCTTCGTGGCTTTTACTCCAACACTGATTTCCCGCGTTTTGATGACGTCATATATTATGTAACGCTTAGAATGGACAAATTGAAATCATGAAATTGTGAAATGATTAATCGTGAAATTTTGAAGCGAAATCATGAAATCGTGAAATTGTGAAATCGTGAAATTGTGAAATTTTGAAGAGAAATCGTGAAATCGTGAAATTGTGAAATCGTGAAATTATGAAATTGTGAAATCTTGAATTTTTTTAAGTGAAATCGTGAAATTGTGAAATCGTGAAATTTTGAAGTGAAATTGTGAAATCATGAAATCGTGAAATCATGAATTGCATTGTGTGAAATCTTGAAATGTAAATGTCACCACCGGTCTTTCGTACCATTCTCCTCTGAATGTCGTATTGTCTAATATATACATGTATCGTATAAATTGTTAATATGAGATAAAAATGAAAGAGTCAAATATTGATATGTACATAATTATGAAAATAAAACCAGTTGAAAGGCGTAATGGTAATGTTTAAGAATGTTTGGCGTTTCGTGGACATAATTCAATGAGAAATTTGGCAACACCAAGCCTCGATGTCTGTCTTTAAAAAATACATATCGATACAAACATAAAAAGAGTTGGTAAGATTATTATTAACTTCAAAGATTGATAAAGCCGTGTCTTTGTTCTAATCTTTGGAATAAGAACCGCTATCAACATCATACGTATTAACCCTTTACTCCATAAATACGCATTTGCAAACAGAGGAGACCCAGATCAAACGGCTCATGCAGGAGCCGTCTGATAAGGGTCTGCTCAGTTTACTTATGGAACAATAGAGGTCTGATTCTATAGTGTCTGCTTCGGTAAAATATGCATTTTATAAATAAGCGTAATCAATATTCATTAGGTCATCATTTCTTACATGAATGCTCATGGAGTAAAGGATTAATATTCGCTGCCCCTGTTCCACAAAAAGCAAAAGTCTAAGTGAGATTGCAGCTATAGGTTTACAAGGCTAGACAAAGTCGTATAACTGCTGCCTACCCTTGATAAATGAAGCATTTACCGGTATGTAGCATATAGCATGGGTGCTCACTGCCGGGCAATACTATTCTAAAGAAAGCACGAAAGTAAGAAATCCTTTTATTCAGTGCCTCTTTTTAGAATGTTAATAGAGAACCAGACATCGCCATGGGATTTATTGCCTGTCAATGTCAACATTTAGCAACAATAAGTCATATCTTTAATTAGAACTTTTATAGTAGATCGCATTCTTTCACTCACACTTTTTTTCTTAGACGATGGCTCACATGGGAAATAAATGTCTGCAAAAATTATACAAGGACGAAACGGATACATCAAAGATACCTTCTATCGTATTACCAATCCTTGTTAGAATGGATCTAATCACATTTGTCCATTGTACTCCCTATTTATCACCGATTTCAAAACTACATGTACACAATTCTAAATTTCTCCTTTTCCCTAGTAAATGCTCCTTTCAGGTAGATTTATTCAAGGAGACTGGTTCTAAAGTTAGTCCAGGGGGGAATGGGTTAAGCGAGATCTGGCTGGCATTTGCAAATTGTTTAGATCCAGATGACACCCCGAGCAGCTCAGCATTTCTTCAGAAACCAAGCTGTTTGACACTCGGTCAGTAATTTCTAAGAAGCCTGAATGCATCAGATGTAAAGATTTTTAAAAGCAGATGATTTACCTTTAGCAGAATAAGTGTTCAATCCCATTCATATACAGTAAAATCTCTCTACAACAACCAACCGCAAGAGGTAGTGTATTTCCAAGTAAGCTGATAGCTTAACCCATTCCCTCATATTGACGCCTCTGCAAAAGTCGCCTGCTGAAACAACTGATAAACAGAGCATTTTCTCCTATAGGAGCAAATGCTCAATTCATCACAATTGTTTCAAACTACAAAATTAAACAAGAGTGTGTTTGTGAAACACTTTTGCCCCCGACATTTGACCCTGAAGGATGACCTTGACCTTTGACCCATGGACCAGAGAGTTGAACGCGACACATCGTCTTTGTGTGGTGAACATTTGTGCCAGGTTGTTTTGAAATCCATTCACAGATAAAAAGTTACAGAAGGGACACGCAAGTTGGGATGGACAGACGGACGGATGGAAGGACAGACGGAAGGACGGACAATGCGATTACCATATGCCCGCCGTTGGGGGACATCAAAAATCCTTTTCTCTAGTTAATGCTCCTCTTCGGTATATTTGTTATAAGAGGTTGGATCTAAATATAGCCGTTTGTACAGACCCATGTTCATTTATAATCCGGATGAGTGATTACCTATGCAAAGAATTTGTAACTCGGCGTCTCATCAGGATGATCCAAACTGTTTGACGTCCTGATTATGATAGCATTTTGGTCGACTGATTATAGTCAGAATTTTGAAAATGTAGTGGGTGAAAAGTTGTGTTAAAAAAAATTGCCCAGCATGCTAAAGGTTAATCAGGGTTGCCACAAACCAGAGGAAACAAAATTCCCTGACAATTCCCTGACATTTCCCTGACATAATTTCAAATTTCCCTGACACATTTCGTCGCGAAGTTTGGGTCTTTCTGTCATAATTTCTATAATACGTAATGGATTTTTAAAATATGTATCATTCAGTCTCATGTTTTCAGAATTCCCTGACAATTCCCTGACATTTGCCTATATTTTCTTAATTCCCTGACAGTTCTCAAAATTCCCTGACAATTCCCTGACCTTGAAAAAATTAAAATTTCCCTGACTTTTCCCTGACGCGTGGCAACCCTGTTAATAAGAATAGAATGAACTCTTTTCTGAGATAACTCGTCTTACAATTGTATAGGCTTGGTGACCAGTTCGGGAGTTGCCAGTGACAGGCTTTCTAGGACGGAAATCATCATCAAAGCCATCCCTACCACACTAATTTCTGCCACCCACATTTTAACGATGACATACAAAGGGGCATCCTTTCAGTGTTGCTACCATATCGACTTGAATAGCTAGGCACCTTTATGCAATCACCCCTCGTTCAGCAATTTTGTCCACTTTGTACAAGTCACTTGCCATGTGTACTTCTTGTTACCACTTCGAGATAAACTGACCAAATCACGCGAGCTTTTACATGGCCTTATATTAGTCGAGAAATAATAGGGCTGAAATGGGCACTACTGTAGTACAAGGTGCAACACTTATCCCTCGTAATATCAAGCATTTTATGGGCACATGGGGACGAGAACAAACCACAAAATCTACTCTTGTATTTGTATTTTTATTGATCAAAGGACCTGGTCTATAGTTCGTACTTGTATGCCTTGCATCGACTAAAAACAGAATTAGTGTGCTTCACTCAAATCCGTAACAAAAAAGACTCACCTCATGAAACACTTCTTTCTTCCAACCTATACAACTTAAGACTGAACTGTTTATATACATGATTATTCTTTCACAATTGCTAGACATAAAAATAAATGAAATAAGAAATTAGTGTCGACAAAACGATATGAACAAACAAGTACATGATATCAAATCCCGATATTGCAAAACCCAAATTCACATAATCTGCAAATTGTGAATACACATGGTGGATATCAAAATTCTCCCCAGTGAAAAGACGCGCACTTACATGACTTACAAGTTTAAACATTCTGATATAATACTAGGTACAGTTCGTTCTATCCCTAGTATCGGACAGTATTCGGACAGACAAACTTAAGCAAACAGTTCAGGCCCTGCTCAAACTGCCCCTGAAGAAGTTTGGTCAGGCTCTACACAATTTGCGACGATGTAACATGTTAGTCTAATTTAAAGTTATCAAAACGATCAATCGACTTATTCAGATTCACAAACCCATGGAGAGAAGAGATTTAGTGTCCGAATACTTAGGGTAATTAAGGTAAATCAGAAGATCACTTTCTTTCTTCACAATACAGTAAAATCTCTCTATAACGGCCACTAAATTGTGTTAATTAGTTGGTATTTAGGGCAGGTGACTGCTTAAAGCAAGGTGAAAGTCAAACAGAACGCTCCTATAGGAGCGTTGTTTTACTTTCACCTTGCTTTATTTTAAGCAGCCACCTGCCTTTAACATAAAATACTTGGGTGTAATTAAGTGGCCGTTATAGAGAGGTTTTACTGTATTCATATCAGTTATTAAAAATCAAAATTAACTTGTACTTGTTTTGTGACAACCTATACAATCAGTTTGGACCCAGATGTGATGCTAGCGCTCATTAGTACCTAAACTGTTTCTGGTCACGTTTCTAGCATGAAATGTAAGAAAACTACTTTTAACATTGACGCTGACACTTTCAAACAACAACAGCTTCAAGTCATAGAGGTTAAAACCATGTAAATGTTTGTTAACCCGTAACTCCATAAATACGCCTTTCTTCAAATTTGCGAACATAAAAGACCCAGATCAGAGAGCTCCTATAGGAGCTTCTGATCAGGATCTACTCTGTTTGCTTATGAAACAATATAACTCTGATTAAAGTAACTGCTTTGGCAAATATTCCCCATGTTAATATGCCATTTTAAAAATTAATCTAATTAATATTGATGTCTTCATTTCTTGAATGAACATTCATGGAGTAAATGGTTTAACTCTCACACGCCTCACATTGTGTTGCCTAGTAACAACTGTTACATCTCCTTTTTTCACAGAAAAATTACTTTTAACCTTTTACTGTATATATATGCCTTAAAAGACTTTTGTAAACAGCGTATATCCAGATCAGGCTGACCAGGGTCAGCTCTTTTTACATAAGGAATAATATACCGGTAGATATGGTTCTACAATATCTGTCATGGCTAAAAGAATTCTGTGATCATAAAATTAATTATTATTCATGATGTTATTATTTCTTGCATGAATATTCATGAATTAAGGTGTTAACCTTGCATTGTAAAATTAGTAGTAGAGCTATGACAAACATGTAGAACCTGATCACCTCTCACATTAACCCTTTCCTCCATAACTATGCCTTTCTATACCTCTGTAATAGTTACCTCTTGAAACTATGGAGCGAATGCTCTATTCATCACAACGGTTTCAATACTACACAATTCTAAAAAAATCCTTTTCTCTAATAAATGCTCCTTTTTGGTAGATTTATTCAATGAGGTTGGGTATAAAAATAGCCTATGAGGAAATGGGTTAAAATGGCAGGTGACCAGATTCTACCCTGTTTACACGACCTAAAGTTTGGGTTTCCTACAGCAGGACTCACAGCATGATAAAGGTAGAGATAAAATACAGACATTAGATTTTCATCACTGATGTAATGCTTTTGCTTATGGTATGTTGTTTCCATTATGAATATCAGAAATATTTTTAAGAAATAATAACTCTATGATAATTAGATTAATTCTTAAAATGGCAAAATAATTTTTAACCATGGCAGAAACTGTACAGTCAGATCTGCATTATTTAATAAACAAACAGAGCAGACCCTGATCAGACGGCTTTGGTTTGCAAAGGTGTTAAAAGGTGCAGATATCAAGCAAAGATTGCTTTGCAAACAGAATCCCACTGAGATGCTAAAAAACTCAAAACTGTCAGACACTCTAAACAGCATGTTTGTGGAGAAATGAAGTAACATAAAGTCTGAGAACTGTTCCAACAAGACACTTTGACAAGAAGCTTTGTAGATAATTAGAATTCACAGATAAATCCCTGCTGATCAGCAGATAGAGACCAACTATTGGCATTAGTGTCAGAGCATACTACTGATGTTTAACCATTTATTTTAATTGCTCCACAAAAATCTAAACCGAGTGTTATATATTTTGGATTCATATATCTTAGAAAATGTGTACATGTACTTCCAAATGTCATCACTGACATGTTACTAGTACATGTATTCTAATTTCTGGAGGCCGGTGTAGGAATTAGTACTCATTTGGTAATACTGATACAATTAGAATTTTCAAAAGTTAAAATTAAATTCACACAGAACCTTCCTCTACCCATCCAAAATATATAACCTTTCCTCAGAAATAGTGTTACATAAAAACTAAGTTAAATGACATTTTTATCAATATCTGTATACTGGTAATTTTACAAAAGATGTTGTAGACTACATTTGAGTCTGGACAAATGCTATACAAGAAACTTCAAGAAAACGTCGATAACAAATATGGGAATGAAAGAATTATGGTTCCTGTAGGAAACACACTGTCATGCAAAATTACACTGACTTCTGCCAATGCATTAGAAAATGGCAAAATGAAAACAAGAAAAATTAAAACCGGGAGATTATTCAACACTAAGTGCAGCTGAGTTATTGCTCCTGTATGCAACACAACATATGGTCACTATGTGTGTCAACATATATGGAATAATGCCCATGCATTAACCCTTATATATAATGCCCATGCATTAATGCAAGAAACCCATGGACCAGACGGTCAAGCCAATTAATGCACACATATATAGTTGAGCTGAACATTAACTGGCTGGACAAAAATTATGGAAAACCAACAAATCAGTATCTTGGCAAGTTCTAATCGACTTAAAAACTTACTATAAAAACCTCTAATGACTTACATAATCAGAACAAAAATCCGTAAATGAAAATTATCCAATGATAAAGTTTCTTGCAGTAATTACACAGTAGAATTTATATATATCAATAATTTACAGCACATTTCCATTTTACATAATACAGTATAATTATAACAAGAGTACCCCAAGCGGGTGCAAATGTAATTGTCAAAAAATATAAAGGGCCATAACTGTGAAATGTGAAATCAAGAGCTATGGTTCTTATGTAGGGGCCTTCCCCTCAATGAGATCTACTAACCAGACTAAACCTATGAAGTTTCATGTTGATACCTCTTATACTTTTCGAGTTATGGTCAATGTTAAGATTTCGGATGAAGACGACGACGCGGACGCCGGAGTTACCACAATAGCTGGCGATTTCTTTGAACCAGACAAGCAAAAAATAGAACCTATAGCAACTTGTACAAAGTCCAAGAACAATTATAATGCATTCAATAAAGCCATTTAATAGTTTCCCTCATAAAAATGCCTTTTTGTGTCTTTACAAACAGATTAGACCAGTCAAACGGCTCCTGTAGGAGCTCTCTGATCAGGGTCTGCTGTTTGCTTATCAAATAATAAAGATGTGATTTTACAGTTTTTGTCAAGGTAGAAAAAATCAGGCGTACATGTAGTACCATTATAGAAATTCAGCTAATTAATATTCATGATGTCATTATTTCTTACATGAATAATGAACAGAACAGGTAAAGGGTTATCTTCTATGATAGAGAGCTTTCTACAAAAAGAGAAAGACCATTTTACAAATTACACGACACAATTACATTTAATTGGATTCAACTTCTCTTCAAGTCAGTCACAATACAAGTCTTGACAAGTGTAATTCTATGTACATTTTGCACCAATTTTCAATGAGACAATTCCTTTTGAATTCAATAATGCCAACTTGAAAGACTGTCACTTTTTTACAAAAATATGTTCTATACAATTCAAATACAAAAAAATGTTACAATTCCTATGGAAGAATTTGTACAAGTATAGTTCAGGTGAAACCCTTCACACTTATATATATCTGATTCACACACATATATATATAATTATATATATACATGTATATCTGATTTCTCAAATTCGTAGAACTAGAAATGTGTTAATAGGTCACAGCATTCTCCCACTTACTGTAGTTACAATATACACCATCACACTTGTGGTACTGAGGACATATTATAACCCTACCACAGGTGATTTCTATATAAAGATAAACCATCCTAATTCATAATTATAAGTCACTTTCAGCATTATGCATGATGCACAAGAAAAGCATCACTGATGACAGACATGATGGACAAGGGTAAATTTTAATGCAACATTCGTGCTCAGATCTTCATTAACCTTTTATTTGATACAAACACCTTAGCAAAGACAGTAGATCAAGATCATTAAACTCCTGTGGAGCCATATGATCAGGGTCTGCTCTTTTTGCATACCTAATTACAGGTATATAGTTGTCATTCTAGTCACTGCCACGGTCAAAATTCCCTTGTTTATTTTGCCATTCATTCAATATATGTCTGAATCTGTTTCTCTCTCTCTTAAAAAGACCAACTGAAATGGATGAATGGACCGATAGATCAGGTGGTTACTATTTGGCAACTTAAATGCAACCCTTATTAATGCCCAGTGACAGTTTGGTAATGACCTAATATCTTAACACGTTAACAGATAGAAATGCCTTTTAGTGTGTTTGCAAGCAGAGGACACGAATCAGTCAGCTGTAGGAGCTGTCTGCTCGATTAGTTTATGAAATAATACAGATCTGAAACTCTGCCATGGTCAAACTGTTCTTTGTTCATACTGCCACTGTAGAAAGACAGGTTATTAACCCATTCCCGCATATTGACGCCTTTTCAAATGTCTCCTGTTTCAAACTATAAAATTCTAAAAAGTTTCTTTTCTCTAGTCAATGCTCCTTTTCGGTAGATTTATTCAAAGTGGTTGGATCTAAAAATAGCTTATGAGGTAATGGATTAATATTCATACACATTATTTTTTACATAAATATCCATCAAGTAAAGATTTAATTTACAGTTACTTGACAATTTGAACACAGTTAGGAGCACTTATGATTATTACCCTAAATATTCAAACACCCTATCTCCCCTTCCCACTAGTTTGTAAAGTTGCATTATTCGATTTGGCACCATTCTGATAATCTTAACCCTATCCCTGTTGTGTAATCATGTAAGAAATCATGACATCATGAATATTTATTTGATGAATTTCTATAATATAAATTTCTCAAGGAAATTTTTGCTTTGGAAAAAACTGTAGATTCAGATCTATCCATGTCAAAAGCAAATAGAGCAGACCCTGACCAGACGATTCCTATGGGAGCCGCCTGATCTGGGTCTACTCTGTTTGCAAATGTGTGAAAAGGCATTTATTTGAGGGGAAGGGTTAAACCACATAAACACATCAGCGAATAGTGCATACTCAAAGGAGAAGTTTGAACTGGGTTTGCACTATCTGCAAGTTTGTCCAAATATTTAGGGTACATTAAGCAGAAAGTGTAAATATTTACAGTGATGGATAAATACATGGTCTATAACTACAATGCCCACAAATAATCACACACAACAAAGACACACTTTCAATACAGTTGTTCAACTGCCAAATGACAGTGCCAGTTAACCTTTTTCCTGTTCAATATTCATGAAAGAAATAACGATACCATGAATATTTATTAAGCTTACTTTTTTTTCCACTGGTACATGAACACAGGATTATTAACTATGGCAGAAACTGTAAAATCTCAACCATATAAATCCATGATCAAACAGAGCAAACCCTGATTAGACAGTTACTATAGGAGTCGTCGTCTGATCTGGGTCCACTCTGTTAGCAAAGGCATTTAAATGAAGGAAAGGGTTAAACCATCCAATCTCTAAAAGCAGGTAACAACCAGATATTGATAATGTTTAACTCTTTACTTCACAGAGACATCTTATGATGCCTTACCTGTAGGGGACTTCTCATCAAGGTCTGCTCTGTTTGCTTAACCCTTTCCTCCATAAATACGCCTTTCTACACCTCTGTAAAAGTCACTTAATGAAACCATTGTGATAAATAGAGCATTTGCTCCTATAGGAGCAAATGCTCTATTCATCACAATGGTTTCAAACTACAAAATTCTAAAATTTTACTTTTCTCTAGAGAAAATGCTCCTTTTGGGTAGATTCATTCAAAGAGGTTGTGTCTAGAAACAGCTAGAAAGGGTTAAAAAATCTTACATTTGATGATATACTATCTGTCACTGCAGTTTTTTAACTTGTTTTTCTATTATAACAATAAAAAGAACAATAATCAGTTAACATTCATAATGGGTTGAGCCTAATAGGAATATTTAACAGGTAATCGGTTAACCTGTATTAAGCCTAAAGAAAAATAACACTCAAAGAATCAGTATCTATAATCAATCTTGAATAAACATTTTCTCTCATATAAACGCTTTTTCGCACCTTTGAAAAAGAGTACACCCTTATCAGACAACTCCCATGGGAGCCCTCTGATCAGGGTCTATGCTGTCTGTTTCTTAAATGATAGTCAACCTGACTCTAGTTTTTACCAATAAATATTCATGATGTCATTATATCTAACATGAAAACTCAACAGGGAAAGGGCTAACCAGATTACTTTTAAAAGCCCAATATCTCTGACATGATCACACTCCCAGTCTGATGATTTACAAAATCTGTCAAATTAAGACCAACTTTGAATGTGAGGAAACAAACTAACTGGCATCAACAAACAGTGTATTTAACCAAATAAGAGAGCTCCTTATGGCGCCCTCTGATCAGTGTTTACTCTGTTTGACATTCCTAAATTTTTTTCAGCATCATTTAACCCTTTCCCTGTACTATGTTTATTCCAAAGTTCGATATCTGCTGAATATTCATGGACAGAATATTTATAACAAAATATAGAAGGTGGAAAATTGTAGCCATTTTAGAAAGTAAACAACATGTCTTTCAAATTCCATTAGCAAAAAAGAGCAGACCCTAATCAGAAGGCTCCTATTGGAGCCGTCTGATTTGGGTCTACTCTGTTTGCAAATGCGTGAAAACACGTTTATATGAAGGGAAGGGTTAAGCATTTGATACTGAATGGACTCTCAAACAATTCTCAAACAATTATTGGCCTTTCCATTTTGAAAGTTTAGCATTCAAAGTGCTGATTTGTAGCATTAGATTATCACTTCGCAATAGATGATTTTACTCTCCTTTCCTTTTCAAGTTTATGCTTTTTCCTCTTTTTGTCCTTTTTCTTCTCTTTCTTCTGCTTTTTCTCCTTTTTGTGCTTGGTTTTCTTGTGTTTGTGTTTTTTCCTAACCACTTCCTCCTCAGATGATGAACTATCACTACTACTGTCAGCTGAAGCCTGATCATCTGAATCACTATCATTGTCATAATCCGGCTCAAACTTAGACTCATCCTGCGAGTCTTTGCGCGAGTACCTAGAGCCTCTACTGTCCTGGCGACTGTATTCTCGACTATCTCTCCTATCCCTGTCACTATCCCTTCTCCTCTTCTCTATATATCTTTCCCGTGATCTTTCTCTCTCAACTGACCTATCTCTGTCTCTCGTCTTCTCCACTTGTCTCTTACCCTGTAACTTATTTCTTAAATCTCCCTCTGTTGAGACTTTTCGCTTGTCCTGACTAGATGACACAGTTACTTTCATACTGTTTTGTTTTGAGGTCACCTTCCTCTGTCCTTCCCTCTGATTGCTGTCCACCACTACTCTCCTCTTCGGTTCTGCCACTACGGCCAAATCTCTCTTGCCTGACCCTTCTTCTTTCTCAGGGACATCCTTCTTCACCGGTTCTTTGGGATGTGTTACAGTTACTGTCGAGGCCACACTAGATGGCTTCATGACCTTCTGTGAGAAGTTCTTCTCAGCCTTTTCTATGACAGACCTGTGGAACAAAGATTTTTAAATATTTTAACCCGTTATTTGATAGTGATGCCTTCTGAAACCTTTACAATCCAAATCCAACATCTCCTACAAGAGCTGTCTGATCAGGGTCTGCTCAGGTTTGCTTTAATGGGAATTATACAGATCTGATTCTATAGTTTCTGCCATGGTCCTGTGATTATTACATATGAACAATTCAACATGTATCATCATGAAAAATCAGCATATAAATATTCATGTCATTATTTCTTGAAAGCATACTCATCAGGAAAAGGGTTAAAACAAGTATATGAAATATACTCCTCTATCACATGGTGGAATTTGATATAATGATACCATGAATATTTATTAGCTGAATATTTCTAATGGCAGATGTACACAGGATTTTTCAGTATTGGCAGAAAATGTAGATTCAGATCTATCTGATTTCATAAGCAAACAGCAAAACTTGATCAGACGGCTCTTACAGCGTTAATATGCCATTATATAAACCTAATCAATATTCATAAGGTCATTATTCATAAATGAATATTCATGAGATAAAATAACTTACTCACTTATTATATAAATCTGAATAAAATACACATGAATATGATCATAATCAAATTTAAATCAAAGAAATCTACAAGAAATCTAACAACATTGTCTGCTTGATTGTCATTGTTCATTATAACTGCGGCTGGTTTTAAATTTAACCTTTTCCTACATATAAACCTTTCATGCTTTTGCAAACAGAGTAGACCTAGTTAAGATGGGTCCTGTAGGAGATGTCTATTCCGGTCTGCTCTTCTGAAATGATATTCTTATCATTTGGCTTCACAATAAATTGCCTTGCTTTATATTTATATTGCTTTAACCCTTTCACTTATAAATGTAAACGTGTTTTCACGCATTTGCAAACAGAGTAGACCCAGATCAGACAGCTCCTAGAGGAGCCGTCTGATCAGGGTCTGCTCTGTTTGCTGATACAATTTGATAAATCTGTTTCTTTGCTTTCTAAAATGTCTACAATGGTCCACCTACCATATTTCTTTATAACTTTTTTGTTAATATTCAGTAGGTATTGAAATTTGGATTAAATACAGAACAGGGAAAGACATTCATACTTGGCAGTCTTGCATGTACACTCTTCAAGTACAAAATGTACAGGCTTTAACCCTTTGCCTCATATAAACACCTTTTCATGCCTTTGCAAACAGAGTAGAACCAGATCAGACGACACCTGCAGGAGCCATCTGATCAGGATCTTTCTGTTTGCTCATGGAATATTATAGATCTGATCCTGAAGTTCTTGTCAAAGCAAAATATTCCCTTGAAAATTTTACATTATAAAAATTAAGTTAATGGAATATTCATCAGTGACCAATTTAAGCATATATGCTCATTAGGGAAAGCGTTAATGCAAATATTCAATGTTTGAACTGCCAATTTCATTTATTCTAAACCCTTAATGAAAGCATACCTTGGCAGGAAAGTTTGTTTCTCAGGCTTCCATTTTTCCTTGACTTTGGCTGGTTCTGGCTCAAGATCATATGGATCATCCTCTTTCTCCCATTTAGAGATCTCTGGCATTTCCAGCATTAGCACCTCCTCAGGGGCAGGAATATCATCAAGATCATTCTCTATCTCTACATCTTTCTTAACAGTAACTTCAGATTTACTATCAAGTTTGACTTTCTTGCTTTCTTTTGAAACACTTTCAGAGTCTGACTGATCAGGTTTTGATCTCTTCAAAGATTTTCGTTTTTCTTTCGGCTTTACATTTTCAGAAGCACTTCGACCTACTTCTGCATCAGACTGGTTTCCAGCTTTCATATTTTTCAGCTCAAGTTTTTCTTTGTCAGGCACAGAAGAACTCACTGTAGTTTCTTGTTCTTTTACATTGACTATTTCGTCTTCAATTTTCATGTGCTCAGCTGATTTTTGCTCATCTGAACTTTCATGATCTGAAGTCTCTGACTGACCTGACTCATGGGTATCGGTCTTAAGTTCTTTATTTTCATCATGACTTTCTTCAGAGGAGTCAGAGTCATTCTCTGCCTCACTTTTCTGTTTAGCTTCCTCCTCTTCTTCATCATCTGAACTCTCTTCTTTTTTTCTAACTGTCTTCTCTGATTTAGTCTTTTTCTTTATCTTGTTTTTTTCCTTTTTCTTTTTCTTCTTTTTCTCCACCCCTTCACTTTTGTCTTTCCTTTTCTTTACCTTCTTTTCCTTTTTGCTTAATTTTTCATCCACATCTTTAGCCTTTTTGTCAGGACTTGAACGCTTTCTTTCTTGTTCATTTCTATCAACTTCTCTGTCATGTCTATCAGAATCATACTTTCTATCAGAACTTCTTCTTCGTTCAGGACTGTGTCTATCTCTATGTTCCTCTTTCACTCTCCTGTCCCGTCTGTCAGATTCCCTCTGATCCCTATCTCTGTCATATTCTCTCTTATCCCTGCGAGATTCACTACCTCTGGCTGGACTTCTGGATCTTTTTCTAGGACTACGAGATCTTCTAGGACTTCTTGATCTCCTGCTGGGACTCCTTTTACCAGGGCTTCTTGACCTTCAGTAAAAGAACATTTAACTTTTAATCCCATGCATGTTACACACATTCTATCAAATATAATGTCCAATTCTCAATCTAAGATTTGTTTTGCAAATGTACATGTATTCTTAACACCAGCAAGGCCAAAGTGTACCAATGGTGTCAATTACCAGCATGAACTTCAATCTCTAATTTAACATAAAACAAAAACAGTAAAATGAAAATTTACAATTCCACTTTTTATATTTTCCCTTTAATATAAATAGCACTTCTTTGAAGTTGAAATGATATTTATTTTGATATTTCAATTCATTATACATTATGTTATGCACTTTAACCCTTTTCTTCATGAATATTTAAGAAATGAATGACATGATTCCGGTGTTCATGAGGTTATGCAACGCATAGCTTTACGAGCAAAGTTAGTGAAGCCCGAAGGGCTTCACGTGAATCTTTGCTCGTAAAGCTATGCGTTGCATAACCTCATGAACACCGGAAGCACGTCATTCATTTCTTATATTTATATTCCATTGTATTTCTTATATTTCAACGGGTCTGGTATTGAAATGAACGTTCATGGGAAAATGCAACTTTCTTTTTAGAATAAGGTTATATAAGGACGTTGCAGGGGGAATGTAAATATTCATGTATGAAATAATGTATGTATGAATATCATTTAGTTCAATTTTTATACCGACATATGAATACAGGAAATTTTAGATGTGTACATGTTAGATGTGTACATGTATAATCCCATGAGCAAACAGAACAGACCCTGATCAGACATATCTTACAAGAGCTATCTAATCTGGGTATACCTGTTTTGCAAAGGCTTTCAAAGGCGTAACTATGGAGTAAAGGACTAAAAAATATGGCAGTGACAATAAAAGAATTGTTGAAAAGAAATTTCCATCCTTAACCCATTACCTCATATGCTATTTTTAGATACAACCTCTTTGACTAAATCTACTGAAAAGGAGCATTAACTATAGAAAAGGAAATTTTTTAGAATTTTGTAGTTTGAAACCATTGTGATAAATAGAGCATTTGCTCCTATAGGAGCAAATGCTCTATTTATCAAAATGGTTTCACAAAGTGACTTTTACAGAGTCGTCAAAAGTCGTCAATATGAGGGAAAGGGTTAACCCTCCTTAGTATTATTTGTTTATCTAAATACAGGAGTCTGATAGCGGAAGCCTGTTGCAATGCATAGAAATCATATACAACTGCAATGGTCTGCTGAAAACAGATCTCCTTAGGTTACCATACTAAAATATCTACATCACGATAAGTTACACGACCAAAACGCAAAGAAAACCTGCACTTCAATCCTATTTGTTCATGCTGTATATGTTACCCTGAAGAAGGCACTGGTAAGTGCCAAAACACGTCAGTTGAAAAACAAACAAAACAAACCCACCAAATTACTACATTTTGAATACAAGAGTAAGAAATTGGTTATTATAGTGACATATGCATAATACATTCACAAATGAGACTACCATAGTTCCCCCACTCAGTGGACCTTTAGGTCAACTTAGTTAAATAAATCATAGGTCTAGTTAATATACAATATCAATCCTTTCAAAAGAAATATTCCAAAATTCAAACAGTTCAAGCTTACCATGGACATTCAGTGGAGGTAAGCCTAACATGACAAATAATGAAGACCCAGATGAGAGGACTCTTAGAGGAGCCCTATCATCTGGGTCTGCACTGTTTGCAAAGGACATAAATGACTCTTTTCCCGTACTGAAAGGCTTAAAAATTACATAATTGATAATATGCACTGAATGACTACAATTCATTTGTACTTGTCTTTTTTATGCCCCCGATGACGAAAGTCTAGGGGCATTATGTTTTGCATCTGTCCATCTGTCTGCCTGTGCCTCACGTGCAGCTGGTTTTCAGTTTTTTCATTGTCAAGCACCATCACGGGGGCATCGCTGTGTCATACAGACACAATTTTCTAGTTTATATATGAATATGTTACAACATGACCATAACAATTCTTAAAATTCTAAAATGGACCAACCTGCGTCTTTTTGGTGACAATCCTCTTTCATATGGTGCAGCTGGTGGTGCCAGGGGTGTGGTCCCTGGGGGAGCTGGTGGTGGTCCTTGGGGTGGGGTCTGGCCACTGGGAACTGGAGTCTGACCTGGTGGAAAGCCGTATGTTCGACTGTACAGATCATACATCTCTTTGTATTGTTGAAACTTCAGAATATCTTCATCTCTCAGATGACTACAAATGAAAAAAAACACATGTTAGGTATAAAGGTATTGTTAAGCAACTGGGCAAACCAAATATCAAGTGCAATAAGGAAAACTCTTCAAATGGAAGAATAAAAATAAAGATTTGAGTGCAGCAAGAAAACATACTCTTAAACCAGTACCCACAAAACCATTCATTTAGCAAAAGTATAAGGACAGTAAATAACACATTTGCATATATATACCGGTATACAGTAGAACCCCTCTTAACATGAATTCAAGTAGAATAATTTAGATACTTTTAGGCAGGCGGCTGCTTAATGCAGGGTGAAAGCCAAGCAGAAAGCTCCTAGGGGCTTTCTGCATGACTTTCACCCCACATTAAGCTGCATTCTGTCTCCAAGACCAATATTTACACTAGACTTAATATCAGGTTTTGAGGGGTTATACTGTACATATATTACAGTATCACATATAAACCATTTTGCAAATCTCACTGAATGAAAAGATCACATCAAGTTAGCCTCTCTGAGACACACGACAGATTACAATGACATTATTGACAGTGCAAATTTTAACTTTAGAAACATTAGAATCATGTCTGTATGATTTCATACCATAAGCAAGCACAGCAGACCTTGATCCTATGGGAGCCGTCTGATCGGAGTCGGGTTTCCAAAAGTGTCAAAAGACATCTCTATCAAGTTAAAGATCAACCTTTCTATCAGGACACATGCCACTGAAGCTTGTAATATTTCACATATAAATCTACTTCTCTATTTGGTATTATTTTTTCTTTATTATTTCCTTACAGTGTAAACAGAGGGGATTTATTTAATAGTGAAGTGGAATTCAGAGATATTGCTGAGAAGGCATCAAAGTTAATGAGATTAGTATCCAGGATGGAAAGCTTTTCAGTCCCTGTCAGTTTGCTGTCTGTAACTACACATATAACCAACCATTTAATCCATAAATACGCCTTTCTATGCCACAAAGAATCAGATCAGACAACTCCTACGGGAGACATCCTCTCTGGGTCTGCTCTGCTTCCTTATGAAATAATATATATCGGATTCTATAGTTTCTACCATGGCCAAAAAGTCCTGCGTCCATGTGCCATTATAAATAATAACTAATTAATATTCAAGATGTCATTATTTCTTACACAAACATTCATGGAGTAAAGGGATTATAATATATCATCTACTAACCTTGGATAGTTTGGATCTTCCCTTGGATCCCGTGGAGGATATTGATAATACTCTGGGAATGGAACAGGAAATCCTGTTGAGTTCCTCGGTGGAAAGTCTCGACCAGGGGCAAAGTCCATACCATGACGATCTATACCTGGATAATCCTGGCCTCTAAATTCTGGTGGCCTGTAACCTGTTGCACGGAAGTCGGCTGCTGGTGCGCTTCTAAAGTCTCCGCCTCTACCTCTAAAGTCCCCTCCTCTGCCTCTTGCTCTGTAATCCTGACCCCTATATTCATGACCCCAGTCTCCTTGACCCTGATAATGTGAGTCTCTTTTTTCCCAATAGTCATCTCGCCTGTAACCCCTTCCCCTACCTCTTACATAACCTCTACGGTCAAAGGATACAGGCTCTGTCAATCTCAAGGGTTCCTTCACTCGGGGTGGAGATTCAGATTCTTCCTTTGGCTTCCTCCTCATTGGGCTTCTTCTTCTTCTGTTCCTTGTACTTTTCTGTGATGCTTCAGACGATTTATCCTTATCCTTACTCTTTGATCTAGACCTCGTCTTCTTGTCTGTTTTGGAATCTTTCTTTTTGTCAGCATCGGATTGAGAATTTTGAGACTTGCCAGACCTTTCCTTTTCACTTTTTACAGATTCTGCTTTCTTACTATCAGTTTTCTCTGCAGTACGTTTCTGTTGTGTATCTGTTGTGTTTTGCTTTGTAATCTTTCTGTCAGAAGAATCAGCTTTCTTTTCAGTCAATTTTGATTCCTTTCTCACATCAGTTTCATTTCCAGTTTTCAAATTAATTTTAGAATCATTTGGTGCCGTTTCCTCCTTATTTACTTGTTTAACTGGAGAAGACACAAGATTAATCACGATGTTATTTGTATTTGCAGGGATATTTTCTTTATTTTTCTCAAGTACAGGCTTCACTTCAGTTGACTGACTTTGTACTGGTATCAAATTTGATTTATTTTGGAATTGCAGCTTGGTATTTGCTTTATTAATTACCTTAGGGGGAGTCTTTGCCTTAATGAAGGGTTTTTCTTTGGAATCCCTTACAGGAGACTTTTTCCTGATGGGAGATTTATTTCTGACTGGGGAGCTCCTCCTGACAGGAGAAATTTTTCTGTATGGAGAAGTCTTTCTGGGAGGAGATCGTTTTGGAGATCTCCTCAATGGAGATCTCTTTGGAGAATACTTTCTTACGGGTGATCTTGAAAGAGATCTTCCCCTTGAAAATGACCTTCGTCTTCTTGGAGCAGGTGAAAGAGAGCGTCTGTATGGGGATCTTGATCTTCTTGGGGTAAATCTTCCTCTCGACCTCGACCTTGACCTTCTGAAGGGTGATCGTCTTTTTGGACTTCTGGAAAACGATCGTCGTAGTGGTGATCTATATGGTGACCTTCTACGAGACCTTGACCTTGACCGGCTGAATGACCTCCTTCTTACAGGTGATCTGGAGAACGACCTAAATCTTGAACGAGACTTTGATCTACGAGGTGTCCACGATCGCCTTGGTGAATATGAACGTCGCCTTGGGGATAGTGATCTTCTAGGCGTATACCTCCGAGGAGACATAGATCTTGAATAGCTTCTCCTTCTTGATCTTGATCTGGTTCTTGATCTTGTCCTACTTCTAGATCTTAATCTTGACCTGGAACTATTAAATAGAAGGTTTCAAAACCAAGCAGAGCAATAATGTGTTTAATGTTTCAGTTCCAACAGGGTAAAAACTAGAGAATCTCAACCTAATGCCTAATTCTGGTCTGCATCTCATTTGGATCCAAACTGTTTGCATAGATCATCAACACCAGCATGAAAATAGATTTATAACAGTTTAAGTCATAGTACCAACTACACCCACAAGATACGAACGATTCGACTTG
The DNA here is from genome assembly GCA_963576725.1 of Azorinus chamasolen. Classification (NCBI taxonomy): domain Eukaryota; kingdom Metazoa; phylum Mollusca; class Bivalvia; order Cardiida; family Solecurtidae; genus Azorinus; species Azorinus chamasolen. The sequence goes on from OY755236.1 coordinate 47,306,666, forward strand.
TTAAACCCTTTACTCCGTAGATATGTGTTTTTACACTTCTTTTTCAAACAGTGTAAAAAATAAAAGAAAATGTGTCCATGGGACACGGATGCCTCCGCCAGGTTTTTCTAAATTGCATTAAAATTGATTGACTTAAAGTTTGCATGTTTGCCTTGTGCAGATTTATTTCTATCAATTGATATTGATCTCTATTCAAAAATTAAGTTTCTCCATACTAATGCTCTGTGCCAAATATCAGGAAGCTGGCCTGTGTGGTTCCTGAGAAATATGTGACAGAAATTATTTGGAGATGATTACGGCGCCATGATGGATAGTGATCCCAAAATGTTGCCTCTGTGAAACGCAGGTGACACAATATTTTACTATAAACTAATATTCTAATAATTCTGTATATACTACAATTACAAATTACTAATAATATAACCATAAACAGGAATAAGATTGTTCAACAATCACCAAAATTCAAAGTGTTGCCAAACAGGAAGTACATGTAGATGAATGACAGACCTGAAGAAGGGAAATAAGGTACAACTCACTATGATTACAGGCCAAATATCAAATCATTCCAGTATAAACAAGCTAATAAATATTTGATGAAAAAAAATTTCATTAAACAATCACCAACATTCAATCCAAGTGTTGGCAAACAGGAAGTAGACAACAGAACTGAAAAGGGGGGACACGGTACAACTCACTATGATTATGCTTTATACCAAATCATTCCAGCTTACACAAGCAAAGAAATCTTTGGCGAAAATATTTGTCATTTAACAGTTACAATCATAAAAACTCAAAGTGCACGCAAACAGGAAGTACATGAATGACAGACCTGAAAAGGGGAGACACTGTACAACTCACTATGATTAAGCTTCAGACCAAATATCAAATCATTCCAGCTGACACAATGAAAAGAAATCTTTACAAAACAAGAGATGTCACAGTAACGTGACAAATGCCCCCAAAAATTGTACCATGTGACCTTGACATTTGATCCATGGACCAGGGAGTTGACACATCATCTTTGTAAGGTGAACATTTGTGCCAGGTTCCTTTGAAATCCATTCACAGATAAACAAGTAATTGTACCCTGTGACCTTGACCTTTGACCTATGGACCTGGGAGTTGAAAGCGACACATCGTCTTTGTGTGGTGAACATTTGTGCCAAGTTATATTGAAATCCATTGATAGATAAAGAAGTTACAGACCGGACACGAAATTTGTTACGAAGTTATTTTACCCTGTGACCTTGACCTTTGACCCATGGACCTGGGAGTTGAACGCAACACATCGTCCTTGTGTGGTGAACATTTGTGGCAAGTTATATTGAAATCCATTGATAGATAAAGAAGTTACAGGCCGGATACGAAATTTGTGACAAAGTAATTGTTCCCTATGACCTTGACCTTTGACCTATGGACCTGGGAGTTGAACACGACACATTGTCCTTGTGTGGTGACCATTTGTGCCAAGTTATATTGAAATCCATTGATAGATGAAGAAGTTACAGACCGGACACGAAATTTGTGACAAAGTAATTGTACCCTGTGACCTTGACCTTTGACCCATGGACCAGGGAGTTAATCGCGACACATCGTCTCTGTCTGGTGAACATTTGTGGCAAGTTATATTGAAATCCATTGATAGATAAAGAAGTTACAGACCGGACACGAATTTGGGACGGATGGAAGGACAGACGGACGGACGGAAAGACGGACAGACAGACGGAAAGACGGACAATGCGATTACTATATGCCCGCCTTTGGGGGCATAAAAATTGTCATTAAACAATGATTCAATCAAAGTGTCAGCTAACAAGAAGTAGATGAATGACAGACCTAAAGGGGAAGACACGGTGCAACTCACTGTAATAATGCTTCAGACCAAATATCAAACCTTTCCAGTTTACACATCAAACCTTTCCAGTTTACACAAGACAAGAAATCCTAGACGAAAATTTTACAGGACGGACATACGGATGGACAAAGGTAAAACTTAATGCCCCCATTGCCTAAAGGCGCGGGCATAAAAACTTCTTTTTTTCAAAAAGTGTAAGCCCAGATCAGATATAGGAACTATATGATCCGGATCTGCAGTTTGCAATCTTTTAGGCCTGATTTTTCCAGTCTGAAAAAAGAAGATAGTGGCAGCAACTGCAAATATCTTCCCAAAGAAATGTATTATAATACCTATATATAACAAAAAATCTATACAATGTAGCTTTTTTCCTCATTTTATTCATTTATAAAAAGGATAAGACTAACCGTGATCTTGGTCTTAGTGATCGTGATCTAGATCGAGTTCTAGGTCTTGGTGATCGTGTTCTAGATCTTGGTGTTCTGGACCTGGATCTAGATCTGGACCGAGACAGAGATTTCTTTCCTATTTTGAGCAATGGATCAGCTAGAGCTCTGAAATAAAGTGACAACTTATAAGACATAAATTAAGCATTAGCCCTTTACCTGATAGAGACATCTTTGCAAACAGAGTAAACTCAGACCAGATGGCTTATGTAAAAGCCATCTGGGTCTGCTCCATTTGCTTAATGGAATAATGTAGATATAATTCTTTCAGGGTTGGCAAAATGCTGGCATTAATAAGTATTTGCCGTTCTGGCAGTAAATGTCACTAAATACTTGCATTTACTGGTCTTTTGAACTGTTCTTGGGCTTAGCACCTATCTAAACCATCCTCATGTGCTTCATGAGTTTCCTAATCAAACATATAAGTCCTGCCTTTTTGTTTGCAGCATATACAGCCAAGAAAGTTTCTTAAAAAATAAAGGATAAAGTGATTATAATTGAACCAATCAAATTGCGATATCTGACAATGGAGTTTAACTGTTAAGAAGATTTTAATAGATTATTACCATTGAATCATTCTATATTCATAGGTCAAAGCCATACAGAGCTAATCATTAATTTAAACCTGAAGATGAAACCCAGAGATCCCATATGGGGATTCTTCAACATGGCTACTGTTGACAACCAGACAGTGGTTAGACGCAAAGACTGCAATACTGAAGTAAGTACAAAGACCCATAGACTAAAGTAGTAGTAGCCATATAATCTGTCTAGAGCACTCTGACACCTACACAAGTCGAATTGTGGGCTTTTAACACAGGTGATAGCTTAATGCAGGACAATAGTTAAGCAGTCTAGGCACTTTCTGCATTACTTTTGTCCTGCATTCAGCAAGCACCTGCTCTAATAGACCTCAATGTTTATTCATAATATGGCTGCTATTAGAGGTTCTACTGTAGTTAAGACATGTTGAATATCAAGAAAGCATGATGACCTTAAAACTAATCCCAAAACTAGCACTGCATGATGATGCCAACGCTCATCTTTTACTGCGAATAATCAGTATCTTAACCCATTCCTCCATAGGCTATTTTTAGACAAAGCCTCTTTAAGTGAATCTACCCATAAGGAGCATTTACTAGAGAAAAGTAACATTTTAGAATTTTGTAGTTTGAAACCTATAGGAGCAAATGCTCTATTTATCAAAATGGTTTCAAGAAGTGGTTATTACAAAGGCGTATTTATGGAGGAAAGGGTTAATGGTCCATAACTATTTAAATATGCATGATAAAGAAATGGCCTTTTACCAGAGTGCAGTCACTGTGATAGTGAACAAATGTGAGAAATTTGATATTGATAGCTGGACTGATGTGGAAATTAATACAATGTCCAAGTTTTTCCACAATGAGGACGCCCACATCACAATTCCATGACTCTTTTCTTTATAAAATACAAAAATAACACATGAGATAATGATGTTTTAACACATTACAAAAATAAACGCAAAAAGAGCATATGAACAAGATGTGTTTCTGAAACACAATGCCCCTGATATGACCATTGACCTTGATGTATAACCTTATTAAGTCATCCCTAAAAATGTTCGCCTCCATAAGTTGGATATGTAAGCCAAGTTTGAAGTAAGTACGTGCAATGGTGACATTATCGCCAACATTAAAGTTGGGAACAAACAGACAAACCAACAGTTGTGACACCCAAACCAACCAAAAGAGCAAACCAATATGCATACCCCCCACCCCCCAAATCACAAATCTGAGGAGGCATAAAAAACATGGCAAAATTTAATCTTCTTCAATTGCTTACCTCATTTCTGCTCTCAAGAGCCTTTTCTTCTCTTCCATAAATTCAGCCTCTGACAGAGGTTTGGGAATGTTGATTGGAGGTGCGACTAATGGTAAGGCAGGACCTGGGGGACGAGGAGGGAGACTTGGACCCGGGGGCATGCCAGCTGGAACGAAAGGTGGAGGTGGGAGCCCTGGTAGTGGTGCACCTGGAATATGGATAAGAATCAATGACAATTAAAAATCTGCTTAAATAGTAATTTTGTAAAAATAATAATGGCCCCATCTATATAAATATAGAGAAACAAGAGCCGCGTGCGGCACCAATGCTCGTCTGATTTGGTGCTTGTCCAGCTAAATTAAAAAATAAATGGCCATTACTCCAAAATTTTGAAATCAAGAGTTATGGTTCTTATGTAACATATATAGGGGCCTTCCATTCAATGACTCTACAAACCTATAAAGTTTCATGTTGATACCTGATATACTTTTCAAGTAATGAGATACATTAAAGTTTTTGCACCCCGACAACGACAACAACGCTTACGACCAAGTGATCAAAAATAGCTTGACTTTTCTTCGAAACAGACGAGCTAAAAATGCTTTAATAAGCATTTCAGTGCAATACACAAATGACTAATGTCCTGTTGAGGAAATAGATTCCCATGGTTTTGGCCCGACCCCATTATAATGAAAAAGGGGAATAATTCCAAAAATACTGATGTTGGAGTTATGGACCTTGTGCATTACACTTCCTCTCACCAGGCCTGTTCTATATGTTAAGTATAAATTCAATGGCATCTGTAGAACAGGACATACAGTATGGACAAACAAGAGGGCCTGAAAGGCCCTGACATCGCTCACCAGACAATCAGAGGAGAAGATTTTCAAAGTTTTCACTATGTGTTTCTATAGAAAACTAGCCAGCCCTGGCGAGGGCCAATTTTGACTCAAGGGGCATAATTTATGTAACTTTTGTAGAGGACCTCAAGTGAAGAAAATTTAAGAAAATGTAAATGAAAACATATAACAATGCAAATCTAAAGAAGGGCATGTACAAAAGTATGTATACCCTTTCCCTGGGCAAATTGGTTGAATTTTAGAAAGAATAAATTAATCTATACATGTACTTATAAATAATATCCAAAATTTCAGATATTTTCATTACACCTTCATGAGTTATTATTATTCATATCTTAATTTATTTTCAACCCTTCCCCTGTTCTATGTTTATTCAAAATTTAAATACCTACTGAATATTCATAGACAAAATATTTATAATGAAATATGGAAAGTGGGACAGTGTAGCCATTTTAGAAAGTGAAGAAACATCTTTCAAATTCCATTAACAAACAGAGCAAACCCTGGTCAGACAGCTGCTTTAGGAGCTGTCTGATCTGGGTCTTTTCTGTTTGCAAATGTTTGAAAAAAGTGTAACATGAGGGAAAGGGTTAGCAAACATATTATAAGTATATTGTACACAAAATGAAAATAATGTAATGCACTTTGCACTATATTATATCATAAGCAAACAGCAGACTGATCAGATGGCTTCTACATGAGCCATCTGATCTGGGTCTACTCTGTTTGCAAAGGTGTAAAAAGGCATATTTATGGAGTAAAGGGTTAATTGTCTGATTAACTGTGCAAAAATTTTCATTGTTTGGGTAGATCTGCAATATTTCTGCAGAGTTACTACCAACAAGGGAGACAATCCAGTTGTTATAAAGCAAAGTTTTCACATATGTTTCTATTGAAAACTTAACACCACAGGGGCGGTGCCAATTTTGACCCCAGGGACACAATTTATATCACTTTTGTAGAGGACCTGAACATGATGCTGAAAGAATGTAGTGAAAGAATGGATAGAGCATTAGACCACTGGAACTTGTATTAATTCTTTGGATGCTAGAGGCAGATTCTCCCACCACTAATGACCTATGCAAACAGTTTGGATCCAGATCAGGGCCCACATGTGGGGCCTGATCTGATATCCAAATTGTTTGTAAATGAGACTGAACTTCTGAAAAACTTAGAAAGAAAGTGTGTAGTGGGATTCTCCCACCACTAATGACCTCTGCAAACAGTTTGGATCCAGATCAGGGCCAATATAATGTGGGGCCTGATCTGATATCCAAACTGTTTGTCAATGAGACTGAACTTCTGAAAAACTTAGAAAGAAATTGTGTAGAACAGATAACTTATGAATATGCTGCAGACAACCATTTAGCAGATGACAAAATTACTCAGCATGCAAAGAGTTAAGCTGAAATTCACAACAGATATGCTCTATATTGATATCTGGTAGCTTAATGCAGGGCATAGGTATGAAAAAAAGCTTTAAGAGTGTTCTGCATATTAAGAACTATCCATAGTTTTCTCAATCTTAAATGAGAGTGTGTTATTTGTCTAAACACAATTTCTACTCTACTGATCAGGCTAAGGGTGATTATATAAGAACTCACTCTGACTGGTCTGAGCTCTGCAGGCTGATATATTAAGGAGAAACCTTTAGACTGTCGTTTCTGCCGTGAAGAAGACTGTACACACAGGGCAGGGCCAATTTTAACCCAAGAACTATGATACTTACAAAACCCATAAAGTTATGCTAAGTAAATCTATACACCAAATATCTAAGCTCTGGGACATGTAGTTTCTGACAAGAATACTTTTAAAGTTTTTCCTATGCATAACTAGTGATCCTATTGGCTGTTTAAGTAGTCAGCTTAAAAAAACCTGGCAATCCCTGGGGTGGGACCAGTTTTTACCCTAGGGGCATAATTTATATAACTTTTGTAGAAGCCCTGAAGATGAAGCTATGTGCCAAATATGAAAGCTGAGGACCTTCTAGTTTTAGAGGAGATGATGTTCAAAGTTTTCACTATATGTTTCTATTGAAAACTGAAAACCCCTGGGGCAGGGCCAATTTTGACCCCAGGGGTATAATTTATATAACTTTTGTAGAGGACCAACAGATGATGCTATGTGCCAAAGATGAAAGCTGAGAACCCTGTAGATTCAGAGGAGAAGAATTTTTAAGGTTCAAATTGTTGACGACTGACGACGCATGACGGACATCAGGCAATCACAAAAGCTCACCCTGAGCACTTTGTGCTCTGGTGAGCTAAAAAGTGTGAAGACGCCAACAACAGACAAAGTGATCCCTATGTCGCAGGCGACACCAAAATTCAATTAAATAAACCTTTAGACAGGTCAAGTATACTTCGTTTGACTTTTCTTTTTAACATTCACTGGGTTATGTATTTAAAATTATGATTATCAAAAAAATATGATCACAACAAAATTGTACTTGTATGTACAAATACGATATCATTTAACCCTTTCCCTTTTGAATATTCATGTATTTTTTATTAGCTGAATTTTGTAGGCATATGTAAGCAGAAATTTTTGGTATAGGTAGAAACTATTATAATTTCATAAGTAAACAGAGCAGACCCTGATCAGACGGCTCCAACAGGAGCCGTCTGATCATGGTGTTCTCTATTTACAAAGGCATGAAAAAGCATTTTTATGAGGGAATGGGTTAAATTACCGTCATCAATATCCTTTCACAGATGAAATATTTGTTTCTGAAAGGAATTTGCTCTAGGTTAAAACTAAACTCTTTGAATGTGGGAATAAAGTGCAGTCATTTGTAAAAAGTGTAGACGCAGATCAGTGGGCTCTTAGACAAGCTATCTGATCAGGTTCTGGATGGCTCTCGAGCAAAGTATCCTTTTTGTACTGAATGGATTTCACCATTAAACCATACTGGTAATTTCACTTAGAAAATTCAGCATTTAATTGGTTCATTTGTGACTTACCTACACCTGGAGCAGCAGGCAGAAATGGTGGGGGCACAGATGGGGGAGGGAAGTTTGGTACAGACACTGATGTAGGAACTGCTGGGGGAGCTGTACTGGTGGCTGCCTGGTACAGCATGTCAAACGTGCCTTGGGGTTGTCTGAAATACATATGTGGTAACAATGTAGAACAATGTATGACATTAAAAACAAGCAAAAAATGCGGAAATCACATTAAAGCCGGGTTTTCCAACTGAAAGACCTTCACCCAAGCTATCTGCATACCAAATATATATTGTCTAGCATATGTAGTTCAGAAGTTATAACAAAATTTTAATGACAGCCAAATTTTCAAATAGTGACCTTGACCTGATTTCAGGCATCTTTATGTCATCTGTAAGGTCCTTTCCAAAGCTATCTGAATACCAAAGGTGAATTGCCTAGCGTTCGTGGATCAGAAGTTATAGCTAAATGTTAAAGTTTATTAAAAACAGCCAAGTTTTCAAAAGAGTGACCTTGACCCAATTTGTCCTGTAGCAACTAAAAGGCCTTCACCAAAGCTATCTCCATACCATATATGAATTGTCTAGCATATGTGGTTCAGAAGTTAAGACAAAATGTTGAAGTTTTTCGATGATGGCCAACTTGTCAAAATGGTGACATTGACCTTGACCTAATTTGTTATTTCAAATATCTTTATATCAACTGAAAGGCCTTTACCAAAGGCATCTGTATACCAAAGATTAATTGCCTAGCATTTGTAGTTCAGAGGTTATAGCAATGTTAAAGTTTTGTTAACGACGGCACACCTCCCGCCCGGTTTTCGCCCAACTATAAGCCAAGATTTTTCTCGAAAATTCTGGCTAAAAACCAGTCAAAGTGGTCTAAGCTACAATCTCCTTTAACTCTTTCAAACAAAGCATCAATTGTCGAGTTATGGAGTGGAAATGAAATTGATATTTGTATAAAACCGACTTTGGTCAGGTGCTCTGCCATAATCTTGACCTTGAAGACATAAGTCAATGTTTTTTTGTGAGACATACTTTCAGGTTATAGTTAATGTGTGTAAAATAGTTTTAAAATCAAACATAGCATGATCGAGTTATTAAGCAGACATAAAATTACAGTCATAACCTTAACTTTGAAGGTATTAGCCCAGGTTATATGTGTTGCATGTATTCAGAATATGACTGAAATGAATGTGAAATTATTTAAAATGTAATTGCATCAATATTCATCTCAAACTACGGCATGATTATGACCTTGAATATACATGTATCTGCCTGGGTCATATACATAATAGCACACTTTCAAGTTTATGGTTTATGTGCATGTGTGTGTGTGTGAAATAACAAGAAAGAATTGTCAAGCAATCCATCATCCCCCCTCCAGAGACTGCTTTCAGCATTCCTTGGAAGTAGACTAATAGGGAATATTTCCTGATATGACAAGTACATATCAGTGATGCTGTAACATTTTATAAATGGTCCATATACATTATAGTCAAATCATTTCATTCATTTTCAAGGTGGCTGCTGATCTGAGTGGATGCATGTTTCAGCATTTTACTTCCCTGGTGGGTGCATGAGTCAAGGTCACAGTGACATCAAAGTAGTATTTAACACTCTGCCTTCCTAAGATGCATCGATACAAATAATTTGGAAACTATAACCAAATGGTTGCATCCAGACTTTTACTTAAATTGAGGTCAAGGCCGGGATAAAGGTCACAGAGAAACAAATGTCGTACAGGACATTCCGCTTTCTGAAAATGCATCTGTACAAGAAAATCGGAAACCCGAAGTCATGCAGTTGAGGAGATATCCTCCAGACAAATTTCTTGACAAACTTTTACTTTAATTGAGGTCAAGGTTATAGGGTTACCAAAGTAGTATGTAATCTTCCCAAGATGTAACAACAAAAGTAAAATTGGAAATCCTAACCCAAGGGGTTGAGGATACATTATCCAGTTAAATTTCAGACATTTTTTATAATGAAACTGAGGTCAAGGTCAGAGACACCAAAGTACTAGTATGTGACACCCCACTTTCCCAATCCTAACCCAAAGGGTATAATCTGACAATTTTCTAGACAAATTTTACTAAAACTGAGGTCAAGGTCAAAGAGACACCCATAGTAGTACACAACCCTCCACCTTTCAAAGATGCACCCACACAAGAAATTTGGAAACCATAACCCAAGCAGCTGAGGTGATATTGTCCAGGAAAAAGTTCAGAAGAACAGAAGGGAGTGCAAACCTATAGCCCCCCTCAGGTGGCTGGTGGGGGACTATTAGAAAATCTGCTAAGCATGGCAGATATGACGGAAGCACAAATACACAAACACAAGCTGATAACTATGGGTCATCTGCCAGATGACTTGGAACAGTTCAAAGCAGTGACCTAACGATTGACGAACACCAGTCACCATATATATGTCTCTGACCATTGGCATCCAATACTTGCAAGCAAAAAATAACAATAAAAAGAAATGTTCTTTGTTCATGTCATCATGCAAATATTCTCGAGCTCAGGTAAAACGTTAATCAAGCCTACTTTCTAATTTAACAGAGAGACTTAACGCTACAACTAATTTATGATACAATCTTACCTTGGTTGTCGACTGGTAGTTCTCATTCCGACTACTGTGCTCAGTGACTCGCCCTGTAATTCAGACATACAAATATTTAAATAATGAATGTGAATTAATAACTAATAAGCATTAATTTACTTTTTACACCTGCATGTATGTTTGGAAGCTGACTGAAAATCATACAATTGATATATAATTTGCAAGAGGATTTTAAAACGCAAAAACTGCAGATTTTCCTCTTGGAGCATTTTGGGCTGTGCCCCGTTTGTACATGCATGTTCACTCATTTCCTGCATTGAAATTATTAATCCTTTCCCGCATATAAACACCTTTTCACGCCTTTGCAAACAGCAGAAACAGATCAGGAGCCATCACAATTTTTGTAAAAGCAAAATATTCCCTTGAAAATGCTAGATAATAAAATCTTGAATAGTTAATAGATATTCATGATGTCATTATTTCTTATATGACTATTCAACAGGTAAAAGGTTAAAGAACAAAGAGTACAATACTTCTTTTCTGTACACAAGAACAAATTTCATTCTTGTCACCCTTTCCATTACCCAAACACACAGAATGGTGGATGGGGGGTATACATACCTGATATCAATCTATTGAAACACTGACCAAAAAAAAGTCAAAAGACACGTAGGGCTCAAGCTAGGATATTTCAGAGAAAAAGTCTCCAATATCTAATATTGCTCACTTCTCCTTCCCTGAGCTTTAAGGAGAAGTTTTAACCCTGTCCCTATAAATGCCCTTTCACACATTAGCAAACAGAGTAGACCCAGATCAGATCGCTCTGATCAGGGTCTGCTCTGTTTGCTTTTAACATGATAAAGATCTGATTCAACAGCTTTTATAGATCTGATTCAACAGCTTTTTTCCCAATCAAAATTGTCCTTGAAAAGTTTACATGATAAAAGTTCAGCTAATAAATATTCATTGTCATTAATTCTTGCATGAATCTTGAACAGAGAAAGAGTTAATGTATAGAACATATATCTTGGGGTTTTTTTTGGCAACATGGTCAGAGTAACAGAAGTTTGGATCCTGATGAGATGCCAAGTTACTCAGTTACTCATCTGGATCCAAAATGCTTGCATAGGTAATCATTCATAATTTTGGTATTTGTGGCCATCACTTAATTAGCCAGTTACTAAATATAAAGAGGTCCATAAAATAGAAGAGATCATTATCAACAGACTCCAGTTTGACTTTGATACTTAAGTCTTACACAAATGAGTTATTAGACTCTTCCTATACTCTTCAACAGACTTGGTAATAATATTTCTTACCTGGGAGACGTCATTTATGATAACTGGTCTGTTCTCTGGAGGTGTTTGCTGCAGCAGGGGAAGTCTATTGGGCTCATCCTGGGTAGGTGTTGGTGGCTCCGGTATGGATAGCTGTTTCTCTACTGGTTTAGGAGTAGTAGGAGTAGAAAACTGTGGTCGCAGTGACTCGATTACTTGAGGGGCTTGTGCTTGACTAACTACTGCTGTGGGTGGAGGGCGGTAATCCAGGACTGATGGACCCCTTGGTACCACTGGCTTCTGTTGCATCAAAGCAGCCGCAGCCTTCGCTTGTTGTATCCTAGCCATCTTTGCCATGTTAGTGTATCCTGTCTCATTCTGGAAGTTTGTAACTGCTCTTCGCAGCATTTGATTGGCTATCAGACCATCAGGAGAAACTTCCATACTGTCACACGAGGGACATACATGATCCTCAGTCTTCAGTAATTCATTTCTTATACCTGTAATGTACATTACCTTTACTCCATGAATATTCATGAAAGAAAAAATGACATGATGGATATCAATTAGATGATTTTTTTATAATGGCATACAAACACAGGAAAGTTTGGCAGTGACAGGGACTGCAATCAGATCTATATTTCATAAGCAAACAGAGCAGACCCTGATCAGATGACTCCTACAGGAGCCATCGGATCTGGTCTATTCTGTTTGCAACGTCATATAGGAGTATCTATGAAGTAAGGGGTTAATCACTTATAAAACTGTTTTGGGTTTTTTTAAATCTGAAATAATTGCTGTACAGACTGCTGCAGATAAATATCTGTCAACACAACTGTTAGAAGTCATTCAAATATTCAAATTTTATGAGTACATGTAATTACAACATCTTTTTCTGGTTACAGGAGCCGTCTGATCTCTGTGTATATCATATGTATCTTTATCAAGTAACGGTTCAACAATTCTAACTGACCAATAACCAGAAAAATCCCAGTATGCTTCATACTCTACATAAATGGTTTTGAATACATACAGATCTCTTTCCTCTAAACTTGCAGAATGTCAAATACTGTTACTTACAGTCATCACAGTAGCTATTGCCACAGCAGGGGATGACTACTGCATCCTTGGCTATATCCCCACACAGGGGACACTTCAGCTCCTTAGGGATAGTCTTCTTCACAGCAACTCTCTTTTGCTCCGTCTCTGGCAGAAATGGAGGACGCTCCTTCTTCCCCTCTGCATATGCCATCCTGTCAGAAGATTGAATATTTGTATTTGTAGTTCTGTTGTAACGTAATAACCTTTCACCTCATGAATATTCATGTCAGAAATGACATCATAAATATACCGTATAACGTTGTTTTTTTCACTGCTGTAAAAGTTTACGGATTTGACGAAAAAACACATGATTTCAATTTTTATGATTTTAATTTTTACAAATCTCAATGACCAGTAAACATAGAACGCAGTAAAAAATTTCAGCACATGCAAATTACAAGTAAAATTTAAATTAGTCTCTAGACTGCTAAATATATATATATATAAAAAAAAAAGTAGTGTATAATTTTCTTAAAGTTAAATTATTGATCTTCTGACCTAATATGCCCGTAATAATCGCAAGTCGTATCAAATTAAATGCTTTGTTTGTCGTTCTTCATGCTTTTTGCACCTTATCCATAAGTGTCAGTTCTCTCATTTGAGTAATACAATGTGGATTATCGAATTTGCCAGCGGGCGAATTTTGTAAAATCGACGTAGGTCTCCATGTTTGACATGACTGGTTTCCCGAATATTCCATCCGATTACATGTACATGTAAGGCGGAAGTTTGGAACCAGCCAGCTCACGCGTGAGTTAGAATCTTAGGGAATTCCTAGCGGGAATCCCCAATTAATATGGTGTGAACAACCGACTCACTTTGTAAACAAACAAAAGAAACATTCGGATTAGGAAGCTTCGGTCTGAAGTATTCAAGTAAACTTTAACGCCATATTTCACTTTACACAACTGACAAAAACCGGCAATTATCTAGACCTGTAACACTAGCGTACCTATATAACAGTGGTCATACATCAGCATGTACATACAGGGTGTGTATTGGCTCGGATGTACATTTACATTGGATAAGGGTGAGTTCGTAACTCGTACCTGATTTTACGCTGCGAAAATTTACGCATCTATTTTTTACTAATCTGACATGGTAGTAAAAATTAGCAGCACGTAAAAAAAAATGTTATACGGTATATTAGCTGAACTTTTTCATGGCAATTAAAACACAGGATTATTTGGATAATCTGTTCAATCAGATCAATATAATTCCATATTGTAACAAGCCTTTCCGAACTGGGTCTTCCCACAGGGGTAAAACACGTTTGAGTCAGTATATGTATATATAGAAAGAAGGGATCTGACTTCAAAAGATCCAAATTACCCACTCCTCTATTTAAACCCTTCTCACTGCAAGAAATGCACAGATTTCGATCAGATAAAAAGCTATTCTGTAAGCAAAGACATTGTTTTATTCGAATATGCAAAGATTTTCCCAGTCAAATTAGGGATAAACTTAACACGGCACCAGAAACATGAGAAAAATGGCAAAAATTCGTTAGTCGGACACTCTGTTTGCAAAGGCTTGAAAAAGTGTTTCTATGAATAAAAGGGTTAGAAAATAAAATGAAGACAAGCTAAAAATGTAGGAATAGTTTTCTCCTTGGAATGAATAAACTCTTATCCTATTGTAAATAATGATATGTAGCAATTTTCATATACTTTCGATTCCTTCAAGCTTTTGAGAAACTACTCAAAGTGTGAATCCTGTTGAGGCACCAAGTTACTTGGTGTCTCATCCGGATCAAAAGCTTGAAAATGTTGGGAGATTGCAGATTGCTAATTTTTCTCCTTGGAATGACAGAGAACAATAAAACATATTTGATACTTACGCATCTATCTTGGGTACTGCATACTGGCCCGTGTGTGTTTTGTAAGTACCGGGTAATGCTTCTGTGACTATCAACATGTGATCCAAGGGGATTCCTGTTGGCTTTTTAATTTTAAAATCCTCAGTGGCTGGAGCACTTCCCTAAAATAGTCATGGAATATGATTGATAAAACAAATAGAAAATAATCATATTTCAAGTCATAACTAGAAAATTGTTATTCTGACACTACTTCATTCTAATCATTTTGATTATATTCCAAACTTAAGAGAAACAGTAACCTCATAGAAATGTTGCAATATTTCCCATGATTTTTTCACCCTATCCCTGATACAAACCCGTTTTCACACCTAGCAAACAGTAGTCCCAAATAAGACAGCTCCCCTAGGTGCCATCTTATCAGGATCTGATCGGTTTATGAAATTATAATAGATTTTACTCTACAGTTTCTACCAATACCAAAATATCCTGTGTACATGTGCCATTATAAAATTACAGCTAATACATATTCATGTCATTATTTCTTAGGTGAAATATTCAACAGAAAACAAGTTAACAAACACTGAAAAGTGTTTTGAAACATGGATAAAATGTCTGCAAGATCTGCAAAATTTAATACAAAATGACTGAAGTATTAAAGAAAATATAGTAAGAAGTTCATGTAAGAAATAAGGACATCATGAATATTAATTACAATAGTTTCTATAATGACAAAATTTCAGCCTTCACGGCTTGGCACAAACTACAGATCAAGGTCCTACAGGAGCCATCTGGGTTTACTCCATTTGCAAAAATGTTAAGGTGTATCTATGGAGTAAAGGGTTAATGGACCCACTTTACAAAAAAACCCAGCCTTCAGACTTTACAAATAATAGAGTCAAATCAGCCATTTTTAAAAATGCTTTTTCTGTTCTATAATACTGTTGTCACAAATTCAGCAAACAGAACATAGACTTGGCAAGTAGCAAAAAACTGATCAGTTGAAGCCATATAAACACAGAGGCTGACCTGGTCCTTGACTGTTTGCAGTCAACTGGTTTACGTTTGTTTTTACAAATCGAGGAGCTCAAATCGAGGGCAGGTGTATACCTATGATCTATGGGGAAAGTTAGTGAAGACCTTTGTAAACAGTTTGGATCCAGATGAAACCCTGAGTAACTCGGTGTCTCAACGGGATCCAGGTTTGACACTCTGTTTGTGCTTTTAATTGAAATATTAAAGAAAAATAATCTTTGACAAATTCAGGAAAAAATAAAAACATTTTAAATGCTTATTACAGTTAAAAACTTGCATTCAACCCTTATAATTCTCTAAACTCCAACACTTACCCCTTGAATCGGACAGTTCTGTATGAAATGACCACTCTTCCCACAGCGAAAGCAGACATAAGACGGATTTGGTGTGCCAGTTGGAACTTTGTAGGTATAACTGAAATAAACAAACAGTGTGATGTATCATTACAAAATGGCAGAGGTTCAAAGGTAAAATCAATATGCACTTGCTCAAACCCCCACTAATTTTCTGTCTTTTCTAAATTTAGAACTCTCAAGCCATGCCTATAACCCTTTGAATACAGGAAATGAGTGTACTAGCATTTGCAAACAGTGTAGACCCAGATCAGACAGCTCCTCTAGAAGCTCTCCTATCAGGGTCTCCACTGTTAATCATTCAAAATCCTTTAGAATATTTAATCTCTTCAAACTGAATGGACTCTATCGTTAAACAGTGATGGACTATGCCACTGTAAATATTCAGCATTCAAAGGGTTAAATATGTCCCATCCACCCCACAAATTCAAACTTCATCACTTGGATGCTTCGAATTCAGTGATCCGCAGACCATCTGTAAGAAGAGCTTTCAAATTCAAAGGTGATTTGTGCTCATTCAGTGAATCCTTCTCTCCAGACAGCTCCTACAGGAGTCCTCTGATCAGTCTGCTGTTTGCTTATGGTGTTATATAGATCCGATTCTACAGTTTCATCTGAAGTCAAAAAGTATTGTGTTCAAATGCCATAAAACTTCAGCCAAAGCAAAGACAGTACAGACCCAGCTAATAAATATTCATGATGTCATTATTTCTATCTAAATGTCTATGTGGCAAAGGGTTAAAAGCCAAAGCTATATATTTCTAAAATGGCAACAATGTTCCACCTTCCACATTTCATTGTAACTATTTTTTCGTGAATATTCAGTAGGTATTAAAATTTTGAATAAACATAAAACAGGGAAAGGGTTAAACAAAATTTTATTTAGTGTTAAGGTCAGTGATTAAATGGGCCCTTTAATGCATCTACTAAATTTGGGTAACAAGAGGGCCATGAGGCCCTGAAGCGCTCACCTGAGATACCCTAGGGGCGGGGCAATCATTTGTACAACCTTGGTAGAGAACCACAAGGCAAAGCAGTATGCCATTAATTAAAGGTCTAAGCCTTATGGCTTCAGAGAAAAATAATATATTTTTCCCATGAAAAACTGATAAGGCAGGGCCAAGTTTCTCCCAGAGGTCATGGTCGTAAGTTGAACAATCTTTGTAGAGGACCATTAGATCATGCTACATGCCAAATATCAAAGGTCTAGGCCTTACAGTTTCAGAGAAGAAGAATGTTAAAGATTTTCCTATGAAAAACTGACAAGCCCCGGGGCGGGGCCATTTTTGGCCTGGGGTCATAATTTGAACAATCTTTGTAGAGGACCATTAGATCATGCTACATGCCAAATATCAAAGGTCTATGCCTTACAGTTTCAGAGAAGAAGAATGTTAAAGATTTTCCTATGAAAAACTGATAAGCCCTTGGGCGGGGCCATTTTTGGCCCGGGGGTCATAATTTGAACAATCTTTGTAGAGGACCATTAGATCATGCTACATGCCAAATATCAAAGGTCTAGGCCTTACAGTTTCAGAGAAGAAGATTTTTAAAGATTTTCCTATGAAAAACTGATAAGCCCTTGGGCGGGGCCATTTTTGGCCTGGGGGTCATAATTTGAACAACTTTTGTAGAGGACCATTAGATCATGCTACATGCCAAATATCAAAGGTCTAGGCCTTACAATTTCAGAGAAGAAGAATGTTAAAGATTTTCCTATGAAAAACTGATAAGCCCTTGGGCGGGGCCATTTTTGGCCTTGGGGTCATAATTTGAACAAACTTTGTAGAGGACCATTAGATCATGCTACATGCCAAATATCAAAGGTCTAGGCCTTACAGTTTCAGAGAAGAAGATTTTTAAAGATTTTCCTATGAAAAACTGATAAGCCCTTGGGCGGGGCCATTTTTTGCCCGGGGGTCATAATTTGAACAATCTTTGTAGAGGACCATAAGATCATGCTACATGCCAAATATCAAAGGTCTAGGCCTTACAGTTTCATAGAAGAAGATTTTTAATGATTTTCCTATGAAAAACTGATAAGCCCTTGGGCGGGGCCATTTTTGGCCCGGGGGTCATAATTTGAACAATCTCTGTAGAGGACCATTAGATCATGCTACATGCCAAATATCAAAGATCTAGGCCTTACAGTTTCAGAGAAGAAGAATGTTAAAGATTTTCCTATGAAAAACTGATAAGCCCTTGGGTGGGGCCATTTTTGGCCCGGGGGTCATAATTTGAACAATTTTTGTAGAGGACCATTAGATCATGCTACATGCCAAATATAAACGGTCTAGGCCTTACAGTTTCAGAGGAGAAGATTTTTAAAGATTTTCCTATGAAAAACTGATAAGCCCTGGGGTGGGGCCATTTTTGGCCCGGGGGTCATAATGTGAACGTTTCGTTCCCCTTAGCCACTGATGCTTCTGACAAAATTTGGTTAAAATCGGGTCAGCAGTTTCAGAGGAGATGTCGTTTGAAAATGTGGACGGACGCCGGACGACGGACGCCGGACGACGGACAAATAGCGGTCACAATAGCTCATCCTGAGCCTTTGGCTCAGGTGAGCTAATAAAACAGTTTGCATATAACTCACTTGGATGGATCAAAGTCTTTGGTGGACTGTTTGATCATAGCCTGGATTTTTTCCATCTCCGAGACTTGCGAATTGACCAAGTCTGAGGACTGAAAAACACAATAAACCGCATTGATATCAGCTGATACAAAGTACTGATATCACTCTATAAATGTAAAGTTCTTGCGTAAAAATTTTTTATTTTTTTTTTCAAAACTTGTCTGTATCAGCAATAGCAGATAAACCTCAAGCTAATAGCACTTTGAAACAAGTTCATATGCTTCCATTTTGGTCTTAATCTCTTTAAATATGTCATTTCATGATTTTTAGACAAGAAAAAAATATGTCCACTGGCCATATCATCTATTAAAAAGTGTTTTTAAAAAAAACCAATGACTTAAGACATTATGCATGACAAAGTTACAATCCTGACAGAATATGTATCATCTATTACTCATTCCCACCTAGATTATTTTTAGTTCCAACCTCTGAATAAACCTACCGAAAAAGATCATTAACTATAGAAAACGAGAATTTTAGAATTGAGTAGTTTTGAAACCATTGTGATTAATTAAAAGAGCAAATGCCCTATTTATCACAATGGTTTCAAAATGTGACTTTTACAGAGGTGCCAAATGCGTCTCTAGGAAGGAATGTGTTAAACTTTATAAAGTACAGAAAAATCATGCAATTTTTATTAACTGTGACCTTGACCTTAAAGGTACTAGTATGATACTATCATAATTCTTGTGCATGATATACATGTACCCCAATTACACCAACCATTGGAAATAGTCTCCCCTCTACACCAGTTTATATTCAAATTTGGCACCATTTAACTAATTTAAGTTAGACCGACATAGTAGCAAATAGTGTAGACCCTTATCAAGGAGCCCTTTAACTCTTTGCACTCCAAGTAATTTTTCGTTTGCAACAATTGTCATCTTCTTCAATTCTAAAATAAAATTTCTTTGCAAGAATATGGTCAAAGTGACAAACAGTTTGGATCCTGATGAGACGCCGCATTATACGGCGTCTCATCTGGATCCAACATGTTTGCATAGGTAATCAGAGTTTCGCCGCTAGCATGCAAGAAGAGTTAATCTGGGTCTACACGATTTTACAAAGTTTGACAAATACTTAACAGTAATAAGGGCATCTTCCAGCTATGGTGTACAGTTTAAAGAATTTGTAAACTGGACATGAATACCTTTATTCTATTAGTTATCATAACATGAGCACTGACTGCAGATGACAACCACCTTTTGCCTTGAGAAAATTAATGTTCGAAGAGCCACAACTGTATGCATGATAAGTAATGGCCCATTACCAATTTGGAGCCTTTGTGATTGTAAAGAACTGCAAAATTTGAAAGGGACAGTTATACTGATCTTGAAACTGTAATGAAATCTCTAAGTTTTTGCATTATGATGATGATGCCACCAGGGCTATGGTAGTAACTCCCCAACAATTTGTCTACAACTGACAAACTTAAATAAAATACAAGTTTAATCGCACACTGGAACCTTGATCATTGACCTATGAGAATAGGTCTTGTGAAGACTCTCCTACTGCCTAGAACCATCATTTATGCCAACTTATTCAGAAATAACAACAGGCATAACAAAGTAATGTTTCAGACACGAAATTGTTACTTTTTAAATATACGTTTGTACATACACACTTGTACATAGATGGAGGTACTACAACATGCCCTTGCCACTGTCATAGCAGGGGCACAAAATTAAACAAGATGTGTTTGTGAAACACTATGTCCCCTGCCAAATTTGACCTTTGACCCTGAAGGATGATCTAGACCTCGACATGTCACCCCTCGATGTGCAGCTTCACGAGATACACATGCATCCCAAATATCAAGTCTCTACCTCTATTGGTTCAAAAGTTATGGCCAATGTTAGTCAGTGAGTTGACCTATATATTTGACCTCTGACCATGAAGGATGACATTGACTTAACATGTCACCCCTCAAAATGTGCGGCTTTGTGAGATACATATACATGCCAAATATCAAGTCTCTATCTGTACTGGCTCAAAAGTTATGACCAATATTAAAGTTGGATGACAAACAAACAGACAGGGCAAAAACAATATGCCCCCCAGATCTGATCTAGGAAGCATAAAAAGCTTACCCATATTACTCTAATACTTGTAAAACCTAGACAAATAGTGTAGACCCAGGTCCAACAACAGCAGTTTGATCAGGGTATGCACTATTTGCTATTCCATTAGTTTCATATAACTTTGTCAAAACAGTCTAAATTCAACTTATTCAGCTTTACGTACTAGTGGCTCCAGAGACTTTCCTACTTTGCCCTAGTTCTGGGGCTTAATTGTCACAGGGGATGCTTTTGTTTATCAATAAATATCTGACGAAGATTATCCCCTCTGCCAAGAATTAAAAGGAAGACAGGTCGGTGATTTTGATCCCATGCACTGCTCTGCAGCAAATGAGATTAGCCGAAATGATCTTCCTGAAATCATCCATCATCATGTAATCTCATGGTCCATCCGCGCTATATGACCTATTCAGTGTCGCAGTGCCGTAAAACCCAACTCACTCACTCACATACTGGTGGAGAGGGGAGAAAGGATGTCTGAATATTTAGAGTAAACACGAAAAGCTGGAACTCCATGAAGATGACAATTTTTAAAAGTTACTGCAAACCACTCTTCAAGCTGTTAAACCAATTTCTTATTTTGCATTGTCCTGCACAAGAGAAAGACAGAGTAAAGCAACACACCTGTTTCAGTTTGTCAGTGTTATATCCTCGTTCTGCCTCCTTTAGCTGTAAATCAATCAAACATAAAAGGTATAAACATCTTTGTCACTGCCACCACACCCAAAATAAGTCATTTCCAGAATTAAATAAGGCCATTTCCAGAATTAAAGACCATGGACGGTGTACACACTGGAAATGACTTTTGTTTGTGGTATATTCTTTCCTTGTAATTGTAAATGAAACAACCGGTGTTGTAATATGTCTGAGGTTTTATACTAGAGATAAACAGACTTACGAATGAATTCAATATTAAGCCCAATGAACACATGCAATATTATGCATCCGCAACTTTTTATCAAGAAAAGGTGTCACTGTAAGCCATGGGACTTTTTCACATGTGAATTGTGACCACAAACTTTGAGCTTACAGGCCTGGATCATCATAGCGGCATGGTCAGTATTTGCTCCTTATCTTTTAATTCTTTTATGCAATTTTGTTTGTACTGTTTAACCCTTTGCCTCATACAAACATTTTAGCAAACAGGAGTCCCAGATCAGATGGCTACTATAGGAGTCATCTTGATCAGGTTCTGCAGTTTGCTTATGGAATTATATAGATGTTATTCTACAATTTCTGTCAATGTAAAAATGCACTATTATAAAAAATCTGCTAATAAATATTCATGTCATTATTTCATCAGGTAAAGGGTTATGTCATATATCTATCAAAAACAAGAGACATTTCACATTCCTGTGAATTTAAAGTACTCCAAATTCTGCATTAGCAAATTTCTAGGCCAGAGCTACATTTGCTGGGTTAGAAATATGTATATTTTGAAATATGTCAAAGTATTTTTGTTGCCTTTTCCACCATCACAAAGCTTGACGGCTATGTTCTGAACACATCATTTTCATCTGGTGAAATGGCGAACAAATTAAGTTGACTCGAATACTCGCATTTCTCCATACGCTGTATCTATCTGTGAATGTAAAAACAGTAGCAAAGCCTCACTCAAACAGTTTGAAAAGTTTTCATTTTTCCCCACTTTTTTCATAATAATTAAAGAAAATTAAATTTGAAAAGAAACATTGTTGTGCACATGTTTTCAGTTTTTAAAATTAAATCTGAGTCGCATCATTAGCCAAAGTACTAGGTCATTTCAACAGGGTAGATCCAGCTCAATCGTCACAAATTGTTTCAAATGAATCGGATAAGGGTCTACCCTGTCTGGATTGTACCAAGACATGACACTATTGAATCGCACACCATACAATGGGCTCAGTGCAAAACTGTGTTAACTACATTATTTAACAGTACCCCTCCCCACAAGAATATTCATGTCAGAAGTTATGACAATAAATATAAATTCCCTGATTTTTTATAAAAGCATCATAAAGAAAGGAATTGACGAACACTGCAGAAATAGACCGAGTATTTCATAAGCACACAGAGCAGACCCTGATCAGAAGGCTCCTATAGAAGCCATCTGATCTGGGTCTACTCTGCAAAGATGCAAAACGGTGACTCTACAAAGTAAAGGGTTAATATTTACGATATAAGCATTCACAAACCGTTGTCTGCCTTAAATCTTTGCTGACTTTGTTACT
Source organism: Azorinus chamasolen (assembly GCA_963576725.1). Taxonomy (NCBI): domain Eukaryota; kingdom Metazoa; phylum Mollusca; class Bivalvia; order Cardiida; family Solecurtidae; genus Azorinus; species Azorinus chamasolen. The sequence goes on from OY755236.1 coordinate 47,329,644, forward strand.
CAGTCTCTGTTATTAACCCTTTCCTCCATAGTCTATTTTTAGATCCAACCACTATTTGAATAAATCTACCGAAAAGGAGCAATAACTAGAGAAAAGGATTTTTTTTAGAATTTTGCAGTTTGAAACCATTGTGATAAATAGAGCATTTGCTCCATTAGGAGTAAATGCTCTATTTATCACAATGGCTCATAAAGTGACTTTTATAGAGGCGTAGAAAGGCGTATATATGGAGGAAAGGGTTAAATCTATTTTCATTTCATATATCATTTAGTTTAAACATATTTTATTTGAAAAAGTATACATTAATCATGATATCAACAGAGTATCAAAATAGGATTAGAACGAAAGCTAAAAGCTTATTGAGTTCTTCTCCTCGTATCATTTCATGAAAAAAATCCACAAGTTCTATCAATCTTAGTTACGGCCCTCCCCCAAATTATTTACAAAGTTTTGCCCCTAAGAGTGTAGTTGCCACAGCTTTGTACTAAGCCCTCGATATTTTCAAACAGGATATATTTAAAAATATTCCCCCATCTCAAAGCATACTCATTGTATGTCCAAGTGTTTCATTTAATCTCAAAACTACAGGAGCCAACATTTTTTACATATCTTTTTTGCTGCAATTTAAAATTTCATACTAATCTTTAGCATGCACAAGTCCTGGAAAGTAAAAATTAAATTTTGACATATACACTACTCTCTCTCTTTCTTCCTTGCATTAATTTCTCTTCCTTGCATTAATAATATTAATTTCAGTAGCCACATTTATTTAGAGATCTTAAATGACTGGCATAAAATTTCCACTGGAATACACAAAAGTGACCTAATCTTGATATCTGCCGCTGAAGCACATTGTCACGACGTTTTTTTCTTCTTCATCAAAGCAAATCAACACTTCATTGGCGGGTATGGTCAGGAATCTTCCAGTTTATCTCCAAAGAATCCAGATAATGCAACCTGCTAAATGGATGCCAAGACTTATATAACTGCTGATGAGAACAGTTTTTTTCCTTAGAGCCAACATGGATGGCACCGAATTTGAAACACAACAAAAGCTTACTTCAAAATACATATTCTAACTTAAATTATGCTACAAAATAAGATTCAATAATTAACTAGAAATGTGTCCACAGGACACTGATGCCCCAACTTTAGATTTTTCTGAAAGTATGCTTCAACCATGACCAAGATATAATGGCCACAAACATGTGTGAAAAGTTTGATGTGGATTGGACAAATACTTTCCAAGAAAGAGTCGGGACAAGATATTTTTACAGTCAATTTTACAAATAAGGGGCCACAACTCCTAAACGACTGAAGCGATCTACATGGCTATTGATCAAGATTTAATGGCCAAAAAAGTGTGTAAAGTTTGGTGTGGATTGGACAAATACTTTCCAAGAAGTAGTCCGAACAAGATATTTTTAAAGTCATTTTTGCAAATAAAGGGCCACAACTCCTAAACAACTGAGGCGATTTACATGGCTATCCAACTTGACCAAGATATAATGGCCACAAACACATGTGTAAAGTTTGGTGTGGATTGGACAAATACTTTCCAAGAAAGAGCCCAGACAAATTCTAGATGTGCGTACGGCCGGCCGGCCAAAACGAAACCAATTAGATAAGAGAATGGAAACTTGAAAAGCTATAAAGAAGCTACCAAGTTAAGCAATATGAAGTTTGCTAACATTTAACCGAGTTCAGGACACACTTCGGCATTTATGTAACATACAGCTTAACAAGTATCTAAGAATGTACAAAAAAAGTTCAGCAATTCCCTCTTACTGACGCCTCTGTAAAAGCAGCAAATCCCTACTTACAATGGTTAGTTAACTAAACAATTCTAAAATTTTCACTTTTTCTATTAAATGTTCCTTTTTAGTCAACCTATTCATGAGGTGGGTCTAAAAATAGCCTATGAGGGAATGAGTTCAATGTTGTGCAGTATTGTTTGTATAATACTGGCTTGGCTTTGGCCATATCTTTCTATCTGAAGTTTTAACTATGATCAAGATAAATATGTATATCTTCTATTGTAAATTCCTCTTCAGTCTTCATTATGAAACTATGTTAAAAGTAAGTGACCATGATCTGTGAAATATCGACCTACATTCCGAATCAGCTACTTAATTTTTTATCCTTACTGATACCACTAATAATGCAAATAACCAAAACTACGCCAATATCATTAAAAATGAAAATGACATGAACTCCGCTTATCATTCAAAATGAAAATGACCTGAACTTCGCTAATATCATTCAAAATGAAAATGACCAGAACTCCACTTATCATTCAAAATGAAAATGACCTGAACTTCGCTAATATCATTCAAAATGAAAATGACCAGAACTCCACTTATCATTCAAAATGAAAATGACCTGAACTTCGCTAATATCATTCAAAATGAAAATGACCAGAACTCCACTTATCATTCAAAATGAAAATGACCAGAACTCCACTTATCATTCAAAATGAAAATGACCAGAATTCTGCTGATATAGTTCAAAATGAAAATGATCAGAACTCCGCTTTAACAATGTACATGTTAAAGCATAACTCGGGAAGTAAGATGGAGAGTTCTGTTGTGACAAATTCTGAAAGTCTTATAAATTCAAGGGATACAAGATTTTGGGATATCCTAATTTTCAAAGACTTATGATGTCCGAGTCCTACTGATGAATAAGATTCTACACAAATATCATGTCCATAAAGCTATGATCCAAGATCTATAGAACAACATTATTTGTTTGCTGGCATACTTGTAGATCCATCTCAATTATCACAGTTCAGGCTTGTCATTGGTATGCTGCAGTCGTCTATCACTGTAGAGTTTTGATACAGGCTAAGTTCAGTTCTGCTGTTCAGAGTGCTGACCACATGGATGCCATTCCACAACCAGGCTTGTATTCATTCACTATTCAATCATTCCATGACATAATGTTGCTCTTTTATGGATTCCATGCCACTTCTGGGGTTTTATTTCATTGTCTTCTGGGGATAATATATTCCACATTATGACGTGTCTATCCAGGTCTTCAAAAATTGATACAAACTGGTACTATCAAATTGTTACTGCTTTCTTTACTCTTCATCCTTTCCTTTGTGAATATTTATTCAAGAATTAATGAATATTCATTTATAAGCTGTATTTTTATAATGGTATATGAAAACAGGTTTTTTTTTAACATGACGGAAACTGTAGAATCCAATCTATATTATTGCATAATCAAACAGAGCAGACACTATTCATATGGCTCCTACAGAAGCCACATGATATTGGGTCTACTCTGCAAGGGTGTGAAAAGGCATCTGTATCGGGTAATGGGTTAAATCAACAAACTGAAGTGCTCATTCCAATACTGTATCATTGGAGTATCATGAATTTCCATAACGTACATTTGCCCTATTAACATTGTAATGTTCAAGACTGACATTCCACTTATGTATCGATAATGTTTAATGAATTTATCATGTCTCACTTAGTAATGCAATTTAAACTTCCTCCTTAGCCTGTTATATGCCAAACCAAACTCTGCATTTATTTCTATATTTCTCCTTCAGTACTTATACTACTTTCATTTTGAACGGAAATTCTGACTACCATTTTAACGTTTATCAAATCTTTCACACTGTCTATCTCACAAACGACAAGAGATTAACACTTCAGGCATACAGGAATAAGCCAGAGTGCTTTCACATTTTTATTTTCAACATCAGGCATTTTCTAATAAAAATATAAAATGCACAAAATACAATATTGAACAGAAGCAATATTTGTAATATCATTTCAATGTAAACTTTCTGTAAACTTATCAATAATATTTAGCACCATCTATGTAAATCAACATATTCAGTAACAAGCGGGCTATGATAGCCCTGTACACTGTAACAATAACGCTCACCTGAGCAATGCTCTCTTCAATATGGGTAAGTACCATATTATCTCTTAATAAATGCCCTCTAGGGCAAAACATTTTATAAAAGCAGCTTCTTGCATTTTGTACATTGGTGGTTCCATAATGCAGAATTAAAGCAATGCAAAAAGCTCCTATGGGAGATATCTGCATTGCATTAAGCTATCACCTGTATTCTTATTAAGGGTTATATGGTACTTCTATTCTGATACCATCATATCAAATTAAAAAAATAAAGTTAAAACCTTTAGTGACCATGTCTTCATAAAAAATCATTGATGGCTTGGACATCTTTTTAGACACATAAAAAAGGTTTCTAACAAATGATACTGAAATCAGGCCAACTATCTCTAATCATAGAAATTTACAAAACCATGGCTTTTTCCAACAAAAAGGGGTTGCTGGAAGGCATATTTTTAGCTACAATCAAATGGCTAAAACATATTTGGTACAGTCCCAAATAATAAATTCCTGCTATACATTGTTAACCCTTTCCCTCATATAAATGCCATTTCACACATATGCAAACAGAGAAGACCCAGATCAGATGGCTCCTATAGGAGCCATCTGATCAGGGTCTGCTCTGTTTGCAAATGAAATTTGATAGATCTGTTTATTTGCTTTCTAAAATTGCTTTAAAGTTTCACATTCCACAGCTCATTATAACTATTTTGTCCTGGAATAGTCGGTAGCCATTAAAATTGAAAAAAAAATTAGAACAGAGAAAGGGTTAATCCTTTACCACATGAATACCCAGGTAAGAAATAATGATGTTATGACTACTTACTAGCTGAATTTTTACAATGGTATATGAACAAAAGAAAGTTTAATCATGACAGAAACTGTAGAATCAGATCTATATAAAATTCCATAAGCAAACGCAGCAGACCTTGATCAGACAGCTACCACAGAAATTATTTGATCAGGGTCAATCCTGTTTGCATTGGAGCGGCATCAAAAGGAGTCCCATTGATTAAAAGGGTTAAATACAGCCTGGTTTATGAAAATAAAATACTTTCTTCAGTGGACACACATGGAAAAACAACAGCTTTTTAGCCAAAACATTGAAATCAAGAGTGCAGTTTCAGACAAGATTTGCATGTCAACCGGACTTCAGTATTAAATGCATTTCTTTGTATTTGTAACCAACACAACAATTCCCTTGAAAATGAAAAACGAACTGACCTCAGTTTTCCCCAGATCTTTGAAAGAGATTGATGACTACAGACACAGAGCAATCATAAGAGCTAACTGAGCACTTTGTGCTCAAGAGAGCTAAAAACTTTACTTTATACATATCCTGATAAAAAAAGAGAAATTTATAACAAAAGTTATACATATTTTATTGCACAATCTCCCTGTTTAGAACAAACAAAAGTAGAACTATCACTTTGACTGATGCCAAAGTACCAGTACACTGGTAACAATACAGTAAGACCCCATAAACCTTAATGAATATTATGGCAGCATAAATGTATTTTTTATAATGGCATATGAACAACAGGATGTCTGGCCAAAGGCAGAAACTGTAGATGCAGATCTATATTATTTCACACGTAAACACAGTAGACCCTGGTGAGACGGTTCCTACAAAGCCTTCTAATCTGGGTCTACTGTCTGAAAAGTTGTGAAAGGAATCTCTATCAGGTAAAGGATTAAACTAAGTAAAGAAGAATTTAAAGCTTTAAAGGCAGATGGCTGCTTAATGCAGGGTTAAAGTCATGGAGAAAGCTCCCTTTGGATGTTCTGCATTGAGCTGCCATCTGTCTTAAAGACTGGCATTGATCAAATACTAGTTTGAATGTCCAGTTTGGACATATTGAGATGCTTTACTGCAATATGACTTACTCTCTGAGACCTGACCTTGGGCAACATTGCTGCAGTATGTCGCCTGATCAGGGCCTGCTCTGTTTGCATATGGTAAAATATAAATCTGATTCAACAGTTTCTGCCTAAGCCAAAATTTACTTGTACTCATTAATCCATGAAAGGATTTAATGATTTTCAATGCTTAACAGAATCGGATGCATGTAATCAACGCTTAGTACACAACACTGAAGTGAAACAAACAAGGAAAGGGATGCTAAAGAGACATCTTTGCAAACAACGGAGACAAAATCAGACAGCTCCGACAAAAGCTCTCTGATTAGGGTCTGCTCTGCTTGCTTATGATATTATTAAGATCTTGTTCTACAGATTCTGCCATGGTCAAAGATCTCCTTGTAAATGGTGCCATTACAAAATTCAGCTATTTAATATTCATACATTCATTATTTCTCTCATGAATATTCATCAAATAACGCATTCACATCTCAAATTAATGTAAGCTTAAAACTGTTGTCCAAACTTGTAACATGACCCAACACAGTTTTAGTGGCTCAATTTATTTTTGACCAGACAAATTTGAAATTATATTTATACCTTTCCCTGATGAATATTCATGCATGACTCCACCCGAAATGAATTTTAGTTAATTCTTGTATTACATGTAAACATTAAATACAGGAATTTATTACCGTGTCATAACATATAAGCAACCACAGCTGTCCTGATCAAAGGGGTCCCACAGGAGCTGTCTGATTCGAGCTCACTGTTTGCAAAGGCATCAAATGTCATCACTATAGGGTAACGGGTTAATTCAGTTTCAAACCCATCTATTGTAAACATGTAACATTTACATGAGTATAACTATCCTTTCACTCTCAAAAGACAAAAACCACACAAGGGACATACAGTTGATGTTATTGTATTGTAAAACAAACCAATCATTAAACATAGTGGTCTTTAACAAGAGGGCCATGATGGCCCTGTATCGCTCACCTGGTTAAATAATTTTGTGTGACTTACTTCTTGAATAGACTGGAATGATTTATAAAACTCTGACAGTTATAGATCTACAAATCAGACATTTTGTGAAAATCCAGTCTGTGGTTTAGGAGATGTTGTTAACAGAAAATGTTCCTGAAAATCTACTTTTAGCTTGAGTGATCAACTTATACAATGGACTGAAACAATTTTAATAATTTTTTTATGGTCACCTGATGACCATTTCTTTGAAATTTGTTAAAAATCCATTCAACAGTTCAGGAGATGTTGTTTCATGGAAGGTCATCAGAAGATCAATGTGTGAAATTTGGTTTAAATCATTTATTTGGTTTAGATGTCATTTAAAGGAATTATTTGTAATATCTATTTTTAATTCCTGTGACATAATGATGCAATGGACTGTATTGATTTATAAATACAACTTTCATGGAGGGTCACTTGCAAATAATTTCTGTAAAATTTTGTGGAAATGAAGTCAGTGACTTAGGAGGAGATGCTGTGACAACAGACACGCCCGACTGACGATGACAGACAGGCGACGATCCCAATAGCTTAACTTGGCACTTTGTGCCAGGTGAGCTAAAAACACTTTGTCTCGGTGAGCTAAAAACACATTCATCATCACACTTTAAAACAAACAAAACTTCCAGAGTGAACCATGTTGAACATGAAAAAGGTAACTAAGTACAACTGGCCCAAAGGTTATAAAACTTAACTCTTTGCAACCTAGCAACAACATTCTGATTGCCTATAGTATACAAAGTTTGATTCTGATGAGACACCTAAGCTATTTACAAAATGTTTGACATACTGATCATAGTATTTGGAAGTGGAAGAATACGTCCAAAGCAGACAACAAATTTTGAGGATGCTGCTCAAAGGAACAGGTGAATTTTCAAACATGACACAAACTGCAGAATCATATCTGCATTAAAGAACAAAACAGACCATCAGACAGCTTCTACAGGAGCTCTCTGATTAGGGTCTATCTTTACAAAGAGTAAAAAGGCCGGATTGTCAGGTAAAACTTTATAACTTTGGACCAAATCTACTTTTATGTAACTTGCAGAATGTATATATAAACTGTTTATACAGCATGGATTAAAAACTGCTTGTACAACAAGCCCATACAAAATTCATCTATTATCATCCACATTAACAAGTAACAAATTGCAGACCAGCTGCACTGTATATATCCACAAAGACTCTTAACAATTTCCCAATTGAATATTCATGTAAGAAAAAATGACATCATGTTCATCAGCTGAATTATTATAATGGTATATTCACACAGTTGTTTTTGGCATCAGCAGATACTGTAACATTAGATCTATTCTATAATACTTTCATAAGCAAACAGAGCTGATCCTGCTCAGATGTCTGATCTGGGTCTACTCTGTTTGCAAAGGTTTCACAATCATCATACGAGGGAAAGGGTTCAAATAAACAATGAAACAGCATCCTGTGGTACACAATACAGTCTTATACCAATAGGATATTATAGTATAACAATGGAAGGTCAAACAAAACATAAACCTTTTTCCTGCTATAAAAACTATTTGCTTAAACTATGTTTTTGTGCATTTACTTCTGAAACTAATGTCTAAGTAACAAACAGGTTGGCAGTGGTGAGACGCCAATATACTCCCTAACTCTATGACTTAGTTCAACCAAAGCTGTTTGCAAATGCAAGCATGTCCCCTCTTAGCAGGATATTGTTTAATATAACCATCTGCATGCTAAAAAAGGGTAAAGTATACTATCATGTAACTTTTAACAATATACATTTGCATCTCTTTACTCCATGAATAGTCAGTTAAAAAATTTCTTACTGGCACATGAACACAGTTAACTTTGGTCATGGCAGAATCTATAGAACAGATTCTGTATACTTCAAACAGCAAACCCTGGTCTGACAGCTCCTGTAGGAGCCATCTGATACGGTATTACTATGTTTGCAAAAGCGTCAAAATGCTTTATTTATGAAGTAAAGAGTTGACGTTTCTTTTAATAAATGCTGCCATTAACAAATAAAACACTTATTTCACTGCGTCTACAAGTGATTTGATATCGTACCTGTGATACAACGAAGCTTTGACAATATCAACCTAAAACTGTCAATATATGTGACTAACACCATGCTGCAGCAACAATGCTTTTATTATACAGGCATGCATGTAACTGTGTAAGCCTTGACTAGCACATATGCACATCAGAATAAATCAAAAAGTTCTGCTCAAAAAGAATGTGTCACCTGCTGAAGCGCGACGAGAAAAGCGTGACGGGCAAATGGATGACCCAAGAAGTGATCTATAACCCTTTATTCCACAGATAGAGCATAAGAGCGTTAGCAAACAGACTAGACCCAGATTAGATGGCTCCTGTATTAGCCATCTAGTCATGGTCCGTTCTGTTTGTTTATGGAGTTATACAGATCTGATTCTACAGTTTCTGTCATGGCCAAACATTCTATTGTTAACCAAGTAATTTTTAACTCATTCATAATTTCTTACAAGAATACTGATGGAGTCAAGGGTTTAGAGTTACCTTTTTAAATCAAGTGACACAACAGAAAGCAACAAACTAAATCAATAAAGTATTGCAGAGTCAAGGGTTTAGAGTCACCTTTTTAAATCAAGTGACACAACAGAAAGCAACAAACTAAATCAATAAAGTATTGCAAAGAACACAAAATTCCCAGATTTTATAGCAAATTCTTTTTCTCCAAATGAAAAAAATTGTGCATTTTCTTTTTGTTTCCCTGCAAGCCCATGCAAAAGTTTTTTAACAAAAGCAGTCTCAGCAACTTTCAGGGTGCAGATTTACTTTCAGAGCCCTCCCTGTTGAAACACTTACAGGTAGGGGACCAACCAAAATTTCATCTCCATATTGCAAAACAAAAACAATTCCATTCAGAAGTGAAACTCTCTTAAACAGTTAAATCAACTAAAACAACAAAGGAGGAAGAGGAGTTTGCTGATTTTTTTAATATATTTGATCTCCATTCATAAAATTCTGTTTAGCATTGTCATACATCAAACTGAATTTGTTTAACTGCACAATAGAGACAATTTTATGATTCATCTCAAAAATATATAGTAATTAAAGGATTATATATAAACACAGTTTGAAAAATACAATATAAAAAACACCCAAAGGGCTTACTCTCCGTATACAAATATCGGACCAAGACTCAAATATAGAGGAATTGAATTTTCTTACTAGTATGCTATTCTCATCTCCCAGTCTATATAGCTAAATATATTTTACGATGTATCTGCATGTAAATTGTTAATCGCATACTTCATTTTACAACACTTATGCACAAATCAACTTGGGCATATAAACAGTATACATTTGCACATGAAAGCATTATTTCAGTCCCTAGTTTGACAAAAAGATAGCCCTTACCATTACAACAAAATATCTTCTCCATTACTTTTTATGAAAAATTGATAACCCTATACTGCTAACTCTCATGAAATGACATCTGAATTACAATAACCTTTATAAACAGTTTACATGCAGAACAAACACACACTGAAAGCTCAATGTCTCATCAGGACCCAAAGTTTGACATTAGTCACAGAAAAGAATATTGAAATTGTAATTTCAGAATTGAAGCAGAACATTTGCAGATAAAATATTTTTACTGGTTCCTATATTTTAAGTAAACTTTTCAGTTTTTCATAATTAACTTTGAACATTAAAGCTGAAAACATTCTATGACCCTGACATTTTGCATTCTTGTGTCTTGTATAACTACAAATTTCACAGTATCCATCCAAGAGCAACAGATATACATACATATTCAAACTCTGAAATAATCATTTCTCCATCAAACCCTATGTTGTGACCACTCTTTAGAATATACTAGCAATTAAAAAATTATGAACTTCAAATCCAAGTATCACTTTTTACTGAATATATAAAAGTGAAGTAGTGAACAGACAGTATTTATACATATTTGTACGACTCTTAACCTTTTACCTTACGAGTTCATTTAAGAAATTAAGAAATAAATATTATTTAGAAGAATATTTATACTGGCATACAAAGAAATGTTTAGCCACAGCATGATCTACATGTATATTATTTCATAAGAAAACAAGAGCAGACCTTGATCAGATGGCTGTTGTAGACTACTATTACAAGAGTCATCTGATCTTGGTCTACTCTGTTTGCAAAGCTGTACACACAAGGTAAAGGGTTAATACATAATCAACACTAGATGTAACATTGCAAATAGCAGTAATACCTTTGGTTGCAGAGCTTATAGTCAGCATCAAGTTTTGCCCATCATTTGAACATCAGAATTTCATGTACATTGTATTATGATCTTTTTGTTGATATTATTTAGAGCAAGAGTGTATAATTTGTAGAAATAACTGTACAGCAGAACCTGTTTTAAGCCACCTGATATCGATTAGACACAGGAATCTTAAAATGCAGGTTGTTTCTTAATACAGGGCAAGTGTAATGCATAACGCTCCTATAGCTGTCTGCATTACTTTTGACCTGCCTAACAGAACCAAAGACTGCTTTTTATGGGCACTTAAGACAGGTTCTACTGTAAAAGTATAAGGCGTTTGCTTGTTCAATATTGGAAGCTCTCGACACAATTTCTAAGATATAAACAATTTCATTAACCCTTTATCTGATTGAAGCACACTTTGATACCTTTGCAATTTATATAGTAGACCCAGATCAGACCAACCCTGTAGGAGCTGTATGATCAGGGTCTGCTCTAAATTGCTTACGGTATATCATAGATTAGATTATTTGGTTTCTGTCATGTCCACACATTCTCCTGTTCATGGGCCATTATAAGAATTTATCTAATTTATATTCATGACATCATGATTTCATATAGTAAATGGTTAACATAAATCTCACTCATCAACATTAATAAAACATCTGTAAATAATACATATGGCAGACAGGTCAAGTGATTGCCATTCTCATATCAATACTAATACTTATAGTCATATCAATACTTATAGCCAACACAAAAAAGACATCGTAACACAAACCAACATGAACAAGAGTACCGCATACGGTACATAATACGCCCACTTGCAAACTTTCTCTGATTCAACATGCCTTATAAGTGTTGACATTTTCTAATCTGTGCTTCAGATCTTGATTTCTATATTAAGGTGATACTATTTTTAAAAAATTGAAGTGAATAACTTATTAAATAAAAAATTTACAGCTAATCCTCATATTTGCAGATTTTTGAAAAGTGCAATGGCCATTATAAACTCTGTAAAAACAAACTGAATGAACCTCAAAATAAACTCAGCTTCAGATTTTGTTGCTTAAAACATTTCTGTTAAGTTTCATTTATATTATTTTAATAGTTTTCCCAGAAAACAAGAGACAAACTAAAAGCTGACCGACAAACAAAGCAACAAACACACAAAGTTCAAGGACCATAACTTTAGAATAAAATGACTTACCAAACATCCCGCAATATATGTGAAAATTCATATTAAGGTTTAACCATATAAAAAAAATGACTCCGAAATGACAAAGCAAATGAACCTCAGAATTGACTTAGCTTCAGGTCTTGATGCATTAAACATGTGTGTGAAGTTTCATTAATATCTGACAAACAGTTTTCCCAGGAAACAGCGGACAAACTATATGCATATATTTGCATTATTTTTTAAGTAAAAGGGCCATAACTCTGAAACGAAAAATCAAATGAACCTCAGAATCGACTCAGCCTCAGATCTTGATGCATTAAACATTTGTATGAAGTTTCATTAATATCTCTCAAATAGTTTCCCAGAAAACAGCGGACAAACTATTTGCATGTATTTGCATTATTTTTTAAGGAAAGGGCCATAACTCTGAAACTGAAAATCAAATGATCCTCAGAATCAACTCAGCTTCAGATCTTGATGCATTAAACATTTGTGTTAAGTTTCATTTATATCTCTCAAATAGTTTTCCCAGAAAACAGCGGACAAACTATTCACATGTGTTTACATTATTTTTTAAGTAAAAGGGCCATAACTCCAAAACGACAAATCAAATGAACCTCAGAATTGACTCAGCTTCAGATCTTGATGCATTTAACATGTGTGTGAAGTTTCATTAATATCTCTCATATAGTTTTCCCAGAAAACAGCGGACAAACTATATGCATATATTTGCATTATTTTTTAAGTAAAAGGGCCATAACTCGGAAACGAAAAATCAAATGAACCTCAAAATCAACTCAGTTTCAGATCTTGATGCATTAAACTATTTGCATGTTTTTGCATTATTTTTTAAGGAAAGGGCCATAACTCTGAAACTGAAAATCAAATGATCTTCAGAATCAACTCAGCTTCAGATCTTGATGCATTAAACATTTGTTTTAAGTTTCATTAATATCTTTCAAATAGTTTTCCCAGAAAACAGCGGACAAATTATTTGCATGTATTTACATTATTTTTTAAGTAAAAGGGCCATAACTCCGAAACGACAAATCAAATAAACCTCAGAATTGACTCAGCTTCAGATCTTGATGCATTTAACATTTGTCTGAAGTTTCATTAATATCTCTCATATAGTTTTCCCAGAAAACCGCGGACAAACTATTTGCATTTTATAAGGACAAGGGCCATAACTCTGAAACGAAAAATCAAATGAACCTCAGAATCAACTCAGCTTCAGATCTTGATACATTAAACATTAGTGTGAAGTTTCATTAATATCTGTCAAACAGTTTTCCGAGAAAACTGCGGACAAACAAAATGTTGACGGACGAACGAACGAACGAACGAACGCACGAACGGACGGACGGACAGGGCCACGCCAATATACGACCACCTTTATTAGGTGGGCGTATAAAAAGTAAATACCACTTTAAGTAGACAAGTGTTTATACAAAAAAAATATCAAAATTTTCAAAACAAAAGTTTTAGAACCTTCTGACAAACATGTATTCCTTAATTTGTAGTTTTCTAAGTTTAACATAATACATATGAAACAATTAAAAAACCATAATGCTCAAAGCACAAGCACTATATGCAAGCGTTAACATTCATGTGACTCATGCCTGCTTAATTTTGTTTTTTCCTTATAACAAAGAAAATAACTTTTAACCCTTTACCCAATAGCCTATTTCTAGTTTTGAAGACAGGTGACCACTTAAAGCAGGTTGAAAGTAAAGCAGAATGCGCCTTAATGCGCATTCTGCTTTACTTTCAGCCTGCTTTAAGCTACCACCTCCTAGGATATAGAAACTAATTATGATGCTATATGTTCATTATTGTAAAAATTGGAACTATTTTCTTCAGCGGAGGAATATATTAAACTCGCTTAAAGCCGCTTCTATCAGGTAAAGGGTTAAACAAAAATGCCCTACTGAAAGGCTATTGAATGTACACTTGTGGTTTTTCCCCAAAACTACCAATTCTGTTAGAGCCACTTTAACTAAATTCAAATTGTAAATCATGTTGTATTTATAAACAATCATCTAGATATGCAGCAATACTGGTTTCAGAGCTATATTTAAATTAGACTAGTTAATATGTCTTCTTGAAAAATAAAATGGCAAAATTGAAAATAGAACTACATTCACTGTATCATTTCAGTGTAATGCACATTAACACTTTACTCCATAAATATTTACCCCTGTCTATTTCTTTGCAAACAGAGTAGACCCAGATCAGATAGCTCCTGTAGGAGCCATCTGATCAGGGTCAACTGTTTGCTTAAGATATAATATAGATACGACTGTACAGTTTCTACCAAGGCCAAAAAGTCTAGTTGTTATAAAAGTGATTAATATTTATGCTGTCATTACTTCTTACATGAATATTCATGGAGTAAAGGGTCAAGACTCAACTTAGATGGTGAGTCGTTACAAATGGCAAAGAATTTTTTTTATCCAAAATCAGAACCAGAAATTCTCCATGAATACCACTAAACTACTCTCTATCCGAGAGCTCTAGATTGACCCCATACATGCATACATTATTGACAGCAACTTGACAAAAATGTATTGCATCATAGTTTTGTCTTTGGCCTCCTCTGTATCCCACGGCAACATCCTGAGTTGTGTCTGCGATAGCAAGCCTCTTGCTTGATAGTCACTTCCATCACCAATACAGTTCTAATAAAGATAATCGCCAAAAATAATTTTCAGTCTCTTTGCACAATAGTATTCCTGCATATGAGCACACGATCGCGTACCGATATATTATGTCCTTTGTTTATGGCGCCATTTCTTCCATGATACTGCAGCTGTAAACAACTTTTTCACAAACATGTAAACTGTTACAATACAAATTTTAAGTTTTCAACCATCAAAAATCCAAAGATATCAACCAATATTATATATACTTGCCTTCACAAATTAACACAGACAAAAACAATACATTAAGACTACATACAAACCCATATATATTCTTAAAGCAAGTAAACAATCTGCATTTAATATTGCAAATATATTATCTCCCATCACATAAACATACACCATATTTAACAAGTAACTGTAATAAAGTTTTGTTATTGAATTAACCAATCATATGTATTTTCAATGAATGAAAAATATAATTCAAGTTGCAAAGACAATGTTAGCAACATCAATGCAATCAGTAATCCTGAAAATTTACGAGACAAAAATTTAGAGAAAACGTTGATGTAAAGTTTAGATAAATTCATTTATTCCTTCTTATTTTATTTTAGAAATTATATGGTTGCACTAGTAACTAAACATGGAAAATATTGTACATACTGCTGCCTGAGTTTCTTGTCTGAAGGCCGCCCTGAAAGAAAATAGAAATTCTATATCATTTCCAGGACAACAAAAAGGTGGCAATACCATGAAAAGCTTATCATTCTCTTGTTTTAATTATAATGCTGGCAACCCTGACCTAGATATATATGTTTACAAGAGACCAAAATCTAAAAGCAATGTGGGAAAATATGACCATGACCCCACAACATCCACTTCTGCAATTCCAACATTAGTCATTTAGCTGTTTTTCAACTCAACTATTTTAAAAATTTAAGTAATCAGCGATATTATTATCAGGTATTTTTGTCTGTGACGGTGACCATGATCCAATACCACCTAATGCATTCCAAAATGTCTCCATGAAGCCATCTGTCAACCAAATTTAGTCAACATGAAAAACTTTCTACTTTGACTAGTGAGCCCCGCCCCCTTTTCACATTGCAGTCCCAAACTTCGTCTCTATGTCATTTACCTGAACATCGTAGTTTCGTCACAAAATATCTTTCTTAACTGAATTTCTGTCAGAAAAAATAGGGTTCAATCTAGAGGAAGACTTGGGAGAAAAAATCTCCACAACCCTGCAGTCTTGAAAACTTTTTTCTCCTATTTGTTTTAACAGTGAATCTGACCTTGACTGAAGAAACCCCTAATTTATATGCAATCATAATGCAGACATTTGTTTCAATATAATCTACAATGTACCTATACAAACCATATCTAGTCACAATTTGTGACCTCAAGTAACCCAATATTTCTCCACACAATTAAACCCCAACCTTTGTCTGTATGCAATCTATCTACATGTGTATCAGCATATTAAAGCTGTTGATTGAAACCGATTAGCCATGCAAGTGCAGTAGTTTTTTTTTATCATTTCTTCAAAATCAATGTGACAAATGTCACCTATTTTGCACTGGGCATGGGTCCTATTAACAGACTTGTGCCAACGCCAGAAAAAGGCCTGAATATTGAGCGTGTTGAGAGGGTCTACATCAAACGCGTTGGATATCACAATTAGCCTGCAAAATGAATCGTTGTCTATTTATTTTCTTCTTATCTAATTGAACTTTAAATGGATTTATGCACCTGTATTCACACCAGACAGAACCCTTTCCTGTGTAAGTAAGACAAAAATTGACTTGTAAGAATGATGTCAGAGAGTCAAACTCCAGCTTGGCCCCTGATCATATGGTACTGAAGATCTGTTCTTTGGGTGGGAGGCAGGGCTAACTGGGCAGATTCAGTTTTGCTCCCAGGTAAAGCCCCCCCCCCCCCCCTCCCCTAGCGGCCACCATATTGCACTCCAAACCCTATACATGTGTCCCTATTCCATTAGACTAACGTCAGAATGAAATGATTGTGTGAAAATCAAATTAAATGCTACTCAGCTGACACTTGTCAAAAAAGCAGGGGTGAAAATGGTTGTTTGTAAAATGAAATATAGCTCTCTTGAGCACTTTCAAATTTCACCTTTTTATACACATTATTATAGTCACAATTTCTATTCAAAGTTCACATTCAAACTCATTACTTTTTCATGTCAATAAACCAGTTTATAATTCATTAAACTGGTTTATAATAACAAAATATAAATTTTCTGAATCTGTACATCTTGACCAATTCCTTTAACATTACCTATGAATAGCTATTGACAGACACAACGTTCTGGTAAATACTTGTCATTACAGGTTTTTGCTTGTGACTGGAAAACTGCTTGTTTCAATAACTGGCAGTACCGGTACAGGCTTTGGGGAGGTCCATGGAGGTTTCGGGTATGGCAGACCGGACCCTGACACTGAGGGAGAGAGAATCCTGGAGTATGCTTTAGCGCACAACTTTCTTGTAGGCAACACTTTCTTCAAGAAACGGGACAGTCACCTCATCACGTACCAGTCAGGTAATGCAGCAACACAGATTGACTACATGTACATACTGTTCAGGAGGACAATGCGCAGGCGTGTGACAGAAGTAAAGGTGATACCAGGGGAGGAATGTGCTCTGCAGCATCAGCTCCTGGTATGCGACATGCGGTTGGCCACGCCATCGAAGACGAAACGCAGGTTCTCTCCTCGTCTGAAAGTGTGGAAACTAAAGGATCCAGAAACTTGCAGCCACTTCCAAGATGTCTTCAGAGATCACATGCTTTCATCTGAAAGTGAAGACTCCACAGCTGAGGAAGTCTGGACCAAGCTGAAGACAGGTTTACTGAAGACAACCGAGGAGGTGTGCGGCACAACAAGGTCACATCGATGGCGACGTGATGAGGTTGAAGGGATCATAGTGAGAAAGAGACAGGCATTTAAAGCATGGAAGCCCGGCAAGGGAACGAAGGATGCCTACTTGGTGGCCAAGCGTGAAGCAAGACGCAAAGTGCACCATGCAAGACAAGATGCAGACAAGGCAGTCTACGAGAACATTGACCCCAAGTCCTCAGAAGTCTTCCAACTTGCCCAGTGATTAATCTAGGTCTGCGTCCTGCGTCAGAGACGCATTAAAATAGCAAAAAACGCATCATTCTGAAGTGTAAGCGTCCTAAAGGACGCATTAAAATATGGCTGCGTGTAGCCGTTGAAGTTAATTTCACGTAGTGAAACTACTAGAACACCGTAGCGATATCAACATCCGACTGTTGTATGTATTTTACAACAATGATTTTGATTGGCTAGTATGCAGCAGGATGTTCGTAATGAGCCAATGAAAATGTTCCTTTTAAAATGGCAGCACCTAAAGACCCCGGATAATCCAAGATGCTGCTACCGAAAATAGTCGCTAAGATCGACTCAAATCAAACGATTTTAGGTCAGTTGTGTCCCAGTGACATGATTTCAACGTTCGTGGATCAAATTAAGGATCCCGAATCTGATGTAATGGAGGAAAATAATGACTGTCAGCTTAAAGAGAGAAAGAGTTCTGACCAAAGTGGTTGGCGACTTGCTCCTAGTTGACTTCTGTTAGGCAACAGATGGTCGACTTGATTTCATGTTTTGCTGCATATGCGACAAATATCAGGCCAAACATTGCATGGTAAATGTACACACTATTGAAACACTATCGAAAATATCATTTTGTTGCTTCGTGCCAGGTAAGTAGTCCACACATGGGTACTCTGAAAGGTGGTATCGATCTACTTTCGGTTTTGACAATATTCGACATCCATGCTGTCTTAACCCTTTAATTCATGTAAACGTGTTTTCACACATTTGCAAACAGAGTAGACCCAGATCAGACGGCTCCTATAGAAGTTGTCAGAAAAGGGTCTGCTATTTGCTAATGGAGTTTGATAGATCAGTTTCTTTAAAGTTTCCGAAATGTCTACAATATTCCACCTTCCATATTTGATTATAACTTCTTTTTCCATGAATATTCACTAGGTACAGTACTGGTACTTGGTATAAACAGAACAGGGAAAAGTTAACAGCTAATTGATGAGACTAGCCAGGAAACCTGGTTATACTTATAACTATAATGCAGTAAATGTTCCAAAACTAGAATGTAACTGCAGAATTACGATTTAACATCAGTTTTCATTTAATTTTATGCTTTGGGACTCATCAATTTAGTTTGGGACTCATAGTTTTCCTCTGGGACTCATTGTTTTCAGATTAGTGAGTCCTTGGACTCATGGTTCAAATTTCTAGATTAATCACTGCTTGCCAACCAGATGAGGAGGGAGAATGTGGATGTTGTTGGTGACAAGCCAGTGAGGAACGATGCTGGGTAGATGTTCTTGAACGAACAGGCTAAACAACAGGCGTGGTTCGAGCACTACAAGAGGCTCCTCAATGTAGAGTTTGAGTGTGACCCTAGTCATCTGTCAGAGGAACCACCACTTGAAGGTCCATCCATCCCAATCACCATTAAAATGGTAAAGAAGGCCATCGCCAAGATGCATCCTGGTAAAGCTCCTGGCCCATCAGGTGTAGTGGTGGAGATGATGAAAGCAGCAGGCGACGCAGGTGCCAGCAATATCCGCGACCTCACAACAGCAATCATCCGTGATGGCAGGGTCCCAACTGACTGGGAGCAGAGCTTCATTGTTTGCCTGTACAAGGGGAAGGGTGATGCTCTGGACCAAGGGAACTACAGAGGACTGAAGCTGACAGAGCAGGCCATGAAGGTCATTGAGAGAATAATAGACAGCCTCATAAGACAGGTAGTGACAATTGATGAATCCCAGTTTGGGTTTGTTCCAGGCCGAGGCACAACAGATGTCATATTTGTTGTTCATCAGTTGCATGAAAAGTACCTGGCAGTGAATGAGAGACTCTACATGGCCTTCGTGGACTTGGAAAAACCATTCGACAGAGTCCCCCGACAAGTAATTTGGTGGGCGTTGAGGAAGCTTGGTGTTGAGGAACGGATAGTGAAACTTGTGCAGGGTATGTACAAGAATGCACGGAGTCGTGTAAGGGTTGGTGATGGTTTCAGTGCCGAGTTGGAAGTGAAGGTCGGTGTGCATCAGGGCTCTGTGCTCAGCCTACAGCTCTTTATCATCGTCCTAGAGACTTTGTCACGCGAGTTTCGAGCAGGAGTGCCCCAGGAGGACCTTTATGACGATGATCTTACCATTATCGCGGACTCCACAGAAGAAAGTGTCAGAAGGCTGTTGATCTGGAAGGAGGCAATGGAGAGGAAGGGACTCCGAGTGAACACCGGGAAGACCAAGATCATGATCTGTGGTACAGGCCTGGACCTACTTCAAAGCTCGGGTGAGTTCCCGTGTGCCGTCTATTGCACCGGTGTAGGTAGCAACAGTATATACTACAATGGTTGCAAGCACTGGGTGCAAAAATAGTGCAGTGGCCTCAAGCGCCTGAAAGAGGACCCCAACTACCGCTGCTTCAGATGCCTAGGAACTGCTCGACCACTAGACGGGAGACCGCCTGGAAGAAGTTTAAGGAACTGCTACCTGTCCTCTCGTCCCACCACCTGTCATACAAGACCCGCGGTAGGGTGTACAGCTTGTACGTACGCAGTGCAATGCTCAACGCAAGTGAGACATGGCCGTTGCCTAGACCAAACCTCCTTCGCCTTCGACGAAATGACAGAGCCATGATCAGACAGATCTGCAAGGTAAAGCCAGAAGACGTGGCTACTGTCAGATCCAGCGAGTTACTGGCAAGACTTGGGATTGACGACCTTGATGCCATCCTAAGGGAGAAGAGGCTACGCTGGTTTGGGCATGTGGAAAGATCCAACGGAACGATCAACAATGTCTTCAACATGGAGAAACGGGGAGGACGTCGACCAGGAAGGCCCAAGATGACCTGGAGAGCACAGACAGATAGAGACCGTCGCGAGTGGGGACTGCAAGAGGTTGACCCATGTGACAGGGAAGCCTGGAGAAGAAGCGTTAAATCTGCCATGTGTGCAGGGAGCCAGTTGCCTGGAAGGGAGTCCACCGAAATATTGAACCCGGAAAGGGATAAATGACAGAAAGACAGAACAACAGAAAGATTGTATACTGTTTAATGTGTGTGCATGTACATGTACATACACATACATTTGTATTTTCTGATGTGTCAAATGATTCTGACTGTTGATTTTTGTTTTATCTTTCGTGCATATAATGTACATAAATGTACATGTACATGTTGTACGTTACATGTATGCAATGATAAAATTTATCATATCTGGAGCAAGACATTAAGACAATAAACCATGTGTATCAAATTTTTTAGTTTGATCACACAGAAATATCCTCAAAATATCCACCCCTCAAGTGGTTACCTCACTTAAGCAGCCAATTTGGCCCCTTCCCATGACCGGTTGCTTTACACAGGTTGGACTTACAATTGTACTAAAGTCATTATCAATTTCATAGCTATAAATGAAACCTAGGAAGCACAATATAACCACTCAAGCACATACCACTTTTTCGCTTTTGTCTGTGGAGTTATTTCCGCTCTACTTGCACTTGCAACAGGCTTTCTGGCAACAACAAGTGATGTATTTTTAGGTATCATCATAGTCTGTGAAGTGTACTCTGTTGACAAAAGAAAAAGAACAAACTTTAATATTTATGTAAGAAATAAGGACTGTATGAATCTTAACTAACCACATTTTCAACAACATTCTGAACAAGGATTTTCTTTCCTGCAGCAGAAACTGAAGAATCGGATCAATATAATTCCATAAGTAAACAGAGAATACCCAGATCAGACTGCTCCTTATGGAGCCGCCTGATCTCAACTACTCTATTTGCAAAGCGTGAAAAGGCATTTATATGAGGAAAAGGATGTTCAAATAAATTACTGCATGTCTTTATATTATAAGAATAGACATACATTTTTGTATTTTGAACTATGATGTATTGCATAAATTTGAAGTTCTGAATTGACTTACATTCAGTTGACCCTTGCCATCATGAAAGTTTACGTAATCATTTATCTCTTCTTGAATATTCACCAACTGATTGTAAGGCCACAATTAAAAAATTGTTTGTTTGCCCTGTACTGACCCAAGATTTTAGAAGTGGGTCGGTAAGAAAATTATTTCATTTTTTTTCTGAAAAATTGTACTCTATATTAATATCTATAAAACTGTTTTTGGTGGATGAAAATAAAATAAATATTCTCACAGATTTGGCAATAAAAAATGTCCGAGTCAGCAGGAAAAAATGGGTCGGTCGGTAAAGGACAAACAAACTTAATTTTAATTTAAGCCTAATGCCACATCATCAATGATCAAGGGACTTTTTTAAATGAAAGATATTGTAGAAAAAATCGGAACGCCTTTACTTTGCCTGTCCCCAGAAAGGTACTGGAAATAAGGTATATTTACTGTATTTATAAGAGATATCGAGTGAGAGACCGATTTAGCCATTTACATACAAGTGATAACCTCCTGAGGCATATCAGGTAGATTTAGGAAATATGTCTGGTAGATTTGACTTTTGTCAGGTAGATTTTACTGACGCGACAAAATATATGAAGGAGAAAAAAGAAATTTGCTTGATACCTATGTTTGTTATACTTTTTCACATTATCATTCATACTTTACCATAAAATTTAAATGCATATCATACCATTATAAACCTTACATCAGTGTTCCCGTTTACGTCGTAATCATATCTAAATACGCACCGAAAATCGTTGCAGCGCAAAATAGTCAAGTACGTTGCGTCCATGGGACGCAAGATCAATGATCAAAATTTTACCGATTTAAATGAATCCAGGTAAATTAACAACTGATACTCAGTCTTACATTAATCCGGATCAATAAACAAAGTGAATCTCACTCCGTTTTCTTGACATTTTTCCGAAATTGCAACGCATCTATTAATATCGAGTCCTGGGTTATTCCATGTACGTAGGAGGGCACCTGCATTGACTGGTTACCATTTCCACCCTAATGTCAGCATCTAAAATTGTGTAATTCTATGAGAACCGTTCTGTCGCGTAGTAATGACATTTGGGTGCTGAAAAAAGATGGTGTCTGCTAGTAAAAAGTTGAACACGCCAGGAACTTTAAAGCATTATGGGTTCAAGATAGTGAGTTTAAAGACTTGTAATGATGTTAGCCCTGAAACCAATAGAATTACCATGTGATGCTTTGTATGCACTGAAAATGAAGTGAAAACCGCTTTTACGTACCAGCGGATACAGTGATGCTCAGCTCAGATACTCAAACGATGCTCATCGTTGTGCACTTCAAATCAAAGCATCAAGAAATACCTTATTATACAGTGCTTATAACACTTATCTTATTGATGTTAAATGATACATCAGTGTAAGTGTAAAATAGTTTTACCCCTTTACATTTAATGCTGCAAAAAATCTCCATTACAAAAGCAGATGTGAAATTATCTGGGACTCAGTTGTATTTGTTTGGGACGCAACTTTTGCTGATGCCCTGGGTCCCAGGGACTCGGTAAAATTCAATCCTAATGAGAACACTGTTACATTACACACATAACATTTACACACTTAACTCTCTCCCTCATATAAACACCTTTTTCACGCATAAATTTGCAAAGAGAATAGACCCAGATCAGATGGCTCCTACAGGAGCTGTCTGGTCAGGGTCTGCTCTGATTGCTTATGATATAGGAATGATTCTACACTTTCAGGTTTGGCAAAAAATCCAATGTGGTGTTACAACCCCCATTAACCCTTTCCTTCATATGAACCAAGGTTTCACGCATTTGCAAACAGAGTAGACCCAGATCAGACAGCTCCTATAGGAGCCATCTGATCAGGGTCTGCTCTGTTTGCTTTTGGAATTTTAAAAATGTTTCTGTACTTTCAAAAATGGCTATAAAGTTCCAATCTCCATAATACTTTAATAAAATTACTTAAGAATAAGAATATTCAGTAGGGACTGGAATTTGGAATAAAAATGGAACAGGCAGGGCTCGCGCTAGGCTTCGCCATCGGCGCCATTTGCGCAAAATTAGACAATATG
The DNA here is from genome assembly GCA_963576725.1 of Azorinus chamasolen. Classification (NCBI taxonomy): domain Eukaryota; kingdom Metazoa; phylum Mollusca; class Bivalvia; order Cardiida; family Solecurtidae; genus Azorinus; species Azorinus chamasolen. The sequence goes on from OY755236.1 coordinate 47,353,534, forward strand.
GCGACAAAAAAATAAAATTTGCGAAAATGATTGGCGCCAACTTTTTTTCGCCGATCTTCTAGGCATAAAGTGGATAAAATGTTGGGTGTATCTGTTTCTATATGACTGGTAAGAAACAACAACAACCACCAGTTATTCTGTACAGTGTTTTCCCCAGGCATGCCAGGTCCTTTCCCCTTGTCGTGTGTGATATGCTTTAATTCCCGGAGGCCAATATGCCACCTGCCATAATTTCAACAACACTCTTTAATCCCCACTGTGACAGACCTAATAAAAATCTACACTACACACACTAGCTGCCAAATATTAAAGGGACAACGTGTTACATACATTTGGTGTGTTAACCAATCAGGGAATACACCTTTTGTTGACCCAGTATGCAATCTCAGTCTGGTTCCGTATTCTGCTACACCAGTATGTGTAATGGAATATGTTTATTCGGGAACCAGTCGTGTCAAAAAAAACCAACATGGATGCATTGTTTATAAGTTTTAAAGTGGGGAATTTCGATACCATATAATCACCTTATCATCCTTATGACACGTGTATTACTTAAACCAGGGGACTGGCATTTAAAGATAAGTGACAATGAGATTAAAGAGCGACAAACAAGGCAATTAGCTGGACATTCCTTGTGATTATAATGTGTTAATTGGACCAGATCGGTCTTTTTTATCCAAGGTAAGAAACTGCTCCTCCTAGACTGTGTTTGTTTCTCAGTTTGATAATTGGATAATGAATGATTCCATGGTTTGACAAGTGTCCTGTAATGATTATGTCACTTGTTTTTTTACATAAACTTATATCGATCTCTGATAAAAATAAATGCAAATCAAGCAAATTTATCAATTTTCTCTTCATAAGTTTAATATTGTATTGCTACATTATAAGTACACGTATTTAAACATATTTGGGATGATGATTTGGGTTATAAATTTGGATAAAAATTTAGTTTAACATTTTTCATTAGCTGATTTTTTTTTCTCTTCTCTTCTTTCGTTAGTCAACAGTGTCAAACAAGTGTTCTTCATTAAAAAAAAAAAAGATAAAATATTTATTTGAAGTGGCACTTTTAGTAATAGTCAGAAATTAGCCTTACAGTATTAAAAATATGTTTTGGCTCCAATGTCTCAAATTTGGCTCCAATGTCTCAAATTTGGCTCCAGTTTTTTTCAAATGGCGAAAGTAATGGCGACAACTAATTTATGTCTAGAGCCAGCCCTGGGAACAGGGAAAGGGTTAAAAACAAATACTAGTAATTGACATGCAGTAATAATTCTAGATTTTTTTCATGGGTCAAAACACTGGGTTCCTTATTAAATAAGGTCATGAAAAAATCAAGATTTATTACTGTTTTATCATATAATGAAAAAGATATTCTATTTTATCTTATTTTATAATAACATTTTTAGGGGGGTTGCTTTTTTTATAGCCCTATTTAGCTATACTCCCCAAGGCCAACCTTTACTCGGTTCAAGTTAGTTAAACCTTTACTCGGTTCAAGTTAGTTACTGCAAACATTGAGCAGTCACAGAAATGTTGAAATCCAACAGGTCCAGAGTCTGTGTTTTAGCCCGTATCTACAATCGTCGCGAAAACTGAAGACATTTCAGCTTGATATAGTTATTATTTTTTGAAGAGTTTGCAATGGTAGATAATAATTCATGGTGTTTTCAATAACTTCTTTAGTGTCCTTACCACTTATCATATTAATGAAAAATAATTTAGCGTACAAATCAAATTCATGATTACATACATGTGATAACCTCCTGAGGCATGTCAGGTAGATTTAGGAAATTTGTCAGGTAGATTTGACTTTTGTCAGGTAGATTTTACTGATGCGACAAAATTATTATTAATATATGGAGGAGAAAAAAGAAATTTGCTTGATACCTATGTTTGTTATACATTATCATTCATACTTTACCATAAATGCATACCATTCCATTATTAAACCTTACATTACACACATATCATTTACACACTTAACCCTTTCCCTCATATAAACATCTTTTTCACGCATAAACTTGCACAGAGAATAGACTCAGATCAGGCGGCTCCTACAGGAGCTGTCTGGTCAGGGTCTGCTCTGTTTGCTTATGATATATAGGAATGATTCTACACTTTCTGGTTTGGCAAAAAAAATTCCAATGTGGAGTTAAAACCTCCATTAAGCCTTTCCTTCATATAAACCAAGGTTTCATGCATTTGCAAACAGGGTAGACCCAGATCAGACAGCTCCTATAGGAGCCATCTGATCAGGGTCTGCTCTGTTTGCTTTTGATATTTTAAAAATGTTTCTGTACTTTCTAAAATGACTATAAAGTTCCAATCTCCAAATTTCTTTATCACTACTTTGTTTGAGAATATCCAGTAGGGACTGGAATTTGGAATAAAAATGGAACAGGGAAATGGTTAAAAACAAATTCTAGTAATTGACATGCAGTAATAATTCTAGATTTTTTTATTTGTCAAAAGGACTCATTGAAATCAATAGGTCTCAAGCCCAAAACACTGGGATCCTTATTAAATAATGTCATGAAAAAATCAAGGTTTATTAGTTTTATCATATAATGAAAAAGATATTCCATTTTATCTTAATTTATAATAACATTTTAGGTGTTTTGTTTGGCTTATTTTATAGCCCTTATTTAGCTATACTCCCAATGACAACCTTAAAAGTCCTTTACTCAGTTCAAGTTAGTTACTGCAAACATTGAGCAGACACAGAAATGTCGAAATCCCATCAGGTCCAGAGTCCGTGTTTTAGCCCGTATCTACAATCGTCGCGAAAACTGATGACATTTCAACTTATATAGCTATTATTTTTTGAAGAGTTTGCAATGGTAGAAAATAATTTATGGTGTTTTCAATCACTTCTTTAGTGTCATTACCACTTACAATGTATTATACTATTGAAAAAAGTAATTTAGTGTACAAATCAAATTCATGATTATCAGTCCAAGCAGTCTTATTTTCGAAGTGTTTCGGCCCATTGCAACAACGAGGCCAAGCACAGCTGTCTTTGACAAGGAAGCAGAGAAGCATTTCTATGACTTATAACTTAATTGTGAGAATATAATTCCTATTATAGGTTCATGACACTCCCATGTCGCCTCGCTTGAGAAATAAACCTGCTGCATGTGATATTTGTGGTAGACGTTTGCATTTTGAAACGACTGGTTCCCGAACAATTTATTTGGTAAAGTAGTAGAGTGAAAACCAGAACCACCTCGTGATTATGTAATTCGGGAATTCTCCATGGTCTCCACAGGGGATTCCCTTGATTGGTCCCTACCAAAACAGACCGAGCATGGATCACAGCATGATAGCAAGCTAAAGGCGGTCTGTGTGTGTAGAGAACTAACAGATAAACTCTGTCAGGGAGGAAAATACATGTCACTAAAAAAATTGCCTTGGCATTTCAAAAACGGTAGATCGTTAAAGTAGAACGGTAAACCACCTCTGAAAACGGTAGAATTCACCTACCGTCGGTAGTTATCACATGTATGTGATTATCAGTCCAAGCACTGTTGAAGCAGTCTTATTTTCGAAGTGTTTCGGCCCATTGCAACAACGGCTGTCTTTGACAAGGAAGCAGAGAAGCATTTCTATGTCTTATAATTTAATTATGAGAATATAATTCCTATTATAGGGTCATGACACTCCCATGTCGCCTCGCTTGAGTAATAAACCTGCTGCATGCGATATTTGTGATAGACGTTTGCATTTTGACACGACTGGTTCCCGAACAATTTATTTGGTAAAGTAGTAGAGTGAAAACCGGAACCACTTCGTGATTATGTAATTCGGGTGTTCTCCATGGTCTCCACAGGGAATTCCCTTGATTGGTCCCTACCAAAACAGACCAAGCGTGGATCACAGCATGATAACAAGCTAAAGGTGGTCTGTGTGTGTAGAGAACTAAGAGATAAACTCCATCAGGGATGAAAATAAATGTCACTAAAAAAATTGCCTTGGTCAAATTTCAAAACGGTAGACCGTTAAAGTAGAACGGTAAACCTGCTCTGAAAACGGTAGAATTCACCTACCGTCGGTAGTTATCACATGTATGCAACTATGCATTTAATAAAGGGTTTTGACCCCAAAATCGGATTCTACACACTTGTTATGGTTAGATACATCATTTAGGGGCTGCTGCCCCAAGAACAAGGAGCAGACTTTTGATTGTAGCGAATCCAAGATGACACCATTTGTTTATGAGCGCAAACCAACCAAATGACATCACAGCACTTGTGCAAAAAAGTAACATCCAGGGTAGCAAAGTACAGGCAACCCAAAAAATCTTTAACCCATTCCTCATCGACTATTTTTAAACCTAACCTCTTTTAATAAATTACTGAAATGGTGCATTTATTAGAGAAAAGGAACGTTTTAGAGTTGTGTAGGTTGTGATAGAGCATTTGATCCTATGGTGCAAATGCTCTTAGTCTATTTATCACAATGGTTTCAAGAAGTGACTTTTACAGAGGCGTATAAAGGTGTATTTAAGAAGGAAATGGTTAAAATGCCGGTTTCCAAAAGGCATATACATGTATGGAGTAACGGTTACAATTCTAAAATATTTAGACAGATGAAATGCTACATCACCTTCTCCTGTTTGTGCATTAACGACTTGTAAATCCGTGTCTTCGGCCCTCAGTCTCTTCCTCAGCAAGATTCCCTTCTTAAGATCAGCCAGCGAGATTGACAGCCCATCGAAAGTAAGGGAGTCATATTCATTACTGTTCTTGAATTTAAAATGGACTACCGCCATTTCGAAGTCTCAAAATCAGACAACGGATAAACCAACAGCGGTATTTTATATTCAATGTGTAGTCGACATCACGACGTTCGAGATACCGTCCAATATGGCCACTCGTCTTTTTCCTCAAGAACTTGCCATTCTCTTCGTCTTGTTTTATTAATGTCTTTGGTTGATATTACCGTAAACAGTCAAGGAATAAGAAAAACCGTTCATGGATAGCAAAACATGTCCTGTATATGATAAATAGGTTGTTTATTCTCTTCAAATCAAACAATAGCTGGAAAGGTCACCTCCTATAACGCCGGAAGTCTGCAATGACGCGTGTTTGTCACGTGACAGCATATTTTTGGACTACTATAAAACACGGTCCGGACAATGCGGGCATTACAGTAGACATTCTAGTGACTTCCAATGAATAACTAAATGGTTTATGTCTAAAATAGAACTGTTTTCACCAGATCACATTCATAGCTATAAAGACGGAACCCGATCTTAAAAGAGAGGCATATTATCAACAATATCCTTTATAAATACACCTTAATATTATTTTAGAAACCGGCATATATTTTAGGCTATATATGTTTTATTAAAGAATAAATTAAGCTTTTATAGCGGTTTACATATCCCCGTAGGGACATTAGGCTAATGTATCCTATTTGAAATGGGATCCAAACATACGAAATGAAAACACAGATTTTTAAGTAAGCGGTTGTTGTGTTTGTTGGTGTTTTTTGTTGTTGTTGTTTTGTTAGATTTTTTGTTGTTGTTGTTTTGTTTGTTTGTTTGTTGTTTTTTGTTGGGTTTTTTTGGGGGGTGTGTGTTGGTTGTTGTTTTGTTTTGGTTTTTTTTTGGGGGGGGGGGGGGCGCAGATACATATACATAATTTTTATTCTATATACATACATGTATATGTCTCGTGCAAAACATAATTCATTTAGTATGTACCTAACATAAATACTTTTTTTTTTTACAAAAATCGACCAACAAATTTGAAAAATAAAGATTTTACAACGATTTATATACTCAATGGATTAAGAGCCTCGCCTGAAATGGAATTTGAACATAAGAAATCGAACCATATCTTCAAAGAGAGACATTGCATCAACCGTTCATTGATGTATTCATGCTTTTAGCACTATTTTAGACATTTGCATATCTTTTTGGATTATATATTTTAAAAATAAAGACTGTATAGAGATTGGCATATCCCCATATGGACATCAGGCTAAAGTAACTTTTTGAAATGGAATACAAACATACGAAATGGAAACATAGATTTTTAAGTAAACGTGTTTTTGCAACACTGAATTCATGTACTGTATACGGTTATACCTAATATAAAGACAGACTCGTATACAAAATTTGAGAAAGAAAGTGTGTTTTTTTTTATAACGATTTATATATACCACGGATTAAGAGCCAGACCAGGGTCAATGCTTATAAAGCTTTTATTTGAGTCTGAGTTTCGTTCTCAAACTTTTGATTGGTCAGATTTAAGTTCTCAAGCTTTTGATTGGTCAGATTTGAGCCAAAGGCTCAAATCTGACCAATCAAAAACTTGAGAACGAACTCAGACTCAACTAAACGTTTTATAAGCATGGACCCTGAATTGGAATCTGAACATACGAAATGGACCCACATCAAAGAGAGACATTATATCATAATTTATCATTTATGTATGCATGCTCACACTATTTTAGACACCTGCATAACTTTTGGGATACATGTATACAGATTAAAAAATATAGCGATTTACATATCCTTATATGGGCACCAGGCTAAAGGATTCTCCTGAAATGGAATCGAAAAATACGAAATGGAACGATGTTGATAAGCCTTATCTGCCATCTGCTGTTGTTTAGTTGTATTTAATATACGGGAGCTGATTAGGGTTATTCGTGTTCCATTTTGTCTTTAGAATTTACATAAATTAAATATGTAAATATTTATTATTTAAACTTCATAGCTAGCTCAAATTTACATCAGGTATATGAATTTAGTTTGGCGGGAAAATGTTTCTATTTAAACTATGTCTCCATTTCGCATGCTTCAATTCCATTCAGGTTGATCCTTTAGTCTGCTACTCATATGTCGATATGTAAATCGTTATGAAATCTTTATATTTTAGTGTATATACCCCAAAAGTTACGCATATGTTAAATATAATGTTCTGCACGCATACATAAATAAAAATTGTTTATAAAATGCCATTTATTTTTTAAATATGGTTCCATTTCGTATACATGTATTCGGATTTCTATTTCACGATTGACCCTTAGCCGACGGGATAAACCATCGGTTGTAAAATATTTATTCACCCTTTCCGAATATAAATTTGTATACGAGTCTATATACATGTAAATGTTAGGTATATGTATATAAAAAATAGTGTGTGTTTTTTTCGAAAATGCATTTCCTTTTAAGAATATGGTTCCATCTCGTATGTTTCGATTCCATTTCAGCAGAATCCTTTAGCTTGATGTCCATATAGGTATATGTAAATCGTTATAAAATATTTATTTTTTAATCTATATGTCCCATAAGTAATGCAGATGTCTAAATGTTAAGCATGTAAACATAAATGAATATTATTGACATAATGCATCTCTTTGAAGATATGGTTCCAGTTCGTATGTTCAGACTCCAATTCAGGCCTGGCTCTTAATTCGCGGTATATATAAACCGTTGTAAAATCCTCATTTTTTCTCAAATGTTCTGGCTCAACTTTTGTACAAACCTCTGTATTTATATACGTAAATTTATTAAGTTTCACAAAACACGTTTACTATAAATCTGTGTTTCCATCTCGTATGTTTAAATTCCATTTCAAGGAGGATCCTTTAGCCTGGTGCCCATAATCAGGTTTGCCAAAAAAACGTTTACTTAAAAATCTGTGTATCCATTTCGTATGTTTGGATTCCATTTCAAGGAGGATCCTTTAGCCTGGTGCCCATAATCAGGTTTGCCAAAAAAACGTTTACTTAAAAATCAGTGTATCCATTTCGTATGTTTGGATTCCATTTCAAGGAGGATCCTTTAGCCTGGTGCCCATAATCAGGTTTGCCAAAAAACGTTTACTTAAAAATCTGTGTATCCATTTCGTATGTTTGGATTCCATTTCAAAGGGATCCCTTAGCCTGATGTCCATATGGGGATATGTAAATCGCTATAAAAGTCATTATTTTTATATCTATATATCACAAATGTTATGCAGGTGTCTTAATTAATGTTAAGCATACATATATAAATGAATGTCGTTAATATAATGCCTCTCTTTAAAGATATGGTTCCATTTCGTATGTTCAAATCCATTTCAGGTATGGCTCCTACTAAATATATAAATCGTTGTTAATTCTTTACTTGTCATATTTTCTGGCTCAAATTTTGTTTGAACACAAGTCTGCATTTATATTAGATATACGTATATGAATCCAGTTTTGCCAAGAAACGTCTACTTAAAATCTGTATTTCCATTTCCTATGTTTGGATTCCATTTCGTTTCATTTCGTACTCTATTTCCATTTCGTATTTAGTCATACCGGTATAAAGAATATGATAACATTTTTCACACAGCCCTGTCACATGATCCAGAATGAAATTCGCCTGGGCGAAGAAGAGGATAGAAGGACAAAAGCAGTGACCTTGTGTGCCCAGGGAGTATGGACAAAATGGACTACAACAGAAAGACAACTGACATGGGCAGACATCTGGTGCTATAAACTATTGAGGCTAGCATTCCTACCCAGATTTGTCTATGGCCTGTTACCGTCATATGCCAACCTGCACAGCTGAGGACTGAAGAATGACGCAATGTACCCGTTGTGTGACAGGACAGGATCAATGGAACATGTACTATCGGCATGTAGGGTCGTTACAGATGACGATACGTCTGTGTGCTGCGCGACATTGAAGCTATCCTGGAGAAAGAGAGGACCAAGACGAGAAAGAAAGCGAAACCCCGAGCTATTCAATTCGTGAAGAAAGGACATTCATTCTGCCTTAGGCAGCCACCTGTCTAAATTATATTAATTATTATTGAATAAAATTAATTCATGTTTAGAGGGGTTCTACTGTATAGACTAAAACATGCTTCCGATGTCCCCGGCACACGTATATGTATGTGGCATGGATAGCAATTCCAGTGGTATTTCCTAAAATTATTTATTAGAATGTATTCGAAACATCTTAAAAACTTAGAGCACCCACACCAACTGTGTTTCTCTCGCCAAATAATACTACACTAAAACAACAATGCTTATTTTAGAAACGTGCAAGGTAATTCTAGAATGTTCGGCCATTATTGGAATTCCTAAAACGCGCATGACGATTCTAGAATCAGCATATGTATATACTGTTTGAGTGTCCTGCAGTATGTTTTCTGACTTTGAGCTGCGGTAATACCGATCCATAATACCAAAATCGTTTCACCAGCCATAATGATAAATGCAAGAGCAAATGAACTTAATTATTACAATAGAGCCGACAACATATCCTGCTCGTTACAGAAATCTCATGGCATGTAGAAAATAATGACATCCTGCATATTCATTATAGCTGACTTATAGTAATGGCATAATCAACTCAGTATGTTGTGGTATTGGTAGAAACTGTATAATCACACCTATATGATTTCATAAGTAAACAGGACAGATCTTGATCCTCCTACCTCAGCTGTCTGGTCTTGGTCCACTACATGTATATTAAAAACTTTGCATATGTATAAAAAGCATGAAGTAAATGGTTGTATAAAGTAGCGGTTAAACAGCATATAGATTGTTATACTATCACCATACAGTAGAACTTGTCTAAACCCTTTCCCTGTTCTATGGATTATGGTTATTCCAAATTTCAATACCTACTGAATATTCATGAACAAAATAGCCACAATGAAATTTGGAAGATGAAACATTATAGCCATTTTAGAAAGTAAAGAAACAGATCTGTCAAATTCCATTAGCAAATACGTTAGACCCTGATCAGACGGCTCCCATAGGAGCCGTTTGATCTGGGTCTAACGTATTTGTAAAGGCGTGAAAACACGTTTATATGAAAGAAGGGGTTAAGCGATCTCATATTGAATGGATACAGGGACTTTAAACAGGTGGATGGGCAAAAGTAATGCAGAAAGATCCCACAGGAGCATTCTGCATTACCTTTGACCTGCATTAAGTTGTCACATGTCTTACAGACCAATAATTAGACTCTGTTTGATGATCGCTTAAGAGAGGTTATATTGTATTCTTATTGAATTCTAAAGGCAGAGACCCGGATTTGATATTGCTCAATAATTCACACGCACGAAATATCCAGTCATGCTGATGTATCATTACGAGATTTCGATTGTAAAATGTAAGACTTTATACATTGTAATTATCTACATCTCAGTACAGTAGAACTAGGCCTCTTTAAAAGCAGGAGGTTGATTAATAAAAGTAATTCAGAAAAAAGTAAGCTTTCAGCATTATTTTCGATGTGAATTAAACTACAGAATTATCTAAAATATACCATATTTAGACCTATTTTAATGACCGCTAAGACAGGTTTTTACAGTATGTGAGTACTCTATATAGGTCACGAGCCTTCGAATCCTTGGCCGAGATTAGACTAATACTATGTTACTTCTTTAGTTATTTATTAGGGTAACGCACTAACTGAGAGTTAAAGTATGTCTAAATGTAATAATTAGGATTAGATTAATGCTAACTTTTTGCAGTTGGCGTTATTTACTCGATTCCCCTGAATTGGGGAGTTGGTTTTAGGTTTTTTTTGTTGGTTTTGGCCTTGGGGTTTTGTGATGGGTTTTTTGTTTGGTTATTGTATTATTTGTTGTTCTAGTGGGGATGTTATGGGGAGAGGTAGTATCTATTCGGAGCTATACTAATAAATGATGATACCCACAGCCGATGTTCATGTACATGTTTGTGTCATTTATGGAATAATACATGTACATAGTCCCGATTTGCTTTTCGGGTCGACAGATAACTTTCCGCATTCTCTCAACATAGAAGTATATTCGGATGTTTGGAAAAAACCTTTCTCCATAGCGACCATTCATAAGAGGTGTAGTTCTAGCGTTTTAACACTTTCCCTGTTCTATGTTTATTCCAACTTTCAATACCTACTGAATTGTCTTGGGCAAAATAATTATAAAATTATAATGAAATATGGAAGGTAGAAAAATGTAGCCATTTTAGAAATGAAAACCAGATCTATCAGATTCCATTAGCAAACAGGACAGACTTTGATCAGACGACTCCTATATATCAAATGCGTGAAAACATGTATATGACGGCAATAAATGTCTGCTCAAACCTGATATGGAACAATTTTGATTACTTCCGATTCGTTCAAGCTTCTGAAAGGCTACTGACCGCGTACTACTGACCTGTCTGGGTGCTAACTGTATGCATATGTCATCTATCGCCTATGCGAGTCTATAGCCTGGACATTCGTTTAAAAATCCTCATGTATTTCACAGTTTACGCGAACGTTTGCATTATACAACATAATACATTGTATTCTGCTAATATTTTCGAACAATTTACTTAACAAAATTAATGCAGAACCTGAATCTACAGTAAAACCTCTCTATAACGGCCACTAAATTGTGTTAATCATTTGGTATTTAGGGCTTAAAGCAAGGTGGAAGTAAAACAGAACGCTCCTATAGGAGCGTTCTGTTTTACTGTCACCTTGCTTTAAGCAGCCACCTGCTTTTAACACAAAATACTTAATGTAATTTAGTGGCCGTTATAGAGAGATTTTACTGTATGTGACTTGAAACTAACTTAGTGTTACATCCTTCGTTGCTAATGTCGCATCTGTAATTACCTATGTGAACAGTTTGGATCCAGAACAGAGGCCGAGTAACTCGGCGTCTTATCAGGATCCAAACTATTTGTTACTTTTTGAAACAAAAATGAAGAAAAATTAAAAAAAAAAATGGATAATTGTAGCAGACGATAAAGTTCGCAGACGACAAACTTTGGCAGCAAAATGGTAAGGAAAGAGGTGTGTATGTCCAAAATAATATCCAAACGGCGTCAAAGGATCAAAGCTGTTTAATGTGGGTGGTCTAGTGGTAACGCGCTTGACTGCCGGTCTGGAGGTCAGGGGTTCAAATTCCGGTCCCTCCCGGAAATTTCAGAGACATTTTTCTATGTCTTCCGCCTGTACCCCCTCTCCACCCAGGGATTAAATTGGGTACCTGTGAGGGTCACTAGCCGGTACTGCGACTGCATGATTGCGCCATATGTTAGCAGTGCTCTGTAGACACGTAAAAAGATTTTGGCAAAAAAAATCAAATTCCGTGGACCCTGTGCCTATCGCATATTGTGTTTATTTAGTACAAATTGAAAAATTGAAAAAAAAAGATGATATAAAATAAAGAACTATCAGCATAGTATTACACTTGAATAAAATACTAACTGAAACTACATTAAATGTATTGTTATTTATATATTATACTTTATATTAGTAATAATGAACTAAAACTGACTTATAGTTCAGACACTTCTATGTCACGATGCACATGCGATTTGAACTAGCACGAGAAACTAGATGGCCTAGCTGTAGATGACTCTGTTTTTGACACGGGCTTTAAGCTATTTCCTTCGTTTGTAGTTTCCGGTTTTTCAGCGCACCTGAGTATACACAGTTGAGAGTTTGTTGCCACTGTCCGATGTCCATCTGTCCGCCAGTCAATTCGTCTGTCAGTCCGTCCGTGCTTTAAACGGATTATTCCTGTCAAATATCCTTTCAATTTGACTGTTAATTTTGGAGATCGTTTTAAACATTTTCAATATAGACACATATGGAAATTTAGCCCTGTCCCTGTTGACCATGTTTTCTTGCATATTAACTTAATTTTAGTAATTCTGAAAGTTAGCCACCAGAGGACTATTTCTACCAAAAGCTATTTAGATTCGAACACCAATTTTTGGAGAGGGGTGTATTTTTCTCTATACTCATATAGGGCAATTTAGCCCCAACCATTGTGACCTGTTTTTAAGGTATCGGTATGGTTTTAGCAATGTTGACAAAAGGTTGCCAAGTGACTATTCCTACCGAATTCTGTTTAAACTGGAACACCAGATTTCGAGAGGAAGGTTGTTAAAGGTTTTCTATTATAGTTAAATAAGAAAATCTAGCCCAATCCCCTCACGGTCATATGTTTTGAGATTTCATCATGAGTTAAGCAATTTAGGCAGAAGGTCGCTAGAATACTATTCCTTTCAAATATCGTTAGGTCTGGCCACTAGTTTTAGAAAAAAATATACTTAAATATTTATTTTGGTTTCCATGACAACCAAGGTTCAACAAATCAATTGAGTAGTTTTGTCAGACCATGATACTAATATCATTTATGTACAGTTTGGTTACATTCTGCCTTATGAGGAGATACCGTTTGAAGCACGGACGGACTGAACGATGAATGGACGGACGGACGGACACCGGATCACAAAAAAACTCTTCTGAGCATACTTAGGTGTGCAGAAATCCGTAAACTACAAAAGAAGTGTAGCCGGGTAGAGATTGTGGTTCAACAGTTGATAGGCTTAGACTGAGTGGTTTGATAGCGCAGTCGGTAGGGTGTTGGCATGCTAAGCCAAAGCAAAAGGCCCTGGGTTCGAGTCCCAGTCGAGTCACAACTTTTTCGCCATGTTACAGAAGTAAATAGGTTAAAGCCCGGCTTTAAAACAGATTCATATACAACTAGGCAGTCTATATCTAGGGGTTTTTGCTAGTGCAAATCGCATGTGCATCGTGACACAGACTTGTCAGTTTTAGTTAATTATTACTAATATAAAGTATAATGTATAAATAATAATACACATAATGAAGTTTCTGTTTGTATTATATTTAATCTATGTGCTGCCATTTATTTTTATATTTTAACTTCTTTTTTTCAATTTGTATTAAATGAACACAGTGTACGATAGGCACAGGGTCCATGGAATTTAAAAAAAAATCAAATCACGTTACATTGCCTTTCGAAATTGTTTAACGTGATTTGAAAAATATTTCATTTGATGTCCCCTTTCTTAACGGGATTTGAAATATTGTTTCATTTCTCGTAATTTTTCATTTTACGTGTCTACATCTGTATTGTAGGTGAATGACTCAATGACTAGGGGAGTAAATGTACAGTCGGCTGAGCGGTCCTTCGGTCAATAGTTTCAAAAGCTTAATCGGAATGGGTCAAGACCCGCATTTGAGTGGATGTCTCTTTTGTAAAGCAAGATAAAGATTAAATTTATCGCTGTAAAAAGGTTCTACGGTATTACTAAAAGCCCGGATGAAAATCTTATCAGGGTCCATGCTTATAAAGCTTTTAGTTGAGTCTGAGTTTCGTTCTCAATCTTTTGATTGGTCAGATTTGAGTTCTCAAGCTTTTGATTGGTCAGATTTGAGCCAAAGGCTCAAATCTGACCAATCAAAAACTTGAGAACGAATTCAGACTCAACTAAACGTTTTATAAGCATGGACTCAGAAAACACAGGAGAGCGCACGTGAATATTTTAATTAAAACTATTGTCAATGAAATTGACTTGCCACGCAGAGAAGCTCCAGCAAAGCTGTTTGACAAATTATTCCAATCGTTTGATAATATCTGACACAATAACATAATTTTCGATTAACTATTTAATTGCCATTGGCAAAACCACGGTGACATGTGCAAATAGTTTGAATCCAGGTGAGACGCCGAATAACTCGTCGCCTCATCAGGATCTAAACTGTTTGTTACTGCGATAAAGCATTTTTAAAGAAAAGGGAACACAACTATTATTGTTGCAGGCGACAAATCATGCAGACGACAATAATTTGCAGCGCAATGGTTAAAGAACAGAAACCAGGAAACGACATTGCATTAATAATGATCTCAGATTAGATTGTTGCCGGGGGGGGGGGATGTTAAAAAAAATCTTGTTTCTTTTTTGTTTTGTCCAAGAAGCAATAAAGGATGCTAGCTACAGGGCATTTATTGTGCATTCTATAATAGGATATCCGTTCTCAAGTTCTGAGAAATCGCATTGCGCAATACATGTACAATAAAGTTTCGATATTAAGACCAAGCACGGTTCTGATTGAAAATAATCTTATTAGCAAGTCGGTCTTAATATTAAGACCGGTCGTTATTGGTGTGAGAGAGTACTAAAAGTTGAACTGAAGTATTTTCTCAAATGGAACAACTCGTTATGCTGTTCTGTAGTCGATGATAATGTAGATGCGCACAACACACGTTTTGTACCTGACAAATGCATTATCTGTCATTGAACTTGTTTTACATGATACATTGCTCTATAGTTTTCTAGCTATCTAGATATCAAACTTGCAGCAAACACATATCACAAGATGCAAATGCAAAGAACATTTTGGGCTTTTCATCGTTCCCTTGAACTGAACTTAGGCGCCACAGTGAATACATTCCGTTTGTGCCACATATAGTCCTATATCCTAAAAGGATATGTATTTATGACTTAAATGTACAACAACACCGAATGGTTTAAATATTTCTCGTTTGTAATTATATTGTACGAGACTGTTCATAATTGATTGATTGATTAAGTTAATTGGGTTAATATGGAACAATTTCAGGAGATTAGTTGCTAGATTCATTTACACAGAGATAACAAAATGGGACATAGATCACCTGCCGAAAAGAAAATATGCAGATTTCAGTTTACATTGCCCCTCCAGTAATCGTCAGTAATGCTGTGGGGTTGGTCAGTGTTCCAAATTCTATGTGGGACAAGACTGATCAAAAGATCGAAGTAATGCACCCATCCCGTCTATATCCACTGAAGCAGTGAACTACATAAGTACATGTAACACGATGTTGATCCATATCAGCCGCCACAAAAAAATGCAGCATATTACTAATATAGTTTTGTGCTTCTAGTTTAAGTTTTTTTCTTTTTGAAATTGAAAACAAAACCACAACATTTGCTCCCTAAGAGGTTCGAATGTCCCATGGAGTCTTCATAAAGCTGTGAGGAATGCCTAGGTATTCTTCGTATACATTGAAGGAATGCGTTTTAGGCTAGGGCTGCTTAATGCAAAGTAAAACCATCTGAAAGTAGGAGATCCTTCGAAAAGCAAAAGGCAGCCATGCAAAAGAGAAATTGCAGACTCAGTTTTATTGGGTCTGTACACATGAAACACTCCCCATGCACCCTAGCACCGGCTTAAGCTGTCTTCAATTTTCATAACTAATAGCATTGAAACTAATGATTTCGAAGGACCAGAAAATATAACAACAAAGAGAATGAAGTACGAGGAGCTCTGTACATGACTTTCATTCCTCATTCAGCTGTCACCTGTCTTAACCCTTCTCTTGCTGAATTTTAAAATACATGTCTCCTTCTTTACCCATGTCCTGTTGTATAATTACACATATCTTCACTGTGTAAAAGTATTTCGCCGTGCAGTCACTGCTGTGGAGTGCACTGGTTGCACAATCAACTTGTAAATAGTGCAGACCCTGATGTCTGGGTCTTCACTATTTACAGGTAGGTATATTGACGTGAATAGCAAGCGAAGGGTTAAAGATCTTTAATTATACTTATTCGAGTATTTGGACAAGCGATATTGTACTGTATCTTCCTTTCAATAGCAATTTACTAAAAACAAATGAACATTCATCAATGGATTATTATGTCCCCTACTCCATGAATATACTTGTAAGAAATAACGACAGCACGATTAATAATTAAATTAATTGATATAATAGCACACAGACTCGGGATGTTTTGGCCATGGCAGAAACTGTAAAATCGTATCTATATTATATCTTAAGCAAACACAGTAGACTCTGAGCAGTCGGCTCCTACAATAGTAATCTAATCTGCGTTTACACTGGTTGCAAAAACGTAGAAAGGCGTATTTATTGAATAAAGGGTTAATGTATATAATAAGAAACATTCTGTAATTTAATGATTCTTTTGAAATAACATTATTAACGTCAGTCACCTAAACTTACGTTCCTATACAAATACACCGAGTAGGACAAGCGCAATAAATACTACATGTCAGTGGTATTTGTAATATGTCAACATATGTTAACCAAGCTGCACGTTTGAAGAAAAAGCTGTTATGTAAACAGACTTTCTAAGTGAAATACTGGTCAACGCATGTTTCATGCATTATTACAGAGCATAAGAACATGGCAAATTCAAATTTTCTTAACCCTTTTTATGCTCAATACTTATGTCTGCTCTGTCTCTAATTTGCTGAACTTTTCACTAACTTCCTTTTCCATTAACCCATTGGCTCCCACGATCCCATATATGGGACGTTGGCAAACAGTGTAAACTCTGATCAGACGCCGCATAATGCGGCGTCTGATCAGAGTCTACACTGTTTGCTGATAGGAATTTCAATATAAAACAAAACAAAATTGAAAATTTAGGCCAGGTACCCCTTAGTTTACAAAACGGACTAATCCAATATATAAACATGGAAGAATCCACTGGGAGCAAATGGGTTAAACGGTTGACAAACTATCACACATCTTGGATCCTGATGAGACGCCGAGTTACTCTGTGTCCCATGTGGACACAAGTTGTTTGCAAATACCGTCCAGAACGTACATAGCATGAGAAGATTCAATTTAAATTACAAGAGAAAATGAAAATTCAATAAGAAAATGGAATTGCATGTCTGAAACAGGCAGTATAGATTTCATTTCATCTTAGAATGTCTAGGACAGATATTGTCTGCCGACTTTTTAGTAATTATTTGGCCATTGTTTTTTGTTTCGCAGTACATTATGGCCTATTTGGGGCGGCTTCACATTGTATGAACATTGATCTCTTTTAAACACAGGAAAGCACTAATTCAAAAATGCAGGAAGTGTTTTGTAATTTTTTGCGATATTTTTGTTCTGTATTAAGCTACCAAATCTTTTTTAAGACTGATACTTATACTTCTTTATTTGTAACTGAAAAATCAGTCACAGTAACAAACAGTTTGGATCCTGATGATTGAGGAAATCAGCGTTTCATCTGGATCCAAACTATTTGCATAGGTTATCAAAGATGCCACAGTGGCATCGAAAGAGTTAAAATATACATATGTATCTTTAAATCAGGATATTGCTTAATAGAGGATACAAAATTAATGCAGATAGTTCTCGCAGGAGCTTCCTGCATTACTTTCACCCATAATTAGACCTCGCGGTGGTCTCTTTAGAGGGGGTTTACTATATTATTTACAGATATATTGCCTTGTCCTTTGTTTTACTTCATAAGAACCCATTTACTTACATAACATATTGAAAATATGTACACTTTCTTTCGCACTGCACAAACCCTTTCCCTCATATAAATGCCTTTTCACACATTTGCAAACAGAGTAGACCCAGAGCAATCGGCTCCTATAGGAGCCGTCTGATTAGGGTCTGCTCTGTTTGCTTTTGATATGATATTAATCTGATTCTATAGTTTTGTCAAAGCAAATACTTCCCTTGAAAAGTTCACATTATAAAAACTGAGCTAATAATTATTTATGTTGTCATTATTCTTACATGAATACTGAATAAGCTACCCATTGTTTTTAAGACCGTTTTGGGGTTAAACTAGCCATACAGTTGGTCAATGAAAATCATAACGAATTGTATTTGTATCTTGCAATTAACCCTTTCATGCCGATTCCAATAATTTAGTGTGTTACCATTTTTATAAATATCCATGAAAAACTCCGCCCATTATTGATCCAGACAGTTCATGTTTGAAAACGTAAAATAACAGTTTCCACGGTGAAAAAAGAGAGTAGTTTATCAATCAATAATTCTTAAAATAAGCAAACTGAACAGGTAAGAATCCGATCAGACGGCTCCTACATCGACCGCCTTATTAGAGTCTATCCTGTTTGAATAGGTATTTGAAAAATGCATTTTATCATGTAAGGGTTAAAATGCTGCGCATGTCAATATCTACAAACCTTATAGACCAGGATCAGTCGTTTGTCAAAAAGGTGATTTCAGAATCATAACTCTTTCGCTGCCAACTTTTGTCGTCTGCAAATTTGGTCGTCTGCTGCAATTTTCACTTTCTAGTTTTCTTCATTTTTGTGTAAAAACAGTCACAGTAACAAACAGTTTGGATCCTGATGAGACTAGATGATTTTAGATGACAAACAGTGCTGATCCTTATCAGATGACTCAAATAGAAGCTGGTTCTGTACAGTTTGCAAAAGTCAGTACAGTAGAACCTGTCTCCCGTAGCAGCTTTCTGCATTGCTGTTGCCCTGCATTACGTTAGAACATGCTTTTAAAGGCCCCTATGTACAATAAATGAATGGCCGCTTAAGGCAGATTCTACAGAACATTCATTTCCAGCATTCAAAGGGTTAAGTCAAACTACAGACGAATTGCTTTAAACTACTCAGCATGCTAAATATAATTCACAAATCGTACTCATTAAATGCAGCTCAGACAGTATAAATTCAAATCCACATCCGCAACAATTAAAAATATTAACAAGAAAGGAAATTACATGTCAACATCAAACTGTGCCAGGAGTCTTGAACATTTTGTTTGTAGACATTTCCGTACATACACGCTCCAGTAATATATGTAAATTTGGGAACCATAACAAGTAACATCACCCTAATCCTTTAACCCGTTACTCCATAAATACGCCTTTCTACGCCTTCAAAACAGAGAAGACCCAGACTAGACGGATCCTTCTGGAACCGTCTGGCCAGGGTCTGCTCTGTATGCTTATAAAATAATATAATAACTATATATGCCTCTACAGTTTCTGCTGTGGACAAAAATCCTATGTCTATGTGCTATTACAACAAATTAATCTAATTGATATTCATGATGCCATTATTTCTTTCATGAACATTCATGGAGTAAAGGGTTAAATGCTAAATTTTCAAAGCGGGATGGTTATCCTAGTTTAAACGATGTAGTCCATTCAGTAAATGAGATCACTTGCTAGATGTTTGTGAATGACAAACAATACAGACTCTGATCAAAGAACTCCCCTAAGAGCCCTTGGTATACATAGTGCAATGCCAGTGCATTCTTTTCCAACATTCAAAAGTTCAAAACGCTCTAGGAATAAATGTTAAACTCTGTTGGTGCCAAATAATGTTTGTCTACAGACAATGTCGTCTGCTTTTAATTTCAGAGTGGGGTTTTCATCATTTTTATCTAAAACCGTAAATGACTTGTCAAACAATTTGGATTCTGGTGATACGTCGAATTACTCGACGCCTGATCTGGATCAAAACTCTTTTGGCGCCAAATTTAAAAGTGTCGTCTGCAATAATAATTTCATATTAAATATAATCCTAAACTAAACAATAAAGGTATATTAGTAAAACATTTGTTTTTAAAAACCTAAAATAATACAGAAAACAGTGAAGTCCCAGGTCAGATGCCGCCTTGAAAAGGCCGCATCTGACCTGGGACTGCACTGTTTTCAATGGTGCCAACAGGCGACATTGGCGCCGAAAGAGTTAACAAAAGGGAACGACCTATTCGCCCATTGTAGGAGGTCCTGTGAGCAACTCTATGGTAAAATGAAACGGTTGACCCTAATGATATATAGTAAAACCTCTCTATAACGGCCACTAAATTGTGTTAAATAATTGGTATTTAGGGCAGGTGGCTGCTTAAAGCAAGGTGAAAGTGAAACAGAACGGTCCTCTAGGAGCGTTCTGTTTTACTTTCACCTTGCTTTAAGCAGCCACCTGTATTTAACACAAAATAAATGATGTAATTTAGTGACCGTTATAGAGAGGTTTTACTGTATATTGACCCCCATAATAGCTACCCATAATAACTACTATGATAAATGACATCTATAAAACATTATGGTCAAGATCATACATCAAGGTCAAAGCTGCAACTATTTTATGTGTAGTTGTATGCCAAACAAATGTACCCAAGTCTGTTGGTGCTGGGCCATCACTGTGTGACGTACTGACACTGTGCATAGAATGTTACATTCAAGTTTTTATATATAAGTATTAAATATATTTTATTTTGAATAGTCTATATGCATTGAATATAGTTATTACCCTGTTTTGTACTTAAAATTTATCTAAGTTATCTATGTGAAGCGCTTTTGAACGCACTTATCCTGTGTGTAAAGAGCGCTATATAAATGTGGTATAATAATAATGTTTTATGTCTTGACATACGTCCCGTTGCGTTTTATTCTGTAACTATGCCGTTTCTTGTTTGATGGTGTTTGGTGCCGTGCACTTTCGTACATATGTATGTGGTTTTTTTGTGTGGTAGCCTGATACAAACAAACCAACTAAACCCTCTGGTTGCTGTGATTGTTTTCATTTTTTAGTCTCCTTTCACGTTTAAATAATCCACAAAATAGGCGATAGTTGGAAACATTGTCCGTTCGTCAGAAATCTTTGATCCGGTTGATATGCCGAGATAGTCGCCACCCCATTCGGGTCCAAGCAGTTTGTATATCCATCATGGTCGCGAATAGCAGGCAAAGAATGAACAATATCGTGGATACCATTCCATGATATATACGATTTTAGTGAGTGGTGATAACCTAGATTTTAAAGCTGTAAAAATAAAACTTGCAGAAACGTTTTTCATCTTCAAGCCTGAAAGAAATTCCCTTTAAGATTCATCACCCTAACGCTAGCATCGTCACTGCTGTTGTGATTTGACCCAGTGACCTCCTTTTTCTCATACTCACCGATGATGAAACTTATCATTACAAATTGAATGATTTGATCATATAGTGTTCTAAATCTTCCAGGCTGTCATTCTACTACAGCATGTGACATAGTAAACCCCTTCGATAAAAGGGAGTCAGCATATTACAGCCGGGGTCACTTTCTCACGACATTGTACTACGTAAGAAATTGACCCCAGTCGTAATATTGCGACATCCTGCCATACTATTATCACATGATTATGATCGGGGGTCAATATCTAATCGGGGTAAAACATCATTTCTTTGCGTTGAAAGAGTTAAACCACAGTTTTAAACCACAGTTTTGCTCAGTATAATAGATGCTAATTTACAAATTGTACTCATACGATAAAAGCTCAATTTAAATTTATATCCACATCCACAACAATTAAAACCATTAACAAGAAAGGAAATTACATGTCAACATCAATATCTGAAACTTTGCCTGGAGTCTGATGAAATGTTTCACATATCCTGTGTGTAGACATTTACGTACATACACACTCCGGGGATATTAATCCAATTTAGTGATTGAAATTATATTTTGTCCAATGGCGTTGCAGTATTTTTCAAATTCTCTGGCGATTTATTTTAGTAAATCAGCCGTTACTGGCCATTTATTTAGTAAGTGTCTATTTACCGAAGTAAGTGATAATTTATCCAGTAAGTCGGTCTATTTTATATTGCACCTGCGTTCAGAATCAGTTCAGGGACAGGATACAATAGCGGCTAGCGGCTGAAGCCTGTTGGAGCAAATGAAATTGACATGACGCCTCGATATTCCGGACAGTGTTTAGCAACTAATGTGGATTCAAGCTTTTAAAATGATTTCAAAAAAGGTGGATACAAAAGACATAATTATCACAATAGATATTAAATTGATCTTTATAACTCTTGAAGTCATCATGCTGGACGTTAGCATTGAACATAAATGAAAACTAAACTAAATAAAAAACAGTAATCATTTTTGCTGTCTCTTAACGAAACAATGTTTTATGACACTCTCAGGGATTTGAATTACTAAACAATGTGTGAGTTGGTTGTTAAAGGGGATTTGTGAGTCATTAGCTATAATTTATTTGGAGCCAGGCCGGTTTGAAGCAGTGTTTACTCTTTCTCTAAGGAACATTATAGATCTACACGAAATGATCAATTCAGGAATATTAATAACTCATTTGTTTAATAATGTAAACTTTTAAAGGGAACTTTTGGTTCAAACAAAAACTGTAGGATCAGATCTATATCATTTTATACGGAAATAGAGCGAACCCTGATTAGATGTCTGGCCCTTGTCTACTATGTTTGAGATAGAGCGTTGATATGAGGGAAAGGGTTAAGACCGATGTTTCCTCGATCGAATATAGACAAAGTTGATAAACTACTGTTGCTGCCAATATCGCTGATGGGGGCACCAAGTTCTGCCTATAGAAGTCGTCTGTTCTTGGCCTACTCCGTTTGCATTTATACTTGGAAACTTTGGTCTACTCCGTTTGCAAATGTGTGAAACGCGTTTATATGAAGTAAAGGGTTAAACGATTTGTAGACATGTACATTGACGAAAATGAATAAATAATCATTCTTGATAATCCAATCGAAATCACGAGAAATCTCTGCAAAGTACAATGTAATCACCTACCGGTTTTATTAGTGAAATTCTGAAGCGGTTATTGAGAACTTGAGAAGCCGTGACCTCATGTTTGGACAGTACTGGTTCATACATATTTCAATAAATCAAAATCCTCCAATTTATAATTCGCTTAAATATCTACTGCGATTCTCGGAAAACTGTGGTGTTGCTGTCTTATGAAAGATGTGACGGGTGGTGACAGGTATGTATATTACATAGGGCGCGCGACAGTTTGTGAACAAAACATAATTTCAATCACTAAATTGGTTAGTATTTGTTAGTCAGCATTTACAAAATAAATCGGTCGCGGGGCTGCGCCCCGCTAGACCGATTTATTTTTGTAAATGCTGACTAACAAACACTAACCTATACGAAATTCACCGTCCTCAATCAGTATGGGAAATAAGTGCACAGACCTTTTCAAACTGTATAGATCCAGATCAGAGGGCTGTGAGTTTTCAACACTTTTATACTACTCCTAGATTATACACTTCCACACTGAATTGGATCCATTGTTAAACAATGATGGATCATTCCTCTTTGAAATTTCGGCACTCAATGGCTACGCTTAACGGTATTTCAGGGCATTAACCCTTTCCCTGTTTTATGTTTATTCCAAAGCTTCCAAAGTTTCCAAATATTCATGGACAAAATAGTTATAATGAAATATGGAATGTGGGACATTGTAGCCATTTTAGAAAGTAAAGAAACATCTTTAGAAATTGTACTAGGAAACAGAGCAGACCCTAATAAGACGGCTTTTATAGGCGTACTATTGGGTAAAGGGATCCCTTTATTATATACACATATTAAAACTTTTGCAAAGAGTGTAATTAATAACAACATGCCTACAGCGACCTTATAATGAATGGATATCGATGTTGTTAACAGCAGATGGTTGCATGATGCAGGACGAAAGTAATACCGAAAGCTCCTAGAGGAGTTTTTCTACATAGCTTTTGTTCTGTCTAACAAACTTAGATTAAGATCTAATGTTAATGGTAACTACAGACATATTTTACTATATGTCTTTAAACATGTAACTGATTCAGTCATGACAAAAGTAATGCGGGAACATAGTTTCTGCATATCTTTCGTCCATCATCAAACCACCACTTGCGTTTAAGATCCAGAATGTGATCGTTGTAGACAGAGGTTTACTGTGTTATACACTTAACCCTTCTCTTGCTGAATTTTAAAATACATATCTCCTTCTTTACCCATGCCCTGTTGTATAATTAGTAATTATTAATTACATATATCTTCACTGTGTACACGTATTTCGCTGTGCAATCGCTGCTGTGGAGTGCACTGGTTGCACAATCAACTTGTAAATAGTGCATACCCTGGTGAGACAGCTCCTGCAGGAGCTGTCTCATCTGGGTCTTCACTATTTACAGGTAGGTATATTGACGTGAATAGCAAGCGAAGGGTTAATATATTGCCGGTGTAACAAAAGAATATGCATACAGCCACAACATTGTGAATTAAAATTGGGGTCTATAAGAACAGGACGTTTATTAACCCTTCTCTTGCTGAATTTTAAAATACATTTCTCCTTCTTTAACCATGCCTTGTTGTATAATTACTGATATCTTTACTGTGTACAATTATTTCGCTGTGTAATCACTGCTGTGGGGTGCACTGGTTGCACAATCAACTTGTAAATAGTGCAGACCCTGATGAGACGGCTCCTGCAGGAGCTGTCTCATCTGGATCTTCACTATTTACAGGTAGGTATATTGACGTGAATAGCAAGCGAAGGGTTAATGCATTATGAAAGTAATACAGAAAACTCATAGATCTGAATAACTGTCGTCTTGCATTAAATGCATGCCTGTTTTAAATCCCCAAACCAATGTTTTGGTAGTCGGCACGTCATAGACATAATTATGTTAAGGTACTATATTCAAGAAATGGGCCAAGTATACCCTCGTGAGAGGGGATCGCTTTTATACTACAGACAGTATATTTCCTTCAACCATTCTCAAGCTGAACAAACATAATGTCA
The DNA here is from genome assembly GCA_963576725.1 of Azorinus chamasolen. Classification (NCBI taxonomy): domain Eukaryota; kingdom Metazoa; phylum Mollusca; class Bivalvia; order Cardiida; family Solecurtidae; genus Azorinus; species Azorinus chamasolen. The sequence goes on from OY755236.1 coordinate 47,378,628, forward strand.
TTTGAATCTCATATTTGCTTAACTTTTCACTGACTTCCGATTCGATTAAACTTTTGAGAAACTTTTGACCGAGTATCAAACAGCATGGGTACCGATGAGGCGTCGAGTTACTCGGCGTTTCATCTAGATCCAAGCTGTTTGTAAATACTGGTCAAGATGCATTTAGCATGAGTAGAGTTCATATGTCCATTTCGTGAGGTAAGACAATGTATACTTTGAGCAAAGTTTTCATTTTACGTTAATCATAGTTTTATTGAAAACAGATAGTCAAACAATAGCTATCGCGTGCACGTATCATTTTATAGACCATGGTTAGACTGTCTACAGTCAGATTTCAGAAAACAAATAAAACATATCTCTTGTTTCAAATAGGTTCCGCTATTAAAGATATTTTTATAATAAGTGTCTAGGTAATTTTGGAGAAAGAAACTATATATGAAACTTGTCTTATGCATCTAGACAAATGTGCTCCTAAAGGGGTCAGTTTGTGCGTTAACATAGATGACAACCATTTTGTTCTATTTATTTATCACATGAACGGCCATGTTTTTATCTTTAATTATAGGGACGCTATGAGTCAATGTTTAGATTGAGCGGCTATACTAGATTGGAAGATATCTTCATGATAAAGAGAGTTGAATTGTGTAAAAACCTCCAAACTATCCTATTTAGTATCACGTCGAACGTCTACAGCAGCACTAAAAGCACAAATCAGTTCGCACTCACACTGCCCTTAACTTCAGACTATCCAATTTAGTGTAGCGGTGCACTAAACCCAGACCAGCAATACTTTTCAGTAAGGCGTAATTGTGACGTTATGTCCTATGTTACTCTTGTTTAAGTTAGGCGTCACATCTTCTCTGTTGTTTTCGACGAGTATGATTGATCCTGTACATTATGATTTTGGTAATATTTGTCAATTAGCGCAAATATATTGTCGGTATTGAGTAAACAATGAACAAAACACACACACACAAACACACACTTTCTCTCTCTGGCTATCAGCCAGATGGTGTAAATACCCTAAGACTGACCGTTAAGTCTCGACAAAGCGGAGACGACTGACGAGATCCAGGTGTATGTGTGACGGTGATGAGTGCGCGACTTGGCAACACATTCATCGACAGTCTCAGTCGGACCTAGGGATATCTTAATCGTGTAATCGAATCGATTACAATTGCATTTTTACTAATTTTAATTAAAATAATTTTCATTTGAAACAACGTTGTCTGTTTAAAGATAAATGTATGAGTCATACAGGAAACATCACATACAAAACACACAGTCACCCGCACAGCATCACGACAAAACACACAGTCACCCGCACAGCATCACGACAAAATAACAATAAATGTACAAGCCTATCAAGAGACGAAATGAGACGCACAATGACAGAGCACACACAGAGTAGGATGTTGATGACTGAAGTAGCGTATTCAAACGGTCAGTGACAAGTGCCACTTGGGGTTTACACAGGTTAAGGAGAGCCCAACCTCACATTTATTCCATCCTCACCCTAAAAACTTTCAGAGTGGACTTTCTTCCAGTTCTTCTCTAAACTAACACAAGTTTCAATTTCCAAGCGATTACTCTAAAATATCGGTCTTTCTATGCCATTAATACAGAACAGAATAGATACAACCATTTCTACATCCTTGGGCATATACATGTACAGAAACCTCAAATGCAAAGAGTTTAACCCTTTCCCTATATAAACGTGTTTTCACGCATTTGCAATCAGAGTATACCTGAAGGAGCCGTCTGATCAGGGATTGCTCTGTTTGCAAATGGAATTTGAAAGACCTGCTTCTATTCTTTTTAAACTGGCTACAATTCTCCAGCTGTCATATTTCATTATAACTATTTTGATCATGAATATTCAATAAGTATTTGAATTTGGATTCTAACACACCTCGCGCACACATCTACATAAACAAAGAAGGGACGTATCTATGTTTGAATTCTCAATAAAACACCGCACGAGCTGTAACGGCGTAACGTGACGTAATATGGCTTCGAAAATTCGTACGACAAGAAACATAGTGCCGTTGTTGCGGTGCAAATTATAGTTAAATTGAAGTGTTAGAATCGAAATAATAAATTTATACCAGTGTTTTATCGTGCAATCGAACACGGGTGGTCGTTGAGATGCTTATAATTAAATCACTCGGCCTATCGGCCTCGTAATTTAATTACTACGCATCTCAACTCCAACCAGTGTTCGATTGCACGATAAAACACTGGTATGAATTTATTATTTCTTAAATAAATATATAACAGGGAAAGGGTTAAACCACTGAAAAAATACAAGACTGTTTCACCTGTCCCACATCCATTTTCACATTTTTTTATTGGGACTCTTTCTTTGACCTGCCTGTGAATTTTTTTTATTCCAAATGTCAATTCCTACTGAATATTCATGGACAAAACAGTTATAATGAAATGTGGAAGGTGGAACATTGTAGCCATTTTAGAAACTAAATAAACAGATCTGTCAGATTCCATTAGCAAACAGAGCACTGATCAGACGGATCCTATAGGAGCCTTTGATCTGGGTCTACTCTGTTTGCAGATGCGTGGAAAAGGCGTTTATAAGCAGAAAATGGTTAAACGGTTCTAATGTACTGTAGAGACTATTCTGTCAAGAACCTGCTGAGTACATTATATAGGACAAGTTGCCCTCATTAATTGCTCAGTTTGTACACCACTGTGACAAAAGTAATGCCTCTGATCTATGTAAACAGTCGAATGTCTGATGCGTAGATGTAATTCCAATTTATGATCCGTGCAATGACTCATTACATGCTACCAGCGAAATTGTAAGATAAATTTGGCCCATACATAAGTTCTGAAAGTAGAACCTTCGAAAGTAAAAGCTGCAAATTGCCCCGATGTTTTAACGTGCCCAAAGTATAGAACTGTTAGGCAATGTGAATTTAAAAGGCTTCAATTATTACGCGCTCGTTGCCTGACGGCTGTCTGGTTCCCAGCCACACTTCAACAGTAGTGTCAGGGGCAGGCAATCCATACCAGACCAATGCTCCGGAAGCTATCGCTCTACCAACTGAGACATCTGAGAAGTACGGCACTGAAACGACATACATGTAACTAATACTGCATCTATAAATAAAACAACGCTTGTTTTTTTGTTGAAGTACTCGTAAGATAATCGAATGAAATTGTCGAAGCTTATTTATGAAACTGATCTCATTTCACACAAATTCAATTTTAGATTGCATGTAACAGAATAATTCGTGTATTCTTGGAACTAATTTTCTTCCTAGTTTGTCCGTTTATACTAGGAACCCAAATGAATTTTCACTCTAATCTGTGTCAACACCGATAAAACGCTTGTCTTTAAGAGCATTGGCCTTTTGATTAGCGGGAAACGATTGCACTATTATTTGCAAACAATGTAGGCACAGAGCCGAGGACTCTGATTATGATCTGCACAAATTGTCATTCAAAATTCTCTACCTCTCCCCTCTCTCTTTTCTCTCTCTCTCTCTCTCTCTCTCTCTATCTCTCTCTTTGCCTGTCTCTCCCTCTTGTCTTCTCGTCTTCTCATCTCTCTCCATCTATCTATCTGTCTTTTCTATCTCACTCTCTCTCTCTTTTTCATCATTCTCTCTCTATCTCTCTGTAAGTTTCTCTACCTTTCCGTTTCCCACCTCCTCTCTCTCTTGTCTTCTCTTGTCTTCTCCTTCTCTCTCTCTATCTCTCTGTCTTTCTCTCTCACTCTCTGTCATGCTCTATCTATCTCTCTGAGCTCTCTCTATCTCTCTGAGCTCTCTCTGTCTATTCTAGAGTTGATATAAGTCCCCTTTTCTCACATTTATTATGGCAATATCCATATCAAGACTATGATTATGAATAATAAAGAACAGTAAAGTAGTGATCACATTGTTAATTCCTTGAAAAGCAAAAAATAGATTTCTTTGAAATGTTTGTTATTATTCGTGTGATTATCCACTTCATCTTTATCAGTTTAAACGCGCTGTGTCGCGATATAGACCATGCTGTAATTATAATAGTTTCTTTCAATAGTGAACAATTTTGAAGGCCACAAAGCTCCATGCTCAAATATATATATGCAATGCTTTCATATACAGAGATAAGAAGGCAATAAGGTGGTTTTATCTGTCGTAAATTCATGATAAGTCTTGTTCTCGATACAATAATGCACCCCTTGATTACCAGTGTCACGTGATATGCATTCAACAGTGAATAACTTTCAAGATGGCCGAACACGAGGTACATGCATTTGTTTATCAATTATTCATATTTAAAGTGCAGATGAACAATGTTCTTTGTATGATGTTTTATACCTGTCTAAATTATATATTATATTAGCCGAAGGCTCGAGTGTGAATGTATGGCTGCATTTAGTATTTGTTAATAGTATATATTATACAGTAACGTAAAAACTCTCTAAACCGGACATTCAATTAAGTATCAATATCGATCTTGGGGACAGGTGGCAGCTTAATGGAGGGTGAAAGTCATACTGAAAGCCCCACTGTCATCATCATCATCATCATCATCATCATCATCATCATCATCATCATCATCATCATCATCATCATCATTATTATTATTATTATTATTATTATCATCATCATTTTTATCATCATTATTATCATCGCCATATCATCATCATTATTATCATCTTCATAATTATTTTACAGGATAAATCAAGAGGCAGAAATGATTCTCGTGTGCGATTAACACAATGTTTGTATTAAGTAAAAGCTTTATCAACAAACACAAACAAGAAAACAGTGACAATACCGTGCGTATTAAGGAAAACATGTAAAAAAAGTCAGTTTCACGTATGATACAAACTTATCTAAGATTTATAGTTAACTAAATAATATGAATGTGGTTTGCATTGTGACGTCCGATTTGTTTTTTGTACCTCCGGGTGTGATGCAATTTTCTCAATTGTAAGTCTTCACATTGCTCTATGACGACAGCTTTAACGGGGTTATTCTTATTTATCCTTAATTTCTAACACAGCATTTGATAATGTTAGATTTACACATTTCCATTGGCATTTGTGCCAGTGCTTACTTTGTTTGATTGGATAAATAACGTTTATTTGATTTATTTAAGCGCATTGAAAAACAAAGAGCGCAATTTCACTCTTGGAACAGATTCGTGTGTAGGCTCTCGCAACATCAGCAAATTGCTAAATGTTGTAGAAAACCGTTTTGGTTCTTTCATGTATATCTTATTGCAATAGCATGTTTAATAAGTTCATTTCAAAAGCTATTCGGCTACTTATCTAAACAAATTTGAAGATTTTTATTCTACCAGTATTTCAAATAGTAAACAATTTCTGTTGATGTACAACATGTATTATAGAAGTCTGGCGAATACGATCACGTAAAAAGTTTTAATTCTGGGTGTTTAAAACATGTACATGTAGTAGCTTAATGCAGGACAATATCCTATAGGAGATTTCTGTTTCACGTTTGCCATGAAGTAAGCAAACACCTGCTTTTACAGTCAGCCAAACTTTAATTTGTTTCGCCAAATTATTATTTGACCGCCAATGTAGAGCCTAGTCTCTTATGTCAAGAAAGCATGATGTGCCATTAGCGACGCCCTACTGTACACTTAATGTTTTGAACAAAACAATGTAATATATGTATCATGGACACTTGTCGTCAGCAAACAGTTATGTCTTAAGATTGTTTTTATTATCTTGACCGGTTATACATGAATACGCCTTTCTACGCCTTTGCAAACAGAGTAGGCCCAGATCAGACTGATCAGGGTCTGCTGTATTTGCTTACGAAATTACATATGATTCTACAGTTTCTGCCATGGCCAAAATTTGCCATTATAAAACTAATCTAATTAATACTCACGAGGGCATTTTTCATCTTTCATAAATAGTCATGGAGTAAAGGGTTAATAAGGCAATACAAATTAAACCACATATCGATTTAATACAACATCTATAAAGAAAACATATTAAAGAGAAGTTACAGAAAAAATCACCAGAGGCAAAAGTCGCAAAAAAGCAGTTAAAGTAAAAATTCTCTAAACCAGAATTTCAATAAAGAAGATTTGGGGCCTTAGGGAGCTTTCTGCATGGCTTTGAGTCTGCATTAAGCTGGCATCTGTCTTAAAGACCGGCATAAACACTCACTTGAACGCCCGGTGTAGGGGTTGTTGTATTGTATGTACACATTCAATAATAACTTTTAGAATTAAGATGTGTGGTTAGTTGCAGCGGATGTACATACTATCAAAGTAAACATTGGCCTCGACCCCTGATACAATTTACATTTGAAATATGAGTGTTTATTCTTTTCATATCGTTACATTTTATGCAGGGTGTTGGCACTTTTTTCCATGCAATATCTATTTTGATATTTGGATACAATATTTAACAACGCATTTTAATATATTCCATAAAATCTGATGGAAAGTTGCAGATATTTTGTTTAATGTTTTGGACAGTTTGCAATTATATGTCGTGTAAATGACATTTACGGCATACGTGTTTTATGTTTGACAGGGAAATACATTTAGATACATCTTAAGAGTAAACGTAGTCAATTAGACTTAACGTCTCTGTCTACAATTTCACGATAAAACTGTTTCAAATAGTGAGATTACATTGCCACGCTTGTTCACAGTTCAATCAAACCGAACACGATTCCCCTTTTTATCAAACCGAACTCATAACACTGAAAATTCAATTTAATACAACAACGTATCATTTCAGATTTGGTTTGTATGGATTTTTGTTGTTGTTTTTATTATTTTTTTATTTATTGTTGGTACTTACAGTTTTTTGCCTTGCTGGTGTTATTGTTGTGGTTTTGTTGAGATTTCTTTTGTTGTTTTTGTTTTACATTTTTATTGCTTATAGGGGGTTAATTGTCATAGACTAACTTTACAAATATATCTATATATATATAATCAATACTGCCTATTCCCATATGCCTAACCGATGTGTCTTTGACATATAAGGACGTTAAATAACCTGTATGCATTGTGTGCTTATATTTGTGCCAAACAAATGTATCTTCTGCATTTATTTTTTATGTGTGTATATTTACGCCTTGTCAACGTGCCTTCGATATTTATCTGTATTAAATAACCTATATGTGTGTATACTGATGCTTAAAAATGTGTCTTCTACATTTATCGACGTTAAATAACCTATAGGTGTGTATATTTATGCCCGACATTTATCATTTGTTACCTTAGTGAATTTCCGTTCATATTAATCTATAATAGGGGTGTAAGGATGAAACTATGGGTAAAAAGTATATATTTATTCAACATACGGCAAATGTGTTATTGTTGTCAACTTATACTATGGAAACTAATGATCCCGAAGGGCCAGAAAATATAACAACACTGAGAATGCAGTACAGACCGATTATTAACGGTCGCCACACACGCACTTAACACTTGCTGGTATGAAGTACTTACGTTCTGAAAGTAGGAGATCCTTCGAAAGCAAAAGCAACAATGTGAAAAGAGACTCGGTTTTATTGAGTCAGTTCATAAGCAGTTATTAAAAGTGCAACACTACTCACGCCCTCCTAGCACCGGCTTTTAAAGTGGTATTCAATTTTCAAAGCTAATAACATCGAAATTAATTATCCCAAAGCACCAGAAAATATTACAACACTGGGAATGAAGTGCGTGGGGCGACCTTTTACGGCCACCATACAAGCACTTACCACCTGTTGTTGAGAAGTACATACGTTCTGAAAATTAATATTCACGATGTCATTATTTCTTCTATGAAAATTATTGGAGTAAAGGGTTCAAGTAGACTCCTTCAATGTTTGTCCGTTGTTTATTATCATGTTTCAGAGGTTACACGATTTTTACAGCTAAAACGCATCTAGACAAGTTTGTAAATGTTTCGGTTCAATAGAGTATACTGGTTTCTAATCAGTAACAATATTTGTTTGAAACTTCCATTGTCTTTATGAAAACAATGATGATGTGTTTTTTTTACAAATTATTTAGATAGGTTTTATCTCCGTAGAAATTTTACCACACATGCCAAGGAAAAGCATTGTCGTGTAATACTTAGTACCTCCATAGTTGTTCATAGAAATGCGTCTATTTTTAGCCCCATACACACTGCTTAACCCTTTACCTGATAGAAGCGGCTTTTAGCGTGTTTGATATATTCCTCCGCTGAAGAAAATAGTTCAAATTCATACAGTCATGAACATATTGCATAATAAATATTTTCTATATCCTAGTAGGTGGTAGCTTAAAGCAGGCTGAAAGTAAAGCAGAATGCGCCTTAAGGCGCATTCTGCTTTACTTTCAACCTGCTTTAAGTGGTCATATGTCTTCAAAACTAGAAACAGGCTATTGGGTAAAGGGTTAACCCTTTCCCTGTTTAATGTTTATTCAAAATTTCAATACCGAAGTACTGAATATTCATTGACACATTAGTTATAATGAAATATGGAAGGTGGATCCCTTTCAGAAAGTAAAGACACAGTTTTCTTTCAAACAGAGCGGACCCTGATCCTATAGGAGCCGTCTGATCTGGGTCTACCCTGTTTGCAAATGCGCGAAAAAAGCGTTTATATGAAGGAAAGGGTTATTGAAATATATGCTCGTACATACTGAAAGTTTTATGTCATTACATGCACTCAATGGCCAAAATGGTATGTGGTTACATATGTATATACTATTATAAAAAATAATCTGATAAATATTAATGACCTTATTATTTCTTACATGGATGTTCAACAGATAAACGGTCAAAGCTTTAAATAATTAAAAATTAATAGACTTGTTCAATACTATGACGAATCATATTTTCTTATTGCCCACGTTATTGTGCTACATACACAACATTTGCAATTACCACACTGTACAAATGTCTTAAAAAATTAAATCTAGTGCAATTTTGACTACTTCCGATTCCATGAAGCTTTTCAGGATGAGCTGACCAAGGGCCATGACAAAAGCTTTTCAGACGCTATTGACCAGATATTAAACCTTTCCCTGTATAACATTTATTCAAAAGTTCTTCACTTCATGAATATTCATGTACAGAATGAATGAAATGGAACATGGAAATGGTGTTTTCTCTGTTGTCTCAGACCTATAAATTTCCATCAGCAAACAGAGTAGACCCTAATCAGACAGCCCCTATAGGAGCCGTCTGATCTGAGTCTACGTTGTTTTCAAATATGTGAAATGGCATTTATATGAGGGAAATGGTTAAACAGCTTGGATCATTATAATTAATCTGGATCCAAGGTTTTTGCTAATGCGATGTACGTTGCAGTTAGTGGGATAAATATTATTAGGAACATAATTATTGGACGTTGACGTGGTTCGTCCAACAAAATTGAAGGAGCGACAGATACAAATAGCAAGCGGTAACAAACATATGATAAGGCCGATGTTGCGTCAATTCAGAATCTGACTAATCGTATACTTGAGCATATACTTCTGAAGCACCTGGTTGGTCAGACTTTGAATTTAATTTAACAATACTTGCTACTAACACGGTTTTACAAGCACGGGGACATGTTTTCAATTAGAAAGAAACACGTCAAGCTGTTATTTCTTTCACCAAATATATACATAAGAGTATAAGTACGTGTATAAAATCAAATGATCTTCGTTTGAACTCTGTATCTCAAATACATGTTTTTCACGCCTTTGCACACGTAAGATCCAGATCAGACCGCTCCTACAGGGTCTGCTGTTGTTGTCTTTTCATAAGATAATATAAATCTGTTTCTACAATTTATGCTATGGTATATTATGTCCTCGGTCATAATGCCTATATGTTTGATTATGTTATAATATAGATCTACCTCTAGCTGCAGCCACACATTGTGTTCATGTGCCAGTATTATAGAACTAATCTAATTAACATGCATGGTGTAATTATTCATACGCACATATGCATCATGTAATGTTTAAGGAACTTGTAATCTGGAAAGGATGATTGCATTGTACTTCTGCAAAACCTAAAACAACTACTTATTCTGGACCTTTAACCCCTTCCTTCATATAAACGGGTTTTCACGCATTTGCAAACAGAGTAGACCCAGATCAGATGGCGCCTACAGGAACCGTCTGATCAGGGTCTGCTCTGTTTGCTAATGGACTTTGATAGATCTGTTTCTTTACTTTTTAAAATGGCTACAATGTCCCACCTTCCATATTTCAGTTATTTTGTCCATAACTATTCAGTAGGAATAAACATAGAACACTAAACATAGAAAACTAAAAGTTTTATAAGCATGGACCCAGACTGCTCCCGTATTAGGGTCTACTCTGTGTGCTCATGGAATAATATAGGCCTGATTATACAGTGACTTCAACGGACAAACATTTCTGTATTCATGAAGACATAAAAAAAATCAGCTACTTGATATTAATTGTGTCATTGCTTCTAATATGATTATCCATTAGGTACGTCGTGGTTAATGGTATTTAGTTGTGGACCATTGGTGGATTGTTGATAACAAAGAAACATTGTAGGTCAAATCAAAGAATTTCAAAAGGGCGTATGGTTGACCTTTTGCTTAGCTCTCTGTAATAGTTGTTGGCATTTACAAGGGACAAAGTAAGTACGAAACAGTACACACGCATACATGTATATACATTGCTTTTAACCCTTTATTCATATAAACGCCTTTTTACGCCATTGCAAACAGAGTAGATCCCGACAAGATGGCTCCTGTAGGAGTTGTCTGTTCAGAGTCTGCTCTGTTTGCTTTTAGAATAATATAGATCTTCCATGACCAAACTTTCTTTTGTTCTTAATACCATAATAATGGTGTCATTATTTCTTCAGATAAATGCTTAAAATGCTTAATATGCTTAATTATGGAGCATTAGCGAGCAAGATTTCTGGTAGCTAAGAAACATTTTGGGTCAAACCAAAGACTTTCAATGAGGCGTATGGTAGACGTTATGTAGAAGCTTTGCTTTTGGAATAGCATAGATCTTGGTCCATGCTTATAAAGCTTTTAGTTGAGTCTGGGTTTCGTTCTCAAACTTTTGATTGGTCAGATTTGAGTTCTCAAGCTTTTGATTGGTCAGATTTGAGCCAAAGGCTCAAATCTGACCAGTCAAAAACTTGAGAACGAACTCAGACTCAACTAAACGTTTTATAAGCATGGACCCTGATTTTTAAGTTTCTGCCATGACCAAGAATTAACATACTTAATATCCACGATGGTATTATTTCTTACACGGTTATCCATGGAGTAAATGGTTAAACATTCCAGGTTGCTCGTTTGTTCCAGGACTTAGTGCGAAATTGTTGTAACTATCCCTTGGTGATTGGACATCCTCATCACTTTATCTGATAGAAATGAAAGATAAATCAACTTTGACGAATTGAGGAAAACTACGTTGTACAATATATGTAAATGCTTGTAACGGATTAATTATCCTCGAAAGGATTGGCATTATTACTATTCAGGGTATGCGTAATTATAAGAAACCCCCGTAACAATCTGTCAATGTTTACAGAGTTCTTTGCATGACTGGCTTGGCAGTTTTCCTTATTTTTGATATACCTTTATTACAATTAAAGTTTATGGCCATGGTCTGTTTTCCACGTAACTAACTAGAATAGTAATGATTCCTATACTTTGCCGAATTGCAATGATTTGGATCGAGATTAGACGCTGACTTTCATCCTTCATTAACGCTTTACTCTATAAATACGCCTTTATATGCCCTTGCAACCAGAGTAGACCCAGATCAGACGACTCCTATAGGAGCTGTCTGAACAGGGTCTGCTCTGTGTGAATGATATAATATATGATTCTTCAGTTTCTGCCAAGGCCAATACTTCCTTGTTACAATAAATTAATCTGATTGATATTCATGACGTCATTATTTCTTACATGAATATTCATGGAGTAAATGGTTAGTAGTAAAACCTATATGTGTGTTTGGATTAGCCAGAATTTACTGAATGTATATAAATAACGTTCTATACAAACAAGTCTTTATAACATGTACATTTAGTAAGCCAATACAGTAAAGCCTCTCTAAACCGGACATTCAAATTATTGGCAATGCTGCCCTTGAAGACATGTGGGGAGATTTCTGCCTTACTTTTACACTCCCATGCCTTTGCAAACAGAGCAGACTCAGATCAGACGGCTCCTATAGGAGTCATCTGATCTGGGTCTGCTCTGTTCGCTTATATGATATAGATCTGAGACAAATGTGCTTTATTCTCAAATGCCATTATGAAAAAAATAATTTAATTAATATTCATGACGTCATAATTTCTTACATGAATATGCATGTAGTAAATGGTTAAGCAGCGACCTGACCAAAAAAGATCTGACAGTGTATTTATCATAATTCCGGTTTATAGGTGTGCTACTATATTGTCGATGAAGGATTATTATTTACCTATGATTCAAACTCTTTCCACATGTTTAATGTCTTTAAAATTATTTGTCAGATAACAATTTTAACAGTTTTCCTTATGAATATTCGTGTAAAAAATAATTACATCATGAATAGATATTTGCTGCTTTTTTACAATGGTATACATGTATACATATGAAGACAAGGTGTTTTGGTCTTGACAGAAACTAGAGAAACAGATATATAGCAATCCATAAGCAAACAGAGCAGATCTTGACCAGAAGCTCCTACAGGACTCGTCTGATATGGGTCTACTGTGTTTGCAAAGGCTTCAAAAACATCTCTATCAACTAAAACGTGTAATTAAGATGATAGCATATCATTTCTAATCAGTGTCGGATCAGGATTCAAACTTTATGATACTGCAGTCAGTTATATTAAGACTCGCTAATACGGTCACTCAAAAGAATTGTGATTCTAGAGATTTTTATCATATTGTAGCTTAATGCAGGACAAACGTTATATAGAAATCTTCTATAGGGACTTTCTGCATTACGTTTGCTCTGCCTTTAGCAACCACCTGTTTTAGCTAGGATTTACTGTATAGTGAATAGATTCAACCGTTTTACGTTTAGACATATTATATAACATACACAAAATGACAATTTGTTTTGCAAGGAGTTTGATCTAATTAAGCACATGTATTGCAGCTGTAAAGAAACTGGTTGAAACAGACAGAAATACAGTAAAACCTTTCTATAACGACAGGTGCTGGCTGATTAAAGCAAGGTGAAAGTAAAACATATCCCTCCTATAGGAGCGTTCTGTTTTACTTTCACATTGCTTTAGTGGCTGCTTAAAGCAAGGTGAAAGCAAAACAGATCGCTCCTATAGGAGCTCTCTGTTTTACTTTCACCTTGCTTTAGGCAACCGCCTGCCCTAAATACCAACTAATGAGCACAACCGTTATAGAGAGGCTTTACTGTATGCACAAACAAACATTTTGCTAGTAGCATGCTAAAGGTTTATCAACCGCTGGCTCTTCCCTAACATGGCAGTAGTCTTCATATACAAATGCCATGTTTAACCCTTTCCCTGTTGGATATTCTTGTAAGTATATGTAAGAAATAACGACACCATGACTATCTATATGCGGACATTTTATTATGGCTCAAATTATTTTTTTGTACTGGTTGAAACGGTAGAGTGAGATCTATTATAATGTCAAAGGTAAACAGAACAGACCCTGATCAGATAGCTCCTACCGGAGCCGTCTGATCTGGTCTACTTTGTTTGCAAAAGCGTGAAAAGTCGTTTATATTAAGGGAAAAGTTCATTAACGCACGAAAGCGCAAGTACATTCGATAAGGATAAGTAGTCAGTTTTCCACGAAAATGCAAACCCAATGCATGACACGTACTATATTTGGCCTTGAAAGAATGAGTAAGACATGTAAAGTCCTAACGGTTATGTCCTATTGAATAATACACTGTATTTATTGCACAGCCTGGGTACTGAAGGTTTAAGACTGAATTGGCCCATAGTCCATTCAGTATGAAACTCTTAACCACTTACTTGTTTGCAGATTTCTTTATAAGGACATATAAACACAGGACAGTTTTAATTCTAGCAGTAAAAGCAGGATCAGATCTTTATTATACCATAAGCAAACAGAACAGATCCTGATCAGACGACTTCTATAGGAGCCGTCTGATCTGGGTCTGCTGTGCTTGTGTTTATATGAAGGAAAGGGTGTCATTTCAATGCTGAATTTTCAAATTGGCTATTCCAATATTCAAACAGATAAAGCTTAACGTAATAATAGAGGGTAATTACAAACAGCACGGTCTCTGATGAGAAGGTTCATCTTGGAGCCCGCTCCCCTGGGTCTACAAAGTTGGCAAATGACATTAGTGGCTCATTCCCCGCACTGAAAGTGTTGACGTTGATCTAGAATTACAAACAGTGAAGCAAATGATCATAGGGCTTCTTACAAACCCTCTGATATGGGTCTACACTCTTTGCATAGGCCAGTACACTGGTTTATCTGATCCAAAGAATTAACATTTAGCCTATTGAATATTGTTTTGTTTCCACAAATTTTCGCTCAGTTCATTTTCAAAATGCAAGCTATATTCAATGTTCTACAAAACTGCGGTAAGTTTTAGTCTGTCAAATAGTTTGGATCCTGGTCAGACGCTAAGCTAAGTTCCAATTCAGGAAAAATGGCACAATTGTGTATTTGTAAAACATGGAACAGTAAAGCATATCTATAACGACCACTAAATTGTGTTAATTAGTTGGTATTTTGGGCAGATGGTTGCTTAAAGCATGGTGAAAGTAAAACAGAACGCTCCTATAGGAGCGATCTGTTTTACTTTCACCTTGCTTTAAGCATCCACCTGCCTTTAACACAAAATACTTGATGCAATTAAGTGGTCGTTATAGAGTGGTTTTACTGTAATGGCATATGAAAACAAGATATATTGGCCAAGACAGAAACTATACAATCAGATCTATATAAAGCACAAATGCAAACAGCAGATCCTAATCAGACGGATCATATTAGAGCCGTCTGATCTAAATCTACTATGTTTGCAAAGGTATGAAAATGCGCCTCTTTGAAGTCAGGGTTTGATGTGATACAGACAATAGTGTTGATCCAGATTACATGAGGTATTCATGTATCCACAAAGGTCATTGACTATTTGCGCCATAAATACGAATTTCTACACCTTTGCAAACAGAGTAGACCCCTCCCACTCCGTCGTTCTGTATTCTTTATTACAAATGCAGTATTGCTGTCGTATACATGTACTGGGATATTGCAGAGACATGACAAGATTTATTGCAGACGTGGGTTTAATCTTTATATGAGCCCTGCCATGCATTCAATAGCATTCTGCATGACTGTCAACCTGCCACGTGTCTCAATGACCGATATTGAGGGGTTTTACTGTACAGTTAAATATCTCTATAACGGCCACTAAATTGTGTTAATTAGTTGGTATCTAGGACAAGTGGCTGCTTAAAGCAAGGTGAAAGTAAAACAGAACGCTCCTATAGGAGCGTTCTGTTTTACTTTCACCTTGCTTTAAGCAACCACCTGCCTTTAACACAAAATACTTGATGTAATTAAGTGGCCGTTATAGAGAGGTTTTATTGTATATAATCTTGCTATAACATTTAGCAAGTGGAAAACATATTATTACATTCATATAATTATATTATCCTGCTGCAACATTAACAAGTGGCAAACAGCTTGGACCCTTATCAGACGACGAGTTACTCCGCATTTTATCTGCCTCCACGCTGTTTGAAAATGTCAGCCGGGCCGTGATTAGCTGGAAAAGGAGCGGACTATCAGTTTATCAGTATTTTACCCGTCACTCCATAGATAATAAATTCAATGCTTCTGAAACCAGAGTAGGTCTGCTCTGTTCACTTATGGAATAATATTGATCTAATTGTAGGGTTTATGCCGTGGCCATAATTCCTGGTGTTCGAGAGCCACTAGAAACACCAATTAACCCTTTACTCCATGAATATTCATATCAGATATAATGACATAATGTATATTAATAAGCAGCATTTTATAATAACATATGAACACAAGAATATTTAACCAGGGCAGAAAGGTAAAGAATAATTTGTATATTATGTCATAAACAAACAGGGCAGATCCTGAAGAAAGCAGATCCTGATCAGACGGCTCCTATAGGAACCGTCTGATCTGGATCTACTCTGTTTGCAAAGGCGTAGGTAAAGCGTACTTATGGAGAAAATGGTTAATCAATATACATGATGTCATTATTTCTTCTATAAATATTTATGGGGTAACGGCTTAATGGTCTTCCGCATGATAAAGTAACAATTTAACAAACTGGAGAACAATTTGTGGTAACCAAACAGTCATTCTTCTTAAGGATGAATAGCATTTGCTTGCGTGTCTATGCATGCTACTACAAAAGCGCGTTGCATATCATCTTTGTCAAAAGAGATTGTTCTTTAGTTACTGTAAACCATCAAACAGAGATCAAATTATGAGTTTTACTGTATTTTGAAATACTGTAAAACCACTCCAATCCAGAATTCTCTAGTAGAGAATAATTTAGGTACTTTTAGGCAGATGGCCGCTTAATACAGGGTGAAAGTCATGCTTAGAGGAGTTTTCTGCATTATTTTCATCCTGCATTGATTGAACTGCCACCTGTCTCCAATACCGATATTTATAGTTATATTTAACGGCCGGTTTAGAGAGGTTTACTGTATTACGTTTTATGGAATGTCAAAATTGTTAATTATATCGTCAACTAAAGAAGTAAATGACGCAACTTTGGCTTGTATCGGTTTCCGAAAAGCTGAGATATCGTGTTTGTACCTTTACCTCGTTGTGAAAAGTAGTGTCGGCTCAATTTTGGATCTGATGCAATTGTGACTATTTCCGATTTGATTAAACCTTTCCTCCATGAATATTAATGTAAGAAATAATGACGTAATGAATATTAATTGGATAAATTTGTTATAATGGCGCTTGGGCACAGGAATGTTTGGCATTGGCAGAAACTGTAGAATCATACTTATATCATAACCAAACAGAACAGGCCCTGATCAGACGGCTCCTATAGGAGCCGTCTGATCAGGGTCTACTCTGTTTGCAAAGGTGTAGAAAGGCGTATTTATGGAGTAAATGGTTAAATGTCCGAGTCAGATTCCGGTTAACGAGAGAAGGCTTTATCCAATCATTTCTATTCTAAAACACATTGTAGATGCAAACGCTGTCTGCAATAATTGTTAAACTATTATTCTTTTAACCCCTTCCGTGCCACAATGACGGGTCTATGATATCACATGCAAACAGTTTGGATCCAGATGAGACGCCGAGTAACTCGGCGTCTCATCAGGATCCAAACTGTTTGTTACTGTAACTATGTTTTGAAGCAAAAATGAAGAAAATCAAAAGAATGAAAATTTGTAGCAGACGACAAAGCTAGCAGACGACAGAGTTTGGCAGCGAATGGGTTAATGAAACACGGTCAGTATGACACACAGTTTGGGTCCCGGCTCTTATTTACGTACATCTCATCTGGGATCTATCAGTTTGTTAAGGTCATCTAAAACTGGTCCATAATGTTGAAATTTTAAACTAGCAGTTTTATTTACAGTAAACCCTGTCTTAGGTGGCCATTCATTTATTGAACATATGAGTCTTAAAAAGCAGGCGGTTGCTTAGTGCAGGGCAAACGTAATGCGTAAAGGTCCTATGGGAGCTTTCTGTGTTATTTTTACCTGCATTAACCCTTTCCCCTCATATAAACGTGTTTTCACGCATCTGCAAACAGAGTAGACCCAGATCAGACGGCTCCTACAGGAGCCGTCTGATCAGGGTCTGCTCTGTTTGCTTATGAAATTTGATAGATCTGTGTCTTTACTTTTCTAACATGGCTACTCTGTTCTACCTTCCAAATTTCATTATAACTGTTTTGTTTTATGAATATTCATTAGGTATTGAAATTTGTAATAAACTTAGAACAGGGAAAGGGTTAAGCTATCACCAGCTATTCAGATGCATAATTAGACATGTTTTGATGGCCGCTTAAGAGAGGTTCTGATGTACCTACTTAATGTAAGTGGCATACTTGACATATCAAGGGCGCAGCAATACAATAAAAAAAACTATTTCAAGCTATCAATTCTGATCAAATATACATGGTCATCTAATATTGATGTCTGATATAATGACGTCATAAATATTATTTTTATTATTTTTTATAACGGCATCCGTATGAACACTGGGACTTTTGCCCATGGCAAAAACTGGAATCACATCTATATTATTCCAGAAGCAAACAGAATAAATCGTTTTCATAATGATCCGAGTCTGCTCTATTAAAAGCCGCATCTTCGCAGAAAAAAGTTTAGAAACATGTGGTTGCTAAATGCAATTTGAACGTAAAAGATACAGTTCATATGGGAGCCTTATGCAATACTTTTATTCTAAATTAAGCTAACAGGCTCCAGAAGTCGTCCATTGTAATGTTCACATGCTTTTGTCTATTTGATATTCACGGTGTCATTATTTTATATAAATATACAAGAGGTAAATGGTTAAGGTGTTATAATTACAGCTTGTCTTAAGCATTCGCTTATGTTTGTGCATCAGAAGGTCGCCTTACAAGTAAATGGATACAACTGCATGTTCTCTATGCATGTATTTGTACACCCATATGATATGTATCTATATACACCTATGCATTATATCAATATGCCACTATGAAAGGTATACATATACCCCTACTAGATCTATCTGTATCAATATATTCCTGTTATATCGTGTTATATCTATCAATATGTCCCTATGAAATGTATCAATATGCCCCTATTAAATGTATCAATATACACCTATGAAATGTATACATATACCCCTATGAAATGTATACATATACCCCTATGAAACGTATACACATATCCCTATGCAATGTATACACATTCCCCTATGGACTGTATCCATATACCCCTATGAAATGTATCAATATACCCCATGTGAAATGTATAGATATACCCCTATGGAATGTACACAGACACCTATGAAATGTATTCATATACCCCTATGGAATGTATCAATATACCCCGTGTGAATTGTATACATATACCCCTATGAAATGTACACACACACCTATGAAATGTATCCATATACCCCTATTAATATATCAATATACCCCTGTGAAATGTATACATATACCCCTGTGAAATGTATACGTATATTCCATATGAAATACATACCCCTATGAAATGTATTAGTATATATCAATTTACACCTGTGAAATGTATCAAAATATCCCTATGAATTATAACAATATGCCCCTATGATCAATGTACCTTATGGAATGTATCAATATACCCCTATGAAGTGTATCCATAAACCCCTATGGAACATATACATATACCCCTATGAAATGTACCAATTTACCCCATGTGAAATGTATACATATACCCCAGAGAAATGTATACATATATCCATACGAAATACATATGAATATCCCTATGGATTGTATCAATATATATCAATATACCCCTGTGAAATGTATCAAATCAAAAACAAACTGTGAAACAATGTACCCCTATGAACAATGTAATCTATGAAATGCATTAATATACACTTATGATCAATGTACCCTATGAATTTAATAACATACTCCTATGAAATGTGTCAATATACACCTGCAATCCATATACCCCTTTTAAATGTATCAATATTGCCGATGAAATGTATCACTATACCCCTATGATCAATATACCCCTTTGAAATATATCAATATACCCCTGTGACATGTATCAAAATACCCCTATGGAATGTAACAATATACCCTTATGATCAATGTACCCTATGAAATGCATCCATATACCCCTATGAAATGTATCCATATACCCCTATGAAATGTATTCATACATACCACTATGAAATGTATTTATATACCCCTATGGAATGTATACATTTACCCCTATGAAATGTATCAATATACCCTGTGAAATGTATACACATACCCCTATGGAATGTAAACATATACCCATATGAAATGTAACAACGTACCCCTATGACCAATGTACTCTATGAAAAGTGTCAATATGCCCTTATGATCAATGTACTCTATGAAGTTAACAATATAATATTATGAAATGTGTCAATATACACATACAATCAATATATCCCTTTTAAATGTATCAATGTTGCCTATGAATTGTATCAATATATCCATGTGATCAATATACCCCTTTGAAATGCATCAATATACCCATGTAAAAAGTATCAACATATCCCTATGAAATATTACGATATTCCCCTATGTTCAATGTACCCTATGAAATGTATCAGTATACTCCTATGAAATGTGTCAATATAAACCTACAATCAATATACCCCTTAGAAATGTATCAATAGTCACTATGAAATGTATCAATATACTCCCTTGATCAATATACCCCTTTGAAATGTATCAATATACGCCTGTAACATGTATCAAAATACCCCTATGATCAATATTACCCCTTTGAAATCTGTATATAAACCTCTATGAAATGTATCAATATACCCCTATGGTCAATATATCCCTTTGAAATGTATCAATATACCTTTCTGAAATGTATCCATATACCCCTATGAAATGTACCAATATACCCATTCCCTATGACATGTATCAATATGCCGCTATGATCATTAAACACATTTACGATGCACCAATAAACGCGTTTGAAATGTATCAATAAACCTCTATGAAATGCATCAATATACATGTACCCCTATTAAATGCATCAATATACCCCTATGATAAATATACCCCTGTGAAATGTATCAATATACCCCTATGACCAATATACCCCTATGGAATATATCAATATATCCCTATGGAATATACCAATATACCCCTGTGAAATGTATAAATGTACCCCTATGAAATGAAAATTCAACTGTGTAAAATGTATCAATGTATCCCTGTAAAATGTATTGATGCCCCTATGAAAAGTATCAATATACCCCTATGACATGTATAAATGTACCACTATTAAGTACGTAAGTGTACCCCTGTGAATGACAGTACAATCAGTAAAAAGTATCAATGTACCCCCTTTAAAATGCATGAATGTACCTCTGTGAAATGGCAATTTATCATGTTATTCACCAACCCTTTGTGTCATAGACACAAATTTCATTTGAAAATAGCCTGGATCCAGATGAGACGCCGAGTAACTCGACCTCTCCCCAGGATCCAGGCTATTTGAATTATATATGTTGTGGCGGAAGGATAAACATGCTAAATAAGTTTTTTTTAAACGAAATTGAAACCTGAAGCAAGCAATTTTCTTATATTCATGCAGAACGCCCACACACCCTTGGAGTTTTATTCATGACTTTCTTCCGGCATTACGCAGATTCACGATCCATCCTTACTAAAGTTCGGATTACATGCTATAGCGAGCTTTTACTGTACATGTATATCCTATTCAGGAACAATTATCCTAAATGCTAACGGTACCTTTAGTCACTGCAAGAAGCAATTTCAGTGAACGCTCAGAGTTTCAAACTCAGGTAAATGCGAAAAAGTTCCTTTTATGCACTGGGTTTGGATATCATAATGTGAACTGCGGTTTAAGTTGGTCTTCTGGGACTTGCACTAAACAAGCAGACAATAATTGTACCTGGTGAAATTTCTCCTACGTCGGATTCATCAAGCTTTTGGGGAACTATTGACCTAGTGCCAAACAACTTGGATACTGATGAGACGCCGAGTAACCTCGATGTCTTATTAGGATCCAAGCTGTTTGTAAATGCGAGTTAGATCATGGTTAACGGAATAAGTGTTTTAAACGCATATGTCAATAGATATTTGTGTTATTGCCCATGTACAAGAGCTTAACGGCGGGTTATTGTTCAAGCCAAGCCAAGCTGTTGAGAATATTGTTATGAAACAATACAATCATATGATCGGTATCTGAATCACATATTCCATCCAGCTGGCGAGTCGGTGATAAACAGCTAACAGTTAGGATCCAGATGATACAAATATTTAGTTGAATTTTCGTCAGTATAGAAACTGTTTGGCACTAGGGTTATAGTGTTTGATGGGGGCGGGGGTCAGAATGTATCGGGCAATTTAAAATTGGAGTGGATATTTGGGAGGACCGCTTAGTCGGCGTGATTATCCTTCCGCCGCAACATAAGAATATCGTTCGCTTCAGGTTTCAATTTCATTTTAACCATTCGCTTGCTATTCACGTCAATATACCTACCTGTAAATAGTGAAGACCCAGATGAGACAGCTCCTGCAGGAGCTGTCTCATCAGGGTCTGCACTATTTACAAGTTGATTGTGCAACCAGTGCACTCCACAACAGTGATTGCACAGCGAAATACTTGTACACAGTGAAGATATATGTAATAATACAACAAGGCATGGGTAAAGAAGGAGAAATGTATTTTAAAATTCAGCAAGCGAAGGGTTAAAACATAATGATTGTGTTTAGATGCTGACAAGACACGTAGTTATTCGGGGTCTCATCGGGATCCAAAATACCGCTTTGAAAAGGTTATCAGTGATTTTCCTATGACGGCAAAGGTGAAGATTAACACTTTCCTTCACGCAAGCATCGTTTAACGCATTTTCAAACAGAGTAGACCCAGATCAGACGGCTCCTATAGGAGCCGCCTGATCAGGGTCTGCTCTGTTTGCTTATGAAATTTTATAGACTTGACTCTACAGTTTTACCAATACCAAAATATCATTTGTACATAAGCATTTATAAAAAAAATCAGCATATAAATATTCATGATGTCATTATTCTTATATGAATATGCAAGAGGGAAAGGGTTAAATTGATCAATAAATACAGTACACGCCTTATATATACCCTTATCACAATTCATGGTCTATAAGGCAAGTGTTAGCACCCTTTGGTGCCCATTAAAACAGAGTAAACCACGACCAGTCAGCTCCTGTAGAAGCCGCATGATCAGGACCAGTTTTCCTTGTACATGCATGTACATGTATGTACATGTATATACATGTATTTCTGTGTTCATGCACCATTATAAACTATTCATCTAATTAATATTCATGATGTCAAAATTTCTAACTTGAATGTTCACCGGGTAAAGCATAAGGCTTTTCTCTCAAAGTAACGCTTGTTAACACCTTTGCAAACAGAGTAGACCCAGACCAGACAGCCCCTGTAGGCTCTGTTTGCTTGTGGAATCATAATAGCTATGACCCTATGGTTTTTGTCTTAGTCAAAACTCACCTTGAAATATCTTAACCCTTTACTCCATGAATATTCATGTAAGAAATAATGACATCATCAATACTAATTAGATTAATCAGACAATATCATAAGGACGCAGGAAGTTTTGGCCTGTGTAAAACCTTTAGAATCATATCTGTGTTATATCATATACAAACGGAGCAGACCCTGACCAGACGACTCTCACAGGAGTCATCTGATCTGGGTCTACTCTGTTTGCAGAGGCGTAGAAAAACGTATTTATGGAGAAAGGGGTAAAGGTATTGACCATTCGTGAAGTGATTCATTCACGCATAATAGTTTAACCCTTTCCCTGTTCTATGTTTATTCCGAATTTCAATACCTACTGAATATTCATTAAAATACTTATAAAGAAATGTGGAAGGTGGAACATTGTAGACATTTTCGAAAGCAAAGAAACAGATCTTTCAAATTCTAATAGCAAACAGAGCAGACCCTGATCAGACGGCTCCTCTAGGAGCCGTCTGATCTGGGTCTACTCTGTTTGCAAATGCGTGAAAACACGTTTATATGAGGGAAAGGATTAATAGGGAAAGGGCTTAGCAGACCCATGTGTTAATTGATTTACTGGACGCTAAATAGAAGTGTCATGGTAAGCTAAGCCTGCTCGTGTTGTACTTTCGTTATCATTGTAATTACAGTAACGCCAGACTTCCCCGACTATCGATAACAGGTGTAACTGTGGGCTCTGTGAAGCAAATGGAAGTAGAATGGAGTTCGAAAGCCATGCAGAAAACTCCCATACGAACTTTCTGTATTACTGTTTCCCTGTATTAAGCAACCACTTGTTTTCGTTTTAAGAAACATGTCGTCCTGTCAATATAAGGTCGCTTTTAAGACAGGTTCTACTGTAAACAATATTACTTCCTAGAAGTAAGTTCACGGGGATTTCCACGTATAAAGACACTAAAAATATCCTACTTACACAGAGTTAAGTTTATATGAAGTATTGTTAAGTAAGTGGTCATTTCTCATTCGAGTCTTATACTTGTCGGATGGATTTTCTAAACCTTTTCTGCCTGATATTTCATTAAAATTAGATTTTAATATCTGTTAAACGGTTAACATGGGAGTTTTAAAACTAAATATTCATGTTAGAAATAATTACATCATGAATATTTATTAGATTGATTTATTTTAATAGCACATGGACACGTTATTTGTTGAGCATGACAGAAACTGTAGATTCATATCTATATTATATCATAAGCAAACAGAGCAGACCCAGATCAGCCATATGAGCTGGGTCTACTCTGTTTGCAAATATGCATTGAGTAAAAGGTTAAGCTACCATCTGTCATGAAACCCTACAAATGGATTTCTTTTGAGCGGTCGCTTTCCACAGGTTTTGCTGTATTTCAAGAGGGAATGAAAATATCATCACGCGTAATCTGGATCTATAGAGTTTGGAAAGAAATCAGACTGTCGCCACAGAGTTGTTCTTTGAAAAGGTTCCTGACTCGAGCCTTGTTTATGGTGGTGCGGTCTCTCTAAGACAGTGGCAATCGCTAGATGTCATCAGGATTTGTTGCTGAAAATGCATGCGTGCGGTTGGGATTTCCCCGTGGCATAATTCTGATTTACTGTAATAATGCCCCGAGAAATCCCAACTGAACGTGTGACACCATCTGATTACATATCGACCTGCATAGCGGATCTATTATCGAGTTTGACGCCTGTCTATGCTAAATAATGCTGTTAACCCCTAACCCCATAGAGACGTCATTTAACGTCTGGGCAAACATAGGAGACCCGGATGATGGGATCATACGACTCCTGAATGAATCACCGTTTGACCAGGACTCTCTCTGATTGCTTGCGGAATATTAGAGACCCGACTCTACAGTTTCTGCCACGGCTAAACTTTCCTCTGTTCATTTGACATTATATAAACTCTGCTAGATCTAGTACTTATTCATAGTGTCATTATTTGTTACTTGAACATCCATGAGATAAAAGGTTAAACTTTAAATGGTTAAGCATGGCTTCGTCGGCAGAAAAAAAAACTATCATGATCTTTGTCAATAATAATTTATTATTTCAAAACACATTTATTTAATTACGACTCCTGTAGCCTTAAGTACTACGCATGCCTTTAACCTTTAGAATATTTCAAAACATGAAGAACCACAGAATATCTCTATAGCGTCCAATCGAAACAAAGTTCAACTCCAAATTCATTGATCGATCTCTCTCTCTCTCTCTCTCTCTCTCTCTCATCTCTTGGTCTGTCTTTCTCTTTATTTCTATATAAGTACCATTACATTTTTTCATTTGTAAGTACTCAATTCTACCAGAAAATAATATTTAAGCCGTCATGTAAACCATTTGAACACAGATATCATACAGGTCTACTTACGCGCCTTTAATCAGAACACGATATTTTTAGCTACACCTAGTGTCTATTTTTAGAATTCCTGGAAGACCGATTGAAATGTTTTCCACGTATAGAACCGGAAAAATATTGAATATTACCACATGTATACACTGTGTCATTTATAGTAACAAAAGTTGAGAGTTGAACTAGCTGTGGTGAACCATTACATCTTCGTTCGTCCGTCTGTGCCCTGGAATACTACCTTTTGCGTGACTGAAGTGAGGCTATAAGCACGTGTACTTCTAGGGTTTCTCGTGGTATAAGTTTCTTGTAATAATGCCCCGTGAAATCCTAAAGGTGTGCGTTGAATTCATCAAACTTCAGTCACACGGACATTAATGGATGCGACACGGCCCGGATCACGTGACAAGGACACAGGTATGAACTGGTTATATTGTACTGTCCACTCGAGTCCGTTATGTACAAGCAAAATTCGTCGGACATACCTCATATATATGTATAGTGGTGGGTGTCCAGTAATTAAGCCCCATGTTGCTAAATGTGTCAACAAAATATCGAAACACAGTTAAATCTCTCTAAAGCGACCACTATATGAATAAACAGTTAAACACAGATGTCTTTAGTAGCAGGTGGCTGCTTAATGTAGGACGAAAGTCATACAGAAAGTTCGTATAGGAGCTTTCTGTATAACTTCTGTCCTATATTAACCCATTCCCTCATATTGACGACGTTTGACGACTCTGTAAACGTCACTTTGTGAAACCATTGTGATAAATAGAGCATTTGCTCCTATAGGAGCAAATGCTGTATTTATCACAATGGTTTCAAACTACAAAAATCTAAAATTTTCCTTTTCTCTAGTTAATGCTCCTTTTCGGTAGACTTATACAAAGAGGTTGCATCTAAACATAGCCTATTAGGTAATGGGTTAAGTTGCCATCGGCCTTTGAGGCCCAGAATTAGACATCTCTGTTTAGCATTGGGAGTAAGTACTGTATTTACTGCACATCTCGAAGACACACTGAATTTTGCAAGTTGTGTAGACCTCTAGAGATAAAAAAAAAAGCACTGCCTTTTCAACGCGCCCAGACTATA
This sequence comes from Azorinus chamasolen, assembly GCA_963576725.1. Lineage (NCBI taxonomy): Eukaryota > Metazoa > Mollusca > Bivalvia > Cardiida > Solecurtidae > Azorinus > Azorinus chamasolen. The sequence goes on from OY755236.1 coordinate 47,405,238, forward strand.
ATAGTCTAGTTGCTATATATTCATTGTTGTCATTAACATTTTCTGTCTAGTTTCACATGAACCAGAACAATCCTAACACATGCCCTCTTCTTTATAAAGTCCGTTTTTTATCCTTTAATAGCCACTGCCTTTGTCGCTTCCATGACACCGCGGACATATTTAAATGCAGTTAATTTTAAGCTGCAGAGTGGTGACGAAATATATGGTGATATATTTACTTCTATGCCAACATAGAACAGATATAGATCTATTTGCAGAGTAAGAATTGTTTTCAAAGTCGTTAGACTTATTGTACACAGTGACCAAGGAAACTTTCGCAATATATTCGAATCTGACTGTTGTCATTTAAATATGTAGCTGGGTTATTTCATGTTTGCATGCATATACTTGTGCTTAACCCTTTACTCCATGAATAAGCATTTCTACGCCTTTGCAAAGAGAGTAGACCCAGATTGTGCTCTATTTGGTTATATGTTATATATACATGTATGATTCTGCAGTTTCTGTCATGGCTAAAAATCTACGTACACGTCTAAGTTTTTTTTATAACAAAGTTATGTAATTAATGTTCATGATGTAATTAGTTCTTACATGAATATTCATGTAGGAAAAGGTTAGAGGACTTCAAACGTATCTGCATTAAGCAGTACCTCCTCGGTACAGGTCTCATGTTAGAACTATATGATCTAAAGCAATACAACTACATGGAGAGAAACATTATAATGGTTTAAAATTGTTTCCTTCGTATAAACTTTTTAACGATATTTGCATATTTGTTGTCGTCCAGTACAGTCTCGCTAATTATACGACCACTCAAAGGAAGTTTCTGGATTTTTAAAATAGGTGCTAACTTAATACAGGACAAACGTTTTGCAAAAAGCTCCTATCTGCGTTACTTTTGCCATACATTAAACAATCAGCTGCTTTTACAGGTTCCTGTTATTAAATTATATGGTAACATTAGCGAAACTTTATTGTATAATGAAAACAATTATATTGTAATTCATTACTTTTACAAACGTCTGATCTTAGGCTATGAAGGGAAGTTCATAAGTCATGATGCTGGTAAGCACGACCTTACTGGTACAGTAAAACCTCGATGCTGCGAATTGTTAGTAATGAATAATGTATTTATTTGTAGCCAGATGGCTGCTTGATGCAGGGTGAAAGTTATGCAGAAAGCTACTAGAGGAGATTTTTGCATAATTTTCACCCTGCATTAAACTGACACCTGTCTAAAAGAGCAATAATGATACGTATTTGAGTGTTCGTATAATTGAGATTTTACTGTATTTCAAGCAATACAAATTTAGCTTGGAGGCTCAATAAATCGCCGCCTCCCCAGCAGCCAAGCTCTTTGACACTCGGTCAGTAGTTTCTCAAACATTTGAAAAGAATCAGAAGTAAGAAACATAGTTATGCAAGATTTGTTTTCAGTATGAAAATGGTATGTGCTACACTGGTATTTTAGAGATATATAACCTATGATGTATCTAAGAAATAATATATGCGCATATACCGTTGAATTAAATATTAAGCAGGTTGGACTTTTGTGTAAATTTTAACAAAACTGAATGTTTTATTTGCTATGTACAGCCTGCAGACACAACGCGAAAATCAGTGCATCCCTGTATTCACAAGCCATCCGTCAGCAATGTCCTCAATTTGAACAATGTATTAACCCTTTCCCTAATATAAACACATTTTCACGCATTTGCAAACAGAGTATACTCGGATCAGACGGCTCCTGTAGGACCAGTCTGACCAGGGCCTGCTTTATTTGCTAATGAAACTATAATATGTCCGACTCTACAGTTTCTACATGTACCAATATCAAAGCTATCCTGTTTACAACTGCCATTATGAAAACTCAGCTAATAAATATTCACGATGTCAATATTTTCTTAGATGAATAGTGAACAGGGAAATGGTTAATAGATTTTACCCCGTGAAAAATAAACAATAATCATAAAATATAGGACATTCATTTAATGTTTATTACAGTTATAAAATTGTAAAGTATCTTTGAATTAAAATTTACATGTATATATATGCTCGGAATTATTAGCATATCGGATATCTAAACTCAATCATTTATTTTCACTTGTACATGACATACGGTATTAAATTATTAATATTCACTGTTGATTTTTTATTAACCCTTTACTTCATGAATGTTATCTAAGACAACGTCCATTTTGAAAATAAATTGATTTACTAGTGTATCAAAAACGTAAAACAAGGGATTTTTGCCGTAGCACGAAGTCCTTACAAAACTGTTTGATTGAATCCACTCTGTTCGCAAAAGCGTAAAAAGCCGAGTAAATGGTTAAAACATCGAACATTGGTTTGGTTAAAACATCAGTTTTCATGTATCAATTGGCTTATAAGAAGTCAATAGGCGGAATATGTAGGATGGCATGTTCATTTCCCTCATGTAAACGCTTCTTCATGCATTTGCAAGCAGAGTAGAACCAGATTAGACGACTCCTCTGGGGTCCGTCAGATCAGGGCCTGTTCCATTTGCTTATGATACTACAGTAGATCTGATTCTATAGTATCTACGAATACCAAACCATTAATGTTTTCAATGAATAAAATATTCCAAAAAGGAAAGGGAATTAATATGATACATAAATACTTGAATATAAGATCAGAGCATTAATATTTACATATGCCATTATAAAAAGAGCATTAATATTTACATATGCCATTATAAAAAACAGCTAATAAATATTCAAAATGTCATTATTTATTCCATGAATATTTACCAGAGAAAGGGGTAAGCATCGCTGAGCCAATCATGAAAATTAAAATATGGAATTGCATTATTACTATGTACATGTATTAGGCAATTGGAGTACAGATTGCCAAGTAGGTGAAAATAGCCTTGCAAAATATCCAGCTAACACGATACCAACTGAGAAGAATATATTTGTAAAAAAAAAACTTGTTTTGTATCCTTGTGCCCGATTCGTAAACGATTTTAAGACAATTAGTTCAACAGTTAATATGAAAGGTTAATTTTACATTGGTATATAGAAGAAATGAATACATTGCTGTGACAAATAGTATAGATCATATCTAAGATATTCACTAAGCAAACTATACCGCTTGAAACAGATGATTAAACCCACACAGTTAAGGTTTGATTTATCCTGCAAATAACAACTTCTTTACATCAATATTAATTTTCATGTAAATGCACAAAAAACATTAGCTTACTACATATATTACAGATACGTTAAATTAAACAATTCGGTTCAAATAAATAAATATTCTTTATTTAACTACACAGAAAACGTTATCTTAAAAATATTAAAGATACTCTTTAATTTTTTTGCCATATTATTGCATATAAGGGGGTCCATTTAAGCATCCGTAGAAATTGAAATACATTTTTATTGATTAAATATTATACATTTCTTTGACAAACAAGTGCTAAAATGACACAATGATTTATTTCACATTTTTGGAAACATTATTTATCTTTATGGAAATGTTTGATGAAATGGAAAGGCATATTTACTGATTTTTTATTTATTTTTTTATTTTTTTTAAAAAAATTTTTTAAATAAAAAGTAAATTAATGTTGTAAGTGGATTACTTAGTGTTTTATAAAAATAAAGAATAACTCCTCTAATTCGACCACTTAATGAATATCCATGGCTGTCTTTATAAGCAGGTGGTTGCTTAACCCTTTACCTGATAGAAGCGGCTTTTAGCGTGTTTGATTTATTCCTCCGCTGAAGAAAATAGTTCAAATTCATACAGTCATGAACATATTGCATAATAAATATTTTCTATATCCTAGTAGGTGGTAGCTTAAAGCAGGCTGAAAGTAAAGCAGAATGCGCCTTAAGGCGCATTCTGCTTTACTTTCAACCTGCTTTAAGTGGTCATATGTCTTCAAAACTAGAAACAGGCTATTGGGTAAAGGGTTAATGTAACTATGACGAAAGTAATACAAAAAGCTACTATAGGAGCTTTCTGTATTACTTTCCTCCTGCATTAAGCTACCACCTGCCTCTACCACTTGGAATTATACCTGTTTTTGGTGGTCGCATTAGAGGGGGTTTACTGTAACATATCTTTCATGTCAGGTTTTGCCTATTAGAGGTTTTTGTGTGCTTTAATTTTATACCTGTGTGAGGTATAAGTGAACTGCTATATACACTGAATACGTTTCAGTCTGCCTTAAAATGTATATGCATTGTCCCCTCAAAAGGAGCATAACAAACAGTTAAGACCCAGACCAGAGAACCATTGAAGGATACATCCGGTCAAGGTCTATACTGTTTCCGTGACAAGTTATTGTCCGAAGGCCATAGCGACAAAACAGTTATTGTAGAAATACGCTTCGATTGACAATTAAATTGGTTCTCAAGTGCATATTTGGGCTAGTGCATTGAGTTAATGAGGCTTACATGAATGGACACTAAAAGTGCAGAAACCGAGAAATATAAGACCTTTGCAAACAGTGTACACCCAGACCAAAGAGCTCTTAAGGGAGCCCTTTCATCTGGGTCTGTATGGTTTGTCATAAAGTCCATTTTCTTCATTGATAAACTTTGATACATTTTTGTTTAATTAATATTCAGTAAGGGATGGTCCAGTTATAATCATTCAGAAGATTAGGGGTTTAAATGAACACAACACCAGCTGATACACAAACGTTGCCGTTCCGTTGTGGATAGTGTATCTTTGGTATAATAATTATGCTTTGCCTAGCCAAGTTTAGCTGTGTGCACATTGTTTAGCCCCTTGTGTATATTCACCTTCCGTTCATTCATATAAACGTGTTTTCACGCATTTGCAAACAGAGAAGACCCAGATCAGGCGGCGCCTATAGGAGCCATCTGATCAGGGTTTTGTTCTGTTTGCTTTTGACATTATAGAGATCTGATTTAACAGTTTTTGTCAAAGCAAAAATTCCCTTGAAAAGTATATGTTATGACAATTGAGCTAATAAATATTTATGTTGTCATTATTTCTTACATAAATACAGAACAGGGAAAGGGTTAAGAAATAATGACATCATGAGATTCATTACAGGACATTTTTATGAAGAACAACACAGGTAGTTTTGCCTATGGTAGAAACTATTGGATCAGATCTATATCATGCTCCTACAGAAACTGTCTGGTCTAAGTCTACTCTGCATGCATATTGACGCCTTTTGACACCTCTGCAAAAGTCACCTGTTGAAACAATTGTATAGGAGCAAATGCTCTATTTATCACAATGGTTTCAAAGTACAAAATTCTAAAAAGTTATCTTTTCTCTAGTTAATACTCCTTTTATGAATAAAATATATAGATTTATTCAAAGAGGTTGGATCTAAAAATAGCCTATGAGTATGAGGTAATGGGTTAAGATGCGTTTCTACAGGGTAGAGGGTTATGCACGGACTAGAACTGAGATATGGCGTGCTTTAATGCAATCATTGCCAACAGATAATACCTATACGTCGTTGCATTTAACCTTTGAATATTAATGTAAGAAATAATGACATTATGAATATTTATAAGCCTAATTTTCATGATGGTATATGTACACAGGATGTTTTGTTATTGGTAAAAACTGTAGAGTCAGAATTTTTTTTAAAAAAAAATCAGCAAACTGAGCAGACCCGATCAGACGGCTCCTGCAGGATCTTGGTCAACCTTGTTTGCAAGACCGTGAAAAAGGCGTTTACATGTATATGAGGTAAAAGTTTAACACAACATATTTCAAATAGTTTCTTACCTAAAACAGCCTGCACCATGTAACAATATATGTTAGAGTTGTATTGTTGTTCGCTTTTACTCTGCAGACTTAATTATAAACGACCAGAATCTTTATTTACCGAAATATGTTAATACTTACACATGTTTAACTTTCCTTTCGTGAAAATGCTGAATTGCACAAATTAAATAAACATTGAACCAGAACAACGAACAACAAAACGCCTGATAAAATGATATGCATGTACATATATACTTATTCTTAAAAAAAGTTTACTTCGTTACTCCATAGATACACTTATTACGCCCTTATACACAGGGTAGACATGGACCAGACGGCACTTGTAGAAGCCGTCTGATCATGGTCTGCTGTATTTGCTTATGAAATCATATAGAACGGACTGTACAGTTTCAGATTTATCAAATTCCTGTGTGACATATGCTATTATAAAAATTAATCTAACTAATATTTATGATGTCATTATTTCATACATGTAGTGGGGCGTGTCATTATTTACTTATATACTATGAAACGAAATGCTTACATTAATGGAAAAATGTATTAATGTCCAGTAGTATGTGGTTAGCATTGTTGAGAGCGTACATAAATGGCTGACGTCACGGGTAAAACAAACAATATTGACTCAGATCAACGGCTGTGTTGAGTTTTCTTCTATACAGCATGTATTTTAGCTCTGTCCATACATTTTAAATCTTATTAAACCTACTAAGATTTGATTTTGGTAAGTTCGTGTTATTTGTAAATGTGAAATAATTCTCTCATAAGTGTGGGCATCGAATTGTCTTTTGAGATGCATACGCATATGAAAGATACTGAACCCCGCTGAGCTGAAACACACACATACTTTGAAACAATGTATAAACACTTTCTTTTCGCCATGAATATTCATGTAAGAAATAATGGCATCGTGAATGTTAATTAGATTAATTTTCATAATGGCACATGGACAAGTGGATTTTTTGTCAAAATAGAAACTGTAAAATAATTATCTAGTATATTACTTCATAAGCAAACGGAGCAGACCCTGATCAGACGGCCCCTGTAGGGCGGCTCCTATAGGAGACGTCTGGTCTAGGTCTACTCTTTTGCCAAAGGCGTAGCAAAGTGTATTTATGGAGTAAAGGAATAAATTGGACGGATTTATCAAAATCGCACTATTAATAGAACCAATACATGAAGGTCAATCATTTTCATTTCCATGTGTGTTTGTCCGATACCACTACCTTGTAGTTCTCTGTGTCAGTATGGACAAGAAATAATTATACATATAAGCCCCCCCCCCCATCCCCCCAATAAACATGTATACGTGATTTGATCACTTCATGAATATTTACTGAATTATAATTTATACGGTTACATGTTCAAGGGAATTATAATTTATACGGTTACATGTTCAAGGGAATTTTCGGCTTAAACAAAAACTGTAGGATCAGATAGATCTATATATAATTTCGTAAGCAAACAGAGCAGACCCTGATCAGACGGATCCTATGGGAGCCGTCTGATCTTGGTCTACTCTGCCAAGGCGTCATGTATATGAGTGAAAATATTAACTCTTCTCTTGCTGAATTTTAAAATACATGTCTCCTTCTTTACCCATGCCCTGTGGTATAATTACATATATCTCCACTGTCTACAATTATATCTCTGTGCAATCACTGCTGTGGAGTGCACTGGTTGCACAATCAATTTGTAAATAGTGCAGACCCTGATGAGACCGCTCCTGCAGGAGCTGTCTCATCTGGGTCTTCACTATTTACAGGTACGTATATTGACGTGAATAGCAAGCGAAGGGTTAAAATATAAATATACCCGACGATGAGGCTATGTCAGTCTGTTTTGGCATGTGTTTCATGTTTTACTATTTCTCAGTGCGAAACCCAAGCTTAGATAATCTTATTTTAATTCTTGTATATGTTGTTGATAATTTGAAGCTAATATTATGCGTTTGTATAATTTATCTCCCATGGCAAGATAAAGTATATGTGTTAATATATTCATTATTCAGACGTTAAACAATTGCATCAATGCAAAATCATATTGTCTTATTCAACTTGAAAAACTGACAGTATTTAACCCGCAATAGTCAGCAGTATCTATTTAAAGTAATGTAATCCGTGTACATGTACTAGTAAATAGAATAATTCATAACACGTTTGCAAACATTTTTCCTGATGAAAATATATGATGTAGCCAACGCATTTTCATCGATTTAATATTTCAAGAAAATATTATAAAATAAAAACTGTGTAAAGATGTGAATTAATTTAGAACATGTATTGTATACATGTAATTTTCGTCTGTAGATTCGTAAAATGTAGACTTGAGAGTTTCCTTTCCAACTTTGGTATTCATATGCCTGTGTACTATTTATCCGAAATATTATTGTTCTACATGTAGTTTTGCTTTTAAGCAAAAAATGTTAATGTATCTTTTTGTACATTTTTATTGTCTATGTACAGTACGCATAACACGAATCGGGAATTAAACACTATCTTAGCTTTACCCATAACCTGGTTCCAAGAAAACTTCTGAGTCTGGGATTATTCTCATGTATTTGATTGGTCAGATTCTGAGCAATCAGAAGCTTGAGGATGATCTCAGACTCAAGCAAAAAGTTTTATAACCTCGGGGCTTGGTGTCATGAATATTATCTACACCATTTGCGATGGCGTCAAAAGACACCTCTATCATATAAAGGGTCGAGGAAAATTAACACCATCATAGAAAAAATGTAAAATAATATTGTCAGTATTTAAGGATATATTCAGAAGAAAATATATTTTTTCGTGACGAGTTGTTGTTGTCCTTTATTTATTTATTTATTTATTTATTATTATTATTAAATGTGTTTTATTATTATTATTATTATATTTTGGTTTTGGTTGTTGTTTTTCTCAGAGCATTTGTTCATATTCTAAATTCGAATCTTAATGTCAATTACAGGCTATGGTTCATTGAAAAGTATATTTTATATTAATATCAAAACGAACTATCTTGGTACTGTATTCCTATTTAAACTTTCCCCAGTTTTAGACATATGTGCATGTTTGAAGATTTATTATATGTGTATAATAATAGACATTTGTACTCATATAATGTAACGTTATGAGTGCTTATTCAGACTTAGTATAGGGTTTGGATTTTATGGGGATTTACTAAAACTTTAAGAATATAAATTAAGCTTGGATGGTAATGAGTATGTTTTGCAAATAAGCCTTCTTTCGTTAAAATCAGAAATCCTGTCTAAGGATGGTTTACATTATAATATTATTTTACATCACGATTGTTCAATAAAAAGTTACATAAATTAAATATGTACTTGTAGGAATATTCACCAACCAAAATAAACATATCTGGCGGTTTTTGAAACACATTTGTCGCCAATAAAGTGAAATATTCCTACTGCATGTATACTGCATCGGGACAGATTATGACGGGCTTTGCAAAGAATTTGAATCATCCAGATGAATAGGTACGCTTCACGACAGGATACAACATGTTGACATTCTGTTTGTATGCTGTTAAAGAAATTGAGATAAAATCATTTTTAGAAAATTTTAAGTACTGTAGATAAAAATTATGAAGTTGCATTTGAATATGAAGAAAGAGCCTAAAATAATCTTGCATTACGATCGCAAAGTATCATGGCGACGCTACTGTATAACATTTATCCTCGTAGAACACTACAATAATTATTAAATGAAAGGAGTGTCTTTACTTAATTCTGTTGTATTATAGTACATGTATGTGTTTGATATTCATATATTGCTTTTGTTTGTTACAGCACTGTGTACACGTATCCATACAGAAGAACCTGCCGACTGCGACCACATTATGAATAAACACGGGGTTCTATAAGGACATGCGACTACATGTACTTAAATCATTCCCTCCTAGACTATTTTGAGCCCCAACCTCTTTGAATAAATCTACCGAAAATGTGCTTTGACTATAGAAAAGAAGAATTCAGAATGTGTGTAGTTTTGAAACCATTGTGATAAATAAAGCATTTGCTCCTATGAAGTAAATGCTCTATTTAGCACAATGGTTTCTAATGTGTGTTTACAGAAGCGCAAAAATGCGTCACTAGGAGGGAATGTGTTAATGCATCACGAAAGTAATGCAGAAAGCTCCACCAGCAGTTCATATTGATCAATTTTCATACGCCATTATAAACATTTCCGCTTTTTAATGTTTATACACTCATTATTTTTTATATTGATATTCACTAGGTAAAAGGTTTGAACTTGTCAATCACGAGACACCATTGCTTAGCTGTAGTGTATGTCTCGATACGTATCCGACCTACCTGCCATACGGATACACGGTATGATAGTCATACCCAAGCTACAGTAAAGCCTCGCTAATGCGGTCACCAAACAAAGGTTGCAATATGTATCTTAAATGTAGATGGTAGCTTAATACAGGACGAAAGTTATTCAGAAAGCTCCTATAGGAGCTTTCCGCATTACTTTCGTACTGCATTAAACAAACGCCTGTTTTTAAAGACGCCCATGATTATTCATCCAGTGGTGGTTTGAGATGAATTCTACTGTACTTGTTATCAAGGTTAAATGAACACTAACATAGTGGTGCATGAACATACGCGTGTCTAGATCTGGGTCTGAGTTTCGTTCTCAGGCTTTTGATTGGTCAGATTTGAGTTCCCAAGCTTTTGATTGGTCAGATTTGAGCCAAAGGCTCAAATCTGACCAATCAAATGCTTGAGAACGTTCTCAGACTCAACTAAAAGTTTTATAAGCAGGGACCCTGATTATACAGTAAACCCTCTCTAACTCGCACGGTAAAGTTGGTATAAATATCAGTCTTGGAGACAGGTAGCAACTTCACCCAGGCTGAAAGTTATGTAGAAGGCTCCTCTGGGAGCTTTCTGCATGACGCTCATCTTGCATAAAGCAACCATCTGCCTAAAAGTATCTTAATGTGTCTTTACTGTTATTCCGGTTTAAAGGGGTTTAACTGTACAGCAAGTCTTTTCGCACACATCTAAGTAAAATATTTAAGCCACGTGGTAGCTTTATGAAAGCCAATAGGAAGACAGAAAGTCCCAAAAGTTAATCGTAAGACTTCATTCTCAATGTTGTTTTATTTTCAAGTCCTTTGGGATCATGAATTTCACATTCTATTGTTATGAAAACTGATTCTATACCGCACAAGCCGGTGCACGAGGACATGAGTAGTGTTCCACTTTTATTAACAGCTCATGTACAGACTAAATAAAACAGAATCTATAGTATTCTCTTTTGGTATTGCTGCGTTTGCTTTAGAATGATCTCTTACTTTAAGAATGTATTTTCTTCTTGTTAAGCAGATACCTGTTAAGACACTCATGTGTATGCACTAAGTATTTGCTTTTAACCCTTTATATGGACATTTGTAGCAAGACATTTCCCGTTATGAACACCATTAAATTATTTTTATAACGGTATATAAATAAAGTGAATGCATAGTAATGCTACATAGTATAGAATCAGATCTAAGACACTATATAAGCAGACAGAGTAGACCCTGATTAGATTGCTCCTACAGGAGCCGTATACTCTGGTTCTACTCTGTTTGCAAATTTGTCAAAAACGTCCCTATCAAGTGAAGGGTCACACAGGTGCTTCAGTATATTCCTAATCTTTGCAAGTCAGATGGCTGTGAATCTTTATTTGACACAAGGATACATTCAGACTGATAACAATCTTTGATGTTTCGCGTCTTGTGAAATACATGTACAGTAAAACCTCTCGTATGCGACCGCCTAAACGAGATATTAAAACTGGATTTTAGAGGAGTGTTGTAGATTAATACAGGACGAAAGTTATGTAGAAAGCTCCCATATGAGTTTTTTGCATTACTTTCGTCCTGCATTAAGTCACAGTCTGCTTTTAAACACCCCGTTTACTTATTATGTGGTGGTTTTACAGAGTACTACAGCACCATAAATAGATATTAAATAGCAGTAACTTTAGTGGCATTTGAGAAGAGTGCAGTGGGCCCCTGTCAGTCCCACCTTTTCCTTATATAAACGACTTTTCCAGCATTTGCAAACAGAGCAGACCCAGATCAGACGGCTGCTATAGATCAGGGTTTGCTCTGCTTGCTTATAAAGCTGTAATAGATCTGATCCTATAATTTCTCCAAATGACAAAAATTCCTGTGTACATGTACCATTATAACAAATCAGCTAGTAAATATTTGTAATGCAATTATTTTTTACTTGAATGTTCAACAGGGAAAGGGTTAATAGTTAACCCTTCTCTTGTTGAATTCAAAAAAATATTTCTCCTTCTTTACCCATGTCCTGTTGTATAATTACATATATCTTCACTGTGTACAAGTATTTCGCTGTGCAATCACTGCTGTGGAGTGCACTGGTTGCACAGTCAACTTGTAAATAGTGCAGACCCTGATGAGACAGCTCCTGCAGGAGCTGTCTCATCTGGGTCTTCACTATTTACAGGTAGGTATATTGACGCGATTAGCAAGCGAAGGGTTAAGAAGACTAATAATTGAATCTGTATTTGATGTATCGCACGATAACCCGTTACCTCACGAATACCATGTAACTGAAAAATAATTTGTGAATGTCAGTTCTGGACTCATATTCATAAAGCTCCTAAGGAGAAACTTAAGAAAATTCCTTAGTTTCTTGAATATTCCATAACCTTATAAAATCAATACAAGTAAAGATAGTCAAGGGCAATAAAGCTGTATATAAAATATATACTTAACCAAATATTCTAGAAGCCATTGAACAAAAATTTACTCAATAGTTTTGCTATATATGTAGACAGAAAATTTCTCCTGAAGTTGTCCTAAGGTCAAACTGTTCCTAAGGAGCTTTATGAATTTGGACTCTGATTTTTGTAATGTCATTATGAACTTTGGAGCGTTTGGTCATGGTACAAACTGTACAATCAAATCCATATCAGTTCATTAGCAAACAGAGCAGGCCCTGACCAGGAGGGGGGGGGGTCGATCTGACGCCGACGCTTCTTGTTCGCTGGCTGTGCATGAAGCTGATTATTTAATGTTTTATTGATGCCACTAACCCTTCGCTTGCTGAATTTTGAAATGCGTTTCTCATTCTTTACCCATTCCCTGTTGTATAATTACATATATCTTCAATGTGCACACGTATTTCGCTGTGCAATCACTGCTGTGGAGTGCACTGGTTGCACAATCAACTTGTAAATAGTGCAGACCCTGATGAGACAGCTCCTGCAGGAGCTGTCTCATCTGGGTCTTCACTATTTACAGGTAGGTATATTGACGTGAATAGCAAGCGAAGGGCTAATCTAATATATAAACGTAACATCAATATTTAAATGAGTCCAGCGTCATAAGAAAGATAGTAGATATTCTCCACTAATTGCGTTAATTGTTTTACCGTTTCCTTGTCACATAAAGAGTAATTTAGTCGCCGGATGGCACAGCTAAACTGCTAGTACCCCACTCGGAAGTTTGATCATCTGTATCCGATTTCACCCCTCCCCTCCGTTACCCATTATCCTTTCTATGAATCCTTCCCCGATGGAAATACAGTACAACCTCTCTAAACCGGGCGTTAAATTTGGTACAATTATCGGTCTTAGAGACAGGTGGCAGCTTAATGCAGGATGGAAGTCATGCAGAAAGCTCCTCTAGGAACTTTCTGCATGACTTTCACCCTGCATTACGCAGTCGCCTGCCTAAAAGTATCTAATTTCTTCTCTGCTAGAATTCCGGTTTATAGAGGTTTTACTGTACATGGATGCTAAACAACACCAACCCAAACATAACACGTGTAATATTTTGTACTCGGAGCAATTGTCGTCTGCAAATATTGTCGTCTGCTTCACTTCTAAAAAATAATTTTTCTTCAATTTCTTTTAGTTTGCAAAGGTTGTCACTGAGTAGCCAGTATAGAATGCTAAAAGCAGATCTGTTAGTTTGGTGCTGCAACATTATTCATATTCACGAAAAGCATAGTCATGCGAAACACATTCCCATTGAATATTCATGTAAGGCATAATAACATTAAGAATATTAATTTGATGATTTTTTATAATGATCTATGGACACAGGATTCTTTGGTATTGGTAGAAACTGAACGTTAGATTTGTTATAATGAAGTAATCAAACAGAGCAGACCCTTATCAGACGTCTCATACAGGAGTCATCTGATCTGGGTCTACTCTGTTTGCGAAGCCGCGAAGGACAGGCTTAGATTTTGCTATACTCGCTTTAAATCATAATAACTATCTACTTAACAATACTTTACTTTTGTAATATTTGTCTCGGCAAATAACTGGCCCGAAACTAGTCCAAGGTCTGAACAGAAGACATGGACATGTCTATATATATGTCTATGTCTAAATAGTCATCGAGTTTCCCTTCAGATTTTCACGCCCTTGAATGCATGACCAAGACAGAAAAATAAAGAGCCAATTATTGACATGTATATTATCATAAACCTTAATTTCTATTATAGAATATCTTCTGGTAATTGTAGATGATTTCGTGAATGTAATTTATCGATCCATTACCTGTTGAATATTTATGCAAGATATAATGACTTTATGAATATTGATTCGATAAAAATATAACTGCATATAAACATGTGAATGTTTGGCCGTGGCAGAAACTACATACTATCACTTTCCTTCATATGAACGCCTTTTCACGCATTTACAGAGTAGACCCATATCAGGGTCTGCTCTGTTTGCTAATGGGATTAGATAGACCTGTTTCTTTACTTTCTAAAATGGCTACACTATTCCACCTTACATATTTCATTATAACTACCTATTTTGTCCATGAATATTCAGTAGGTAATACAATATGTAATAAATGTAAAACAGGGAAAGGGTTAATCAGATTTATAATATTCCAGATAAGTATCCAGAGTAGGCCCTGATCAGAGAGCTGCAACAGGCGTGTTCTGGGTCCATGCTTATAAAACGTTTAGTTGAGTCTGAGTTCGTTCTCAAGTTTTTGGAAGGTCAGATTTGAGCCAAAGGCTCAAATCTGACCAATCAAAAGCTTGAGAACTCAAATCTGACCAATCAAAAGCTTGAGAACGAAACTCAGACTCAACTAAAAGCTTTATAAGCATGGACCCCGATCTTCTTCTCCTCTGTTTGCAAAGGCGTGAAAAAGACGTGGCTGTCAGAAAAGCATTTGCACAACTATTTTTTATAAACCAATCCAGTTTCCACTTGAAGGTTTTATATTCATGTACACGTATACAATACAAACATTGATGCAAGCATCTGGATCGCCCCATAATGTTGTCACAAGGAAGAGTTATGTGAAACCAGGGTGTGGGGTACTTGAAAGAATCCTAATAATTTGAGTAGATCCCATCAAAACTTGAATATAAATATAACAATTTTATGAAATCAATGAAACACTTTACCTTGTTATTGTCTAATCCTAATTTCAGGAAATGCTGAGTCTCAGTCTCGGTCAAAAGTACTCCTGCATACTTCAGCAAGGAAATATATACATTACAGTGTATTAAACTGTATTAAAAAATAACTTACTTTATTTTGGAAAAATATCTATGGAAACAAATGAAATAATTATAGCATGCTGATAAAAACGGTGTCTAGATAAATTTGTTGGGGTTTTTCTTATCAAAGTATGTAAATGTTTACCTTTTCTTTGGCAGTGTGCCTGTAATCTCTGGCATTTTGTCCAGTTTTTACAAAATAAAATCTCATGCATTTTCCTCTTTTTTTTCTGCCTATATAATCTATAAAAAAAAAAGTTCAAATCTCAGGCATTTTGTTTAAAAAATTATGGTACCCCTGCAATTTTCATTTACATTTTGCTTAAATTGGGACAGTTAACGCCGTCATTGCCTAGACCCCGAATATAAAAGTTATTTGCAAACAATTTGGACCCTGATCATGCAAACATTGCTCGTCAGATCAGAATCCAAACTGTCTGAACCTCATAGCGATATGCTAACTTAGGATAAAATACTCCTTCAATGTTTTGGTCCAGAGAGTAAAGGTTGTTTGCAAACAGTTTGTTTCCTGATCGTGCAAACATAACGTAACTCATCTGATCAGAATTCAAACTATTTTAACCTCATAGCGATATGCTTAATTAGGATATTTAACCCCTTCACTTTCTTGATCGAGAGAGAGAGAGAGAGAGAGAGAGAGAGAGAGAGAGAGAGAGAGAATAATCGTAGTACATTGAAAATGTTCAGCTTCAATTCATATCGAAGTTCCATAGAGAAATTATTAATTTAATCAATTTAATAAAAATATTTATTAATTTTTTTAACTGAAAACTACAATTTTGCAGAATATGTATCTTTTATAAACATATTCTAAACTTAACCATGGGTACATTATTCCAATAAAAATATACATGTATATATATACTATATAATGTACATGTATATATATATACTATATAACCATTTAAACGTATATATTCATATACAATGTATTTAAGTCTTACAATGCAACCTCTCCTTAAACTTTTCAAGCGAAAATTCATCCGGAATATTTCGCAAACTGTCGCAGAACAGTAATAGGTGAAACATGCCATTTCCTCTCGCCCATAGCACAAATCGAAAAAATACTTTGCATAGGACCCCCCCCCCCCCCTTAAAATCAATATGTGGCGGTCAATAAGTTTCTTTGCGAATATAATATGTGAAGCAAATAGTGCAAACCCTGATCAGAGGACTCCTTCAGTACTCCACATGATCTTGGTCTCTGGTTGTATACAGTAGAACCGTCTGAAGCGGTAATCAAAAAGAGGTCTAATTATGGGTTTGTAAGGCAGGTGGAAGCTTAACCCATTCCCGCATATAGACGCCTTTTGACGACTCTGTAAAGGTCACTTTGTGAAACCATTGTGATAAATAGAGCATTTGCTCCATAGGAGCAAATGCTCTATTTATCACAATGGTTTCAACTCTACACAATTCTATAATTTTCCTTTTCAGTAGCAAATGCTCCTTTTCGGTAGATTTGTTCAAAGAGGTTGGGTCTAAAAATAGCCTATACGGGAATGGGTTAATGTAGGTAAAACGTATATGAGCATTCTGCACTACTTTTGTACTGCATTACGAAACCACCTGCCTTTAACACTCCTATATTCAATAAATGAATGGCCGCTTAAGACAGGCTTTACTGTTTGTCCTTTTTCAGAGACACTAGACATGCATGAGTCACCTAATTTCAAGAACATAATTATCAGCTGAGTGTTCTTGAAACTCAACTTGATAAACGGAACAAGTAATTAGTGTATAGTCAATTTGATACTAAGAAAAGAAGACCAGTGACTACTGCGGGAAATTAAATTCAAACTTAAACATTTCCTTCATATAAACGCGTTCACGCGCGTTTGCGAACAGCGTGGACCCTGATACAAGAGCCGTCTGAATCGGGGTCTGCATGCTCTGTTTGCTTATGAAGTTATAATAGGCCTGACTCTAGTTTCTACCATACCAGATTGCCCTAAGTTTATACGCCGTTATCAAAAATACAATAATAAATATTCATGACGTCATTGTTATTTAAATGAATACATGTAAAAGGATAACCATACTCTCCTTAACCCTTCCCCTCAAATAAACGTGTTTTCACGCATTTGCAAACAGAGTAGACTCAGATCAGACGGCTCCTAGAGGAGCCGTCTGATCTGGGTCTGCTCTGTTTGCTAATAAAATTTGATAGATCTGTTTCTTTACTTTCTAAAATGTCTACATGTCCTCCAAATTCTTTATAACTATTTTGTTAATGAATATTCAGTAGGTATTGAAATTTGGCCTACATACAGAACAGGGAAAGGGTTAATCCAAAACTGACTCTCATTTGAAATCAGCGTGGACCCAGATAATACACCGAATGACTCGACATCTCACCAGTATCCAAACTGTTTGTCACATGGTCAATACTTTTTTCTAAAAATCTTGTTCGATTCGGAAGTAGTCAAACCTGCACGTGACCAACTTTGTGCCGAAATTATGTTTTCACAGGGGGTAAGAGTTTAGTGTCTTGCTGTTATTAACCCTTTCCCTGTTGAATATCCATGTAAGAAATAATGGCAGCATGAATATGTATTAGTTGAAGTGTTCTAATGGTATATGTACACAGGATCCTTTGGTATTGGTAGAAACTGTATGGTCAAATCCAGATTAGACGGCTCCTACAGGAGTGGTCTGATCTGGATCCACTCTGTTTGCAAATTCGTGAAAAGGCATTTATATGAGGAAAAGGGTTGATCCTTATCCTGATATAAAAATTGTTATCTGGTCAAACTATCTTGTTTGCTGATTTAAAAATATGTTTTCCGATTTATTCAAATGCATAGAAGAAGAACCTCTCGGGTGTTCCTCCACCTGTTATTAGCTGGACGTCGTGATATGACGTAAATACTTTCAAAGCGACGTAAAACCTGATACAACCCCAACCAAATCAAATGTTTTAAAGCTATTTATCACATTGCGCCGACTTGCCCAAGGTCTTGTCTGGACCCAGACTGTTCACAGAATTTCGAGGGCTTGGTGCAAAACTATTCTAACTCCTTCACTTTGTGAAGGAGTTAGAATAGTTTTGCACCAAGCCCTCGAGATGTGTGTCAAATCTTGTTTAGCTTTGAATTTCAAACGGGCAAATTTGTTTTGTACACAGTTTTAAACTTCCTTCAAATCGAGAGTTATCTGTAACACTTTTCACTCAGCCAGCCTTACCTCTTTACTACTTTAGCCCTTCTCTTGCTGAATTTTAAAATACATTTCTCCTTCTTTACGCATGTCCTGTTGTATAATTACATATCTCTTCACTATGTACACATATTTCGCTGTGAAGTGCACTGGTTGCACAATCAACTTGTAAATAGTGCAGACCCTGATGAGACAGCTCCTGCAGGAGCTGTCTCATCTGGGTCTTCACTATTTACAGGTAGATATATTGACGTGAACAGCAAGCGAAGGGTTAACATTTTACTCCTTGAGTATTCTTGCAAGAATAATAGCATCATGAATATTAAATAACACGAATTATTATTATTGCAGATGGACACAGGGAATTTGTAGCCAGGTCAGAAACTGTAGAATTAGATCTATATAATTCCATAAGCAAACAGAACAGATCCTGATAAGACTGATCCTTTTACGGGTCGTTTGATCTGGGTGTACTTTGTTTGCAACAAAAAAAATGTTGGCTCAAACTCTGATCTGCTACATATTTTACTTTCGATTCGTTAAAATATTTTAAGAAATTATTGACCAAGTGTCACTCAGCATGTATCCTGTCAGGGGTGGTGTCAATTAGCGTGGATCCTGTCAGGGGTGGTGTCAACCAGCGTGGATCCTGTCAGGGGTGGTGGTCAATCAGCTTGGATCATGTCGGGGTTGGTGCATATCAGGCAAATGGTTAAACCTTTCATGCATATAAACGCATTTTCATGCATTTGCAAACAGAGTAGACCCAGATCAGACGGCTCCTAAAGGAGCCGTTTGATCAGGGTCTGCTCTGTTTGCTAATGGAATTTGATACATATGTTGCTTTAGGTTCTAAAATGGCTAAACTGATCCACCTTCCATATTTCCTTTTACTATTTTGTCAATGAATATTCAGTAGGTATTGACATTTGGACAACATATAGAACAAGGAAAGGGTTCATTTGTGCAGATGAAATGACCAGCCACCTTACGACACTTACCCAATACTGCCGAGATATTGCAAGGGAGTTGCTACTTCAATTTTTTAACGACTTTGTTATGTCGCATGCAATGATCGAGCCCACAACCTCCCGAACCTGAAGTTATACACTGTTTGTCGAAAACGGAATAATTGTACAGCTACATATAGAGACGTATATATACTAATAAGTGCTGATAAGTCGGAAGTCGTCGTATAACGGGTAAAGGGACGTACTACATGAACACAGCAGAGTCCCTCTAAATCGACCACTCAGAAAACATGCGTGTCTTTAAAAGCAGATGACTGCTTAATGCTGGACGAAGGAAATTCAGAAAGCTCATTTCTGTATCGCTTTCATCATGCATATAGCTCATTTCTGCATAACATTCTCTCTGCATTTAACCCATTCCACCGGTAAAGTCACTTTTTGAAACCAATGTGATCAATAGAGCATTTGTTCCATAAGAGCAAATGCACTATTTATCACAATGGTTTCAAAACTACACAATTCTAAGTTTCTAAAAGTTGCCTTTTTCTGGTAACTGCTGCTTTTTTTCAGTAGATATATCCAAAGAAGCTGAGTCTAAAATAGCCTAAACCATCCCAGAATACGCCGACATCCAATTCCAACACTGAGGAGAGACCCTGAGGGGTCTCTTCAATAAGGGAATAGGTTATGACATGCCTAAACAACCCAAAACTAGGCCTCTGTTTTGGTGGTCACGATAGAGTCGTTTTGCTGTATTTGATTATGTACCGAGGACGGAAACATCGTAACTAGCCACGGTAAGCCTTATTGTGCAAATCGCGGCCTCTGATTTACATTTAAAACAACATGGATCTTGTTGAGACACAGCAAATTTCCAATTAATGCGAAATGGTATACTTTTAAAAATACAGCAGCCGAAACTTTCAACAGACGACATTTATGCACGAAGATATGGATTCATATATGCAACAAGATGCACATTAGGTGTATCAGACACGTTTCAACGTGACGACAAGATTTACTCTTTCATCTCTATATACCAGTATGTGATGACCTTTGCCAGTATGTGATGACCTTTGCAAACAGTGATGATCCCGATGAGACACCGCTGAACTTGGCATCTCAACAGAATTTAAAATACAGTAAAACCTCTCTATAACGGCCACTAAATTACATAAAATATTTTGTGTTAAGGACAGGTGGCTGCTTGAAGCAAGGTGAAAGTAAAACAGAACGCTCCTATGGGAGCGTTCTGTTTTACTTTCACCTTGCTTTAAGCAACCACCTGCCCTAAATACTAACTAATTAACACAATTTAGTGGCCGTTATAGAGAGGTTTTACTGTATTAGACACTCTAGTGATGCTTTTTTAATAAGAAATTAATGAAAAACGAATACTATGCGTTTTGTAGCAGACGACAATTAGTGAATGAAGATATGACACGATTGCACATATCTGTGCATGTATTAAAATGAACTGTTTGTGCAGTGTTTGCATGTGCATACACATGTAGGTAGAGTAAACCACTTTATGAATAAGCACATTATTCTTTAAAAACAGGTGGTTGCTTAATTAACCCTTCGCTTGCTGAATTTTAAAATACATTTCGCCTTCTTTACCCATGCTCTGTTGTATAATTACATACATCTTCACTGTGTACAAGTATTTCGCTGTGCAATCACTGCTGTGGAGTGCATTGGTTGCAAACTCAATTTGTAAATAGTGCAGACCCTGATGAGACAGCTCCTGCAGGAGCTGTCTCATCTGGGTCTACACTACTTACAGGTACGTATATTGACGTGAATAGCAAGCGAAGGGTTAAACGCTTTCATTGCTGCAAACGGGTGCACTGTCAATTGCAAGCAGTGTAGATATTCAGGGTCTGGACTGTTTATCATTCAAAATCACCCTTTCATACTGTATGGGCTCGACTATTCAACTCTGAAAATTTAGCGTTGAAATGGTTTAAATACATGCAGGTGGTTCCTGCTGGAGCTGTCTGCGTTACTTTAGTCCTGCATTAAGCTACCACCAGTCTATAAGACCCAGAATTACACCTAGCTCTATAAGTCGCATTTGACGGGTTGTACTGTATTTTATTTTAACCCTTCTCTTGCTGAAGTTTAAAACACATTGCTCTTTCTTTACCCATGCCCTGTTGCATAATTACACATCTATCTTCACTGTGTACAAGATCACTGCTGTGGAGTGCACTGGTTGCACAATCAACTTGAAAATAGTGCAGACCCTGATGAGACAGCTCCTACAGGAGCTGTCTCATCTGGGTCTTCACTATTTACAGGTAGGTATATTTACGTGAATAGCAAGCGAAGGGTTAACGTAATTCTAGTCTGAACGTTTCGTTTAAGTTTGAAATGATATGGTATTAGCTATATTCTCTGTCACCACAACATTCACCTGTTCTTGACACAGTTTGTGTCTTGATGGACAAATATGTTACTGAGAGCATATGTATGACAGCCGGGGTACACATATCATGATATGTTAGTTCTATACAATAGAACTTGTCTTAAGTGACCATCAAAAGGAGGTATAATTATGGACCTATAAGACAGGTGGTAACTTAATGCAGGTCAAACGTTATGCAGAAAGCTCCTCTAGGAGCTTTCTGCATTACTTTTGTACTGTATTAAGCAACCATCTGTTTTTTAAGACTCATATATTCAATAAATGAATGATTCTTTAAGACAGGTTCTACTGTATTTGGTAATTGACAGTTTTATCACCCGTATGTATTAACCTGGCACTAATACTGTAACGTGCAAACCGAGACACCTAGCAACAACAAACCCTGTCGGTGCAAAGCTTAAGTTCACATCAAGAGATGTTTGTTGCACTACATATATACACCTCCACTTCCCAAGATACAATGATCTGGTCAGCTTCATTTGCATAATTACCAACGTTCTACAAACGTTACAATACATATATCTTGTAAGACTGAGTGTGGTATCATGTCATGTGTCTACAGCATGCTATCACAGCGTGGCAACACTATTATCAGTCCCAGGTTGACGCACTGTCTCCATATACACATTATAAATCAGTATCCATGCTTATAAAACTTTTTAGTTGAGCAAATCTTAACCAGACATCTCCTGGTCTACAAACCCTTGACCATACATCTGGTCTGCAAACCCTTGACCATACACCTGGTCTACAAACCCTTGACCATACACCTGGTCAGCAAACCCTTGACCATACATCTGGTCTGCAAACCCTTGACCATACACCTGGTCTACAAACCCTTGACCATACACCTGGTCAGCAAACCCTTGACCAGACAGCTCCTCGTCTGCATCTACTCTGTTTGCAGAGGCGTAAATAGGCGGGGTTATGAAGTAAAGGGTTAACCCGCTGAATGGGGAATTCTCGAAATGGTCCTAAATGATAGTACAGTAGAACCCCTCTAATGCGACCACTTAATAAATACACATGGTTGTCTTTATAAGCAGGTGGTGGCTTAATGCAGGGCAAAAGTAATACAGAAAGCTCCTCTAGGAGCTTTCTGCATTACTTTTGTCCTGCATTAAGCTACCACCTGCATCTAGCACCAATAATTATACCTGTTTTAGGTGGTCGCATTAGCGGGGTTTTACTGTACATTCAAAATGCAAGCTATAATGTCCTAGAGGATTTGAATGCCAAACAGTTCAGACATTCATCAGGCACCTTCTATAAACCCTTTGATCTGGGTCAACACTGTTTGTAAATGTCAGTACATTTATTTTCCGCATTCAAAGGCTTGAGTCGCTACAGTAAATTGTATTTATTCTATTTTACAGTATTTATTTTTTTTAAGATTATATAGCCTGTGTACAACTACAGTAAAACCTCTCTAAACCGGACGTTAAATTTAGTATTTAAAAATATCGGTCTTGGAGACAGGTTGCAGCTAAATGCAGGGTGAAAGTCATGAAAAAGCTCCTTTAGAAACTTTTTGCACGACTTTTATCCTGCATTAAGCAGCCACCTACATAATAGTATCTGAATTCTCCCCTGCTAGAATTCCGGTTTACAGAGAGTGTTTACTGTATTTATAATCATTATTGTGTTTTATGTGCAATCTTCTTAAGTACAGAAAACTCCCTTTAAAACAACCACCAAACGAATGTATAATTCTGGGTCATATAGGCAGGTGGTAGCTTAAAGCAGCACGAAAGCTATACAGAAAGCTCGGAAACAAGACACCGATGTTTATTCATAAGGTGATCTGTTTAGAGATGTTATACAGTAAAACCTCTCTATAACGACCACTAAATTGTGTTCACTAGTTGGTATTTTTGGGCAGGTGGCTGCTTAAAGCAAGATGACAGTAAAACAGAACGCTCCTATAGGAGCGTTCTGTTTTACAGTCACCTTGCTTTAAGCATCCACCTGCCTTTAACATAAACTACTTGGTGTAATTTGTGGTCGTTATAGATGAGGTTTTACTGTATTTTATGTTATCAACCTGTAGCACGCTGAGCAAACACGGTTTGTATAAACATTCGTCCACTTCAGTGTTAGATACAATATATCGTCTCTTTATCTACTAAAAATGTTATCAGAATACCAACTAGTTTGGATCCTAATGAGACACCGATTTACTCTATGTATCACCTGGAGCCAAATTCTTTACAATAATCAACAGTTCATATTGTGCTAATGGTTAATGTCTCTACCATTGGACATGTATTATTTTCGGTGTAGATTTCTGAACCGATTATAGGGATTTCAAACCCACTCTTGCAGACACTTCTGGTGACTTTTTAAATTTGACACCATGGACATATTTTTGTATTGTTTTCAATGGTTCTTTGAAGATTCCAGCGGGGAGTTTTGTTCTCTCGCTTTAATGGCATAGAAAGCAACAGTGTGAAGATAACTCCTCTTTCATTATAAGATATATTTTCTTCATACTGACATGTATGATTTATATTGATGTGCTTGAGGGATAGATAAATTAGATACTCATTTTTTTCTGGGAGTTACTTCCTCTTATTTTTCTTAATATATGTAAACAAGGCATAACTCATGTACAGAAAACGTTTCAGTTTATTTATACTTACGTTGATGTGAAATTGTTTAATAGCGATATATTACTTAGATACATGTGTTTTCTCGGAGTTATTGCCCCTTAATTTCTTATTTCGGTTTAATATCTTCTGCACATGAACTGTTATGCATGGAGAGAGTTTAAGCTCAACTGGTAGACTGCAAATAGGATGCCCGCGCTGGCACTAGATCGAAAAAAGACTATAGTTTGAATATATCTACCAAAAAGGGGCATTTACTAGAAAAAGGGAAACTTTTAGAATTGTGTAATTGTGATAATAGAACATTTGCTTTTTTAGAACTAATGCTCTATTCATCACAATGATTTAGAAAAAAGTTACTTTTACAGAGGCGTCAAAATGCGTCTGTATAAGGGAATGGGTTAAATGACCTCACCAAAAGTGTTTAACCCATCGGACCCAAACTCATTAGAATGTTGCCTTTCAGATTCCTTTAAATTAAGGTCATTCTTTCGGAATTCTAAATGGCATTGCAACCAGGTAAACAATATTCTTGTAAGAAACTAGTGACCCAATTTCAGTATAATTTCACAGAAATGTGAGGATAACTCATGCATCATACTTTCGTGGATATCATCATACTTTCGTGGATATTTGATATTGATTGTAGGTCCTAAAGTTTACTCATATACCTATTTTTATGAAGTTAGTGCCCTTTATGTTTCCTATAACGTGTATGAAAGTCCATCAAAAATAAATAAGATCTTATCCGCACAAAATATATGCCTTGTATACTGATACAACAAAAGAGGACAATGACTTCCAGAATGAACAATATAACAAAGTTAACTACCCTGCACAACTTAAGAATCCTCATTCTTGCACCTTAAGCTTGTTATATCAGTGGCTTCGTACTTCAAATGCACCGATTCGCGAAACTCTTGTATCAAGAGATGTTTCTTTTTCTTGCTATAAGTGCCCTCTTCCTTCAGCAAGCGGTACTCTTCTTAAAACAATGACTCAATCTCCAGCAGTTTTCCTTATGTAAAGCACACCTGGCAAAGTAAAATAAAAAACCCTTTAAACTGGAAGTTTAGTAAATGTGACTGCTTAATGCAAAGTAAAGTCCGTGCTTTCCACCCTGCATTAACCCTTACATGATGAAAAGAATACAGCATGAATGTTATTTTTTACATAAAATTCTAACACGAATCTGAACCTACGGCATATAAACGAAGAATACCGAGCAACGTGCTTTAATCCGTGATAATGAACTGCTTGCGCGGCATTTCTAGCGGCTGTTCCACGCGAAATTCTGTTCCATGTTCAAACCATACACATTAATTTCACATTAATTTTATGAAAATCTGTAAACACGTTGGCTCTGGCATAGAGGTGTGCATACATGATGTAAATGGTATAGTTGTTCTCTGCAATGTGAAAGATGAAGCATTTTTGACTTGGAATTGTTTTCTGTTGAGATTTGGCCTTTACTCCTACAACGTCGTGGTTGAAAGTCGTGTAGAGTAAATGTAACAGCAAAAATGGCACGCTTATGTTTTGTCGAAATCTCCCGGAAAAAAGGTTTTTATTACAAACGTTGTGCTAGAATCGAAATAACAAATTCGTAGCTGTGCATTATCGAGCATTAGGTCACAGTCTTTGAGGTGTGGGTTTCAACTCCTAACTGTGAACTAATAAATGCGCGATAATGCACATCTACACATTTGTTATTTCTTAAGTAATGAACTTTTTTGGCTACTGCACAAATCTTACATTCAAATCTATATAATCCGCTAACAAACAAAACAGACTCCAGTCCTAGAGCTTCTTCTGGAGCCGTCTAATATGGTTTTACTCTAGTTTGTAAAAGCGTCAACTGGCATCTCTAAAAACTGCCACATGGCTTAAAGACCAGCATTGATATCAAACTGAACGGTTTGTTAAAATCATGGCGTTTGGCCTACTAAACGAACTACAATAGAACCTGTCATAAGTGGTCATCAAAAGGAGATCTAATTATGGGTCTGTAAGTCAGGTGGTAGCTTAATCACATCCATGGCATAAGCAAACAATGCAACCAAAGCAGACAGTGATCACTGTGATCAGATGGCTCCTACAGGAACCGTCTGATATGGATCATCTCTGTTTGTAATGACATGCAAAGGCGTTTTATATGCGGGAAAGGGTTAATCACTCACAGATATATATATTCTAATTCATTTAACAAATCATTCAGCCTGTTCATGACCCGCTACTCTCACCCTCACGTGTTCCACACGTATATATCACCCAGTATTATGTCAACATGAAATAACGTGTATTTAACGTTTTCGCTGAAAGCTCATGTCGTCTGCAAAACTTTCGTCTGCTACATATTTATTGCTTATTTTTCTTCCATTTTCTTTCAAAAATATACTTACAGCGTCTAACAGTTTGGATCTTGATGAGATGTCGATCATAGCTTTGCTTATCGCCAGCGAAATGCATACCGCATGTACTAAAGGTTCAATATATACATTGTATATACCAAAGTACAACACAAAGGCTTACGCTTAGGTTTAACCTTGACAAGGACTTCGCATAACAGTTACCTAATTGTCATTTTCGGAATATGGACCTTGACCCTCTACCGCGAAAATATAGTTTGTTTGTGTGTATTCAGGGTAAATATATCAAAACACGTCATTTTCGTTTATTAACTGATTGAACTTGAAAAGGAAAATCCAACAAGGTGTGCCATGTTCAAAACTTCGTGATATCATTATTGATCAGATCAACCCTTACAGTGCGGAACACGAATCACTTATGTCCTTTGCAAATGTTGTAAACCCAGATGAGTGGACTCCTCTGAAATGTGTGTCATGTTTCAATTGTCCTTATAAAAATGCCTAAATATTCACCATAACCTTGACCTTTTTGAAATTTGGAATGGTCCATTTAAAAATACGGCTTTGAAAGAGTTACCTGTGTTGATGCATTTACCTCTTTAGTTGCAACGTATTGTCGTCTGCAAAATGTTTCGTCTGTTTCAATTTATTTTCCTGATTTTTTTGTATAAAAAGGAAACAGTATCAAACAGTTAGGATCCTGATTAGACTACAACATACCCCGTCTCACGCGGCCATCACACATACGTCGTATTCTGGATCTGTACGGCATGTGGTATCTTATGCAGGTCAATAGTAATGCAAAAAGCTCCTATGGGATCTTGTTGCATTACTTTTGCCCTGCATAAAACCACCAACTGCATTTTAAGACTCGGGACTACGTTCAATAAATGGATAGTCGCTTGTACTGTATGTGCAAGTAGTACCCTTTTATTCGCCATTTGCAGCAAAGGGGTTAAGATGCATTAGGGTGCATCTAACCCTTTGCTCAATTTCAGCTCCTCTTTACCAACAGTATAGACCCAGATCAGACAGACTCTTTTCTAGACTCTATCCTGCTGAAAAATTATACATATTCAGTTAATTAATAATCACGAAGTCGGCATACTCATGGAGTAAAGGGTTAATTCTATAGAAATTCTGTAGTTGCTGCAGTTTTCTTCTCATCCATTCAATGCCCGTCTGTCATTGGAGGTATGGTTCTGGTTTGGCAAACATTATCTCCTCTGACAACACATTGAAGGAAGAATCACCTTCCCATTTTGCTTGAGGGACCCCATTAATCATTCTAACCCTTTACTCAATAAATACGCATTTCTACACCTTTGTTTATAGCTTAATTCAGATATGATTCTACAGTTTCTGTCATGGCCAAAACTTTCCTGTGTCCATGTTCTTTTATAACAATCTAATTAATGGCATTCATGGTGTAAAATGGTCAAATACATAAAATCCTTTGTCTGGATGCTAAATCGTGCAATATCTTGATAAAACTAAACCTATTTACAAGATAGTTAGTACGTGTAATTAGCTATGGAAATTCGGTTTTAGTACATACACAGGGACAAGAGTCTTAACCCTTCGCTTGCTATTCGCGTCAATATACCTACCTGTAAATAGTGAAGACCCAGATGAGACAGCTCCTGCAGGAGCTGTCTCATCAGGGTCTGCACTATTTACAAATTGATTGTGCAACCAGTGCACTCCACAGCAGTGATTGCACAGAGAAAATACTTGTTTACAGTGAATATATACGTAATTATAAAACAGGGCATGTGTAAAGAAGAAATGTGTTTTAAAATTCAGCAAGCGAAGGTTTAAGCGTGTCAACTGTGTCTGCTGATTGGATTGAGGCTGGTAAAAGGTTCCATTTTGATATTATTCTCGGATACAATGAGAAGGGGTGTGTATCTTTAGATATTGAAATATGCCTTTATGAGTAAGTGTTGTCCCGTCTTGTTCTGTTGTCTGCAGGTTGTGGGAGATATCCAGGTGAACTGATAGCAACAACATATTGCATGATTTTGTAAAACATAACAAGTCTGAGGCGAGTTCTTCTTATTTCAAGAGTTGGCCAATTTAGATTGTGTAACATTTCAGAAGCAACTAACGGTTTGAAACCGTTCTTTATCACTCAGTCCATAGTTTCTGAACATGATGAACTAATACACTATACAGTATAACAGACCCGGGTTTAGCAGCTTTTAGTTTTCCAGCATGAGAAATGGCGAATAAACTAAATCGGGTCATTCTAAAATTCTATTCAAGTTGGATCGAGATCTGGGTTAGCTTTATCAACATCGGAGGTGTGTGTGTGTTCGGGGGGGGGGGGGTACTTACAGATTGATCGGAGAACAAAGTCATTATTAGACAAGCGTCTTATGAGAAAGATCTTCATCTGAAATACCATCAAACCTCTAAAAACGACAAATGTAGTACACGCATTGTTTATGTTCATTAACTAAACGATTACTGCAAAGAAACTACTATCGTAAGTCTTCCAAATTTGAGCAGACATGTAGATGTTAAACATTGCACTTATCATGTATTTTTTGCTGATAAATCTGACCACATATAACATATTAGGACTGGTAGGTCACATGTAGATGGGTGATATTGAAGCCAGGAATAATTTCTTAGATCTATAATGTTCAATATCTAAAAGCGAATATGCTATTACTTTTGCACACAGTTAAAGTGTAATTATGTTCCGTAAGGCAGTAGTAATGCATTACTTGTCCCTGCATTAATCAACCACTTGCTTTTAAGAATAGTATGTTCAATTACCGAATGGCCGCTTAGGAAAGGCTCTACAATATGCATGCATGTACATGTATGTTTAAAGTGGAATTGGCCATCGTTGTCTAGGTGAGTGATTTTGAAGGCATAAATTCTTACGATTTATGTTTTATATCCCGAGCGAATATACTATTGCTTTTACATAGTTTTGATCCAGATGAGACGCCGAGTAACTAGGCGTTTCAGGAAGTTCTAACTTGTTTGATACTCAATATGACACATATTCTGCCTACCAAACATTGCTCATTAAGTTCATGGTTATACATTTAACCCATTCCCGTATAGGCTATTTTTAGGTACAACATCTTTTAATAAATCTACCGAAAAGGAGCATTAACTAGAGAAAAGGAAAAAAATAGAATTTTGTAGTTTGAAACCATTGTGATACATAGAGCATTTGCTCCTATAGGAGCAAATGCTCTATTTATCACAATGGTTTCACTAAGTGACTTTTACAGAGTCGTCAAAAGTCAAAATATGATGGAATGGGTTAAGTGAAGTCATGTTATCTGTAGTATACACTGTATCATGTTATCGCAAACATTTAACTCTTTGCATACTACAGTAATTCCCTGTCATCAAAAAATGTGTCTATAGGACAAGTTCTACCATAGACATGTACATGTATATTTAAAGTGGAATGGGTCATCTATGTTTAACTATATAGCCTGGTCAGTATAAAAAGTTAATTTGCAAGAGGATTCTAAATGATAAACAGTGCAGACCCTGATCAGAGGGCTCATCTAGGAGCCCTTTTATCTGGGTATAAAATGTGTGCACGCCCGTTTACCGTGTGAATGAGTGCAGCGCGCATTACATTATAGCGAACGTTCAATGTACACTCGACTGAAAAACCGAAATTGTAACGAATAATCTACAAAATCCCCTTTTTTCTTTGATGTCCATGTAACAACTTATTTATATCTTTTAAAATTGATCTTCCGAGTTTTTTTCAATTTAGATCCAGATCAGACTTTTTCAAGTTAGATCCAGATCAGACTTGAATTCATTCGGCCTCCCTATATCTGGATCCAAACGGTTAGCAAATATTACGAATTCGTTCATAATGAAAACTCGAATGATTTAAGCAGATACCGGTTTAAGGTGTAAGGTGTAAGGTGTAAGGTGTAAGGTTTAAGGTGTAAGGGTAGGTATTTGTTACTTTTGAAAATGAGCTGTGTTCAAAGCTTGATTTTGGCAAGTTCAATGTGAGATACAGAAAGTTGGCGGCAAAACCAGTTCAACGTGAAAGAATGCGGAAGTGGGGCTGTCTTTTATCTTACGACACTCCTGTATGTTGTTATCCAGACCGTAAACTAGAGTATTTCAATGGCGGTATCTTGTTGTAGGCCAATGTTTACACGGCCCAAAATGAGAGCATAAAATCATTAACCATTATCATGTTCAATCGTAGGGGTCTGTACCGCTCCATGGGTGTCTATATATACTAAAATGAGAGACGCCCAGGGAGCGGTACAGCTCCCTATAATCATGTTACCCACACTCATCTGGACCCATGCTGTTTGACACCTGTGTCATGACGCTTGGTCAATATTTTCTCAAAAGCTTAATCGATCGGAAGTAGTCAAAATTTAGCATATCCAAATTTGAGCAAACATTGTTTTTCACAAATGAGTAAGAATTAAAGACGATGTATCTAGTCATAACGCGTTTTAAAAGTTTATAAAAACGATGTAAATACTATTTAATTAAACCTTTACTCCATGAATACGCCTTTCTGTGCCTTTGCAAACAGAGTAGACCCAGGTCATACGGCTCCTACAGGAGCCGTCTGATCAGGGTCTGCTCTATTTGCCTATAACAAGATATAGATTTGACTCTAAGTTTCTACCAATACCAACAGCCCCGTGTTCTTATGTCATCATGAAACGATCAGCTAATAAATATTCACGGGCTAATACTTATTCACAGTGTCATTATTCTTACATGAATATCCATCAGGTAAAGTATGAAGGAACCAATTGGTTTGGGAGAGACACCAGAGCTACAGATAACTGTGCGTACTAAAATACTAAAATCGTCATTTCTCCACCAAACCCTATGGTGTGACCACTCTTTAGAATCGTCTCTTCGAGACGATTCTAAAGAGTGGTCACAACATAGGGTTTGGTGGAGAAATAAAAATATTTCAATTTACGCATCTTATCTGGACATCTGGACACGCAATCAATAAGTGGTCGCTGTAACGAGATTCTACTGTAACACAGCTCCTCGTCTTGTGTCATACTTAGGACCTTCGCTTAGTAAATTCTTGTCCACAAAATACTGTCTACCTTCAGGTGCGGATCCAGGATTTCAGATTAGGGGGGGGCGTAGATTTTTTTTTGGAAGGGGGGGGGGGTTGCGTAGATTTTTATGTTTGATGACACAAATGAATAGTGAGTTTGTAATACATGTTGAAAAAGAGCTGTGTTAAAAGCAGGTGGCTGCTTAAAGCAATGTGAAAGCAAAACAGAACGCTCCTGTGGGAGCCTTCTGTTTTACTTTCACCTTGCTTTAAGCAGCCATCTGCTCTAAACATCAAGTAATTAACACAATTTAGTGGTCGTTATAGAGAGGTTTTACTCTATATAGATATAAAATATTACTAAACAAATTGTTTTGGCAATTTTTATTTTTATTTTTTGGAAGGGGGGCGTACGCACGCTCCGCCCCCTCTAAATCCGCGCCTGACCTTAGAATGAAAATTAGTTTGTTTCTTCTTTATGTATAACCCATTCAACGCTAAACTACCTGAGTGGAACAATCCATCAGTGTTTGAAAGGCTGAAACATGCTAGAATAGTTCAAATAAAAAACACAACAGCTCAAGCCCATATCGGAGGGCTTCTCTTAAAACCCTTTGATCTGCGTCCACAGTGCATGCGTGTCCTGCGTTCAAAGGGTCAAACTGGCCACACTTTCAAATGTTTTGGCTTCATGATACTAATTTGGATCCAAACTGTGTCAACGTTATCTCAAAAGGTTAAGACTCTCAACCGATAAGGATAGGTAAACAAATGAAAGGTTACCGTGTGCAGTGTCACCTAGTCCCATTGTTTGTTTTGAAAGATTACGCTTATAATTTATTAGCCCATTTAAAGGCATGTATCGGAGTTTGATGTTGCTAAATTACTCAATGAACTATATTCACTTAACCCTTTCCATCATATAAACGCCTTTGTACGCATTTGTACCCAATAGGAGCCGTCTGATCAGGGTCTGCTCTGTTTGCTAAATGAATTTGAGAAAATATATGGGTTTTTTTACTTTCTGAATTAGTTACAATGTTCTATTCTACCTTTTATATTTCGTTGTAACTATTTCACCCATGAATATTCAGTAGGAATTGAAATTTGTATTAAACATAGACAGGGAAAATGTTAACTCATCTGCATGCTAAAACATTGCCATTTAGACTTTTTGAAATTTGATCAGACGATGTTAGATTTCATAATTATATACATATCAATTTTTGACTCTTTAATATTTGTCTTGATCAGGAGTTCAAGGACAGGAAATCAGGCTCGAAGCTAGTTCATTTCCTATAATAATATTTAACTGCGAGTTTCCCGCCAGATACTCCCACGCTTGAACATAATACATATACAAACATGAAAGAGCCAAACATAATACAGTAAAACCCCTCTAATGCGACCACCAAAAAGGGGCATAATTCACAGTGGCAAAGGCCGGTGGTAGCTTAATGCAGGACGAAAGTTATGCAGAAAGCTCCCATAGGAGCTTTCTGCATAACTTTCGTCCTGCATTAAGCAACCACCTGCTTATGAAGACAGCCATGTTTGTTCATTAAGTGGTCGCATTAGAGGGGGTTTACTGTATGTGTGTATATTAATGTAAAAACATTAAGATTCATAATAGAATCCCTTGTGGTATAATAGCGATGTTTTAGCATGCTTAGACTATTCGTAAATGTATGTTATCTATTAAGTATTAAACTACGATATCTGCCTTTAAGAGCCATTTTCTATGTACAAACTGTATATCGTGAACCAATAGAAGTTTACTCGCAGGTGTGTTCGTGCATAAGTGCAAACATTATTTTACCGATCTGATCATTAAATACTGTTTTTTGAAGCCATCAATGCACCTGGCTGGTTTACACTGATTGCCCACGACCTTCTTCAGTTACCCCATGATTAATCGTTTTCCTTCATGAATATTCATGTAGATAATATTGATATGAATATTAATTAGCTGATTTGTTATAAATGAATTATGAATACATGACTATATTTACCATGATGGAAATTGTACGATTAGAACTATGGTATTACTTAACCCTTTCCCTCATACAAATGTGTTTTCACGCATTTGCAAACAGAGTAGACCCAGATCAGACGGCTCCTAGAGGAGCCGTCTGATCAGGGTCTACTCTGTTTGCTAATAGAAGTTGATAGAACTGTTTCTTTGCTTTCTAAAATGTCTAGAATGTTCCACCTTCCATATTTCTTTATAACTATTTTGTTAATGAATATTCAGTAGGTATTGAAATTTGGGCTAAATATAGAACAGGGAAAGGGTTAAACAAACAGAGCAGATCCTGCCCAGACGGTTCCTATATGAGTCGTCTGATCTGGGTCTACTCTGTTTGCAAAAATACGTCAAAATGCACATATATGGATAGAAGGGATAATCGGAATACTTTGCGAGAAAAGATTACTTTTTGGTCAGAATCTACATAATTTGTCAGGTCCACTACACATGTTTGAATAACATAGATACTAGTTATTATGAATAAATATTCAGTAAACTGCTGTAATTCGACAATCAAGAATATGTATCATTCCGGGTCGTAGATGCAGGTGGTGGCTAAATACAAGGCGGGCTCCTAGGGGAGCTTTCTGCATAACTTTCGTCTTGCATTAAGCTATTTCCTATCGTTTAAAGATGCACATGTTTATTCATTAAATGGTGGCTTTAGATCTGCTGTACGTATATACTAACAAGACGTGATAAAGCATGTATGAATATTTTAAAAGTAATAACTTGTTTACTGTATTTAATATATTTTTACTTCAGGAGAGAAAAAGCCAAAGCATGAAACGACCATCATTTTAACTGAACTATTTGGTAGAAATGCATGATAATATCAACTGTTGTTGACGTTAACGGTGCACTGTTAAATACAGGCCATTGAATACATGGATTTTCAAATACCCCTTTACCCATCAATATTCATAATAATGGCAAAATAGTTTTTTATAATCACATATGGATAAAGGAACTTTTGACATTGACTGAGAGTGTAGGATCAGATATACAGCAGAACCCCTCTAATGCGACCACTTACTAAATAAACATGGGTGTCTTTATAAGCAGATGGTTGCTTAATGCAGGACAAACGTAATGCAGAAAGCTCCTCTATGAGCTTTCTACATTACGTTTGTCCTGCATTAAGCTACCACCTGTATCTAGCATCCAGAATTATACCTTTTAGGTGGTCGCATTCGCGGGGTTCTACTGTATGTTATTCCGTAAACAACCACAACAGGGGCCGTCTCATCATAGTCTACTCTGTTTGCAAAGAAGGCCTTAAAGGCATATCTACGGAGTAAACAGTTACATCATTTATCAAACTAGTTGATTAACTCTCCTCTTGCTGAATTTTAAAATACATGTCTCCTTCTGTACCCATGTCCTGTTGTATAATTACATATATCTTCACTGTGTACACGTATTTCGCTGTGCAATCACTGCCGTGGAGTGCACTGGTTGCACAATCAACTTGTAAATAGTGCAGATCCTGATGAGACAGCTCCTGCAGGAGCTGTCTCATCTGGGTCTTCACTATTTACAGGTAGGTATATTGACGTGAATAGCAAGCGAAGGGTTAAGAGTATTCACCCAAGTATTGGCGTTCATGTGAAGGTTCAGTGTTGCAGTATATAGTGTTGACATTTCTGACTGGTCTTAGAGTACATTGTAGTTTTTAATACATGTCTCCTTCTGTACCCATGTCCTGTTGTATAATTACATATATATTCACTGTGTACACGTATTTCGCTGTGCAATCACTGCCGTGGAGTGCACTGGTTGCACAATCAACTTGTAAATAGTGCAGATCCTGATGAGACAGCTCCTGCAGGAGCTGTCTCATCTGGGTCTTCACTATTTACAGGTAGGTATATTGACGTGAATAGCAAGCGAAGGGTTAAGAGTATTCACCCAAGTATTGGCGTTCATATGAAGGTTCAGTGTTGCAGTATATAGTGTTGACATTTCTGACTGGTCTTAGAGTACATTGTAGTTTTTAATGCCAGATGCCTCTCATGTATAGTCTCATACAGATAAACTATTCCAGGTAATTGTCCTCTGCCGATATCGTGGTATGTTACAAAGTTGTTTATGCCCTCATAAGGTGTAAGACATATAGCATTGCTCTTGTCCGTACGTCCGTACGTCCGTACGTACGTACGTGCGTACGATCCACAAATTTTGTGTGTCCAACTCCGCACACACCAATGGAGGATTTACTTCAAACCTCTACAAACGAACAACGCTGGTGTGAAGATACTCGTGGAGAAGGGACATTTTATTTCGACCATTTTACCAGAGTTCTGGACTTTGACATTTTCTTCACTAAATTGTATATCAGATATAGTGAAAACCAGCTCCTCGTTCGCCATTGGGGGGATTGTTTCAATCTATTACATATGAGCAACGTTAATGTGAAGATTTTCGTAAAGGAAGAAATATTTGCTGAGACCATGTTACTGGAGTTACGGGTATTTGAAATTGTATACACTATATAACATAAAGTGAAAATACGTGTGTGCCCATCTCCACATTCTCCATTGGGAGGAATTATTTCAACCTCCACAGATGAGCAATCTTGGTGTGAAGATGGCCGTAAAGAAGAGAAGTTTTGCCGCCACCATTTTTACCAGATTTACGGGACTTTGTCAATTTTCCACTTCAAATCATATAGGGAAAACATCTTGTGTATTCCAACTCATTATATACTGCTTCCGGCATTTGGTTCAAACTTTCACAC
The DNA here is from genome assembly GCA_963576725.1 of Azorinus chamasolen. Lineage (NCBI taxonomy): Eukaryota > Metazoa > Mollusca > Bivalvia > Cardiida > Solecurtidae > Azorinus > Azorinus chamasolen. The sequence continues at coordinate 47,441,870 of OY755236.1, forward strand.
ATAAACAACCTTTTTGTTAAGATGGTCATGAAGAAGTTGAATTTTGCCATAGTTACGGAACTTTGCAACTTTTTCACTAAAGCAGGGTGCATGGTTTAGAGACAATATCGACAGAACGGGGCCATCACATAAGAGAGCAATATGAGAGCGAACTCTTCCTCCATCACCAGTCACGTTTAAGTATGCACACGAAAATTCGGTGCATGCATTAACTATTCGACGCATGAGTAAATTATTGTTATAATCGAAGTTCTATTCCAGAGATCCAGATAAGATCCAGATAAAACATTTTCAAGAATAATGTCTTTATTTCTCCACTAAAACCTATATTGTTACCACTCTTTAGAATCGTCTCCTCGAGACGATTCTAAAGAGTGGTCACAGCATAAGGTTTGGAGGAGAAATGAGGATTTCAGTATTTGAGTACGGACTTGTATCTATAGTACTGTATACAATAACAATAACACTAGTATGAAACAGTTTGGATCATACTGGTGCATGTACACCATACGCCGAGGTCGGCAATCATTTTGCTTGAGAATATGCTTCATTTCGTTATCACATGTTCTCTCTTTTTATTAGACCTACTAAAGTGCAGATAAAGCAATAAATGTCATTTGAATCACGCTGTATATATTGATTAAATCAAACAGATTATACAAATTATCCATATGACATGTCTGTTTGCGCTTAACCCATTACCGGATAGAGACTCATTTTCACGCCTGTGCAAACATAGCAGATTCAGATCAGACATCTCATATAGGATCAATATTACCATCTTTGCTTATGAAACGATAGAGCTCTCATTCTCCGGTTTCTTTCATGTTCAAACTTTCTTTGTTCATAATGGCATAACAGAAATTAAAACTTATGACTATTCATTATGCCAATTATCTAAACATTCATCAGGTAAATGTTTAAGCCTTTCCCTCATATAGACCCTTTTCGCATTTCCTAACAGAGAAGATCCAGATCTGATCAGAGTCTGCTCTGTTTGTTTATGCAATTACAATAGATCTGACTATTCGGTTTCTGCCAATACCAAACCATCCTGTATTCACATGCCATTATAAAAATGAATGTTCATGACGTCATTATTTCTAACATTAATATTCAATAGGTAAAGTGTTAACAAAACACTTAATACAAACAAAGTGTTTAAATGTTCAAAACCTGATGTTGAAATATTAAGATTACTGCAATCATTTGTTTGCTGTGAGAGAGCTGGATCCACACTGTTTGCCAATTAATCATTAATTATCATAGCGTGCTAATGTAAAACGATGTTGTTTCTCTAAACCCAGACAAGAAAATTGGTCCCTGATGCAATTAGCCCAATAGCAGCATGTCTTAATTTTTTAAGAGCCAAATAATGTTCGCCTGCTTTAGGTTTCAAGGTGGACTTTCCTTCAATTCATTATCAGAACACATCAATGGAATGACAAGCAGCTAGGATCCTGGTTTGACATTGAGTTACTCGGCGTCTATTTGAATCCAGACTTTAACCCATTTGCTCCCAGTAGATTCTTCCATGCTTATATAATGGACTAGTCTATCTTTTATCTAAGGGATGTCTGGTCTAAATTTTCATTTTTGTTTTATTTTCTATTGAAATTTCTATCAGCAAACAGTGTAGACTCTGATCAGACGCCGCATTATGCGGCGTCTGATCTGAGTCTACACTGTTTGCCTACGTCCCATATATGGGATCGTGGGAGCAAATGGGTTAGATATGTAATCACGGATAAGTTCATAGCGACAAGATCTAGGTTTAACAGATGAACATAGTTTGCATACAATGGACAATTTAACTCAGAATAAAGAGATGTCACAGTATAGGGTTTGGCGGAGAAATGACAATTTTAGTATTTGGGTAGGCACCTTTATCTGTAGCTCTGTATAAGCAATGTCAGTATATATTTCGACTACTGCTGATTCGACCAAGCATTTGAGAATCTATTAACCAAGTGTCAAACAGGTCGTACCCTTCTGAGATGGCAAGTAGACAATTTTCAATTATTACTGACGAACACTTATCAAACCAAAATTATATTTACGTAGACGGGTTGGATAATAAAGTTGCAATAAATCTAGCAGTCTATTTCATAGCATAAACACGATATTTTTGAGCGACACAGTGTGTTTCATGTGAATGTTAATTTCTGTAATTGTTGTCTGTTTCCAACGACAACTAATATGGTACTAAGACCATATCTCAGGCAAAACTCTCGTTTCTTTGCAGCCGTTATCATTACACGTATTGCATTGTTTTGTATTTAAAAAACTCACTTCGAAATTACAGTCTAATTAGAACGATTAACTCGCTAAAACTCTTTCACCGCCAATTTGTGTCCTCTTCAAAATTAGTCGTCTGCTCCATTTTTATATGATCGCATGTTTCTACCTGTTTGTTTAAACCTTACTCCATAAATACGCCTTTTTACACCTTTGCAAACCAGAGCAATAGAAGCCGTCTGATCAGGGTATGCTCTCCTTGTTTATGAAATGATACAATTGATTCTATAGTTACTGTTATGGCCAACACTTATGTTCTTAAGACGTTACAATAATTCAGCTAATTCATGGTGATATTATATCTTACATAAATATTCATGGAGGAAATGGTTAAAAGTAAACAGAGGGTCAAACAGTCTTGGTCCGGATGAGACACTGTGTTAGCCCTTCGCTTGCTATTCACGTCAATATACCTACCTGTAAATGGTGAAGACCCAGATGAGACAGCTCCTGCAGGAGCTGTCTCATCTGATTCTGCACTATTTACAAGTTGATTGTGCAACCAGCGCACTCCGCAGCAGTGATTGCACAGCGAAATACGTGTACACCGTGAAGATATATGTAATTATACATCAGGGCATGGGTAAAGAAGGAGAAATGTATTTTAAAATTCAGCAAGCGAATGGTTACTCGACTTCTCATCTGGAACCAAGCAGTTTGCAGAAGTAATTACAGATTCGCCATTGCCAGCGAAATACAAACGAACCCACCTCTACAGTGACCACTGCATTTGTAAATGAAAAACTATAGTTGTCTTTATAAACAGGTTATTCTGTAATTAAGTGTGAAAGTAATGCAAAAAGCTCCTACACGAGGTTTATGCATAACGTTCGTCCTGCATTAAGCTACCACCTGCCTCTTTGACATAGATTTGAACCTACTTTTACTGAGTTAAAATCATTATTTGACGCTGTACATGTTTATCGGGCATTTCTCTGCCACCAATTCCGTCTGGGAATTTTGTCGTTTTGTTGCACTTTTTCACTTTTTTAACCCTTTCGGTGCCAGCACTGTCGTCTGCTGGGCATAGTTTCGTTTATATTTAGTGTAAGTGTGTGCACTTCTTCCATTTTCTTTATAAAAAAAGTAAACAGAGTGTCAAACAGTTTGGATCCTGATGAGACGACGAGTTACTCGGCGTCTCATCTGGATCCAAACTGTTTGCATGTGATATCACAAACCCGTCATCGTGGCACCGAAGTGTTTAACTTTCGAGAAGCATTATCACAGCATCAAAACGTTTGTATCCTAATGAATATCGTCGTCTCACTTGGATCCAAACTGTTTGCATAGGTTATCACAGATTCGCCATTGGCAGAGAAATGGGAAATTGATTTGTTTGTTTAATGAGCTTTGTCAAATTCAATTCAATATCCTGGTTAATTGTAAATTTGATTGGTATAATATTAACCCTTCGCTTGCTAATCGCGTCAATATACCTACCTGTAAATAGTGAAGACCCAGATGAGACAGCTCCTGCAGGAGCTGTCTCATCAGGGTCTGCACTATTTACAAGTTGATTGTGCAACCAGTGCACTCCACAGCAGTGATTGCACAGCGCAATACTTGTACACAGTGAAGATATATGTAATTATACAACAGGGCATGGGTAAAGAAGGAGAAATGTATTTTAAAATTCAGCAAGAGAAGGGTTAAGAAAATACAGTAAAATGTCGATAGTTCGAAATATAAGTATAGAAGAGTTTAGAGAGATTTTAGGCAGGTGGCTGCTTAAATGCAGGGCGAAAGTCGGAGCTTTCTGCATGACTTCCATTCTGTATTAAGCTGCCACCTGTCTAAAAGATCATTAACGATACGTATTTTAGTGTGTTTACTGTAGGTCAATACAAATGTGAGACAAACGGTTTATTGGATCATAACTGCTCCTTTTCTTGCTGAATATTTTTAAGTGTATATTCAAAGATATTTATATTAATCCTGTCATCATCTTCGAGTTCGACCTGAAAACAGGACCTCTGATCACTTGACTACGTGACTAGCATAACTGTTTTTATGCTTTTATATGATGCTTCTTTGTTCAATGTATTTCAATGTCACCTTGATTTCTGAAATATGTGGTGAACTGCGTAAGCCTTTAGACCTTTTAACCCCTTTGTAAACAGAATATAACCGCATCGGACAGCTATTGTAAGACCTGTCTGACCATCGTCTGCTGTCTGTGTTTTGGAATTATATAAATCTAATTCTACAGTTTCTTGCCAAAACTTCGTATGTTCAATTCGATCAGACAATCAATATTCATGATGTTATTATTTCTGATATGTATACTCATGAAGTATAGGGCTTAGAGACGTTTTGCTTTGTCAAAACTATTGTTCTTTCTTTTCTTTCTTTCACGTTTTCATGTTCCCCTTACGTATCACTTAAGTAATGTCTTGCTGAAGCGTAATTGGCGAATGGTCGAATCATACCATTTTTTTCTTTTGACCAAAACATGCTGAGTGAGTGGCCAAACCATACAAATTTCCACTTGAACAAGGTTGTTTTCGTGTTTCTTGTCCATGATTCATTTAAGCTTTTAAAGTTTCGATGAATCAGAGTTATATAGTTTACCATATAATTTTCGGTTAACTCACTTCGCCCTTCTTGGGTTAACTGGCCACTGGTTACATGTGTCGTCACGTGATAAGAGGACATTCAAGAAACATGGAGCCCACAGCTATCCCAAGCCTTACATTCAAACAATAACTAACCCCTGTCAATCAAGGACAAAACAAACAAAATTAAAACTGTCACTAAAGGTAATGGAATACCCCCGCACAGCAGCCTTGATCGCAAATCTAAATACCCATATTTCAAGCCAAAATGATAAAAATACTCATGGTTCAAGGGGAGATAATTCTGCAATGATCAATGTTAATCACATGAAAATTGCGTTTTGCACATCTTCTTTTCGTGATCATTATGTATACCAAATATACCACCAACGTCAATCACTTTAAAACGGGAGGGGTTTGCGACACCAGCACCAGAAGTGATTCTAGTATACACTCTCAAACAAGTTTGCGGGGGGTATAATGAATAATGTCACGTGACTAATTATAGTAAGTGCAGAGGACCAGAAACTCTTTAACTATAATAATTTATAATATCAACACTTTCAAAACGCCGGGCATAAAGTCATAGCTGAACAATCTAGAATTCACACATCTTTAGACACTTTGTGGAAAGAGGCAATAAACAGTGAGACAAAAAAAGGGACGGACGTTTGGAAATACTTGTATCCCATGGCAATCACAAGTCACCAATAGCCATCCAGCTGGTGAAGGTGAAGTGAATTTGCCGAAATTTACCAGGTAAAAGATTTTGGACTGCGTCAACAAATCATGCAAACTAAACATTTCTTTTAACACAGCCAAAAATTTATGGACGCAACTGAACTGCAAGACATAAGTAACAAGAACTACAAGACATTAGTGATAAATTTGACGTATGTCGAAACTGCTGTTCACCAAAACTCTTGTAGCACATTTCAGATAAGCTGGCCCTCTTATATGAAACAATGATAAAAGGGAAAGACCCCAATAACTAAAACATATACCGGCAGTCGTAAACTTTACTTTCACCGACCGCCTTGATATGAAAGCAATGCATTGTTTGATAGAACAATTAGAGTATAATATGAAACATCAACACGACGTCTACTTAGTAGTACTAGTAATACTCGACAGTATATGATATGTGAATGTTATATGATGTCTGCTAGTAAAAATAAGAGTGTCATATGTAAATGACACATTGAGTGTTTCTTTTGTGGGTCTTCTCATCTCAATTTGCAAGTAAAAACTAAGCAAGTTATCTTGCTTTTAGAGAAATTTATTTGAGTATAGAACTATGAGGTTTTAGCCAGCCCTAGGGTCAAAATGGCACCAGTAAATGGCACATTGGGTGTTTCTTTTGTGGGTCTTCTCATCTCATTTTGTAAGCAACAAATAACATCTAAGCCAGTAATCTTGCTTTTAGGATATTTACTGAGTATACAGTTATGAGGTTTAGGCCAGCACTAGGGTCAAATTGGCACCAAGTGATGTATATAAAGATATATTACATATAGACTGTGCACTATCATTGACATATACATACAACTCACCATATGTCCTCACTACTACAATGTTGTCTTTAGAAGTATTCAGAGGGCTACCTGACTCACTTTGGTCACTGAAATTAAATCTTAGGTGGATGATAATTTTAGAATACGAACTTTATTTGGCAGCGAAATGTCAAATCACCATTCAATAAATAACTTGAATAATTTGTTTCTGTCCTTCTATTCTTACTTTCTTCTTTTGTCTCGTTATCTTACTTTTTCTTTCTTGCTTTCTTTGCTTTCTTTCTTTCTTTCATTTTTTCTTTCTCTCTTTTTATGCTTAAGCATATACATGTATATCTAGTAGTTTATGTTTCCAACCACCAGTAACCTTATTAATTATCATGATTGTACTTTGTTATAGTGCACCACTGTTGTGTGTGATATACTTCCTCTTGTTTCAATCCGGTGCCTGAGATGTAATAAAGTTATCTTCTGTTCTTCTGTTCTGATTGCTGACAAATTGATCCTCCACACTCTCTGAGAATTGTCTTAATAATTGTTGTGTTACACAGTTTGTTTGGATTCACTGAGATGAGAACGCATTGGCCTTTCCCGGAAAGGTATGGCATGTTATTGTCACCTGGAACAGGGATATATAATATCCCCGTGCACTACTTAAAGCTTTACTCCATAAATATCCATGCAAAAATAATGACACCATTAATATTAATCAGCTGAACTTTTAAAATGACATCAACACGGGATGCTCAGTCAATGGCAGACGTTATAGAATCAGATCTGTATTATTCAATAAGGAAACAGAAAAGACTCTAATCAGACGGTTCCTACAGGAGAACTCTGATTTGGGCCTGCTCCGTTTGTAAAGGCATTACATGCGTATGAAACCATTGTGATAAAAAGAGCATTTGCTCCTATAGGAGCAAATGCTCTATTTATCACAATGGTTTCAAGAAGTACATATGGAGTAACGGGTTTAACAGTAACATTGGTGGTGCATAATTGTTTATATGATTTTGATCTAATTTAGAAAATTGCCTCATTTCCGCATATTACCCCTGCTATAGTTGCTAAGGTATAACCTAATGGATAACTTAATGGATATTATGTAGTCACCTTGGTGTCAATTCCATTTCTCTAAACAGATTAAGCTTTCAATAAAACCCTCAAAATTGGCTCATCTACTGTAAAATATTCGACTACGTTTCCTGGGCTTTAAAGATAATTGTAGTGTATGTGTGTAATTGCAACAATATTTCAGCTATATGGAGACGGCTTGTCTACCTGACACATATACAGTACTGGCACTGTGATAGCATGATGTATGTACCACGCCCAGTCACATGATAAACTGATCACCGTATATTCCATAAATCGTTGTGGTTGAATGGTTTCTGGGCCGTTATTCTGTGTTTTCTTATTTGCTTCTTATCACAGTAAAACTTCAATTTCAAAATGAACCAAAGCGTTTTTTTTAATTCCATGCCTTAACTTTACAATATCCACAACTTTGTAATTCAAATTAAACAGGATACTTACTGACATCATTCCCCATACTGGAATATCATAATACGGCATATATACTGGTGTTAAAAGCTTATTTATCATCTAATCAAAACGTATATCTTTTTGATTTAATTCTGCGTATATTGGTACTTTCCGTTCAGTGATATCACGATTGCCATTTATATACATTTGGGTGCAAATCGGTTGGACTAAATTTATCGTAAAATGGCTATATTTAATGGTGGGACCGAAACGACCAATCCCGAAACATATTGGGACTGAATCGCTCATAGCAAATAAGCTGACGGTAAAAATAAAAATGTTACTCCAGTGCCAAAAAAGTGGTTCATACAAAACCATTACATGCTCTGTGCTGCTGCATAGCCGCAACACAATAATAACAAGCGAGGTTTTACGCAAGCGTAAAATGGCTGCCTAATATGTATCAGGTGGCAAGATCAGCAGTGTAAACCAAGAAGCGGATTGGATTATATAGTGTACTTGCAAGGTAAAAAAAACAATCGAGGAAAAAAATGTAAATTAACGGAAATCAGAGAAAGAACGTATATACGTTTATTAACCTATATTACCAAAGACAAGGTGCTAATATAAAACAAAAGCATATTAAGGTCAAAATAAGAAATAAAAAGAAAAAATGACATACGAAAAGAAAACAAATATGTTGGTTTCTACCAAGGGTCGAACTACGCGTTACCCCAACGCCACGACGATGTATGCTTTTTGTGTGTATTAATTATAAATATGACACTAGCATTTGGGAAATCCCAACGACGGGCAAAATCGAAAGGGTGCAAATGTTCGTGCCCGTAATACACGATTAAAAACTTACTGAAATAAAGAAACACGCAATAAAACAAGCTTTCATGAAATATAATTGTAATTATACAGCTTTTAATCATATAAATTCTTTGCATGCCTTTTCATTAATGGCATTTGTTTTTGTAATTATCTCCTTTCGATTAATGGAAAAACGTTTTCAAAGAAGTCTTTCATAAACATGTACATATGAAATTAAACTGCAAAAGCACCATGCGGAGTTTAAACACTAATAATTGGGTACGTTATAAATATTGAAAAAAAAACATAAGTTTCGGGAGTTTTAAAATAGACCAGATAACAAAAAAATATGTAGCAGTCGGCAGTAATAGAAAACACAGGACTGCAGTGAATCATGCACAATTTTCAAACCGTATTAGATGGGGCTGCCTTTCGGCATGCCAATAATGGTGATTTCCAGACTTATTTTTTGTCTCATTTAATTTCATTGTTCTATTCCAAATCAGTTTTTAATAAAAACATGATGTGTTTGTGAAATCCTATGCCCCCAATTTGACCTTTAATGTATGACATTGACTTTAATATGTTCGCCTCACTAAGTTGCACATGCATGCCAAGTTTGAAGTACATGTACATGTATGTATGTGCAATGGCTACGAACTTATCGCCAACGTTAAAGTTGGGTACAAACCAACCAACAAACAAACCAATAGACAAACAGAGCAAAACCAATATGGCACGGGGGCATAAAAATATAGTAAATCCCCTCTAAACCAGTATTTTAATAAAGAATAATTCAGGTCGTTTAAGCAGGTGGCTGCTTAATACAGGTTGAAAGTCAGACAGAAAGCTCCTAAAGGAGCGTTCTGTATGACTTTCAACATGCATTAAGATGCAAATATGGAAAAATAGTCACACAGGGAGAGCCACATACGAAATGACACCGCACCAAACACCATCAAACAAGAAACGGTATAACTACAAGACAAAACATAAAAGGACGCATATCCAGACGAAAAACATTAACCATTAAGCACGTCAAAAAGACCGGAAATGATACTAATTTTAACGTTCAATTAAGAAGGGTTTTACTGTAATCACAATCGAAATTATCATTATTCTCATTCATTCTTAAACTTTCAACACTATAACCCTCTTTTGGATGAATTTTGCATTCATTTCGATACAGCTGAATTACACCGTAACTAAACGTCTCATCATGTACACTGGAATATATTCTTGTTGAAGGCTCGGCTCAGCATTATTCTGTTCTGCTTCAATATCCCCTGTTTAATTTTCTTCCCATTTAATTCTATAATCACGATACCAACCATTTCCTTGTTCAGTATTTATGTAAGAAAACATAACAACATGAATATTTTGCTTATTTTTCATAATGCAATATTTTCAAGGGAATTATTTGTTTTACAAACACTGTACAATCAGATCTATATAATGTTACAAGCAACTGGAACAGTGTCTACTCTGTTAACAAAGACATGAAATGCGTTTATATGAAGGAAAGGGTTAAACAGTTCACATCATGGTTCGACAAAACGTCGCATTTTTGACAACCAATTAAACTTAAAATGCAACCCTGGGCACGTCGTGTACATAATTAGCTCGTTTGATTGCTGTTTTTTACCTCTTGGCAAATGCTACCTTCACTTTTTGTCTGTTCATGTTTTTTATCGAATTAAACTAATTTCTCCATTATTCAAACAAAAACCTCGATTTAATTACGATTTGTCCTATAAAACATGCATAATACGCCAATGGGATTTTCATCAATTGCGATTGCCCAAACGTGTTTTATTTTATTTAATATTCACCCTTAGCCAGTTAAACGCAATATGGCTGGTATTCGAAAACAGTTGGATACAAATGAGACACCGAGAAATTCGGCATCTCATAAGGATCCAAACTGCCTGAAACTTTGACCATGTTGTTGAAACCAAATGCAAGATAAATCAGCTGTGAAAACTGAAGTCATGACATTTTCTACCAAAAAAGGTTTGCTCCAGCAGACTGAATTTTCCCATCGCGGTTGTTATAAATTAGCCGGCGAGGGGATATGTTTACACTGTTTCTCTTTTAGATAGGGGATGAAATAAGTGTAAGGTTGGGTTCCCCTAAAGGTGTTTACCTATAGGAGCAAATGCTCTATTTATCACAATGGTTTCAAACTACAAAATCCTAAATTTTCCTTTTCTCTAGTTAATGCTCCTTTTCGGTAGATTTATTCAAAGAGGTTGTATCTAAAATAGCCCATGATGTAATGGGTTTAAGCTAGATCTGACTGGCAACTGCAGCATGGATCCAGATGAGACGCCAAGTGACTCGCTGTTTAACCAAGCTGTGTCCCGAAACGGTGTGACCATGTGCAGTGACCAATGACTACGACATGAACATTTTTTTGTGGAAAATGGTTACCTAGGAAACATTCATGCAGAAGGAGACTGAATTCGGGTCAGTGGTATCAGAGGAGAAGACTGTGTATACTTTTCAGATCAGTTATATATGACAAATTTAGAAGTATCCCTGATGAGTATGACGAATAACAGGGGCTTTAACAATGTTAACAGTTGATTGAAATCAGACCAACGATTTTAGACAAGAGTAATAAATTCCCAAACAAAAGCGTTCGCCAGAGTACGCATTATTTTTAATACACTAGGCACCATAACTCTGTGAAAAACTGTCAAACTGGTTAGTTGTAACGATATGTGCATCTACTCTTAATGATGAGTCCTCTTGAAATCTTGTCATCAGTTACTTATAAATATCACAGATGACCGACAGACAGACAGACAGACAGACAGACACGGTGACTCCTATATACCACCAAAACACAGTTTGTGGGTATTTAATATGTCATCTCAAGTGAGCATACATTCTCAGGTTTACAGCACAGGCAGACACGTGAAACAGGTGTCCGAACTCAATAACAGACGAAAAAGAACAGAATCAAAACATAACGATTTAAATCATTGGTCCACTAACACACCCGATAAAATCACAGAACATTTAAGTTTTATCAGATAACAAACCAAGGTGTCAATCAAATCGCCTTAAATAAGTGAAAGTTCGCTTTTTCATGGTACAACATTGAAAAATGAATTAAAACTATTTAAGCAGTCATATTTTAACACAACTCAAAACAGTTGACACATAAAAAACTGAAAAAAGATCTTTCATCCAACTTCATCGGCCGATGATGCTGGAATGTCAAAAATACGCCAACTATATGTTATGATACTTCATACTAATAGAACTTTAAGGAAAATGGTGACTTGGTGACTTTCACGAAAAACATAATTGCACATCTAAAACCCTTTGGATGGAATTTTGAATTTTGTTCTTCACGATTTGAAAGACATGGGCAACAGCAATGAATGTGGAGTTATGATTAAACACAAAATTGCAGAAAGCAACCACAGATGGATTGTTTTCGGAATAATTGTCCTGTGAATTATTTCCTTACATTTTGAACACTGAATCCAGCAACTAATGCATATGGCAGGACGACGTATCGGGGCGGTGGTAACATCTGGCATTTACTGTTAACCTCCGGAAAAGAATTATTAAAACACACCAGCACCAATACCAGATTATTCTTAAGTGTACAGTTTAACGAGAATGAAACAAAATGGTTTTTGACGGCAGTAATATTTCCTTGATCGCTAATTGATTTTCGAGGATAGAAAAAAGAGACATTTTTTCTGCCTCCGTGGATGATTTATTTCATAAATGCATTAATTCTCCATGTTGCAACCAGTGTGATATTGTAAGAGACTGCATCATCTTACAGTGCTTCGAAAAGTTTCCCGAGATCGCAAATGGCCGCTGATACCCAAATAATGCTTGAATAATAGGAAAGCGTTCCAAGGATTTGACCAAACAAGGATTCCTGTTGATGTCTGAGTATAAGGGCTTATATATGAATGATCAGCACATTTAAAATCACCGTTTGTCCATTGCATTTTCGGTCGCATGCAATAGATAAGAAATAATGTATATGTCAATACAATAATAAGTGTTTTGGTACTAATCTTGTTATTATTATTTCATAGTTATTATTGTTATTGTATAGTTATATAGTGTCCTGTTTTATTAACCTGTCAAAATCTAAATAATTATACGCTTGCTGAACACGCCATAAATAGCTTCGGTTGATATCGATTGTTTCCGCTAATAAAAGCTTCCCTACTTGGCTTATTCGAGTACTTGTACATTTATTGTGAATCTCGTGAAAAACGTTTGAAACACAGGTTTACCCAAGCTAAATATATCCTTTCAGTGACGTAGGAATATTCACATTTTGACAGGTCAATAAAACAGGACAATAATAACTTATACATAGCTAGGTGTCCTTCTGTCTAGTTGGTAAATAAGTGGATACGTTATACCAATTTCACCAAAATATATGTAGCATTAACATTTTGCTATGAATTGTAATTGGTTTTATTGCTCCTTTAATAATATACATCTAGTTTGTGCATCGAGCTATCTGATATTTGATAATTCAACCAAATATACTTTTTCATTATTATATCTCGAACATTTCAGGTCCTATGCAGACATTTCTTAAGCAGCCATCTGAACTAAAGTTTCACTGAAAGTTCCATCGTCAATGATATGATTTTCCTGTACTTACATTTAAATAATTTAAGATTAACGACAACTGTTCTTGTGTTGTTCGAACGTTGTTTGAAACGCAAAAGAAAATCTAGTTGCTCGGTTGCAAATTTCCAAGACCTCTCTGCCAAATATACAGTAGGACCTTCCTAAGCGGCCTAAACGATTATTGAACATAGGACTCTGAAAAAGCAGGAGGTTGCTTAATGGAGGACAAAAGTATTACAGAAAACTCCATAATCAGTTATCTCTTTCGGTGGTCGCTTAAGACAGATTGTACTGTACAGACACCTACATAACTTGAATATTTCTATAAGATGTCCCGTACATTAAGAGTCACAACCGATGTGTTTACAAAGTTCACAGAGACACATTCCATCATTTAATCCTTATTTGTGTCGCATTTGCATACAGATAGGACCCAGTTGAGATGATGGGCATCTCGCCGTCTCATCAGAATCCAAACTGTTTGACAAATGCTTTCAAACACAATGGTTTCAAACTACCCTTTCCTCCATAAATACGCCTTTCTATGCCTCTGTAAAAGTCACTTTATGAAACCATTGTGATAAACAGAGCATTTGCTCCTATAGGAGCAAATGCTCTATTTATCACAATGGTTTCAAACTACAAAATTCTAAAAATTTCCTTTTCTCTAGTTAATGCTCCTTTTCGGTAGATTTATTCAAAGAGGTTGGATCTAAAAATAGCCTATGAGGTAATTGGTTAACGCTTTCGCGGGTCGAAACTGTTTGACACTCTAATTATGTTTTTAAAAAGAAAAAGAAATTGAATACAGATGCAATTTGATAACTGAAGCAGACGATATTCTTAGCAGACGAAATTTACTGGCGGTAAAAGTGTTATATAAATATGAAAGTTAGACAGCGGAGTAAATGCCGTCTGTAAAATAGTATTCTAACGCAATCTGTCAATTTTCTGCAATCTGATTGGCTCATGTGACTAAATTTGCGGCATATAAAAACTGTTTTATATGTCGCAAATTCAACCAATCGAAAACGGCCGAATAACAGCATTAGCCTGTAAATATATTAATGCGCTTTGTTTATCAAACACTTAGATCTACTGATAAATTCGTATGCATACACTGACATATATTCAAGTTCAGTCCGGTGTTTTGAAAGTTATTAATTTCCATTCTTTGTCACGACTTGACCGGTCTTTAATATGTCATTTGGAGAATTATTGATATACCCAAAGCGTTGGGATTCAGATTCAACCTTATTTATCATACTATTCAAACATAACGTTATAACGTGACGTCATTGGTACAGACGACGTTTTTGCGTACGGCGCCAAAGACTAAGATAACGTTACGTTTCCTGACATGTGTATTGAAAGTGTATTGAAATGCAAAATAGCTGTCGCATAATGATTCATGACAAATGTAATAGTGAACTTACAACTGGGCCGGTGTTTTGACTGTGTAAACCAGGGTGAAAAAATCCAGTTATTTTAAGAAATCTGAGAGAAACAGGGCACTATTTCTCGCCTCATCACTCATTCAATCACCTGCGCGCATAGGATATAACAACAATTTGGCATTTTTCGTGTTAAGATTGCGTTAGAATAGGGCGTCGCCATTAAAATAATTTGCGACCGTTAAAAACCTCATATACCGTCGCAAATTTCAAATTACAGTAGGATTAACCCTATATTCTGTATGATCAAAGTACTTGTATTCCAATACAATAACAACTACAAGAGGACAAACAGCTCTGCTCTTAATGTTACCATACCCAAAGTATATTTGTATTTCATTTGGTGTAATAGTGCTTGTACAAGTCATCACAAGTTCACGTATGTTACTAAAAGCGTTGTAGACGCTGCAGTATTCTTGGCATGGCATCAATCTGATGTCGAATAAGTTCACTTTGGCAAGGGAAGGGATTAACACTCTATCCAGTTGATGATACAGTTGCAGCTGACACTTCAGCTGTTTCCCACTATGCTTATTATCACACTGACCACTCGCAGTTATGTCCGCGATGACATAATCGCTTGCATACGGTCATCCGACGCGCGCTTCTTTATTCATTGAGTATTTTCATTCATGTTATGATCACGTGATTTCTTCATGTGACTGATATTTGTATATCCGTGCGCCCTTCTTACACATTGCTATATTTTGTGGGGTTTGTTGATTTTTACACATAATAAGCCGAAGCTTATGTTACGAAGAATTTTCATGTCAGATATAGTAAACCTCGATTGGTTCGGGATGCCAAGTTATTAAACACCTTTTTGTATCCATCGAATGCGGGTCAATACATTGCTCTATGTTGTCAGGTCGGTGAGGGTACCATGGGTTAGGCTGTGGAACGCCACCTTCGTATTATATTGCTTCGCAAAGAATACAAAAATTATAAAGTATGAAGGTAAATGCATTCGGACTCGTTGTTTTTGTCGTTTTCACGTGATAAAAACATATGTGCCACACATTTAAGATAAATCCAAATTGTTTACAAATGTATTCATGATTTCGAACGAAGCTTGCTAAAGTAAATTGACAAATCAAATAATGAGAGCTGTAGCACAAAGGAGTTACTAAACTCCTAAGTCTCAGTCTGGGTTTATTCCCAAATACCTGATTAGCCAGATGCTTGAAAATGAACTCGAACTCAAACAAAAACAGTTTTCTAACCTCGGGACCATATCAACACGTTTCCCGTCAAATCAGTCCTACTCATTAGAATCGCCTCTCAATGGTAAGTCTAATAAGTATCAACTCGATACGTATACTTTGTTCTGAAAGGATAATGAGACTGCACTGAACCGCGTTTTGTAAACAATTTTTACTCATACATTACGGGCTTAACCCTTTCCTTGTAGAATATGCATATAGGAAATAATGACAGCATAAATCATTATTAACTGACTTTTTATAATAGTTCGTGAACGTCGGGTTGTTTCCAGAACTTATGTACTTCACAACAGCAGGTGGTAAGTGATTGTGTGGCGGCCGTAAAAGTCGTCCCTTACTTCATTCTCAGTGTTTTTCTTGTCCTTCGGGATCATTGCTTTCAATGTTATTAGTTTTAAACATTAAATACCGCTTAAGCCGGTACTAAGGTGTGAGTAGTGTTGCAGTTTTCTTAACTGCTCATAAACAGACTCAATAAAACCGAGTCTGCAAATTTCTCTTTTTGCATTGCTGCTTTCGCTTTCGAAGGATCTCCCACTTTCAGAACTTATGTACTTCACAACAGCAGGTGTTGAGTGCTTGTGTGTCGGCCATAAAAAGCCGCCCGTACTTCAGGCTCAGTGTTTGTTATATGTTCTTGTCCTTCGGGATCATTAGTTTCAGTGTTATTAAATTTGAGAAAATTAAGCCGGTGCTAGAGGTCATGAGTAGTGTTGCACTTTTTATAACTGACTCAATAAAACTGAGTCTGCAATTTTCTCTTTTTGCATTGCTGCTTTTACTTTCTATTTATCTCCTTCTTTCAGAAATTTACCTTGGCCGAAACTATAGAATCACATCTTTATAATTTCATAAGCAAACATAACAGACCCTACAGGAACTGTCTGTTCTGGGACTTCTCTGTTTGCAAAGTAGTACATTATGTGAACTTTTTAGTGTCGCAATGTCTTAAATGATGTTGCTGTGTAACAGGCAAGGAGCAGTTTATGAAGGTCGTGCGCAAGCGCTCATTTCATTTGTGCTTCTGGTGTTGCTGTGTACTGTCGTGTGTCATTTTCTATTCTATTTTCATATATTGCTTTAATCAGGATCCAAACTGTTTGCATAGGTAATCACAGATGGGACATGGGCAGCGTAAGAGTTAAATAGTGGTAGTGTGTGCTTTAAAACATCCATAGCGAGTGACGTTTACTCAAACAGTTTAACCCTTTGGCGCCAAATTTCTAATTGTCGTCTGTAATCCAAATGTTGTTAAAACATTCAGTACAATAAGGAAATGAGATAAATAAATGCAAACATCAAACGAATAAAGCACATATAAAGAAATAGAGAATGAGACAAAAAGTGAAGTCCCTGATCAGACGCCGCCTTGAAAAGGCGGCGTCTGATCTAGGACTGCACTATTTGTCGTGGTGCATTTATGCGACTTCGGCAATGAAAGGGTTAAGATGGCATTGAACATTGTTACGGATACCTTTTAAACCCTGGGTCTGCTATAAAATGAAGTTTGCTCAATCTGTTACAATTTTCACTTACTCCCGATTCGATCAAGCTTTTAAGAAACTATTAATCGAGTGTCAAACAGGTTGGATCCTGATTATACGCCGAGTGAATCGGCGTCTCGCCTTGATCCCAACTGTTTGGATGCCAGTTAGGTCGCCTTTAGCAAGCTATGGGTCGAATCGCATTGGAACTCATTCTTCAGTGGGTCGTTTAAAATGACGAGTTGCAATCATGTTCTCGTGTGAAGTCATAAAAGTGGTTGACCTACTATTTTGCCTTAGAACATCAACTAAACCTGAGTGATAGACAGCTGAATTCCCACAGAACAATGTTTAAAGCTTTGTGGTTGACAGGTTTCAACAAATACAGCTTCCTGCAGATTTTGCGCTAAATCCTAAAAGTGCTAAATCCTGAAAAAGCTATCATGATAATATCTAAGGCACACTTAGTGAGAAACATGAATGTGTTCTGTACATTTCCAAAAATATCATCGGTTATGTCTTTTTCACTAAAATGACTTTGATAGTTTTATGTTGGCCATTGTTTGACGGATGTCAGACTTGTTTTCCATGCAGTTATAAAGGCAGAACAGACATTAAGAACCTTATCTTAAAATCGCATTAACTCTTTCTCTGCCAAATATTGTTGACTGTTACAATTTTTGTTTGTTTAATTTTCTCACCCTTTTCTTTCAAAAACATTATCACAGCAACAAACAGTTTAGATCCTGGTGAGATGCAGAAATACTCGGCGTCTCATCAGTATCCAAACATCTTGCATAGGAATTCACAGATGTGACATAGGTAGCGAAATGGTTAAACAATGGTATTTTGTGCACTGAAAAGGCATCATAGCTTTTTGTGTTAGCTTGTTTACTAAAGTAATATAACCAATTATTAGTTTTTTCATATTTCAAACATAATTTAAACATCTGCGATATGCGTTATCTGAAATCTAAGCCTGTGTGATTCCTATGAAATTGATGGTTTCTAAAATATAAATCTATGTTTTTTGTATATCGTTTCGATGAGACTCAAAAAAGAAATACCGTGTTTACAATTTACACTAAAGTCCCCATATACCTGAACATACCGCTGGTTGGACGTTAAACCCTATCACACACATTTCATATTTTTGATAAATCTGCTAAATATAAGGAACAATTGCCATACTATTGTAACACAATGGAAGTTAAGTCTTACAAACACAAATAACCGATTTTAGAACATGTTTGTATTTTAGCAAGATTGGCAATGAGGAAAAGCGTATACACTAAATTTAGAAGTCTTTTAGTGAGACTATTTGTCAACAACAGCGAATATTATTTTGGATCATTCTAGAAAGAACTAATTGTGATATGAACAATAAATGTATAATATTAGTATAAAGAGCAGTTATCACTGTGTTCTTTAGTCAACATTCAATGAATATTCTCAATATGCATGTGTAGCTTAATGTTTATGACATTTGCTTCTTCTTTGAATTCATTTGGCACAATGGCGAATAGACGTTTGTTCTCAAGCTTTTGATTGGTCAGATTTGAGCCAAAGGCTCAAATCTGACCAATCAAAAACTTGAGAACAAAGTGTTCTTTCAATCATTCATGGTAACCACATACCATTGTTTAAAGTAATGTTTCTATACAATTATCACGTATATGAGTGACATATTTTAGTATAAACCCCAGTTTAAAGTACTTGTTTTCTATTGTCGAGATCACGTATAATATGGATTTATCATTTCCATGAACAGTGCGTTTGAAGCGCGAGATTTGTTGTGTTGCATATATTTGCAACGAAGAAAAAAACCTTACACCGTGCAACGTAGTCATTTGCTCAGCCTATGCAATACGTGCATTGTTTTGTATTTTGCATTGTGAAATTACGTATGAATAGGAATGAAGAAATAATTATAGCACTGCCCTCTTCAAAATCATTATCTGAGACAATATATTCAGTGTATGATTATTGTTTTAGGCATTTTGAATAAAAAGGATTACAGTTCTAATTTGTGTAATGTGTTTGGCAAAATATATTAACCTTTGATCTGCTGAATATTTAAAACTAACTCCTCCCTTTCTGAATATTAGTTAAACAACATATTTATTAAAGTTTATCAATGCTCCCTCTGAGCTTTTTTATCTAGGTCTACCCTGTTTGCAAATGTCTGATATGAACGGTCCCTGTATATTAAGGGAACAGGGATACTAATGTATTGTGAAATAAATTGCTATAAATTTCCAAATAAGATTGTGAGACAAATATTCCATTGGGTCATATCTTCTGTACGTATCATTGAATTATAAACTACCTGTTTCGAGTCGATAACAGTAGCTTTTGATCTCCATTGGTTAAGGGGTCGAATGGTCAGTTGAACTACTTCACATGGTTTTATATCGCACTTGTTAAAAACTATGAATGCTAGCCTAATTTCGGAAATGTACGTTATATTGTCTGTTCCTGTTCCCCTTACAACACTGTATACCACAAGAACCAAGGGCAACACATAAAATTAACATAATTATGCCTCATCTTATACACTGCTTCAATGTTATAAAATTTCTGAATTTGAGTCTGAATCCATTGTCAAGTATCTGATTGGTCAAAGTTTGAGTTATTTCAACATCTGGCCAATCAGATGCTTGAGAATGAACCGAGATTCAAACAAAGAGTGTTTGTATGCTCGAGGCAAATGCCTGCCAAGTCGCACAAAGCATACGAAGTGTTACACATCATAGCTCTATAAAGTATGATGAATAGATTTGTTGGATGTATAGAGACAGTAAAGTATTTCACTCTCCATAAGAATAGTCTCAATCATTGCCACCCTCAACAGAGTTACTTCATACATAATGTCACATTGAATGAGGAATCATGTTCAGTAATCTCACCTGAATACTCTCTTAAACCTTTCCCGCATATACACGTGTATTCACGCAATTGCAAACGGAGTAGACCCAGATCAGAATCTTACATATAGGAGCCGCCTGATCAGGGTTTACTCTGTTTGCTTTTGAAATTTAATAGTTCTGTTTCTTTACTTTCTAAAATGGCTACTCTGTTCCACCTTCCATATGTCATTATAACTATGTTGTTCATGACTATTCAGTAGGTATTGGTATTTGGAATAAACATAGAACAGGGAAAGGGTTAAAATTATAGTATTCCTTTTATTTTATCGATGATCTCTTTGCACTATAATTGCAAATTTGATTTTAAATGTCTTACATGAGAATTATCTGCTAAGATTGCCAATGTATCTTTATAAATGGATATTGGGTAGTTGTTTAGGCATTAATCTCATGTGACGCAAATACTTTAACCTTAAGCACTCCGCTTTGTGAGAACATTTGCAAATGGTTTGGATCCAGATGAGACGCAGAGTAAATTGGAGTATCGTCAGGACACAACCTGTTTCACACTCTGATACACTTTTGATAATAAATCCTGTTTCACACTCTGACACACTTTTGATAATAAATCCTGTTTCACACTCTGACACACTTTTGATAATAAATCGAAGAAAGCATGTAGATTTAAGATTAGAGCAGACGATTTGCAAACGACATTTGTTCAGAATACAGAAGGTTAATTAAGATTTCAACAAAATAGTTGAATGCTACACAGCTCATCACTTATGGTAGAATAGACGAACAAGCATATTACTTTATTTCCTTGATTTTCAAAAGCTGTAAGAATCTTTATTACAAAATAGATAGTATGTTTCTATTCGTTAACAAGGAACTGTGTCACTGTTTTTCAAAAGCCACCTTTAGGTTAATTAATGTGACTGGTTATTCTCGTGTATTGTAAAGTTTTGACTAGTGCCGGGAGGAACGTGTACGGAAAACAGTTGTACCTTATTCCCTTACTCCACGAATATTCAGGCAATATATAATGACATCATGATTATTAGTTCACTGCATTTTTAAAATAGTGCTATGAACAAAATAGTTATTATTGTGACAGAAACTAGAGAATCCGATCTACATTATATATTAAGCAAGCAAAGCAGACCCTGATCAGACGGCTCCTATAGGAACCGTCTGATCTGGGTCTACGCTGTTTGCAACGAGGTGAAGGCGTAATTATGGAGTAAATGGTTATGGAGATGTCCTTTGTCTCCATGCACATTTACAATCAATACGTACAAGGTCAATTAGAGAGAAATAAAATAAAATACCACTTAAATACAGAAATACTTTTGTCATTGTGAAAGCTTTTCTCGATGTCTAGAATTGCTTTGCGGAACAACACCTTTATCCAGAACAGTTTCAACAACAGTAAGGTCTCCCTAATACGACCACTCAAACTAAGTCTAAGTCTAGGGGTTTAAAACAGATTGTGGCTTAATACAGGACAAAGGTAATGCAGAAAATCGCATGGGAGCTTTCTACATTACTGCTGCCCTGCTTAGGAGCAACAAACAGTTTTTTACAGACTCTTGTGAACAGAGCAGATCAAGATCTAACGATTCCTGCAAGACTCATCTGACCAGAGTCTGATCTGGTTGTTGTTAGAATTATATAGATCTGTCTGTACAATTGCCAATTACCAGTTGTGGTGATACATTATGTTTATACAAAAACTTTACCTGATAATGTTAGATACATGCGTATCCATCAGGTAAAGGGATTAAACGGTCAGGAGAATCGTTAAAGTGTTTGGTACCGTTGCTTGTAAAATATCGTATATAAATGCTCTTTCATAATAGTTTGTATATACCAATGTTTGTGTACATGTATATATGTTTTGCTCTTCTTATTTGGAGGATACCGAAGAAACTACAACTAATAAAATATGCGGTCGCATTAATAATGACAGTATTATTAACGTACATGTAAGTATGATGTAGATAATGGCAGTATTATTAACTTACACGTAAACATTATCTAGATTATGGCAGTAATTCATACCAAATTGTCTTATCGTATGTGCATTCTATGATCCACGTACACAGCTGAAAAGCGCAGAACATCCAGTCTTTTCTGATTACAAAACAAGCTGCCAATCAAAATCGTCTTAAATCAATGAAAACTCGTATTTCTCATATTACAGCTCGAAAACTAAACTAGAAACAAATTGTCATATTTCAGCACCACAGTTCTATCACAAAGTGAAAGATTTATGATTGAAAAATTCGTCATCCAACTGCACTGGTCGATAATGTTTGGATGCCTAACATTACATAAGACAAGTGACAAGAACTCGGTTTTGGTAAGATTTATTGCATTGTTTTAGCTTTAACTGTTATTCCACTAACGGCGATTTTAGTCACATTTGCAAACAGCTTGGGTCCTCCTGATGGGACGCCGAGTTACTCGGCATCTCATCGGGGTCCAAGCTGTTTGACACTCGGTCAATAGTTTCTCAAACGATTGATGGAATCGGAAGTAGTCCGAATTGCGCCTGATCTGAATTTAAGTAGACATATTATCAACAGAGGAATACTGGTTAATCCTTTCCCTGTTCTATGTTTATTTCAAATTTCAATACCTACTGAATATTCATGGACAAAATAGTTACAATGAAATATGGAAGGTGTAACATTGTAGCCATTTTAGAAAGTAAAGAGAAACAGTTCTATCAAAGTCCATTAGTAAACAGAACAGACCCTGATGAGACGGCTCATCCAGGGGCCGTCTGATCTGGGTCTACTGTGTTTGCAGATGCGTGAAAACACGTTTATTTGAGGGAAAGGGTTAATAAATGATGTTTGTTCTTCACGGTTCAAATGAGCATACACAGGCCCGAGTTTTACATATAATAATGCCCAGACGCGATGTTCTTGCAGAAAACAATGAATATGGAATTATTTTCTTAACAAAACATTTATTGCCTATTTTTAAAACAGAATAAATAACTTTACGCATACGTCGATGTGACGTGTATGACCGATCATGTAGATTCATTAACACATGCACACATGCACACACGCGCACATGCACGCGCACACGCACGCACGCACGCTGTTTTCAGAAGTAATCACGGATTCTCTCTTAAATTTTAAAGCTTAACCCTTTCCGTCATATAAACGCATGTTCAAGCATTTGCAAACGGAGTAGACCCGGTCCAAGGTCTGCTCTGTTTGCTTATGGAACCCGATAGATTTGTATCACTGCTTTCTAAAATGGCTACAATCTTCCACCTTCCATATTTCGCTATAACTATTTTGTCGATAAATATTCACTAGGTATTGAAAAAATTTGAAATAAACATTAAAAGTATTCATGTTAAAATACAAATCACTCTTTGAGACATTGTCGTTTTAACCGTTCTGACACAAAGTACCAAAAACATCGTAGTTTCATTTGAATTTGCCATATCTAGGAGACAGATTTTGTAGAATTCAATTTGCGAACTAATAGAATATTAATTAAACTGCCATCTGTTTCTAGGCAATAACAATATAAGGCAAATAGTTCAATCGGTCATATATTTTAAACTTTCTCGCTGATAAATAACAAAAACTAATGGCACGCCTATCATTAAGAACATACTATGAGACTACTGTCATGCCATCGCCTAAAGCATCTCTGACTATTTTGCCGCCAAACAAGTTTCGTCTGCAAACAATGTCGTCTGCTTTAGGTTTCAGAGCGAAGGTTCTTCAATGTATTCTCTAAATGCAAATGGCGTGTCAAACAGTTTGGATCCTAATGAGACGCAGAATTCCATTCGTTCTTTTGTATCCATTAATGCACCCAGCATCTCTGGTGTGCTGTTAGTCTTGTCGCTGCATGAACCAGACGCTTGAGTTTCACAGAGACATCATAAATAAAACCTAAAAGGAATATCATTTTTTCATTGGTATGAATGCCTTTTTCGGTACCGGAATTGCAGACGTGTTTTTAAGCCATTTTAATCGATTGCTAGAAAACGATGCCAGGAAGTCTGAGGAAACATCTAGCCTTATTAAATAGACTATTCCAAAATTCAAACAGATCAGGCTTATCAGGCTTATCGTGAATATTCAGGGATCGTTTGCAAGAAAAGTGTAACATGACAAACAGTGCAGATCCTGATAAGACGGCTCCAGGAGCCGTCTGATCTGGGTCTCCTCTGTTTGCAAATGCGTAAAATGTCTTTATATGAGGGAAAATGTTAACTTTTTCAGCGCCGAAGTCGCCATAAAGCGACCCGCAGTGTCGCTGTAATGGGATTACCTCTGCAATAGTTCGGATCCAGATGAGACATGAAGTGACGCTGTGGAATCAGTTCTGTAATATTCCATAAACGAAAAGAGCAGACACTAATCGAACAGCTCCTAGAGGAGCCGTCTGTTTGGGGTATAATCTGTTTGCAAATGCGTCAAGAGGAATATTTATGGAATAAAAGGTTAACTCGTTGTCCGCGTTATGGTAGTCACCTCCATTCGATCCAGACATTGATACTCACATTGACTGGTTTAAATTTTATTTTTGTTTAAAAGAGGAAGTCCCTACAATGCACACATATTTTCAATAATATCATAAAACTTGGTATTTGTTATGCTCAATCATTATTATGAAGGTTGCCAACTTGAACTTATATCGAAAAATGCCCCTGTGATACAAATAAACCGATTTCATAATTCATCAATACCGATATTTTTTGTTCTACAACACAGTATTATCGGCCTTTTCCGTAAAAGTTTCCGCGTTTTGCCGATGATCACCCGATCCCTCCATTATTTACGTAATAGCTTTTCTCGGAAGTGGTTGGAGAAACGCGAATAGGGCGAACAGTTACGAAACTAAAACCCAACCCGAAAAAAACTGAAACATCGGGGAGTAAAATCGGGATAGGCGATATCAAACACATTGATGTTTTGTCATTACAAACGGTAATTGAGTGGGTTTTCTTGCGATATACTACTTTTCAGCATATAAACAAATAAGTTTTGTATGTTTTAGGTGTTTTTGAAACGCGTCAAATGTAGGGACTTCCCCTTTAAACCCTTTCAGTGCGGGAAACGCATAAAACTAATGTCTTTGCTAACAGTGTATACCTGATCTACTCTATTTTCTTATGGAATTTTAAAGATCTGTTTCTTTACTTTCTAAAGTAGCTAAAGTATCCCGCCTTCCATATTTCATTATAACTAACTATTTGGCCTTGAATATTGCGCCTTATGATATGTGAAACGCGTCGCGCATTGTTAACATAGTAATTTAAACAGTTTTTTAGCCATATAACATCATTTAGTCTTCGTTTATCATATATATAGCCTTTTCCGGTTATATTCTGCATTTTTGCCAGTTATATGTACAGTTGAACTTCGATATCTCGAACTCGGATAACTCGAACTTCGGGATAACTCGAATTAAAAGTTCGGTCCTTCCAAAATCTTACAATACAGAATAGTTCTAAAATGTATCACTACGCATATCTAGAAACACATTTCACAGCTTAATGCAGTTTTACAGTAATGCTGAAAGCTCCTGCAGGAGCTTTCAGCATTACTGTATACCTGCATTAAGCTATGAACTTGAGAAATTGTCCAGATTACAAATCGGATAACTCGAACATCTGTTATCTCGAACTAATCAAGCAATACAGCTCTTGCCATGGCCAAATGTTCCTGTTTTCATATGTGATTGTTAAATTCTGCTGATTAGTATTTATGGTGTCATCGTGTTTTCTTGAATATTCATGGAATAAATTGTATATTCATGGAATAAACAAGGAGGCTGTCTGAATATCACATTAATTTTCTGAGAAGACATCAACCAATTCACCGAATAAATAGACAATTTCGACCTCATGCCTTCACTTAAAGGTCTACCCTCAAAGATAGTTGTTGCTGTACGTGTATTTAAATACTTCGATGTGTGCAATAACTTGTTTTCGTCTTGTTTTTTATTTCTATTCCCCCAGAGTGTTAAGAAGCATAAGAAAGTAAGTCAGTATTCTCGGGCAACTTTCTGCCAA
Organism: Azorinus chamasolen; assembly: GCA_963576725.1. Classification (NCBI taxonomy): domain Eukaryota; kingdom Metazoa; phylum Mollusca; class Bivalvia; order Cardiida; family Solecurtidae; genus Azorinus; species Azorinus chamasolen. The sequence goes on from OY755236.1 coordinate 47,468,259, forward strand.
CCACCTGTCCATAGTCTTTATAGTTTATAATTGCATCGTACTGTTTGCTATTTTCAAAGCGACGTATTCCATCAATTGAGATAAATCGATATCATAAACTAGGTCATATCTTTTTGCACGGGAAAATAATACCGTGAGAGACTACCAGCATGACTGTTCATTATCACAGAAAATGTTCTGTTAGTTTATGTCTCATAAACTCGGGCAATGTAGGAGACTGTAGCATAAAGAGAACCGGGTTGAAACTAATCTGCTAAGCGTTTATTGCTTAACAACTTACTCGCTAGGAGCTTTCTGTATTACTTTGCCATGTATTAAGCAACCACCTGCTTTTTAATACTCATATGATCAATAAATGTCTGGGCCGCTTAAGCCAGGTTCTACTGTAAGCACAAAATTGTGCCAGAACAGCGTGTGTGTGGACATAATGGTTCACTAGAAGACGAGGTGAAATTAGAATACTGTTACTCTAAAACAGCATTTGCTTAATTTTCAACTAGAAACATTAGCAACCGTTCATTAAATCTATAATTATTAGGAAAGTGGTGTTGTTTGTTTTACATTTAAGAATGCAAACTTTAATTCTTTGTTTAACTTTTATAAATGAAAAACCGGTAAGTCAGTTTGTATACAGCATATATTCTGTTTGATTAGCTGTTGTTGGTACTGCTGTTGTTGTTTGTTTGTTTGTTGATGATGTGAATTCTAGGGGTATGTGTTTTGTTGATGTTGCTTTTAAAGAAGAATGATAGTATTTTGATTTTTTTTCATTCACTGGACATTTCCCTATTCAGTCGCAATTCCCGCAGACATGTTCTGGATCAAATAAAGTAATTAGGGGTTTATGTTTTCCCTTTACTCTTTATTATTCGAGATTTTATTAGTATTTTCGTTGCCAAATAATGTCGTTTGCAATATTTAAAATCTAGTGCAAGTTTGATTTTTAATTGTCTTTCATCTTCCTTTAAAACATAACCACGGCATCAAACAGTTTTGACCACTGGCTAGAACTGTTTGTATAGGTTATCACAGATGCGTCATTGGCAGCGACAGGGTTTAATTAAAGATGCACTACATGGCTCACATTAAAATGTGTGTTTTATGTTACCACTAGGTAAATTGTAATACAGTACAAACTCGGTACGAAATGGTAGTAATGAAGAATTCATGCCTTTTGGGGCAGGGGGCAGCTTAATACAGGGTGAATTCATACAGAAAGCTCCTAGAAGAGCTTTCTGCATGACTTTAACCCTGCATTAAGCTGCCATCTGTCTTAAAGACCGATGATGTTACTTGTTTTTAGTTTTTAAATAATCGAGTTTTACTGTACTTCCATTACAGACACAGGATATTACTATTTCTCTGTCAATTAGTTCCTCCATCCTTAATCTGAATCACACCATGAAGTCGATATGAGACCTTGGTTATTGTTTTGTGAGGTGTGTTTATTGTTGCCAATGTCACGTTTACACTATGTCACTGCATGTGTATTTTTTCAACTGTTATCTTGTTAGGTTCATATTAGTGCTAAAAGTATCTCCATTCTTTTTAAAACACAAATATCAAAGTGGCATGCAGTGTTGATACAGATGAGCCATCAACAACGACATCGACAACGACGACGACGAAATCCACGACGACAGCGACGAAAACACCAACGACGACATCAACGATGACAACGACGAAAACATCAACGACTGCAACGATTATGAATTCAACGACGAGGACATCAACGATGACAACGACGAAAACATTAACGATGACGACTTCAACGGCGACAACGACGAAACCAACAAAGTCGACAACAACAACGATGACAACGACGGCACCAACACTTCCAAAAACAATCGAGCTAAACTTAATTTGAATGTCTAGATAATTTCAAAGTTCTGTCATACACTGGGCTTTGATAACATTTGAATAAATTAAAGACTTTTTTATCATACGACGGGTGTAAAAAGTAATACAACTGCTATGTTAATACTTATGTATAAACACAAGATACACCTCTGTTAACTTTTAGTAAAGAAGAATTTAGATACTTATTAGGGCAGGTGGCTGCTTAATACTGAGTGAAAGTCAAACAGAAATCTTCCAGCGGAGTTGCCCTGTGAATTTGATATATGTGTCTAGTTCCGTGAAACACGATATGAAAATATTGTATTACACTGCAGAGGAACCTGTCCTAAGCAATCATTTATTTATTGAACATAGAGGTCTTAATAAGCAGATAGCTGCTTAATGCAGGGCAAAATGATGCAAAAAACTCTTATAGAAGCTTTCTTTAATACTTTTGACCTGCATTAAACTACCACCTACTTTACCAACCCATAATTAGACCTTTTTTATGATCGCTTAAGACAAATTCTACTGTATTTCAGTAAGGTAAAATAAATGACAAAATATTTATGAATTTTACCGGAGACAATTCTACAATATTCAATTACGCATCTTGACATGATTGCTTAACACTTTGCCTGATACATAAGCATTGAACGTCTTTGCAGACACCGTGGACCCAGCGTGGACCCAGCATGGACCCAGTGTGGACCCAGCGTGGACCCAGCATGGACCCAGTGTGGACCCAGCGTGGACCCAGCTCAGACGGTTCCTTTAGAGTCATGTTCTATCAATAAATATTTACATGGGTTGCTGCGTTTGTACGAATATCTGTTGTATACATATATAATGATTGGGTTGTGCACGGTGAGTGAGCCATTTCCTTGTCACCAGTAACAGTGTTCCCTTTTGATATACAGTAGAATACCGGGCGTTCAATTTGTATGAATATCGGTCTTGGAGACAGGTGGTAGATTAATGCAGGGTGAAAATCGTGCAGAAAGCTCCTCTATGAGCTTTCTGTATGACTTTCACCCTGCATTAAGCAACGACATGGCTATATATATCTAACTTATTCTCTACTAGAATTCCAATTTAGAAGGGTTTCACTGTACATATAACACAATACATCTGTCGCCATTTTGGCAGCGATCTTAGTAAAGCTACTTAGCCTTATGGGACATCATTTTCATTCTCACCTGAGAAACCTTTGACCATATTCTTCTCAGCTGAGAGGCCGAGTAATTCGGTGTAGGGGCCTATCGACTGGGTCCAAATTGTTTGACACACTGAAACACTCTGAAACATAAGGCAGACGACATTGTTTGCAAACAAAACTTATTTAGCGCCAAAAGCGTTAAGGAATTACATTCAATGCTGTTCTCTACAATGTAGCCTTGACCCATCCCCTCTGACTCCTCTGTTAAGGGCACTTTTTAAAACTACACATTTCCCAGTGCGATCCCCATCCGGCCCAGTTCTTCGGATGAGACTTTATAAACCGAGGTCCGAGGCTTTACACTGGGCATCTAAAAGAACCAGAGAAACTCTGTTGATAATTAAATTAGGGCACCGCGCCTGTGTTTCTCTGTATCCTCTCCCCTCTGTCTGTGGCATCCAATTAGTCCATAGTTGGCAGAAACTGACGTTAATCAGTACAAACAAGCAAACCATTCTAAAAACTCTTTTCTCAAACGAATGCTCCTTTTCAGTAGATTTATTCAAAGACGTTGGGTCTAAAATAAATTATATGGGGAATGGGTTGATATCTGAAAAAAAAATAACAACATCGAAGAAACCACATACAATCACAAATATCTACGAACAAAACAGCACAGCGCTTATTTCCCTCTAGGCTAGGTAATTTATAACGCTTGTCAGATGAAGTCTTGAACAATTATCTAATCATAAATCGCATGAGAATTTCTTATAAAATTCCTTTTGCAACTTATCCATTTCAAGTCTAATTTCTAATTTGGAGTTAATCAAATAAAACGGTAACTGCAGGTTTTGTATGGATGAATGAGGGCCATATCTGTAAAATATATTAACATTTTCCTCATATAAACGCCTTTTCACGTCTTTGCAAAGCGAGTTGATCAAGACCAGAGCGCTCTGTTGCTTATGCAATTTTATAAGCCAAAAGTTGTTTGAAAATTGTAAAATTATGAAAGAAATAGGTTAATGAATGTTCATGAAGTGATCAATTCATGCAAAAAAATTTATTCATTTGGGAAGGGTTAAATACATTTGGAAAAGAACCTCTTTGGCATCTGTAAACATTGTCGTCTGCAAAGTCGAGTTTCCTTCAATTTGTTTTCTAAAACGTAAATGGTGAGTGAAACAGTTTGGATCCTTATGAGATGTCAAGTTACTCCGCGTCGCACGTGGATACGAACTATTGCCACGTTTATTCACATATTCATCCAGGGCAGCATCCAAGCGGGTCGCCTTCCGGCGATTTGGGCGTTGAAAGAGGTAAATGTTATTTGTATTTAATGCAATTTGATCGAAAGCCCCCCTGTTTTAGAAAAACTCACCCTACAATGATCGCACATTTCTCTCAGTCTCTGATATGGAGTGTTTCGCACAGACATTATATATACAATGTGTATATATATATATATATATATATATATAAACACAACAAATTCACAAGAAAAACAACAAGCACCCCCCCCCCCCCCAAAAAAAAAAAAAAAAAAAAAAAAAAAACAGAAACAAAATATGACTGCTTATAATGCAGGATTAAAGTAATGACTAATCTTGCATTAAACAGCCACCTACGAGTTAAACGCCAGTAACGATATTTGTTTGAGAGTTCGAGTTGTCGAGATGTTAGTGTATCGAACACATGAAAGCTTTTAATAGATCAGAAAAATATGTATACATGTAATCGGATAGAAAGAAATTGTTACAGGAAGTGCGAGTCAATCGGAGTCCCTCATCGATGTCCGCTGATCGATGTGGGAGCAGACAAAATTCCCGTGAACAACAAATTCACGTTTATATGTACCATGTGTATTTCCCCTCTCGCAAATATCATCGTTATATAAGTTTTATATTCTTCACATTATCATAATGTATTCGTGCATACACTGTCTTGAGTAATTTACGACGAATGCCAATCACATAAACAGTAAAACACCTCTAAACTGGATTCTTAGATCTATATTTTTAGGCAAGTGACTGAAATATTCTTTAGGAGCTTTCTGCAGTATTTTCATCCTGCATTAAGCTGTCATTTGTTTTACAGCGATGGTCTCTACTTGCAACGCGCTTACAAATGTCTAAAAATACACAAATCATTTTTATATGCTGAACAAAAGTATATCGCAAGAAAACAAATCAAATAGACGGTGAAAAAGACAAATCTTCCATATGTCTGATATCGAAAACTCGATGTTATTCGCTTATGTATAGTTTTTGTCTCGTAGCTGTTCGACATGGGCCCCAACACCTGTTGCAACCTGAATTGTAATAACAACGGGAATTGTAATAAAATTTATTACAAAACTGGTTATGATGCGAAAACGTTATTACAATTGGTGGTCAACCTGAATTGTAATAACAACCTGAAGTGTAATAAAATAATTTTGTGTTTGTAATCGTGTGTCTATATGAGTGTGAATGTGCGCACGTGCTATTATGTTGATAGTATGTGTATGCGTGTAGTTTGCATGGGAGGGGCGCATGCGTGTGCGCACAGGTGTACATGTATGAAGTAATACATCAGATATTCTAGATGATAGTACAACGACTTAGAATTTTTTATTACAAAACTGGTTATGATGCGAAAACATTATTACAATTGGTGGTCAACCTGAATTGTTATAACAACCTGAAGTGTAATAAAATATTTTTGTATCTGTATTTGTGTGTCTGTGTGAGTATGAATTTGCGCACGTGCTAGTATGTTGATAGTATGTGTATGCGTGTAGTTTGTATGGGAGGGGTGCGTGCGTGTGCGCGCATGTGTACATGTATGAAGTAATACATCAGATATTATAGATGCTAGTACAACGACTTAGAAATTTTTATTACAAAACTGGTTATGATGCGAAAACGTTATTACAATTGGTGGTTAACCGGAATTGTAATAACAACCTGAAGTGTAATTAAGAAATGAATGACGTGCTTCCGGTGTTCATGAGGTTATGCAACGCATAGCTTTACGAGCAAAGTTAGTGAAGCCCGAAGGGCTTCACATGAATCTTTGCTCGTAAAGCTATGCGTTGCATAACCCATGAACACCGGGAGCACGTCATTTATTTCTTATATTTATATTCCATTGTATTTCTTATATTTAAGAAATGAATGACGTGCTTCCGGTGTTCATGAGGTTATGCAACTTTCTTTTTAGAATAAGGTTATATAAGGACGTTGCAGGGCGAATGTAAATATTAATAAATATTGTGACTGTATTTATTCTAGATGATAGTACAACGACTTAGAAATTTTATTACAAAACTGGTTATGATGCGAAAACGTTATTACAATTGGTGGTCAACCTGAATTCATTTATTATTGTAATAATAACCTGAAGTGTAGTAAAATAGTTTTGTGCCTGGAGTTGTGTGTCTGTGTGTGTATGAATGTGCGGAAGTGCTAGTGTGTGAATGCGTGTTGTGTGTAAGTGAGGGACGCATACCTATGCGCGCATGTGTACATGTATGAAGTAATATATGAGTTATTCTAGATGATAGTACAACGACTTAGAAAATTTTATTACAAAACTGGTTATTTTGCGAAAACATTATTACAGTTGGTGGTCAACCTGGATTGTAAAAACAACCTGAAGCGTAATAAAATATTGTTGTGTCTGTATTTGTGTGTGTGTGTGTGTGTGTGTGTGTGTGTATGAATGTGCGCAAGTGCCAGTATGTGTATGCGTGTAAAGTGTAGGTGATGTGCGCATGCGTGAGCGCGCATGTGTACATGTATGAATTAATACATGAGTTATTCTAGATGATAGTACTATATCATAGGATATTAAACACGCACACGCACACGCACACGCACACGTACGCGTACGCGTGCACGCACGCACACGCACACACGCACACACGTACGCACGCACGCACACACGCACGCACGCACGCACGCAAGTATCCGTGACATCCACCTAGAGACTAGTATATGTATGTAGGTGGTCGACTAAGAGCCCCGACATGGGTTTGTTTAGATATATCCGCTATCTAAGAAAAGAATGGTTACGATTGCCTGTCTGCCTGGTACCTTACATTAAGGTGAAGACTTAGGAGGTATTGCGAAAGAGAATAAGGCGTTGTATTTGTCGAACTGGCCGGCCCTTTTAGTAGAGGTGACGCTATAACAAATAATATAGGTAGAACACTGATGCCAATTTAGAAAGTAAACAAACCGTACAAATTCAATCAGCAAACAGATCAGATAGCGATCCTACTGGAGCCGTCTTGTCTGGGTCTACTCTGTTTGTAAATGCGTGAAAAACATTAATATGAAGGAAAGAGTTAATCTTGATATATAACATGTTATCCCTATATCCAGCTGACAACCTGCATGTACGACTTTGACAAACTATGTCTGATCTCTATATCCAGCTGACTCTCTGTATGTACGACTTTGACCAGTACAATAGAATTTGCCTCAAACCGCAATCAAAAAGAGGTCTATTTATGGGTCTGTAAGGTATGTGGTAACTTAATGCAGGTGAAAAGTAATACAGAAAATTCCTACAGGAACTTTCTGCAATACGCTTGTCCTACATAAAGCAACCACCTGAGTTTTGAGACTCTTGTGTTCAATAAATGAATGACCGCTTAAGGCGGATTCTACTGTATTACAGTTCGACTAAAATGATAGATGGACAATTTACAATCGTAACTACTCGCCGTATTCCGTCAGAGTTCGGAATATAGGCTCGTATGTAGCGTATGAATACTTCAGAAAAACACCCATTTACCACTGTAGGTGTAAGTGATCGCTTGCAGAAATAGCTCCTTGTCATAACAAACAAAATGGTGGATTTCGAAAGTGAAATTGACTTGTGTGTGAAACAAATGATGTTTCCATTTGAGATGAAAAGGAAACAAAAGGCAGTTTGAGGCATTTATACAAAGGACTTGATATTCTTGACATATTCCTTACCGGTCTCTTCTGTCATGCCTCAGAGCAAAGACCTATGATAACACATTATGTGTTATCATAGGTCTTTGCTCAGAGAAAGTTTTTTCTGTTGAGGAGGCAATGGGTGTTGTCATTTTTGACAGCTTCAATGCAGGATTCCGAGTGCAGTATTAAAGAACAGCAAATAACTTATTAGAAAAGAAGCCATGGTATGCCAGTCACCTTAGAAGACATGAAGACTGGAAAGTACACAGAAACTCTTCATACTCTAGCTATTCGCAAGCTGTTGAGAAATTGAGATCAAGACACATCACAGAGCCTAACCTAATGTATGCCATCGTTGTTGATGAAGTACAGTATATCAGTACTTGGTGAATTGTCTGGTTTTGTGCTACAGTGGCGGTTCAGCTTAATTTATTGACATAGTAATATCAATAGAAGAGTTATACATATAAGTGTTTTCTGTATTGTTGTCAATCTGGTTAAAAACACTCACTAATAAGGTATATATTTTAATGCCTTATAAGTTTGCAAACAGCCTAGATCCATATCATACAGTTTCTATAAGAGCCCTGTGATCAGGGTCTGCTCAGTTTGGTTACTTGTAAGTGTCAATAAAGATCTGATTCTGTACAGTTGCTGTTATGATAAAAATTGAATTGTTCATAGTGCCATTATAAACATTAATTAAGTTAATATCCAGTATAAATGTCATTATTTCAGACATGAATATTCATGGTGTAAAGGATTAACCCTTTCCCTGTTCTATGTTTATTCCAAATTTTGATACTTATTGAATATTCATGGACAAAATAGTTATAACGAAATATGGAAGGTGGAACGTCGTAGCTATTTAAGAAAGTAAAAAAACAGATCTTTCAAATGCATTAGCAAACAGAGCAGATCCTATAGGAGCCGTCTGATCTGGGTCTACTCTGTTTGCAAATGCGTGAAAAGGTGTTTATATGAGGGAAAGGGTTAAGTAATATTTCATATGGAATAGATCTATATGTTAATCATGAATAAAAATTATTTTTTTTGATTTCAGGATAGAAATTTCGACCAGCTTTCCAGACAATCAGCGACATGACATGCCAGTTTTCTAACAGTGCCCACTTTGCTGTAACTGCCACAAAAATGGAGAATAGTATTGCTTTTTTGACAAAGACTTGAAAGAGCTTTCAATTTCAAAATACGGTAAAAGTAACAGTTGTAACATTTGTTTTCAACATCCTAACAAGTCTTCCAAATATTCATCTAAGTATGAAAAGCTTGATAAGTTGGTGCAGTCTTTGTGATATATTGTATGAATTGTTAAATGATCACCAGATGGGACTTTCACTTGACATGTATGCAGAAAGTTAGGATACATGTATATCATTATGTACCAGTTCATTGCAAAGAAATTGAGCCAAAGACAGTATGATGGTAATTCAAGACCGGGGAATACAATATGTTGGACATGCTAGTCAGGACTCTGAAGTTTGATGTCTTTCAACAACTTGGAGTTAAACTTATCAAAGAGACTATCAGAAGCTGTGCTAAAAAACTTGTAATAATGAGCAACAAATAAGCCTTAAAAGGAACCTAGTGAACTACTTTGGATACAAGCAGCCGACGTTTTCTGGTTCATCCCATAGATGATGCTCAGTTAAATGTAAAACGAAAGTTGACATGGCCATAGCAGAAGCTATAGTGTCAGATCTTTATAATATGTATGTCGTAAGAAAGCAGAAGATACCATGCTCAGAAGGTGTAGAAAGGCATATTCATGGAGTAAAGGGTTAACAATAACATTGTATGGGAGACAAACTGGACTGAATTTGATATATAAAGGCTGAATATCTTTTTAATCATTTTTTATTGTCTCTCTAATATTTTGTTCAATAGATATGCCTTTGCTAAAAGAGTATACCCATATCAGAAAGATGTGGATGCCGTTTGATCGGGGTCTGCTCCTTTTGCTCATGGAATAACATGATCAAATATTTTTTGCCATGGTCAAACTTTCCTGTGTTAGCCATTATAAATCATTCATGATGTCATTTCATGGATCAAAGGGTTAGAAACACAATGATTTATTTGGGGGGTTTTTTTAATACATATATAAAACCTTTTATAACACTTTAATCAATGAATATTCATGTAAGAAATGATGACATGATGAATATTAATTAGCTTAATTGTTATAATAGCACATGTACACAGGACTTTTTTGCTGTTCTATAACATGTCAAAAGCACACAGCAGACCCTGATCAGACGGCAAAGCCAGAAAAAGCATTTACATGACAAAAAGGGTTTGAAAGCAAACAGAGCTGAGTCAGCCGACCCTGATCAGACTGCTCCTACAGGATCTGTCTGATCCGGGTCTACTCTGTTTGCAAACTGCCAAAGTTTTATTTAATTAGTAAAGGATTAACAGTTGAATATTGTGCTCATGCATTAGATTTGCTAGCTGTTTGAGTACTATCTCAAAGTCAAAACTCATGATAGACATCAACCCTTATTTTTTAAGAGGAGTTGTCTTAAGATACCGGTATTTATGTAATACTGATTTCTCACATCACCTTTTCTCTTTGCATGTATAATTTGCCATTTTTCTTCATTAATGTACCCTTTGAGTTGTGCAGCAGGCTAGACTTTCAGTTTTTCTCAATATTATTTTCTTACATTAGTAAGTGGTAAAGTATATATAGTATTTAGTGTTTATTATTTTCACTGTTGAATATTTATGTAAGGAATAATGGTATATAAATATTAGCCCTTTCCTTTATACAAATGCTTTTTCATGCCTTTGCATTTAATGGCTCCTGTTCGGGTAGTTTGATTATGGTCTGTTATGAAATTGTAATTCATTTAACATTACAGTTTCTACCAATACCAAAACCTCAAGTGTACGTATGATAAAAATATTTGTGATGAACTGAATTTTTTTTGTAATGGCATATCATGTACACAGGATGTTTTAGTATTGGTACAAGTCAGATGTATTGTACATTCACTGAAGCAAACGGCGCAGACCCTGATCAGATGGTTCCTACAGGAGCCTTATGATCTGGGTCTACTCTGTTTGCAAAGGCGTCAAAAAGCACTTAATATACAAAGGAAATGTTTGAAAGGGCTCAGTATTGATTAATGCACAGAAAAACAAGATGCTTTGAAAGTGTTGTTTGAAAGATTTGAAAAAATATGCAAAGATACTATTTTTAATTACATAGCTGTTAAGAAGTTTCAAGTTTGTGGTTTCATAGCATATTCACACAAAACAAGATACTAATCAGTATGCGCCATTTATAAATTCTTTGCTTAGCAAATTTTTAGTCAATTGAACAGGTGAAGTAATATACCTATCACATTCCTATAGCAAACAGAACAGACCTAGGTCAGATAGCTGCTATGGGAGCCGTCTGATCTGGCATCATCTCGGTCTACTCTGTTAGCAATTGTGTGAAAAGGCACATATCTGTATATGAAGGAAAGGGTAAAATCCCTAGAAGCTGATTCTGATATTCATTTTTTCATTGCATTAAGGACCCTTTTCCCAAATCATTGTCCAATTTTTAAGATATAATAGAGAGTTAGAGACTTATGTTTTCAATCCTTCCCTTCAGGGATATTTATTTGTTAAAAATTTCAGAACCTCATGAATATTCAATAACAGAATTTCTATGATGGAACCTTGACAGTGGAATTTTCCATCATGGTAGAAAATGTAGAAACGTCTTATTCCAAAAAAGCAGACTATGGATATCTTGTCTGCTGTTTGCAAATGCATAAAACAAGTATCCATTAGGAAAAGGTTTATTCATTAACTTATTTTGTAATAAAACTTCAAGGAATGTTTTGGCTTATAATACAAAACCTAGTCAAAGATCTATACCATTCCATCAGCACACAGAGCAGATGACTTCTACAGTAGCCATCTGAACTAGATGTGCAGTAGAACCTGCCATGAGTGGCCATTCATTTATTGAACATGAGTCTGAAAAAGCATGTGGTTGCTTAATGCAGGGCAAACGTAATGCAGAAAGCTCCTGTTAGAGCTTTCTGCATTACCTTTGACCTGCATAAATCCTTTTCCTCATATAAATGTGCTTTCACGCATATGCAACAGAGTAGACCCAGATCAGACTGCTTCTATAGGAGCCATTTGACCAGGGTCTGCTCTGTTTGCAGATGGAATTAGATATATCTGTTTCTATACTTCATAAAATGGCTACAATGTTCCACCTTCCATATGTCATTTAGCTACCACCTGCCTTCCAATGACTATGACTGGCAACTACAATAGTTTATTTGCAATACAAGGCATCTGGACCAAAATACAAATCACATGCTTCGACAATTGTATGTATAGTGTCAATAGCTTTTGTATCAAAAGTAATAAAATATCAATTTATATATGTTATGTTGGTTTTCAAAATGTCGATACAGAAAAAACCCTCTAATGCGACCACTTAATAAATAAACAATGATGTCTTTATAAGCAGGTGGTTGCTTAATGCAGGACAAAAGTAATGCAGAAATCTTTCTGCATTACTTTTGTCCTACATTAAGCCACCAACTGCATCTAGAACCCAGAATTATACCTCTTTTAGGTGGTTGCATTAGTGGGGTTAATATTCACAAATGAGGATAGCCCTGTCTAAAATGACAATTTGGGAGGAAGAATGAGTTGTCTTTAGTATACAACACAGTTGCTGCCCCTAAAAATGTCTCAATCACCCATGGTGTCTCTGAAATTGAGCAAGATGAAAAAATACTGCTTAAAATATGCAGCATGATCTCTGGTACCTTTTTAAGTCCAAAGGGTGTTGAACCCCTGTCAATTGCACCAACACATCTGTGTGTACCCCTCGTGTTGAAATGAAGATATGACCTTTTCAGTGGAAAAGCATATGAATTGTCCTCCAGCTTGTATTAAGAGCACTACTCAATCCTCCAGATGTTTAATATGATGAAAGCCAAGGTATAACATCTCCATAACAATGAAACAGCATCAAATTTAAGCAATTTCAAAATTATAGAGCCAATACACCCATAAAATCCAGTTTCCTGGGGTTTATTGTCCACAATTGCTGACACTGAAATGAAATATATATTGTTGATAATGAACACATTGAATGGTATAGATAATTCCACTTGTCCTGTTGTACATGTTTCTACAAGTAAAACTATAAATTTAACAGGACAAATTAAAGATATCTGCTCACACTAACTGATAGCCCTTTCCCTGTTCTATATTTATTTCAAATTTCAATATCTACTGAATATTTATGGATAAATTAGTTATAATGATATATGGATTGTGGAACAATGTAATAATTTTAGAAACTTTAGAAATAGATATTTCAAATTCCATAAGCAAACAGAGTAGACCCTGATCTGACGGCTCCTCTAGGAGCCGTCTGATCAGGGTCTACTGTTTGCAAATGAGTGAAAACATGTTTATATGAGGGAAAGGGATAGCCTGAATGAAGTACTGTAACTCACTCAAACTGCAGATTCTCCTTAAGTTTTCAAAAATAATTTGCTATTTCTCAGAGACTCACAAACTTTGAATGCTCTAGCAGTGTTGATACATTGATTCCTCATTTTAACCCTAAATTTGCTTCATACAATAATGTTTTCATGCATTTGCAAACAGAGTAGACCCAGATCAGACGGCTCCTATAGGAGCCGTCTGATGAGGGTCTACTCTGTTTGCTAAGGGAATTTGAAATATGATGTTTCTTTACTTTCTAAAATGGGCACAATAATCCATCTTTCATGAACCATTAAATATGCCTTTGCAAACAGAGTAGATCCAGATCAGGGTCTGCTCAGTTTGCTTGTGATATGATAGAGATACAAGTCTGCAGTTTCTTCTATATAAATAATAAACCAAAATTTTTCGTCTGCAACAATTGTCTTCTGCTTCAATTCTAAAATTAAAAATTTTGAGGAGACGCTGCATTATGTGGTGTCTCATCTGGATCCAAGCTGTTTGCATAGTTAATCACGTTTCAAGTAGATTTGTTAAACTCAATGTTTCAAATACTGAATTTGAAGTACACTTACGATCTGGATACAAACGTTTCAGTGATTGTCTTATTTGAGATCTATCATATGGGGAGCAATTTTCTAAGATTAGATTTATACATGGTCCAATTGAACTTCAATCATTGGCTGAATCGAAAATATCGCGAGTTGTTGGCTATTCAACTCGTATTTGCACGCTTTCCAGCAAAAATCGCACAGGTGTAGATAATGACAAAAGAAAACTACAACGAAATCATTCGTTCACCAAACTTCGTAGATGACTGCTGCAAGTGTTTCTGTGTTTGTGAAATTGAGAGGTCTGGCTTTGTTTGTGAAATTGAGGAGTCTGGCTAGAGTACACAGGCCAGTGAGTATTATCATTTGTTACCTGTTTCTTTTCACATTGTTTGACAACTAACTATGGTCTAGGAGTTTGCTCCGTGGTGGAGTTTGCAGTGTTTTTAGGTTTTGGTTTTACCCATGCCTATTAATGTAATAAGTTGACAGCATGAATATTCATTAGATTAATTGTTAAACAGTGCTCCCTCTCTACAACGACACCCTTTGGGATACGAATAGTGTATGTGTTGTTCAGAGGGAGTTGTTATTGGGAGGGAAAATCAAACATAATTAGCTTGTTTGCAGATCCCCAGATAAGGTGTATTTCGAGAACTAAAACCGTTATGCCTCAAACAAACCCTATGCTGTGACCACTCTTTAGAATCGTCACAAAGTTACGATTCTAAAGAGTAGTCAGAACATAGGGTTTGATGGAGGCATTAAGAAAATACGATGGAAAAAGGTTGTTTCTGGAGCCTTGTTGTTTCGGAAACAGTGACATGCGTTGTTGTAAGGAGGGAATCGTTATTGAGAGGGCCGTTGTAGGGAGGGAGCACTGTAATAGTACGTGAAAATTTGGCCATGACAGAAACTGTAGAATATTTTATTTATATCACAAGCAAACAGAGCAGACCCTAATCAGACGGTTCCTATAGGAACCGTCTGAATGAGGTCTACTCTTCTTGAAAAGGCGTAAAAAGGCGTATTTATGGAGTAAAGGGTTAAGAAATAATGTCGTCCTAAATATTAATGGCATATGAGCTCAAGACGGCAATATCAAGGAATAGTGACCCACTCTCTCTATTCGTCTTTTATGGAATGAATCGGATTACCTTTGCTTCTTCCTCCATAAAATTTTGTATTTATATATATTAATTCCGGAATATTGAAATAACAGTGAAATAACACACACGCGCGCGCGCGCGCTCGTGTGTGTGTGTGTGTGTGTGTGTGTGTGTGTGTGTGTGTGTTGGGGGGGGGGGGGTATTCCAGGATATTGTCATCACATTGTTTTTAAAAAACTGTAAAAACTATACTACTGGATAAGCTGACACGAACAGGTGGCTCCTGCTGGAGTGTCTACCCTGTGTATGAAGGTGTCAAATGTTTGTCTCTTTGAGGTAAAGGATTAATCTTCATCCAGTTAAGACATTACACCTAGTGACGCATTTTGGCGTCTCTGTAAAAGTCGCATTTAGAAACCCTTGCGATAGTTAGAGCATTTGCTCCATAGGCTTCGTGTCAATCACTTCAGATTTATAATTTGTTTGCATGTGTCCAATTTGAGTATTATGGCTTCAATCCATTAGTTACGTCTTTAACGCCTTTGTAAACAGAGTAGACCGTGACCAGATGATTCCAGTAGGAGTTATTAGGTTCTACTCTGTTTGATTATGTAATATTGATCTGATTCTACAGTTTCTACCTTTGCCAAAACTTTCTGTGTGCACATGCCGGTATAAAAATGTGTCACGGTGTGTAGGTTTATCATAACTTGCACGGCCGTGCTGTGCAAGCACGTTTTTATGGCGACGTGGTAGAGTGTATGACTAAGAATCTGGCGACCCGGGTTCGATCCCGAGTCTGAGCGTGTATGTTTCTGTATAAGAACACCTGTTACAAATGTATCTTAATTAATATTATTGATGCCATTATTTCTTACATAAATATTCCAGGAATGTATATTTAATATGAACCCTTCTCTTGCTGAATTTAAAAAATACATTTCTCCTTCTTTACCCCTGCCCTGTTGTGTAATTACATATATCTTCACTGTGTACACATATTCCGCTGTGCAATTACTGCTGTGGAGTGCACTGGTTGCACAATCAATTTGTAAATAGTGCAAACCCTGATGAGACAGCTCCTGTAGGAGCTGTCTCATCTAGGTCTTCACTATTTACAGGTAGGTATATTGACGTGAAAAGCAAGCGAAGGGTTAAGATTTGAATACGTGTTAGATGATTCGTATCAACCTTTACATCATAGAGATCATGCATTTGGCATCTTTGGAAACAAAGTATACACGGATCAGACGGTCCCTGTAGTGGGAGCTTTCTTATCAGGGCCTGCTCTGTTTGCTTGTGGAATTAGTAGTTTCTGTCATGATCAAAATTGCCTGCAATTGTATGCCGTTAGAGGTATAGACATTCTTCTAATTCATATTCCATTAGCAACTTGAACAGACCCTGATAGACAGCTTCCTGGTGGAATATACGTCAACACGCGTCTTTATTGAGTAAAGGATAAATACGTCCTCTGTTGTTCGGTTTACCCATGATTTCTGTAACTAGATTGAACCTTTACAATTTACATGTGTATAAACGAGTAAAAATTATAGACCTCCGGTCAAAGGTAGATTATACATAGTACAAGAAGTCAAGCTCTAGGGACCGTCTGACCAGTGTCTGTTCCGTTTACTTATGGAATTATATAGATCTCACATGCTACAGTTTCTGTCATGACCAAATTGTCCTGCGTTTGTATGCCACTATACACGTATAGAAATTCTTCGGATTCATATCCATAGTACCATTATTTCTTACATCTTACATGCATATTCATGAAGGAAAGGGTTAAAACGTGATAACATAGTCGTTGAAATAAAGAGCTTCATTGTGATGGACGTAAAACTTTGCAGATAAATACACAGGAATCGGTATCGAACTATTAATACACAGGTAGCGGTATCGAACTTACTTTGCGAAGTACAGTAAAACCCCTCTAAACCGGAATTCTAGTAAAGCAGAATTTAGATACTTTTAAGCAGGTGGCTGCTTAATGCAGTGTGAAAGTCATGCAGAAAGCTCCAACAGAAGCTTTCTGCATTGCTTTCACCCTGCATAAAGATACCACCAAGACTGATATTTATACAAAATTTAACGTCCGGTTTAGAGAGGTTTCACTGTATATACACGTGGAATCTGCTGAACTGAAACAAAAAAAAATTTGAAAATTGTTTAAGGAGAATATCTGATGTGTTTAGTTTTCACTTATTTAAATGGTTTTACTGTTATCATATCAGGCACATGAATATTTATTTCCGAATATGAAATGCTGTAGATTTATTTTATAAAGTGCTCAATACTAATGTTTTCAACTCGGCTGGGTCCTGCGTGCTTTTCAGCATTTGTATACACATGTGTATCACACAACCGGTTCGATGTCGCTACCTATGGAAACTTTTAATCGATAAATTGAAAATGCATATGTATTATAAATACATAAAATAATGGTCTCGCCATTGAATGAAAAATGTGTCGTACGTGATAAGTTTATCCATACATACCATTTTTTCATGTTTATTTAATTAAGTTAACCGGATATACTGTCTACAGTGAAAATATCTAAATGCTAAAACTGGCTACTGATCAATACTGAGCACAATGTCCGGACATTCATAATAACTTTTGAAAGGCATTTGAATCTAGATAGAGACGCATATTCTCAATACGACACAAACTGTTTGACACCGATGATGTAACCGCGAAGTGCATGTATAATTAAACTACTATTACGGATATTTTACAACTTTCACGTTTTTATTCTAGGTATGGGCACAACCTGGCCCCTCCTGGTAGAACAGGAGTCAAAGACAAATTGTTCATACATCGTCGTGTGCAAAGTCCTCGGCAAGTCAGTGCATAGTCGTGACTTGATAAGTAGTTAACCCTTCGCTTGCTATTCACGTTAATATACCTACCTGTAAATTGTGAAGACCCAGATGAGACAGCTCCTGCAGGAGCTGTCCCGTCAGGGGTCTGCACTATTTACTAGTTGATTGTGCAAACCAGTGCACTCCACAGCAGTAATTGTACAGCGAAATACTTGTACACAGTGAATATATACAGTAAAACCCCGCTAATGCGACCACTTAATGAATAAACATATCTGTCTTTATAAGCAGGTGGTTGCTTAATGCAGGGCAAAAGTAATGCAGAAAGCTCCTCTAGGAGCTTTCTGCATTATTTTTGTCCTGCATTAAGCTACCACCTGCATCTAGCATCCAGATTTATACCTCTTTTAGGTGGTCGCATTAGCGGGGTTTTACTGTATATGTAATTATACAACAGTGCATGGGTAAAGAAGGGGAAATGTATTTTAAAATTCAGCAAGAGAAGGGTTAAAGTATGAGAGTGAAAAGAAAACAAAATTGATAGCATAAAGTAGCGTTTACATGTAACAAAATAAAGTTTGATATCAAATGATGTACATGTATATACATATGCAAATTCCGATGGGAGACCGAATTATTTTGCGACTGGTCAGGATCCATACCGTTTAGCACTCAAACTGTTCAGTTAACCCTTTCCTTCATATAAACGTGTTTTCACGCATATGCAAGCAAAGTAGACCCAAATCAGACGGATCCTAGAGGAGCCGTCTGATCAGCGTCTGCTCCGTTTACTAATGGAATTTGAAATGCCTGTCCATTTACTTACTAAAATGGCCACAACCTTCCACCTCCCATATTATTTTGGCCATGGATAATCAGTAGGTATCACAATTTGGAATAAACATAGAACAGAGAAAATGTTAACAGTAGCCTAACCGTTACAGTTTTAAACAATTGTTCGCCAATTTTAAGACCCAAATTTTGTGATGTATATTACATATTGCAGAGTTGGATTCCAGTTGTAATATCCATCTTTTTCTTTGTTTTAGGTATGAACAGTCTGACTCCTCCGGGTTGAATGACAGAATGCTGGAGATTGGAGTCCATGGCATTATGTATTGGGGATCTGGGTAAGCCGCCATGTTTTAAATGCTAGCATCATTATATTGTGAAAAATTGCTGATCCGCTATTTTTAACCCATTCCCTCATATTGACGATTTTGGCGACTCTGTAAAAGTCACTTTGTGAAACCATTGTGATAAATATAGCATTTGCTCCCATAGGAGCAAATGTTCTATTTATCACAATGGTTTCAAACTTCTGAAATTTTCATTCATTCTATTTAATTTTCCTTTACGGTAGATTTATTCAAAGATGCTATATCTTAAAAAAACCTATGATGTAATTGGTTAAAGAACAGCAAAACCTCTTCAAAATGGTTCAAAATATGTTTAAATCAGGATTTAGTTTAGCGCAGGATGAAAGACATGCAGAAATCTCCCTCAGCCACTGTCTTCACTACTTTCGCTCCGCATTAAACAGTCTTATAGATTCTTATATTTATTCATAATATTATGGTGTCGCTGAAGCGAGGATTTACTTTATTGACCTTGTGACAAACAACTTGGCCATTGACTACACACCGAGCATCTGATCTAGATCAAACTGTTTGTTAGTTCCATTTCCCAGTTATCAGGATAAAACACGTTCGATTAATTTAAAGCTAACAACGATCCAATAAAGGGAAAAGATGCCTGTAATCTGTATCTAAACACTTGGCATAAATTAGCCAGACGAACTATGTTGCTTCACTGAATTTTTTTCTGTGGTTTTCGTCCAATATACATTGGTATAGAGATATATATTTTCATTTTATTGTTTTTATTCAAATTTAGCATCTACGGCGTGGTACTAGTGTTGTATGGGACCCTTATGGGTCGCCATGGCGGGTGACGAAGAGGAACTACGACAAGGACCAACACCGGGAGCTGCGACGACACGAGGCCACAACTACACAGGAGAACAACAGGGTTTAGGTTTGAAGTGTGCACACAGGGTTCAGGTTAATTAGGTTTGTTTATAGTTTGCTTGGTGATATATTAAGATTGTTTGATATGTTTGTATGTTACACCGAATCGCGCGCGTTTAGACGCTGATCGACCAGCTCGGGGTTTTTTCTCGTCGTGATTGTTAATATTTGTATTGCTAGTTTAGTTTTGTTGCGATATTATTAATATTGTTATCATTGTTTTCATTTGAGTATATATTGAGTTAATATTTGTATTGCTAGTTTAGTTTTAGTGTGATATTATTAATATTCGTATTTTGAGTGTTCTTGTATATGTATTGTTGTTATATATGTTCTAATCCATAAATTCTTTTCAGCCTTGACCTTCTTTTGTATTTAGTTTACTGATATATATGGGTTTAGAGTGTTTGATATGTTTATTTTTTGTTTGTGGTACCACATCGCGCGCGTTAGAAGTTGATCGTCAACTCGGTTTTTTCTAATTACATGTATGGTAGTTATTAGTATTTGTATAGCTAGTTTTGTTTTGCAATTGTATTTTGAGTGTTCTTATATATGTATTGTTGTTAGTGTTGTTATATATGTTCTAATCCATAAATTCTTTTCAGCCTTAACCTTCTTTTGTATTTAGTTTTTTGCAGAACAGATGGAACCCAAGATGACAGGACCACGATGACACCAGAGAGACCAGATGACGAGACGACGGCGGACCAAGGCAGACTATTCAGCTCTATGACGTCGAAGTCCCCAAACCCTGACTGGCTGCAAGGCGTTATAGAGTCTTCCACGACGACTATCTTCACGGATAGTTCCCATTGGGCCGAGTGGGCGGGTCCGAAGAAGTAGGGTAGCTGCATTGGAACATCAAGGACGAATGAAGAGGCCAGCAACCACAAGACGACGGAGGAACCAACCGCGACTTAGCGGAATAACATTGGTGATGAAGGGGCGAAAAGGAAGATAATGGGACGAGAAAGCTGCAAGGACTCGATGATGTTGTGACGTTTTGTTCAGGCAGTGGCGATCCAATCCAAATGCCTCACTTAGAACAGTAAGGAATTTGTTCTGGGTCTATACTGTCACCAAATAGTTAGAAATGCACGATACGTTCATTCTAATGGCCAATTTTCCTTTGTCTGCGTACAATTTTACGTTTATAACTACTTCGCTAGTTTTGTTGCCCTAAGGTTTGAGATATTGAAAGCATATGTCCATATTTATTCTCATCATGATCAGTCAATGGGATTTATGTTTTATTGGTACAGTGTGTATCATGGTCTAATGTGGGACCGATATCATAAAAATGTCTGTTTCTAATATCGTCCTACTTGCACACACGTTTAGATTGGGTTAAGGTTAAAGCTCAATGAGTATTTCTTAGCCTACCGTCCGTGTTTTACATCTACTGGCAGAGGGTTCGGTTTCCGGACATACTACAGTGTTTGATGTCCTGGGATGCAGTCTGCTTTTTGCTTATAGGTGGTTTTAATTTCAGCAGTCTATAGTTATTATAGTGCAGTAGTTTTGTTCTGGTTTAAAGTTTAACGTTGTTTTCATATATACATGTATATATTTATATCCCACCAAGCACCTTATAGGTGCTTTGGTCGTTTCTCGGTCCAATGTGACATCATAGACAAGTCAGTGATGTTACATTTTTGGTTCGGACTTTCATGTATCGTTGTGTAGTCTTGATAGTTTAGTATTTTGGTAGATTTCTTCAGGTGTCTTGGTGGGTCTACAGTACAAATGAAACTGCATCTTTGACATAAAATAAATACAGCTTATCTGTATTCTAGGCAGTCGTGTACCAGCACTTTTGAGGTTGCTTGCTCAGCGTTGGGATTTCATACAGGACATTAGGGACTACTAGGAATCAATTTTCTTTTACCTCGATATTGCTGGTGTACGTTTTGCCTCATTTAACTTCTCTTACGTTACTTGAGCAGCAAACTGAACTATAAACACCTTAGTCTGTCATGATTTAACCGTCTGTGAGCAAGAAGCAAACTGCAATCCGGAATTTCAACTACCACAGCCTGTCCTGGAACTGAGTCCTCGTTTGGTAGATAGCAAACTTCATTAGTTGATCTCTGTCAGGGGATACTTTTCTGAACCGTCAAATGCTCAGAGGGCTTATATTAAGGGCAATTGACTGATCTGGCAAGCTCACAGGGCGCTTGCATTTTTATTTGACTGTATTAAAAACTTCTTTAATGGACAGATGCATAAGGCTATTGCTTGATCTCTCAGCTGTAGATAGACATTTTGGCATTTAGACATGTACATGTAGTTTCAGAGAGGATCAAGCGTTTTGACAAGTCACCCATTTAATGGGTTCTTTATATCTTTTCCCTTCGGGCAACACTTTTTTTCTGTAAATTTTCTGTTCGTGTTCTTTTTTTTAGAAAAAGGAAAAGTGGCCACCCCATATTTACCTCCTACCTTGACGCGGTTATGGGGCTTAATTGCAATTGGGGATATTTGTTGTTTATTCAGCAAGAAGTATTCCCTTTTGCAAGAACTAAAAGGAAGGTATATTGGCAGGTTCAACAAATGAGTTTACATTTGAAAGCAGAATTTTCGAGTTGAATCAAATTCATGTTATGCCAAACCATTGTGCATACGTTATCTCTTATAACCACTCTCTCTAATGATTGTACTATGAATGAAGTTTTGGCCATGAATAATCAGTAGGTATCACAATTTTGAATAAACATAGAACAGTGAAAATGTTAACAGTAGCCTAACCGTTACAGTTTTAAACAATTGTTCGCCAATTTTAAGACTCAAATTTTGTGATTTATATTACATATTGCAGAGTTGGATTCCAGATGTAATATCCATCTTTTTCTTTGTTTTAGGTATGAACAGTCTGACTCCTCCGGGTTGAATGACAGAATGCTGGAGATTGGAGTCCATGGCATTATGTATTAGGGATCTGGGTAAGCCGTTATATTTTCAACCTATGATGTAATTGGTTAAACAACAGCAAAACCTCTTCAAAATGGTTCAAAATGTGTTTAAATCTGGATTTAGTTTAGCGCAGGATGAAAGACATGCAGAAATCTCCCTCAGCCACTGTCTTCACTACTTTCGCTCCGCATTAAACAGTCTTATAGATTCTTATATTTATTCATAATATTATGGTGTCGCTGAAGCGAGGATTTACTTTATTGACCTTGTGACAAACAACTTGGCCATTGACTACACACCGAGCATCTGATCTAGATCAAACTGTTAATTCCATTTCCCGGTTATCAGGATAAAACACGTTCGATTAATTTAAAGCTAACAACGATCCAATAAAGGGAAAAGATGCCTGTAATCTGTATCTAAACACTTGGCATAAATTAGCCAGACGAACTATGTTGCTTCACTGAATTTTTTTCTGTGGTTTTCGCCCAATATACATTGGTATAGAGATATATATTTTCATTTTATTGTTTTTATTCAAATTTAGCATCTACGGCGTGGTACTAGTGTTGTATGGGACCCTTATGGGTCGCCATGGCGGGTGACGAAGAGGAACTACGACAAGGACCAACACCGGGAGCTGCGACGACACGAGGCCACAACTACACAGGAGAACAACAGGGTTTAGGTTTGAAGTGTGCACACAGGGTTCAGGTTAATTAGGTTTGTTTATAGTTTGCTTGGTGATATATTAAGATTGTTTGATATGTTTGTATGTTACACCGAATCGCGCGCGTTTAGACGCTGATCGACCAGCTCGGGGTTTTTTTCTCGTCGTGATTGTTAATATTTGTATTGCTAGTTTAGTTTTGTTGTGATATTATTAATATTGTTATCATTGTTTTCATTTGAGTATATATTGAGTTAATATTTGTATTGCTAGTTTAGTTTTAGTGTGATATTATTAATATTCGTATTTTGAGTGTTCTTGTATATGTATTGTTGTTATATATGTTCTAATCCATAAATTCTTTTCAGCCTTGACCTTCTTTTGTATTTAGTTTACTGATATATATGGGTTTAGAGTGTTTGATATGTTTATTTTTTGTTTGTGGTACCACATCGCGCGCGTTAGAAGTTGATCGTCAACTCGGTTTTTTTCTAATTACATGTATGGTAGTTATTAGTATTTGTATAGCTAGTTTTGTTTTGCAATTGTATTTTGAGTGTTCTTATATATGTATTGTTGTTAGTGTTGTTATATATGTTCTAATCCATAAATTCTTTTCAGCTTTAACCTTCTTTTGTATTTAGTTTTTTGCAGAACAGATGGAACCCAAGATGACAGGACCACGATGACACCAGAGAGACCAGATGACGAGACGACGGCGGACCAAGGCAGACTATTCAGCTCTATGACGTCGAAGTCCCCAAACCCTGACTGGCTGCAAGGCGTTATAGAGTCTTCCACGACGACTATCTTCACGGATAGTTCCCATTGGGCCGAGTGGGCGGGTCCGAAGAAGTAGGGTAGCTGCATTGGAACATCAAGGACGAATGAAGAGGCCAGCAACCACAAGACGACGGAGGAACCAACCGCGACTTAGCGGAATAACATTGGTGACGAAGGGGCGAAAAGGAAGATAATGGGACGAGAAAGCTGCAAGGACTCGATGATGTTGTGACGTTTTGTTCAGGCAGTGGCGATCCAATCCAAATGCCTCACTTAGAACAGTAAGGAATTTGTTCTGGGTCTATACTGTCACCAAATAGTTAGAAATGCACGATACGTTCATTCTAATGGCCAATTTTCCTTTGTCTGCGTACAATTTTACGTTTATAACTACTTCGCTAGTTTTGTTGCCCTAAGGTTTGAGATATTGAAAGCATATGTCCATATTTATTCTCATCATGATCAGTCAATGGGATTTATGTTTTATTGGTACAGTGTGTATCATGGTCTAATGTGGGACCGATATCATAAAAATGTCTGTTTCTAATATCGTCCTACTTGCACACACGTTTAGATTGGGTTAAGGTTAAAGCTCAATGAGTATTTCTTAGCCTACCGTCCGTGTTTTACATCTACTGGCAGAGGGTTCGGTTTCCGGACATACTACAGTGTTTGATGTCCTGGGATGCAGTCTGCTTTTTGCTTATAGGTGGTTTTAATTTCAGCAGTCTATAGTTATTATAGTGCAGTAGTTTTGTTCTGGTTTAAAGTTTAACGTTGTTTTCATATATACATGTATATATTTATATCCCACCAAGCACCTTATAGGTGCTTTGGTCGTTTCTCGGTCCAATGTGACATCATAGACAAGTCAGTGATGTTACATTTTTGGTTCGGACTTTCATGTATCGTTGTGTAGTCTTGATAGTTTAGTATTTTGGTAGATTTCTTCAGGTGTCTTGGTGGGTCTACAGTACAAATGAAACTGCATCTTTGACATAAAATAAATACAGCTTATCTGTATTCTAGGCAGTCGTGTACCAGCACTTTTGAGGTTGCTTGCTCAGCGTTGGGATTTCATACAGGACATTAGGGACTACTAGGAATCAATTTTCTTTTACCTCGATATTGCTGGTGTACGTTTTGCCTCATTTAACTTCTCTTACGTTACTTGAGCAGCAAACTGAACTATAAACACCTTAGTCTGTCATGATTTAACCGTCTGTGAGCAAGAAGCAAACTGCAATCCGGAATTTCAACTACCACAGCCTGTCCTGGAACTGAGTCCTCGTTTGGTAGATAGCAAACTTCATTAGTTGATCTCTGTCAGGGGATACTTTTCTGAACCGTCAAATGCTCAGAGGGCTTATATTAAGGGCAATTGACTGATCTGGCAAGCTCACAGGGCGCTTGCATTTTTATTTGACTGTATTAAAAACTTCTTTAATGGACAGATGCATAAGGCTATTGCTTGATCTCTCAGCTGTAGATAGACATTTTGGCATTTAGACATGTACATGTAGTTTCAGAGAGGATCAAGCGTTTTGACAAGTCACCCATTTAATGGGTTCTTTATATCTTTTCCCTTCGGGCAACACTTTTTTTCTGTAAATTTTCTGTTCGTGTTCTTTTTTTTAGAAAAAGGAAAAGTGGCCACCCCATATTTACCTCCTACCTTGACGCGGTTATGGGGCTTAATTGCAATTGGGGATATTTGTTGTTTATTCAGCAAGAAGTATTCCCTTTTGCAAGAACTAAAAGGAAGGTATATTGGCAGGTTCAACAAATGAGTTTACATTTGAAAGCAGAATTTTCGAGTTGAATCAAATTCATGTTATGCCAAACCATTGTGCATACGTTATCTCTTATAACCACTCTCTCTAATGATTGTACTATGAATGAAGTTTTGGCCATGAATAATCAGTAGGTATCACAATTTTGAATAAACATAGAACAGTGAAAATGTTAACAGTAGCCTAACCGTTACAGTTTTAAACAATTGTTCGCCAATTTTAAGACTCAAATTTTGTGATTTATATTACATATTGCAGAGTTGGATTCCAGATGTAATATCCATCTTTTTCTTTGTTTTAGGTATGAACAGTCTGACTCCTCCGGGTTGAATGACAGAATGCTGGAGATTGGAGTCCATGGCATTATGTATTAGGGATCTGGGTAAGCCGTTATATTTTCAACCTATGATGTAATTGGTTAAACAACAGCAAAACCTCTTCAAAATGGTTCAAAATGTGTTTAAATCTGGATTTAGTTTAGCGCAGGATGAAAGACATGCAGAAATCTCCCTCAGCCACTGTCTTCACTACTTTCGCTCCGCATTAAACAGTCTTATAGATTCTTATATTTATTCATAATATTATGGTGTCGCTGAAGCGAGGATTTACTTTATTGACCTTGTGACAAACAACTTGGCCATTGACTACACACCGAGCATCTGATCTAGATCAAACTGTTAATTCCATTTCCCGGTTATCAGGATAAAACACGTTCGATTAATTTAAAGCTAACAACGATCCAATAAAGGGAAAAGATGCCTGTAATCTGTATCTAAACACTTGGCATAAATTAGCCAGACGAACTATGTTGCTTCACTGAATTTTTTTCTGTGGTTTTCGCCCAATATACATTGGTATAGAGATATATATTTTCATTTTATTGTTTTTATTCAAATTTAGCATCTACGGCGTGGTACTAGTGTTGTATGGGACCCTTATGGGTCGCCATGGCGGGTGACGAAGAGGAACTACGACAAGGACCAACACCGGGAGCTGCGACGACACGAGGCCACAACTACACAGGAGAACAACAGGGTTTAGGTTTGAAGTGTGCACACAGGGTTCAGGTTAATTAGGTTTGTTTATAGTTTGCTTGGTGATATATTAAGATTGTTTGATATGTTTGTATGTTACACCGAATCGCGCGCGTTTAGACGCTGATCGACCAGCTCGGGTTTTTTTTCTCGTCGTGATTGTTAATATTTGTATTGCTAGTTTAGTTTTGTTGTGATATTATTAATATTGTTATCATTGTTTTCATTTGAGTATATATTGAGTTAATATTTGTATTGCTAGTTTAGTTTTAGTGTGATATTATTAATATTCGTATTTTGAGTGTTCTTGTATATGTATTGTTGTTATATATGTTCTAATCCATAAATTCTTTTCAGCCTTGACCTTCTTTTGTATTTAGTTTACTGATATATATGGGTTTAGAGTGTTTGATATGTTTATTTTTTGTTTGTGGTACCACATCGCGCGCGTTAGAAGTTGATCGTCAACTCGGTTTTTTTCTAATTACATGTATGGTAGTTATTAGTATTTGTATAGCTAGTTTTGTTTTGCAATTGTATTTTGAGTGTTCTTATATATGTATTGTTGTTAGTGTTGTTATATATGTTCTAATCCATAAATTCTTTTCAGCTTTAACCTTCTTTTGTATTTAGTTTTTTGCAGAACAGATGGAACCCAAGATGACAGGACCACGATGACACCAGAGAGACCAGATGACGAGACGACGGCGGACCAAGGCAGACTATTCAGCTCTATGACGTCGAAGTCCCCAAACCCTGACTGGCTGCAAGGCGTTATAGAGTCTTCCACGACGACTATCTTCACGGATAGTTCCCATTGGGCCGAGTGGGCGGGTCCGAAGAAGTAGGGTAGCTGCATTGGAACATCAAGGACGAATGAAGAGGCCAGCAACCACAAGACGACGGAGGAACCAACCGCGACTTAGCGGAATAACATTGGTGACGAAGGGGCGAAAAGGAAGATAATGGGACGAGAAAGCTGCAAGGACTCGATGATGTTGTGACGTTTTGTTCAGGCAGTGGCGATCCAATCCAAATGCCTCACTTAGAACAGTAAGGAATTTGTTCTGGGTCTATACTGTCACCAAATAGTTAGAAATGCACGATACGTTCATTCTAATGGCCAATTTTCCTTTGTCTGCGTACAATTTTACGTTTATAACTACTTCGCTAGTTTTGTTGCCCTAAGGTTTGAGATATTGAAAGCATATGTCCATATTTATTCTCATCATGATCAGTCAATGGGATTTATGTTTTATTGGTACAGTGTGTATCATGGTCTAATGTGGGACCGATATCATAAAAATGTCTGTTTCTAATATCGTCCTACTTGCACACACGTTTAGATTGGGTTAAGGTTAAAGCTCAATGAGTATTTCTTAGCCTACCGTCCGTGTTTTACATCTACTGGCAGAGGGTTCGGTTTCCGGACATACTACAGTGTTTGATGTCCTGGGATGCAGTCTGCTTTTTGCTTATAGGTGGTTTTAATTTCAGCAGTCTATAGTTATTATAGTGCAGTAGTTTTGTTCTGGTTTAAAGTTTAACGTTGTTTTCATATATACATGTATATATTTATATCCCACCAAGCACCTTATAGGTGCTTTGGTCGTTTCTCGGTCCAATGTGACATCATAGACAAGTCAGTGATGTTACATTTTTGGTTCGGACTTTCATGTATCGTTGTGTAGTCTTGATAGTTTAGTATTTTGGTAGATTTCTTCAGGTGTCTTGGTGGGTCTACAGTACAAATGAAACTGCATCTTTGACATAAAATAAATACAGCTTATCTGTATTCTAGGCAGTCGTGTACCAGCACTTTTGAGGTTGCTTGCTCAGCGTTGGGATTTCATACAGGACATTAGGGACTACTAGGAATCAATTTTCTTTTACCTCGATATTGCTGGTGTACGTTTTGCCTCATTTAACTTCTCTTACGTTACTTGAGCAGCAAACTGAACTATAAACACCTTAGTCTGTCATGATTTAACCGTCTGTGAGCAAGAAGCAAACTGCAATCCGGAATTTCAACTACCACAGCCTGTCCTGGAACTGAGTCCTCGTTTGGTAGATAGCAAACGTCATTAGTTGATCTCTGTCAGGGGATACTTTTCTGAACCGTCAAATGCTCAGAGGGCTTATATTAAGGGCAATTGACTGATCTGGCAAGCTCACAGGGCGCTTGCATTTTTATTTGACTGTATTAAAAACTTCTTTAATGGACAGATGCATAAGGCTATTGCTTGATCTCTCAGCTGTAGATAGACATTTTGGCATTTAGACATGTACATGTAGTTTCAGAGAGGATCAAGCGTTTTGACAAGTCACCCATTTAATGGGTTCTTTATATCTTTTCCCTTCGGGCAACACTTTTTTTCTGTAAATTTTCTGTTCGTGTTCTTTTTTTTAGAAAAAGGAAAAGTGGCCACCCCATATTTACCTCCTACCTTGACGCGGTTATGGGGCTTAATTGCAATTGGGGATATTTGTTGTTTATTCAGCAAGAAGTATTCCCTTTTGCAAGAACTAAAAGGAAGGTATATTGGCAGGTTCAACAAATGAGTTTACATTTGAAAGCAGAATTTTCGAGTTGAATCAAATTCATGTTATGCCAAACCATTGTGCATACGTTATCTCTTAAAACCACTCTCTCTAATGATTGTACTATGAATGAAGTTTTGGCCATGAATAATCAGTAGGTATCACAATTTTGAATAAACATAGAACAGTGAAAATGTTAACAGTAGCCTAACCGTTACAGTTTTAAACAATTGTTCGCCAATTTTAAGACTCAAATTTTGTGATTTATATTACATATTGCAGAGTTGGATTCCAGATGTAATATCCATCTTTTTCTTTGTTTTAGGTATGAACAGTCTGACTCCTCCGGGTTGAATGACAGAATGCTGGAGATTGGAGTCCATGGCATTATGTATTAGGGATCTGGGTAAGCCGTTATATTTTCAACCTATGATGTAATTGGTTAAACAACAGCAAAACCTCTTCAAAATGGTTCAAAATGTGTTTAAATCTGGATTTAGTTTAGCGCAGGATGAAAGACATGCAGAAATCTCCCTCAGCCACTGTCTTCACTACTTTCGCTCCGCATTAAACAGTCTTATAGATTCTTATATTTATTCATAATATTATGGTGTCGCTGAAGCGAGGATTTACTTTATTGACCTTGTGACAAACAACTTGGCCATTGACTACACACCGAGCATCTGATCTAGATCAAACTGTTAATTCCATTTCCCGGTTATCAGGATAAAACACGTTCGATTAATTTAAAGCTAACAACGATCCAATAAAGGGAAAAGATGCCTGTAATCTGTATCTAAACACTTGGCATAAATTAGCCAGACGAACTATGTTGCTTCACTGAATTTTTTTCTGTGGTTTTCGCCCAATATACATTGGTATAGAGATATATATTTTCATTTTATTGTTTTTATTCAAATTTAGCATCTACGGCGTGGTACTAGTGTTGTATGGGACCCTTATGGGTCGCCATGGCGGGTGACGAAGAGGAACTACGACAAGGACCAACACCGGGAGCTGCGACGACACGAGGCCACAACTACACAGGAGAACAACAGGGTTTAGGTTTGAAGTGTGCACACAGGGTTCAGGTTAATTAGGTTTGTTTATAGTTTGCTTGGTGATATATTAAGATTGTTTGATATGTTTGTATGTTACACCGAATCGCGCGCGTTTAGACGCTGATCGACCAGCTCGGGGTTTTTTTCTCGTCGTGATTGTTAATATTTGTATTGCTAGTTTAGTTTTGTTGTGATATTATTAATATTGTTATCATTGTTTTCATTTGAGTATATATTGAGTTAATATTTGTATTGCTAGTTTAGTTTTAGTGTGATATTATTAATATTCGTATTTTGAGTGTTCTTGTATATGTATTGTTGTTATATATGTTCTAATCCATAAATTCTTTTCAGCCTTGACCTTCTTTTGTATTTAGTTTACTGATATATATGGGTTTAGAGTGTTTGATATGTTTATTTTTTGTTTGTGGTACCACATCGCGCGCGTTAGAAGTTGATCGTCAACTCGGTTTTTTTCTAATTACATGTATGGTAGTTATTAGTATTTGTATAGCTAGTTTTGTTTTGCAATTGTATTTTGAGTGTTCTTATATATGTATTGTTGTTAGTGTTGTTATATATGTTCTAATCCATAAATTCTTTTCAGCTTTAACCTTCTTTTGTATTTAGTTTTTTGCAGAACAGATGGAACCCAAGATGACAGGACCACGATGACACCAGAGAGACCAGATGACGAGACGACGGCGGACCAAGGCAGACTATTCAGCTCTATGACGTCGAAGTCCCCAAACCCTGACTGGCTGCAAGGCGTTATAGAGTCTTCCACGACGACTATCTTCACGGATAGTTCCCATTGGGCCGAGTGGGCGGGTCCGAAGAAGTAGGGTAGCTGCATTGGAACATCAAGGACGAATGAAGAGGCCAGCAACCACAAGACGACGGAGGAACCAACCGCGACTTAGCGGAATAACATTGGTGATGAAGGGGCGAAAAGGAAGATAATGGGACGAGAAAGCTGCAAGGACTCGATGATGTTGTGACGTTTTGTTCAGGCAGTGGCGATCCAATCCAAATGCCTCACTTAGAACAGTAAGGAATTTGTTCTGGGTCTATACTGTCACCAAATAGTTAGAAATGCACGATACGTTCATTCTAATGGCCAATTTTCCTTTGTCTGCGTACAATTTTACGTTTATAACTACTTCGCTAGTTTTGTTGCCCTAAGGTTTGAGATATTGAAAGCATATGTCCATATTTATTCTCATCATGATCAGTCAATGGGATTTATGTTTTATTGGTACAGTGTGTATCATGGTCTAATGTGGGACCGATATCATAAAAATGTCTGTTTCTAATATCGTCCTACTTGCACACACGTTTAGATTGGGTTAAGGTTAAAGCTCAATGAGTATTTCTTAGCCTACCGTCCGTGTTTTACATCTACTGGCAGAGGGTTCGGTTTCCGGACATACTACAGTGTTTGATGTCCTGGGATGCAGTCTGCTTTTTGCTTATAGGTGGTTTTAATTTCAGCAGTCTATAGTTATTATAGTGCAGTAGTTTTGTTCTGGTTTAAAGTTTAACGTTGTTTTCATATATACATGTATATATTTATATCCCACCAAGCACCTTATAGGTGCTTTGGTCGTTTCTCGGTCCAATGTGACATCATAGACAAGTCAGTGATGTTACATTTTTGGTTCGGACTTTCATGTATCGTTGTGTAGTCTTGATAGTTTAGTATTTTGGTAGATTTCTTCAGGTGTCTTGGTGGGTCTACAGTACAAATGAAACTGCATCTTTGACATAAAATAAATACAGCTTATCTGTATTCTAGGCAGTCGTGTACCAGCACTTTTGAGGTTGCTTGCTCAGCGTTGGGATTTCATACAGGACATTAGGGACTACTAGGAATCAATTTTCTTTTACCTCGATATTGCTGGTGTACGTTTTGCCTCATTTAACTTCTCTTACGTTACTTGAGCAGCAAACTGAACTATAAACACCTTAGTCTGTCATGATTTAACCGTCTGTGAGCAAGAAGCAAACTGCAATCCGGAATTTCAACTACCACAGCCTGTCCTGGAACTGAGTCCTCGTTTGGTAGATAGCAAACGTCATTAGTTGATCTCTGTCAGGGGATACTTTTCTGAACCGTCAAATGCTCAGAGGGCTTATATTAAGGGCAATTGACTGATCTGGCAAGCTCACAGGGCGCTTGCATTTTTATTTGACTGTATTAAAAACTTCTTTAATGGACAGATGCATAAGGCTATTGCTTGATCTCTCAGCTGTAGATAGACATTTTGGCATTTAGACATGTACATGTAGTTTCAGAGAGGATCAAGCGTTTTGACAAGTCACCCATTTAATGGGTTCTTTATATCTTTTCCCTTCGGGCAACACTTTTTTTCTGTAAATTTTCTGTTCGTGTTCTTTTTTTTAGAAAAAGGAAAAGTGGCCACCCCATATTTACCTCCTACCTTGACGCGGTTATGGGGCTTAATTGCAATTGGGGATATTTGTTGTTTATTCAGCAAGAAGTATTCCCTTTTGCAAGAACTAAAAGGAAGGTATATTGGCAGGTTCAACAAATGAGTTTACATTTGAAAGCAGAATTTTCGAGTTGAATCAAATTCATGTTATGCCAAACCATTGTGCATACGTTATCTCTTATAACCACTCTCTCTAATGATTGTACTATGAATGAAGTTTTGGCCATGAATAATCAGTAGGTATCACAATTTTGAATAAACATAGAACAGTGAAAATGTTAACAGTAGCCTAACCGTTACAGTTTTAAACAATTGTTCGCCAATTTTAAGACTCAAATTTTGTGATTTATATTACATATTGCAGAGTTGGATTCCAGATGTAATATCCATCTTTTTCTTTGTTTTAGGTATGAACAGTCTGACTCCTCCGGGTTGAATGACAGAATGCTGGAGATTGGAGTCCATGGCATTATGTATTAGGGATCTGGGTAAGCCGTTATATTTTCAACCTATGATGTAATTGGTTAAACAACAGCAAAACCTCTTCAAAATGGTTCAAAATGTGTTTAAATCTGGATTTAGTTTAGCGCAGGATGAAAGACATGCAGAAATCTCCCTCAGCCACTGTCTTCACTACTTTCGCTCCGCATTAAACAGTCTTATAGATTCTTATATTTATTCATAATATTATGGTGTCGCTGAAGCGAGGATTTACTTTATTGACCTTGTGACAAACAACTTGGCCATTGACTACACACCGAGCATCTGATCTAGATCAAACTGTTAATTCCATTTCCCGGTTATCAGGATAAAACACGTTCGATTAATTTAAAGCTAACAACGATCCAATAAAGGGAAAAGATGCCTGTAATCTGTATCTAAACACTTGGCATAAATTAGCCAGACGAACTATGTTGCTTCACTGAATTTTTTTCTGTGGTTTTCGCCCAATATACATTGGTATAGAGATATATATTTTCATTTTATTGTTTTTATTCAAATTTAGCATCTACGGCGTGGTACTAGTGTTGTATGGGACCCTTATGGGTCGCCATGGCGGGTGACGAAGAGGAACTACGACAAGGACCAACACCGGGAGCTGCGACGACACGAGGCCACAACTACACAGGAGAACAACAGGGTTTAGGTTTGAAGTGTGCACACAGGGTTCAGGTTAATTAGGTTTGTTTATAGTTTGCTTGGTGATATATTAAGATTGTTTGATATGTTTGTATGTTACACCGAATCGCGCGCGTTTAGACGCTGATCGACCAGCTCGGGGTTTTTTTCTCGTCGTGATTGTTAATATTTGTATTGCTAGTTTAGTTTTGTTGTGATATTATTAATATTGTTATCATTGTTTTCATTTGAGTATATATTGAGTTAATATTTGTATTGCTAGTTTAGTTTTAGTGTGATATTATTAATATTCGTATTTTGAGTGTTCTTGTATATGTATTGTTGTTATATATGTTCTAATCCATAAATTCTTTTCAGCCTTGACCTTCTTTTGTATTTAGTTTACTGATATATATGGGTTTAGAGTGTTTGATATGTTTATTTTTTGTTTGTGGTACCACATCGCGCGCGTTAGAAGTTGATCGTCAACTCGGTTTTTTTCTAATTACATGTATGGTAGTTATTAGTATTTGTATAGCTAGTTTTGTTTTGCAATTGTATTTTGAGTGTTCTTATATATGTATTGTTGTTAGTGTTGTTATATATGTTCTAATCCATAAATTCTTTTCAGCCTTAACCTTCTTTTGTATTTAGTTTTTTGCAGAACAGATGGAACCCAAGATGACAGGACCACGATGACACCAGAGAGACCAGATGACGAGACGACGGCGGACCAAGGCAGACTATTCAGCTCTATGACGTCGAAGTCCCCAAACCCTGACTGGCTGCAAGGCGTTATAGAGTCTTCCACGACGACTATCTTCACGGATAGTTCCCATTGGGCCGAGTGGGCGGGTCCGAAGAAGTAGGGTAGCTGCATTGGAACATCAAGGACGAATGAAGAGGCCAGCAACCACAAGACGACGGAGGAACCAACCGCGACTTAGCGGAATAACATTGGTGACGAAGGGGCGAAAAGGAAGATAATGGGACGAGAAAGCTGCAAGGACTCGATGATGTTGTGACGTTTTGTTCAGGCAGTGGCGATCCAATCCAAATGCCTCACTTAGAACAGTAAGGAATTTGTTCTGGGTCTATACTGTCACCAAATAGTTAGAAATGCACGATACGTTCATTCTAATGGCCAATTTTCCTTTTTCTGCGTACAATTTTACGTTTATAACTACTTCGCTAGTTTTGTTGCCCTAAGGTTTGAGATATTGAAAGCATCTGTCCATATTTATTCTCATCATGATCAGTCAATGGGATTTATGTTTTATTGGTACAGTGTGTATCATGGTCTAATGTGGGACCGATATCATAAAAATGTCTGTTTCTAATATCGTCCTACTTGCACACACGTTTAGATTGGGTTAAGGTTAAAGCTCAATGAGTATTTCTTAGCCTACCGTCCGTGTTTTACATCTACTGGCAGAGGGTTCGGTTTCCGGACATACTACAGTGTTTGATGTCCTGGGATGCAGTCTGCTTTTTGCTTATAGGTGGTTTTAATTTCAGCAGTCTATAGTTATTATAGTGCAGTAATTTTGTTCTGGTTTAAAGTTTAACGTTGTTTTCATATATACATGTATATATTTATATCCCACCAAGCACCTTATAGGTGCTTTGGTCGTTTCTCGGTCCAATGTGACATCATAGACAAGTCAGTGATGTTACATTTTTGGTTCGGACTTTCATGTATCGTTGTGTAGTCTTGATAGTTTAGTATTTTGGTAGATTTCTTCAGGTGTCTTGGTGGGTCTACAGTACAAATGAAACTGCATCTTTGACATAAAATAAATACAGCTTATCTGTATTCTAGGCAGTCGTGTACCAGCACTTTTGAGGTTGCTTGCTCAGCGTTGGGATTTCATACAGGACATTAGGGACTACTAGGAATCAATTTTCTTTTACCTCGATATTGCTGGTGTACGTTTTGCCTCATTTAACTTCTCTTACGTTACTTGAGCAGCAAACTGAACTATAAACACCTTAGTCTGTCATGATTTAACCGTCTGTGAGCAAGAAGCAAACTGCAATCCGGAATTTCAACTACCACAGCCTGTCCTGGAACTGAGTCCTCGTTTGGTAGATAGCAAACTTCATTAGTTGATCTCTGTCAGGTGATACTTTTCTGAA
Source organism: Azorinus chamasolen (assembly GCA_963576725.1). Classification (NCBI taxonomy): domain Eukaryota; kingdom Metazoa; phylum Mollusca; class Bivalvia; order Cardiida; family Solecurtidae; genus Azorinus; species Azorinus chamasolen. Next base: position 47,504,726 of record OY755236.1, read on the forward strand.
CCGTCAAATGCTCAGAGGGCTTATATTAAGGGCAATTGACTGATCTGGCAAGCTCACAGGGCGCTTGCATTTTTATTTGACTGTATTAAAAACTTCTTTAATGGACAGATGCATAAGGCTATTGCTTGATCTCTCAGCTGTAGATAGACATTTTGGCATTTAGACATGTACATGTAGTTTCAGAGAGGATCAAGCGTTTTGACAAGTCACCCATTTAATGGGTTCTTTATATCTTTTCCCTTCGGGCAACACTTTTTTTCTGTAAATTTTCTGTTTGTGTTCTTTTTTTAGAAAAAGGAAAAGTGGCCACCCCATATTTACCTCCTACCTTGACGCGGTTATGGGGCTTAATTGCAATTGGGGATATTTTTGTTTATTCAGCAAGAAGTATTCCCTTTTGCAAGAACTAAAAGGAAGGTATATTGGCAGGTTCAACAAATGCGTTTACATTTGAAAGCAGAATTTTCGAGTTGAATCAAATTCATGTTATGCCAAACCATTGTGCATACGTAATCTCTTATAACCACACTCTCTAATAATTGTAGTATGAATGAAGTTTCATACGGGTATTATTTGTTACATAAATAGTCATCAATGAAAGGTTTAAATTGATAAAGATTTTGTTTAACCATTACCTCCATGTAATACTTCAAGCATTTGCAAACAGAGTAGACCTATGTCTGACGGTTTCTGTATACAGAAGCCGTCTGATCAACATCTGCTCTGTCTGTTTGTGAAATAATTTTTAGATCTGACACTACAGCTTCTTCCAATACCAAAACATCCTGTGTGCATATGCCACCCATAAAAACTCAGCTAATTAACACCAATGGTGTGATTATTCCATACCAACTCACTTACTCACTCCGTACATGGATATTCTGCAGGGAAATGGCCAATTGATATATGGGTCGATACATGGATGTTCGACAAGATAACACTGTCTTAAATGACCATTCAATCTTAATTTGACGAGTATTCATTTAAGAAATACTTTCTTAATATTAACTGAATGTGAATGATTATTGTGTTAAATGTTTTGGCCGTGACAAAATAGAATAGGATTGATATACCTTATTCCATAAGTAAATGAGGCATACCCTGATCAACAGCTCCTACAATAGATGTCAGATATAGGTATTTTCTGCTTACAGAGGCGTATAATTGTATGTAGTAAATGGTTAATTCCTGATATGTGGTAGCTTAACCCACTTGTGCATACGATCCCATATATGGGACATATGCAAACAGTGTAGACTCGGATCATACGCCGCATAATTCGGCGTCTGATCAGTCTGCACTGTTTGCTGATAGGAATTTCAATATAAAAAACGAAATGGAAAATTTAGGCCAGGTATCCCAGAGATAAAAAATGAACTAATCCAATACATGTATATAAACATGGAAGAATCCACTGGGCGCAAATGGGTTAATTCAGAACGAAAATAACTTCCGGAATAGGTTTCCAAGAAATGTGTAGATAATATCATTGTTATCATTGTCATTATCTGATGAATACTCATGTAAGAAATAATGACATCATGAATATTGGTTAGTATTTTTATAGTGGCATATGAACATAGTATATTTGTCCAAGGCAGAAACTGTATTCAAATCTATATAATCCAATAAGCAGAAAAGGCCCTAATCAGACGACTTCTATACAGGACCCGTTTTATCGGGGTTTAATCTGTTATGATAATACGTTTATCAGGAAAATGGTAAATCGTGATATCAAACTTCGAGGAAGATCCTGCTTTTTGGATGAATTACAATATAACCTATCTTAACTGGTCATTCATCTATTGAACATAAAAAGCAAGTAGTTGCTAAATACAGGCAAAAGTATTGCAGAAAGCTCCTATATGAGCTTTCTGCATTGCTTTAGAATTGCATTAAACTACCAAATACCCATAATTATATCTATATGTTGGCCGTTTAAGACATGTTCTACTGTATTTACTCAGTCTTTAAAAGCAGGTCGTTGCTTAATGCGTGCAGGAATAACATAAATTGATGGAACTTTCTGTTTTGGCCCTCATTAATATATCATTTTAACCCTTCGCTTGCTATTCTCGTCAATATACCTACCTGTAAATAGTGAAGACCCAGATGAGAAAGCTCCTACAGGAGCTGTCTCATCAGGGTCTGCACTATTTACAAATTGATTGTGCAACCAGTGCACTCCACAGCAGTGGTTGCACTGCGAAATACTTGTACACAGTGAAGATATATGTAATTATACAAGGGGCATGGGTAAAGAAGGAGAAATGTATTTTAAAATTCAGCAAAAGAAGGGTTAAATGGTCGTATCAGAGGGATTCACTGTTTACTGCTAAGCATTGATGAATTATTATAATTATGATTATTATATTCAGTTTAACCATTGTAATAGTTTCTGATTTGAATATTCATGTAAAAAATAATGACGCTATATAACGGCATATACACATAGTTTGTATTTGTAGAAACTACAATCAGATCTATAATGAGTTCATATATTAACCTCACTCCTTTGAGTCATCCCTATGAGCATGAGTTCAGTTGAAGTCAAATTTTTTATCGACTCATCTAGTATAATGAAGACTAGTGTCAAGATACATGTAATACTCATTTACAGAGATTTATGATTTCTTTAACCTTTAGCCTGCTGAGAAAATTATATTATTTTTACAGAATTGTTCACCCAAATTTCAAAATTCATGCTATAATCAATTTGTCTGCCAAAAATGCAGCCAGGGTGTCAAACAGTTTGGATCCTCGTTAGTAGCTCGGAGTCTCATGTGGATCCAAACTGTTTGCATGGGTATTTACTCATGTGGATGTGTTTAAATATATTTTAATTTGATGTTGTTAACATATTTGTATTAAGCAAAATAAAGAACAATAGATTCAGCATAACACGTTTGTCCTCTATTTTCAGCCTTCAAACTAAAGCAAGTACAGTAAAATCTCGATTATTCGAATTTTCTGTATAGACGAATTTAGACCCTCTTAGGCAGGTGGCGGCTTAATGCATGTTGAAAGTCATTCAGAAAGCTCCTAGAGTAGCTTTCTGCATGACTTTCACTATGCATTAAGCTGTCACTTGTCTTAAAGATCGATAATAGTATGTATTTTAGTGTTCGAATAATCGAGAGTTTTGCTGTATGTTCAACAACAATTTGTCTTTAGTCATATTTAGTGCCACACCAACCATTCTCTTACACGAGTTGTAAAACAACTGCAAACACGCTGAGTCTATCCAGATAATAGAGCTTCTGTATGAGGTGTCTGATCAGGTTCTGCTCTGATTGCTTGTGGAATAAATAGACTTAGTCATTCTACAGTTTCTGCCATAGTCACTATCCATGTATTCATATCCAGTAAAACCTCTCTAAAGCGGAATTCTGAAAGAAAATAATTTAGATACTTTTAGGTAGGTGGTTGCTTAAAGCAGGGTGAAAGTCATGCATAAAGCTCATAGGGGTACTTTCTGCATGACTTTCACCCTGCATTAAGCTGCCACCTGTCACCAAGACCGATATTTATACTAAATTGAGCGTCCGGTTTAGAGGGGTTCTGTTGTACTATCAAATTATGTGGACCTTGATAATAGGTATTCCGGACCAGTTTGTTCTGGGTCTCCATCACTTGCCCACGTTTGTCTATCTGAATACATGTAATTAGAAATTATGCCATGATAAAATATCCATAGCTACATTGCTGTTCATCAAGTAAAGGGTAAATAAGAAATAAATTGGGTTGAATGGAATCGGTGATACAGTAAAACCTCTCTAATGTGATCACCAAAATCGACACACTTCTGGGTGGTATATGCAGGTGGTAGCTAAATGCAGTGAGAATGTTAATACAAAGGCTCCTATAGGAGCTTTTTGCTTAACTTTCGTCCTGTATTAAGCAACCACCTGCTTATAAAGACAGCTATGATTATTCTTTAAGTGGACGCATTAGAGGGGGTTCTACTGTATATAATAATAATCATTTAAATGCAGGAAACCAATGCCCTGGCATTTGCTCAGCATAACTGCAGGCTTCTCAGACTTACACCAAATCACCAAAAAAGTGTATCAGATTAGTTTTCTTTTTTTAAAAATCAAACCAAAGTCCATGTAATGTCCATATAATTGTGATGATAATGAAACGATGAATGAATGAAATGATACCTTACTATCATTGACCATTTACTCCATAAATAAGGGTCCATGCTTATAAAGCTTTTTAGTTGATAGTTCGTTCTCAAGCTTCTGATTGGTCAGATTTGAGTTCTCAAGCTTTTGATTGGCCAGATTTGAGCCTTTGAGAACGAACTCAGACTCAACTAAATACTTTATAAGCATGGACCATGGAGTTTTACACATTTTCAATTTTTTACACATTTTTCAAATGTTACACATTTTCAAACAGATAAGACCCAGCTCAGATGGCTCCTATAGGATCCGTCTGTTGAGATGCATGGTACAATAATAAAACCAAAATCAATTCACAGTCCATGAAAGTGTCCATGTTAAAGATGTGAAATAATTGTGGTGATAATGAAACGAATGAATGAATGAAATGATACAGTACTATCATTAACCCTGTACTCCAAAGATATAGCTTTTGACACATTTTCAAACCGATAGGACCCAGATCGGATGACTGATATAGGATCCGTCTGGTCAGAGTCTGCTCTAAGTGCTTATAGAATATCTATACTATTTGGCATACTTATCGAATCGCTTGTTTCGTGTAATACTATAAAGTAAATGATTAATATTCATAAGTAATGGTAATTACCATGGTGATGTAAATACCTGGACGTCGCAATATGACTGAAATACTGTAAAGCGATATTAAACCGATACAAGCAAACAAGCAAAATCCGTGGCGCTCGCTCTCCGCTCTCTGTGACTCTGTGACTCTCTGTCTCTCTGTCTCTCTGTCTCTCTGTCTCTCTCTGTCTCTCCTCTCTGTATGTCTGTCTCTCTTTCTGTGTCTCTCTGTCTCACTCTCTGTCTGTCTGTTTGTCTATCTGCCTGTCTGTCTCTCTGTCTGTCTGCCTCTCTGTCTCTTTGTCTCTGTCTGTCTCTCTATCTCTGTCTCTGTCTCTCTCTCTCTCCCTGTCTGTTTCTGGCTGTCTCCGTCTGTCTCTGTCTCTGTCTGTCTGTCTGTCTGTCTGTCTGTCTCTGTCTGTCTCCGTCTCTGTCTCTGTCTCTATCTGTCTCTGTCTCTGTCTCTGTATCTCTGTCTCTCTGTCTCTCTGTCTCTCTCTGTCTATCTCTGTCTCTCTGTCTCTCTGTCTCTCTGTCTCTCTGTCTCTCTGTCTCTGTCTCTGTCTCTGTCTCTCTCTGTCTCTGTCTCTGTCTCTTTCTCTCTCTCTTCCTCTATTCTCTCTCTATCGCGTGCATGTATGTACCATATCATCAGCCTTTACTGCATAAATACGCATTTCTACGCCTACCCCGGTTCAGCCGTCTCCTGTATGTGCGATCTGACCAGGGTCTGCTGTTTGTTTATGATATAGATGCGATTCTACAGTGTCTCATGTTTCTTACATGGATATTATTAGAGCAAATGGTTAAAAGAATATACATCATATTCTATATTTCATTCCACAATATACGCTGTACCGCATATTTGCAAAAAGTAACATCATGTGTTTATTCAGAAATGTACCTGAAATGAACCATTATTTCCTTCTGTCATATCACCATATTAACTGATTCGATATAATCTCGTGGAAAGATAAACAATATGTGTGAAAAACAATAATAATAAAATTTATCTTGCTAAATACCGTATAAAATTTTAATAATGCACCACATTCTGCGAATCACATCTTTGAATGTGTTACATGAGTCTACTGGCATTTGCAAACAACTGTAAACCCAGATCAGAGTGATCCGAGAGGAGCCCTCTGACCAGAGTCCGTACTGTCTGTCAATAAAAAAAACTCTCTCGAATTCTACCCTTTCATACTGAATGGGCTGTATGTGCATTAAACTCCCTCTAAACCGTATAATTTTGATAAGTGGATACTTAATGCTGGATGAATATCATGCAGAAAGCTCCTCTAGGAGCTTTAATCGGATGTCTTTCACTCTGCATTAAGCTGCAACCTGTCCCAAAAACTGATATTTGTACTAAACTTAATGTCAGGTTTAGAGGGGTTTCACTGTATATATTGTACACCACATGCATAGCAGCGAAACAAAGATATTTTGGGGCAGGTGGTTGCTTAATGCAGGGTAAACTTTATGCAGATTGTTCCTAAAGCCCTGCATTGAGCTGCAATCTTTCGATAAGACCGATAGTTTTGCTAAATTTCACGCCCGTTTTAGAGAGATTTTACTGTTTTTAGTGTACATTGTTTAATGTAGAGAAAATTGAGATACTTTTAGGTAGGTGGCTGCTTAATGCAGGTTGGAAGTCATACAGAAAGCTCCAAAATAATGGTATTTGTACTGAATTTAACGCCCGGTTCAGAGGGGATCTACTGTATACATTTATATTCTACACTACATGCTTAGCCGGGAAGAATGTAGATACATTAAGATAGGAAGCTGCTTAATACAGGTCGAAAGTCTTGCAGAAAACTCCTAGAGGATCTTTCTGCATTGACTTCACCCTGCATTAAACGTCACGTGCGTTTAAAGGGATTTAATTGTTTATATTACACACATAACACAGACGAATTTAGATGCTAATAGGTAGGTGGCTGCAGGGTAAATGTCTCCTAGGAGATTTCTGCATGACTCTTTCACCCTGCATTAAGCTACCATCTGTCACAAAGACCGATATTTGTACTAAACAATAACACCCTGTTTAGAGAAGTTTTACTGTATATACCGGTAGTGTACAGTATATGCCTAGTTGAGAAGATATGTGATGCTTTCAGGCAGGTGGATGCTTAATGCAGAGTAAATGTATAAGAAAGCTTCTAAAGCCCTGCATTCAACTGTCACGTGTTTCAAAGACATATATTTGTAGTAAATGTAACGCCCCGTAAAGAGGGGGTTTACTGTATATATTGTACACCACATATTAATATCTAGTAGAGAAGAATTTAGATATTTGTACACTTGCAGAGTGAAAGTCATGTAGAAAACTCCTAGAGGATCTTTCTGCATTTACTTTCATCCTGCCTTAAGCTGTAATCTGTCTTTAAGACCGATTAATGTCTGGTTTAGAGGGACTTTACTGTCTCTCATTACACAATAATGGACCGTTTCAATTTGAAAATTCAACATTCAAATGAATGGTAAAGAACAAGCTATGATACGCGAATCAGGGTCGGGAAATCAAAAGGGTTTTTCGTTTGTATACAAATCCATTTCTATCTCTTAGCTCTAAATGACAAACAGGGGAATTATGGTCTGGGTCATCTCTGTTTTCAGTTCTAAGCATCCCTGTACGCGTAAGAATAATATACAGTAGAACCCCTCTAATGCGACCACTTAATGAATAAACATGAGTGTCTGTATAAGCAGGTGGTTGCTTAATGCAGGACATTAAGCTACCACCTGCATCTATCACCCAGAATTAAACCTGTTTAGGTGGTCGCATTAGCGGGGGTTTACTGTACCAGGATTTAGCACAAAAGTAGAACTATAGAAATATTTATTATCGTTTGTCGATACATGCTATACATACTATACAGTAAAACCTCTATAAACCGGAATTTGAATTTAGTATAAATATCGGTCTTGGAGACAGGTGGCAGCTTAATGCAGGGTGACAGTCCTCTAGGAGCTTCCTGTATGACTTTCACATTGCATTAAACAGCCACTTGACTAAAAGTAGCAAAATTCCACTCTACTATGTTTCCGGACCAAATACCCCGCACACACACACACACGCACGCACGCACGCACGCACGCATCATAACCAGTTTTGTAATAAAAATTTCTAAGTCGTTGTCCTGTCATCTAGAATATCTGATGTATTACTTCATACATGTACACATGCGCGCACACGCATGCGCCCCTCGCATACAAACTACACGCATACACATACTATCAACATACTAGCACGTGCGCACATTCATACTCACATAGACACACAAATACAGACACAAAATTATTTTATTACACTTCATGTTGTTATTACAATTCAGGTTGACCACCAGTAATAACGTTTTCGCATCATAACCAGTTTTGTAATAAATTTTATTACAATTCCGGTTGTTATTACAATTCAGGTTGCAAGGCCCCTATACTGTTTTGTTGTCCAACAAAACATATTTATAAGCATCACCGAACACGTTTTATTTTGCATCACATGGGCATTATCCAATATCTATAAACCCAGTTTTCATAAAGATTATTGAACATGACAAGTACAGTAAAACCTCTCTATAACGACCAGTTAATTGTGTAAATTAGTTGGTTTTAGGACAGGTGGCTGCTTAAAGCAAGGTAATAATAATAATAATCTTTATTTCCTCCAATGTAGGAGAGCATATCAACATACATACATAAATAGACATGTACACAATGGCAAACAGTTACAATTAGACAAACAAACATTGAACATTAAACACACATAATTATAAACACTGACTATTCACGGTAAGAAATGATTCAGATCACAATTTCGATGACGACATCGATGATAGTCGTCATCATGTCGATCACAGACATGACCATGATCACGACGACGACAACATCGACGATAACAGCGAAGATTGTGGCAAAAAGCCGAAAACTAAAGTGAAGAAAATTGTCCAATTTGGACGCCTTTTATTATTTCTCTGTCGAAACGAAACACAGAGAAATAATTGACGTGCCTGAGCTGTACAGAGCTCATTGACATTGTAACTACGCAACATATTGTACATAATAGAAACCTATATACCCGAGGTCTCAGCTATGTAAGCCTTAACCATTTCTAGCCGAGTCCAGCGTATGAATATATAAATACATACATACATGTACATGTATATACAAATCGATAGACAGTTGGTATGTCGACGCATTTACCATGTCTTTCTGTGCACCCCCCCCCCCCCCCCCCCACAAAAAAAAAACAAAAAAAAACAAACAAACAAACAACAACAACAACAACAACAAAAAACAACCCACCAGCAACAACAATAGCTGAATATTGTACTATCTGACCATGATATATTTTAATAATACATTGATATGGCGATCGACTTACTATGGTCATACCATGCTAATATCCTTTGTTGATATAATTCAAAATATTATAACAGAATAAACCAACCATTCGCAGGCATACTGCATAATCTATGCCAAAGTACGGGAAGTGACGTAGGCCAGATAAAAGATGAACCAGTTGCATGCGAGGGGGACATGCGATTTTACTTTCACCTTGCTTTAAGCAGCCACCTGCCTTTAACACAAAATACTTGCTGTAATTTAGTGGTCGTTATAGAGAGGTTTTACTGTACCAATGTTATTGAATATATGCGTTTATTGTAGGGACTGTCACTTTGACCCTTTCCCCTCCTATGAGCAGTAAATTTTGCAAAGAGAGGTTGACACTGATTAGACGGCTTCTGTAGGAGACGTCTGACCAGGATCTGCTCTGTTTACTTATGAAATTATGATAGTTTCCACCGATATCAAAAACCATGTGTACCACAATAAAACTCAGCTAATAAATTTTCATGATGTCATTATTTCTTTTCTCCACCATTCTCTCTACCAAAAAAAGAGCATGAATGCAACCCTGTGTTCTTATATAGAAACACACACACTTAGTCCCAGGATCGAACATGGATCGCCAGGTTTGCAGTCATGCACTCTACAACGCGCTTGTACAACAAGGCGTACGTGTGATCATAAACCTACACACTGACAGGGAAATTTAGAATTGTGCAGTTTTGAAACCAATGTGATAAATAGAGCATTTGCTCCTATGTAACAAATGCTCTTTTTGTCACAATGGTTTCAAAACACGACTCTTACAAAGGCGTCAAAAGGCGTCAGTAGGAGGTAAGGAGTTAATATTTACGAAGTCAAGGGTTAAAAACCGACATGGATACTGATGTGTAACTGTGGTTAGCCCTTTCGCTGCCAATGCCGGATCTGTGATTACCTATGAAACAGTTTGGATCCAGATGAGACGCCGAGTAACTCGGCGTCTCATCAGGATCCAAACTGTTTGTTACTGTTACTATGTTTTTGAAATAAAGATGAAGAAAATAAAAAAAATGAAAAATTGTAGCAGACGACAAAGTTAGCAGACGACAGAGTTTGGCAGCGAAATGGTTAAGTATGCGCTACTGTAGATATCAAACCGCATTGATGACACACCTGTCTCTAAACACCTTAAGTAAGTTTCGTCTGCAACAAAATGTCGTCTGCAGCAGGAGTTATCAAAGTACCCTTTAAATACTGAATATTGAACATGGAATGGCCCATCAGTGTTTAACCATAGAGTCCATTCAGTGTGATAGGCATAAAATTGGCCAGACACGTTTCAATGGGAATCGTTACAGATTCTGGTCAGAAGATCACCCAGAAACACATGGGGACATTTCGTGGGCCTACATGTTCAAAAAGGTAAAAACAAAAAAATGATTGGGTCGATTTAGTGTTATATTATAGTATATAACACTAAATCGACCCAATCAAATTTTGTTTTACCTTTTAGACCATGTAGACCCACGAAATGACCCCCTGTGCCCAGAAAACCCCATGCCTTGGTCTACACTGTCAATGCCCACAATCAAGGGGTTAGTAATTTAGATGTCAAGCAGTTTGGATTCTACCGACGTTCTCTGCATCTCATCTGCACACAAACTGTTTGTCAACCACTCATTGGCTGAACGACTGACTTACAGACCTATCACGACCCCCTACTGCTTGTGGATTGATGTTCGGATGATTCAAAATGGAATGGCTCAACAGCGTCTAACGGTATAGTCCATTATGTATGAAAGGGTATACTTTGCGAAAGGAGTTTGAATAACAAACAGTGCAGACCCTCTCAGAGCCCTCTGATTTGTATACAAGCTGTTTATATATACAGTAAAACAACTCTAAACCGGAATTTTAATAGAAAACAATTAACCCACTTAAGCCAATTAACGCCTTTCTATGCCTCTGTAAAAATCACATGATGAAACCATTGTGATAAATAGAGCATTGGCTCCTATAGGAGCAAATGCTCTATTTATCACACTGATTTCAAACTACAAAACTTCTATTCTCTAGTTAATGCTGCATTTCGGATGGATTTATTTAAATTGATTGAATCTAAACATAGCCAATGAGGGAATGGGTGAAGGCCTTTTTAGTCTGATGGCTGCTTAATGCAAGATGAGTCATACATAAAGCTCCACCAGGAGCTTTTTGCATGACTTTCACCTTGCATTAAGCTGCAATCTGTTTTATAGACCGGCAATTTACAGTCGGTTTAGTGGTTCTTACTGTACCATTACGCTTGTTTACCGCATTGAAAGTGTCAATGGTCCCGATGACAGGTAAGTTCGTATCACGTCTGTATATAGGCCCATCTTATCGAGAAAGACGTGGGGAGTTTTTGACAGCACTTCCGGGAAGGTACACATGTATATGTAATCGTACATGTGTAATACATGTATGTACATTTAAATAAATAATACGTTGATTTATTCTAACTTTATATGAAAACCTGACAAAGAAGGACACGCTTTACCGCGCGAGCGTGCGTGCGTGCGTGTGTCATAAAAGTATGTTTTTTTAATCTGTGGAAATTTATGTTTTTTGCATACAGAGTGGACCCAACTCATACAGCTCCTGTAGGAGTCATTTTGTCAGGGTCTGCTCTTATTGCACATAGAGTTTACATGAAGAGCTGATTCTACAGTTTTGGCATGAACACATTTTATTTCGTTTTATATGTCATGATAAAACAATAATATAACAGATTTTACTAATATTCACACAATTAAAACAATAATATGAGTAATATTCATACAAACAAAACAATATTATAATTAATATTCACCCTATCATTATTTCTTGCATGAATATTCATCAGGTAAAGCAGAAATCGTTATGGCAGAAACTTTACAATCTATATTATCTGTAGAATCTATTTTATACCATAAGCAAACAGAGCAGACCCTGATCTGACAATTAATACAGGAGCTGTCTGATCCGAGTTCACTCTGCTTGCAAAGAATTTAAAAGGTGTATAGTAAAACCTCTCTATAACGGCAACTAAATTGTGTTCATTAGGCCTAATTGGTATTTAGGACAGGTGGCTGTTTAAATCAAGTGAAAGTAAAACAGAACGCTCCTATAGGAGCGTCCTGTTTTACTTTCACCTTACTTTAAGCAGCCACCTGTCCTAAAAACCAACTAATTCTCACAATTTACTGGTCGTTATAGAGAGGTTTTTACTGTACTTGTCATGTTCAATAATCTTTATGAAAACTGGGTTTATAGATATTGGATAATGCCCATGTGATACAAAATAAAGCGTTTTCGGCGATACTTACAAATATGTTTTGTTGGACAACAAACATTATAGGGGCCCATGTCGAACAGCTACGAGACTAAAACTATACATAAGCGAATAACATCAAGTTTTCGATATCAGACATATGGAAGTTTTGTCTTTTTCAGCGTCTATTTGATTTGTTTTCTTGCGATATACTTTTGTTCAGCATATAAAAATGATTTGTGTAAATTTAGACATTTGTCAAACGCGTTGCAAGCAGCGACCATCGCTTTAAAACAAATGACAGCGTAATGCAGGATGAAAATACTGCAGAAAGCTCCTAAATAATATTTCAGTCACTGGCCTAAAAATATAGATCTAAGAATCCAGTTTAGAGGTGTTTTACTGTTTATGTGATTGGCATTCGTCGTAAATTACTCAAGACAGTGTATGCACGAATACATTATGATAATGTGATGAATATAAAACTTATATAACGATGATATTTGCGAGAGGGGAAATACACATGGTACATATAAACGTGAATTTGTTGTTCACGGGAATTTTGTCTGCTCCCACATCGATCAGCGGTCATCGATGAGGGACTCCGATTGACTCGCACTTCCTGTAACAATTTCTTTCTATCCGATTACATGTATATATATTTTTCTGATCTAGTAAAAGCTTTCATGCATGCGATACAGTAACATTTCGACAACTCGAACTCTCAAACAAATATCGTTACTGGCGTTTAACTCGTAGGTGGCTGTTTAATGCAAGATTAGTCATTACTTTAATCCTGCATTATAAGCAGTCATACTAAAAATTCGAGTTAGCGAGGTTTTAATTGTGTGGGGTTTTTGTTGTTTTTTTGTGTTTGTTTAGTTTTGAGTTTTTTTCTTGGGGGTGCTTGTTGTTTTTCTTGTGTATTTGTTGTGTGTTTATATATATATATATATATATATATATATATATATATATATATATATATATATATATATATATATATATATATATATCCTTCCGAGCCAATTGCCAATTCATTGCTACCACTTTGAATTACTTTTTCTTTCACTGGACATTTCACATTTAAGAAATTTCATATTTTGATACCATGTCACATGTACGTATGTCACTTATACCTTTTACACTATTTAATGTTTTAACTTTATTGCGATCAATGCAAATCAGTAAGTATCTATTCAAACAGTTTTTCATATACTTTTATGCAGGTGGCTGCTTAATGCAGGGTGAGAGTCATGCAGAAAGCTCCTAGAAGAGATTTCTGCAGGACTTCAATCTGCATTAAGCAGCCAACTGTCTCTAAGACCGATATTTATACTACTAGTATATTTAATGTCCTGTTTAGAGGGATTTTACTGTATCCAAAACCAACGTCTGTTATTTCATTTATCTTAAAATTCGTTGCAAAATAAGTAAATCCGGATAACAAACAGTCCACTAGTTATTGAAAACTGAATATAATTATAGTTTTGACAGAAAATGGAATATTGTTTAGCCCATTCCCTCAAAGGCTATTTTTTTAGATCCAACCACTTTGAATAAATCTACCGAAAAGGAGCATAAACTAGAGAAAAGGAAATTTTAGAATTTTGTAGTTTGAAACCATTGCGATAAATAGAGCATTTGCTCCTTTAGGAGCAAATGCTCTATTCATCACAATGGTTTCAACAGGTGACTTTTACAGAGGCATAGAAAGGCGTATTTATGGAGGATAGGATTAAATGGCAATGTAGCAGACAAACATGCTTGACGTCGTAAGTGTTAACTCTTAGCACATTGGAAAAACAGTGTCTGCTCAAATCTGGAGCTGATACAATTATGACTACTTCCGATTCGATAAAGATATTTAGAAAATATTGACAAAGTGTCATGACACAAGCATTTGAGAAACTACTGACCACGCTGTGGTGCAAGCTGTACGGTCGCGAATGTTTAGACTTTTCCAAGATGGCGGACGAACAGGAGGCTGAAAGGTAAGCATCACATTTTTACACTTTTTAAAAATGTAGATTTTTCTTTCCGTCTTTTAGTTGGTGTCATAACACAGAATTATAACGTCCGTCAACAGCGGTTTACCTCCTAATGATTCATGTCTGTGTATAAGGCTCAAAATCTTCCGTAAACAATGCAGAAACCGAAAATCAGAAATCGAATCGAGAAGGAGGTCATATTTTGCCTCATTGTAAGCTTACCAACAACGCTAAGCCTTTTCTAACACTGTGGGTATATGCATTTGAGTCCGATATTAACTTTGAGTTAATTAGTTTGAAGCACAAATCTACATTTTGTCTTTTTGAGAGGGTTGAAAAAAATGCCGAGTGTACGGTTTAGCCCGTAGTGGTAAAAGTGCACTTTACGGTTTAGACCCGATCTATTTTGCACGATTTTCTTGCAAAAACTGTACGGTTTAGACACATACAAATACTAACGTTTGAATATGCGTCGTAGGTCTAGATAGTGTAATCCCAACTAATTAGTGTAGATATTCCTTCACACAATGCCTATTTGCGATTTTGACAGTATATTACAAATAATTAGGATCGAGAACAGAAGCATAGCATATAATCTGGATCTATACTGGTTAACATTTGAAGACAATGTTATACTTAAAATGTTTTGAAGTGAATTGATTTTTAAGTTTAACTGATTGGGTATTTGGGTAAAAGTGTTTGCAAATACAGAGCGTCTGAAATTAAG
This sequence comes from Azorinus chamasolen, assembly GCA_963576725.1. Taxonomy (NCBI): domain Eukaryota; kingdom Metazoa; phylum Mollusca; class Bivalvia; order Cardiida; family Solecurtidae; genus Azorinus; species Azorinus chamasolen. Next base: position 47,519,828 of record OY755236.1, read on the forward strand.
TCAAGCACTTTGTACCATAGGTGTTTGTCGTGTGCTACCCCACTAACCCCCCCCCCCCCCCCCTCCCGTCTGCAACTACACAGAAACATATTGAATATTGGCCAAAACAATCTAAAAAATGTCAAAACATTGTCAAAATACCATAAAATAACATTTAAAAGTGAACTAAAAAAATCTGAATTTTTTGTTCACATCATTGTAGTAGATAATATTATATTATTATATTATTGATGTGAATTTTTTTTTTCAGTTTACTTCAAAATTTCGTGTTATGGTATTTTGACAATATTTTGACATGTTTGAGATTATTTTGACCAATATCTTTCTGTGAGGTTGCAGAGGGGGGGGGGGGGGGTAGCAGATGGGCGGGTAGGGGGTAGCACACGACAAACACCTGTGCTGTGTACTGTTACTTTACATTACTTTACATATCTTTTCAGATTATTTGCCTGTTACTATTGCGAGACAAAGGAAACCATCAGCCACTGTGTAGATGCCAATCCGAGAAATCCAATGAAAATTAGAAGAAAAGAGCTAAGTCATATATATCGGGAAAGTCGGGCAACGTACATTAACTTTTAATGGAATACCAGACGTTTTGAAATAAACAAGCAAAATCATTATAAATGGTGAAATGAAAACCATTGAAATTCAAGATATTGAGGAAGATTTTAGACTTGGCAATTTATTTGGTCCAATAAAAATATGTTTTTTCTCATTAGCATGTTATCCTTTTCTGTTATATAATTATTTCACGTTTATTTTTATGTCACCTTTAAAATGCATGTATGCCCTACGAAATGGCATTTAGACATTCCATACAGACTCAGCCCAGATCCGTCATCGCGAAACTGACGAGATATCGGCCAAGTGCTAAATAACATCAACTCAACTAAATGCCTGTAAAACATAATCCGAGGGTAGGTTCTTTTTTTCTGACAGATGATACAAATTAACCATTATGTTCGCTAAATTAATTGCCGGCATGTCAAAAACATGTTAGTTAAACTTAAAAATCAATTCACTTCAATTTTTAAAGTAAAACATTGTCCTTAAATGTTTAATAACCAGTATATATCCAGGTCATGTTCTACCCATAATTCTATTCTGGTTTTCCAGTTATCTTACTGAAAGAATGCAACGTGTAATTTTACCTGGTACCTTCTCTGACTGGAATACTATGAAGCTGGTGTTCCACAAGGATATATATTAGGTCCTTTGTTATTTCTTGTTTTTATAAATGATATTGTTAGCGACATTGGATGGAACATTCGTTTGTTTGCTTACGACACTAGCTTGTTTAGTGTAGGTATTACTCCCGTACATATGGCAACAAATATCAATAATAATATATTAAAAAGGCAGAAAAATGGCTAGTTGAATTCAATCCTAAGAAGACAGAGTCGTTAATAATCTCGAGAAAAATGTCTCATCCGTATATATGCAAGACCATCAAATTCATGAAGTAGATTCACATAAACACATTGGCGTTCATCTCTCACGTGATCTAACATGGCACTGTCATATCGAATATATCGCTACTAAGGCATGGACAAGAATAAATGTCATGCGAAAACTCAAATTCACTTCGGACAGATATTCCCTTGAAACAATCTACGTATATTTCGTGATGCCTATTTTAGAATACGTTGGTACTATATTTGATAACTGTAATGCCAGAGAATCTAACAGTTTTTGAAAAAAATTCAATATGAAGCTACCCGTATAGTAACTGGGACAACTAAATTGGTTACTGTTGGAAAATTATTGCATGAAGTTGGATGGAAACGCCTTGAAACCAGATGTAAAACACAGACTTATTCTCTTTTATAAAATGGTGTTTCATTTAACTCCAAACTATCTCAAAGAACTGGTACCTGAAGTGGCTGGAAGTGTTTCTCGGTGCAATTTAAGATTAAGAAACGCTGGTGATATTCAACCTCTGGCCTGTCACACAACCCATTATAGCAACTCCTTTCCTCCCTGCAACAATACAGGAATGGAACAACCTCCCCGAAAATGAAAAACAATCTTCTACTCTAAACGCATTCAAAACGTCTTTGAGTATCAATCTGCTAACTGTTCCCAAACATTTTATTACGGTGTCAGAAAACAGCAGCTTCTGCACAAGAGGCTTCGTACAAACTGCAGTTCCTTGAACCATGACCTATTCTCAAAGAACATATCTGACACTGCCTTGTGTACATGTGGCCTCGTTGAGAACGCATCGCACTTCTTCTTAAGCTGTTGCAAATATACCAACGAAGGAAACCAACGAAGGAAAACAACTTTTTGATGATGTTGCCAGATTCACTACTCCGTCCCTGTCTGTCTTTCTGTTTGGTGATCCTCTTCTGCTATATCCTGCTTAATTTAATTAGTTTTTCAGTACAATTAATATAGTACAATAACGGGCAGCCATTTCTGCATAAAGTGAGTGCAGTTGTTACGGTGATGGGGGAGAAACACAATAAGCAGTCTTGTTTTCGTTTCCATCCTTTTCTTTTCCTTTGTGTTATCATTACAATATTCATGCAAATATTTAAAAATAAAGTACGTTTAAACCAATTATATACTGTGCTTCTGATCTCGATCCTAATTGTTTGTGATATGCTGTCATAATCGCCAACCCATGAAGGAAGATCCATAATAAATCGTTGTGATTATACTATCTAGACCTACGGCGCAGATTCAAATGGTAGCATTTGTTTTGTGTCTAAATCGTACAGTTTTTCGAAAGAAAATCGTGTCTAAACCGTACAAAAAACATCGGGTCTAAACCGTACAGTGCACTTTTACCTCTAATGGCTAAACCGTACACTCGACATTATTTTCAAACGTCTCCAAAAGACAAAATGTAGATCTGTGCCACAAACTAGGTAACTCAATGTTAATATCGGGCTCAGATGCATATATCCACAGTGTTAGAAAATGTTTAGCGTAGTTGGTAAGCTTACAATGAGGCAAAATATGACCTCCTTCTCGATTCGATTTCTGACTTTCAGTTTCTGCAAAGTTTACCGAAGATTTTGAGCCTTACACGCAGACATGAACCATAAGTGGGTACGCCGCTGTTGACGGGCGTGATAATTCTGTGTTATGGCATCAATTAAATGACTGAAAGAAAAATCTACATAGTTTAAACAGTGTAAAAATGTGATGCTTACCTTTCAGCCTCCGTTTTGTCCGCCATCTTAAAAAAGTCTAAACATTTGCGGCCGTACAGCTTGCACCACAGTGGACCAGTGCTCAAACAAACTGGATACTGGTGAGACAAGGAGTTACTCGGCGTCACATGTGGAACCAAGTTGTTTGCAGGTGCGAGTCGGGTGGCGGTTAACGGGATAAGGGTTAAAAACAAACCATTGAGATAACCACTACACCACCATTGTAAACACAAGCCATCGAGATAGTCACTACACCACCATTGTAAACACAAGCCATCGAGATAACCACTACACCACCATTGTAAACACAAGCCATCGAGATAGCCACTACACCACCATCGTAAACACTAGCCATCGAGATAGCCACTACACCACCATTGTAAACACAAGCCATCGAGATAGTCACTACACCACCATTGTAAACACAAGCCATCGAGATAGTCACTACACCACCATCGTAAACACAAGCCATCGAGATAGCCACTACACCACCATTGTAAACACAAGCCATCGAGATAGCCACTACACCACCATCGTAAACACATGCCATCGAGATAGCCACTACACCACCATCGTAAACACATGCCATCGAGATAGCCACTACACCACCACTGTAAACACACATGTATGCTATCACTTTGTGCATATAAAGTCTTTTCCTCGTGAATATTCGTGTTAAAAATGATGAATATATGAATATTAATCGAATGAATTTTATAATGGCAACATGAACAATGGAACTTTACCACGACATGTTAAATCAGTGCTATATTATTTTATAATGAGCAAACAGAGCAGACCCTGATCAGGCGGCTGTTACATGAGTTGTCTAGTCTGGGTCTACTCTTTTTTCAAACGCGTTAAAATGCATCAATATGAGGGGAAATAGTTATAGGAAATAAACGCATAATTATTTGTATTTACAAGCTTCTAATTATCTGTCTCGGATATTCTTAATGTAATTCAATACTTAACATTTTGAATGCGACAAATAAGTTGGCTGCCATTTACAAACAGTGTAGACCCAGATCATGGGGGGGGGGCTCCTCTAGGAGCCCTCTGAACAGAGTCTGCCCTGATTGTCATTTAAAATCCTCTCACAAATCAGACCCTTTCATACCGAAAGACCTCTACGTTTAACCCTTTCCCTGTTCTATGTTTGTTCCAAATTTCAATACCTACTGAATATTCATTAAAGAAATAGTTATAAAGAAATATGGAAGTTGGAATGTTGTAGACATTTTAGAAAGCAAAGAAACAGATTTACCAAATTCCATTAGCAAACAGAGTAGACCCTGATCAGACGGCTCCTCTAGGAGCCGTCTGATCTGGGTCTACTCTGTTTGCAAATGCGTGAAAACACGTTTATATGAGGGAAAGGGTTAAACAGTGATGACTATTCCACTTTGAATACTCAGCATTGAAATGATTGATGATACTCGAAATGTAACGTCTTCTGATATAGACAAACATGGTGTGGATATATCGTAATAAAGTAACAGCTATTTAATATATAGGTCAGGCGGTATAAAAGTTGTTCATGTTCCATCAGTGTATTTATATGTAAATGTGCTTATCAGACATTTTATGTCATCCTGAAAGATTGCTTTTAGAAGTACGAAGATGTATACCATTACTTGTAAAAGAGCTTACAAGACACGTGTTATTTAAAACTCATTTTCTGGCCCAGTTATATTGGTAATATAATATTTATATTAGTGCTACCTCATTTCCGAAATAATTGAACTTATTAACATGATTTCCTTTTCAACAATAAAGATACAACAGAACATAAGTCAAACAACAGGAATATGTCTTACGAAAGTTCGCATGACTACCACTATACAGTAAAACCTCTCTATAACGACCACTAAATCACATCAAATATTTTGTGTTACAGGCAGGTGGCTGCTTAAAGCAAGGTGAAAGTAAAACAGAACGCTCCTATAGGAGCGTTCTGTTTTACTTTCACCTTGCTTTAAGCAGCCACCTGCTCTAAATTCCAACTAATTAACACAATTTAGTGGTCGTTATAGAGAGGTTTTACTGTAATTAGTTCTAAAATAAGACAACAAGCGAGGTTTTACGCAAGCGTAAAATGGCTGCCTAACATGTATCAGGTGGCAAGATCAGCAGTGTAAACCAAGACCTTAAATGTCAATATATGAATAAAAAAGAAGCGGATTATATAGTGTATTTGCAGAAAAAAACAATGGAGAAAAAACTTGTAAATGAATGGAAATCAGAGAAAGAACATACATGTAGATATGTAACACTTTTATTAACCTGTCGTGTTTGAGAGGTTTTGTGGTGTTTGCATTTTTATCATGCGAAGTTACTTTGAAATAAAAAGTTTGTATTCAACTAGTTACCAAATTCAGCTGACAGTTAATCAGTTATTCACTTGTTAACTTGTTGATGTCATTTCATCAGCAAATCAGAGTTAATGTGTAAATGTGGAGCAGGTTCTACACACGGGACGATTTGTGGATTTAATGAATGGATGCTAATATAAAATGGATTTAAAACAAAAGCACATTAATGTCAAAATAAGAAATAAAAAGAAACAATTCACATACGAAATAAACAAAAATATTATCGCATCTACCTAGGATCGAACCCGTGTACACTAGTGTTCTAGGCTAACGCGTTACCCCTACGCAACGGTGGTTTGTACAATAAATGTGTAACAACTATTGCTATGCCACTAGCATTTGGGAACAAAACGACGGGCAAAATTGAAAGGGTGCAAATGTTCGTGTCCGTAATACACGTTTAAATACTTACTGAAATTACGAATTACGCAATGAAAACAATCTTATATGAAATATAATTGCAATTATACAATACAGCATTTGCTTTTAATTCATATAAACAGTTTGCATTCCTTTTCATTAATGATATTTGTTTATGTGATTATCTCCTTCCGATTAATTGAAAAAACTGCTTTCGAAGAACATGTTCATAAACATGTGCATATGAAATTAAAATGCAAAAGCATCATGCGGAGTTTAAACTAATAAATGGATACGTCATAAATTTTGAAAAAACAACAACATAATTTTCGTGAATTTTAAAACAGACGAGATAACAAAAAAATCCGTAGCAGTCGGCAATTATAGAAACACAGGACCGCGGTTAATCATGCAACATTTTCAAAGGCGTATAAGTTTGGGCTGCCTATGGCATTCTGTTGTAATATGGGTTATGTGAGTAACAGGGAGTGTCGTAAATTAACGATTTACGATTAATTTTACAGTACGTTCGTTCCCCAGATTTATTAGAATTAGCTTCAACTTCAATATCCGTACTATATAGTTTTTTCACTTCTTTGTCTACACCAAAAATGCGTCGCATGGTTTTATCGAATTTCATAACAAGATACGATCGTCCAATATGGAGATCATACATGTATATCCTTGCACATAATGAAAACAATTCATAACAAAACATTTCTAAATCGACAACTGAAAAGCAGTCTTATAAACAGGTTGTAGCTTAATGCAAGTCGAAATGTATGCAGAAAGATTCTTTAACACTTTCACTGCTCTATATTCATATTTCAATATCTACTGACTAAATAGTTATTATGTCATATGGAAGGTGGATCATTGTAGCCATTTGAGAAAGTAAAGAAACCGATGTATCAAATTCCATGAGCAAACAGAGCAGACCTTGATCAGACGGCTCCTATAGAAAACGTCTGACCTAGGTCTACTGTGTTTTCAAATGTGAGAAAACATGTGAAGGAAAGGGTTAAGAGCTCTCTATATTACTTTTGTTCCGTGCAAACTGTGTCGTCTGCTACAATTTCCATTTTTCATTTCCATTTTTTTTTATTTCTTCCATTTTCTCTCAAAAAGCGTAATCAGAGCAACAAATTGTTTGGATCTTGATGAGATGCCGAATAACTCGGCGTGTTAACTAGATCCAAACCATCGATACACAGTAGAACCTGTATTAAACGCCATCCATTTATTGAAGATAGGAGTCTTGAAAAGCAGATGGCTGCTTAGTGCAGGGCAAAGTATTGCAGAAAGCATAGGAGCTTTCTGCATTACTTTTGCCCTGCATTAAGCTACAACCTGCCTTACAGACCAATAATTAGACTTCTTTTTTATGGTCGCTTAAGACATGTTCTACTGTACATACGTACTGAACACAAGGTTGTACAGACAGGTTCTTCTGTACATACGTACTGAACACAGGGTTGTACAGACAAGTTCTACTGTACATACGTACTGAACACAGGGTTGTACAGACAAGTTCTACTGTACATACTACTGAACACAGGGTTGTACAGACATGTTCTACTGTACATACGTACTGAACACAAGGTTGTACAGACAGGTTCTTCTGTACATACGTACTGAACACAGGGTTGTACAGACATGTTCTACTGTACATACGTACTGAACACAGGGTTGTACAGACATGTTCTACTGTACATACGTACTGAACACAGGGTTGTACAGACAAGTTCTACTGTACATACGTACTGAACACAAGGTTGTACAGACAGGTTCTTCTGTACATACGTACTGAACACAGGGTTGTACAGACAAGTTCTACTGTACATACTACTGAACACAGGGTTGTACAGACATGTTCTACTGTACATACGTACTGAACACAGGGTTGTACAGACATGTTCTACTGTACATACTACTGAACCCAGGGTTGTACAGACAAGTTCTACTGTACATACGTACTGAACACAGGGTTGTACAGACATGTTCTACTGTGCATACGCACTGAACACAGGGTTGTACAGACAAGTTCTACTGTACATACGTACTGAACACATGGTTGTACAGACAAGTTCTACTGTACATACGTACTGAACACAGGGTTGTACAGACATGTTCTACTGTACATACGTACTGAACACAGGGTTGTACAGACATGTTCTACTGTGCATACGTACTGAACACAGGGTTGTACAGACATGTTCTACTGTACATACGTACTGAACACAGGGTTGTACAGACATGTTCTACTGTACATACGTACTGAACACAGGGTTGTACAGACAGGTTCTACTGTACATACGTACTGAACACAGGGTTGTACAGACAGGTTCTACTGTACATACTACTGAACACAGGGTTGTACAGACAGGTTCTACTGTAGTCAATCACATATTCTCAGTAAGGAGCGAAAGGGTTAATTTGTCGCTTATGAGAGGTTATACTTTACATAGCTTGAAAGAATCATGTTGGCCGTTTGGGGAGTTATTCATGCATACTTGTAATCTGGCCTCCAAATGGTATATACAGTAGAACCTGTCCTAAGCACACATTCGTTTAATGAACAGAGAAGATAAAAAAAAGGACGTGGATGCTTACGGCAGGTCAAAAGTAATTTGATGACCGATTAAGGCAGGTTCTACTGTACATACGTACTGGAGTCCACTGGACATAGGACTAAATAGTTAGAGTGGTAGTTTCTACTTGCAACGAGTTTTAAAAATACCTAACAATTACATAAATCATTCTTATATGTTGATACGAAGTAAAGGTATACAGCTTCTAAGAACAGAGTTTCATTACACCAACAATAATGTACATGTTGAAATGGTCTCTAGCATAACATCATTAACCCTTGATGTAATTAAAGAACTATCTGCTCCTATTCGGATCTGGTGTACTTGTGACTTCTTCCAATTCCATCAAGCTTTCGAGAAACTATCGACTTGGTGTCATGGCATACTAGAAACTGTAGAATATTTCATTAATAGAACAGGCCCTGATCAGACGGATCCTGTAGAAACCGTCTGATCTTTGTCTACTCTGTTGCAAAGCCGTAGAAAATCGTATTTAACCCTTACAGTGCGGGGCCCGATTCACTAATGTCCTTTGCAAACAGTGTAGACCCAGATGAGAGGGCTCCTAGGAGAGCCCTCTCATCTGGGTCTGCACTGTTTGTAATGTTACACTTTTCTTTAGAAAACATCCCTAAATATTCACCATAAGCTTGACCTATTTGAATTTTGCAATATTCCATTTGAAAATTCAGCGTTGTAAGAGTTAAGGAGTAAAGGGTTAAGTCAACCATCTCATTTAGGTTGAAGATGCAGCTATTGAGTTAGGTACAGCAATTTCCGTTCAGGTTTTCTTGCACTTAAATCACACTTCAATAATTTCCTCTCATGTAAAAAAAACAAAGCATCTAAAATTTGCGCTTGTTTGACATTTCAACCTTTTCACATGATGTTTGGATTATTATTTATTCATCCTTATCCCGGCTAATCGCTATCTTATTCGGATTTGCAAACAGCTTTGATCCAGAAGAGATGTCTGATGAGTAATTCGGCGTCTCATCAGGATCCACGCTGTTTGACACTCAGTAGTTTCTGAAAAGCTTGATCGAATCGAAAGTAATCGAAAGTAGTTAAAATGGCACCAGATCCAAATTTGAACAGAGTTTATTTTTCCACAGCGGTAAAACGATTAGTTGTAACAATCATTTTACTGACGATACCAAATACCTGCGATAGGTTTCAATGAAAACGCTTGGAAACGAATCTCTGATACCTACCTCATTATTACTACAATCAATTCGGTCAGAGAAGCGATTGTCATTTTGTTGACACAATAACACAATAGCTAGATGCAAATCACAATCTCATTATCAACCCTTACTCCACAATGAAAACAATAATGTCTGCCAGCATTTGGAAATGCTCATTTTAATTTTTCCCATTCGAACTGGCTTTCCAGAAACTATTGACCAAGTGTAATGCATCTTGGATCCAAATAAGACGCCGAATTACTCAGTGTCTCGTTAGAACCCGTGCTGTTTGCAAATGCGACTAAAGCGGTGGGTCTCTTGATAAGGGTTTAAACTCATTTGGGTAATCTGTCAAATGGTGCCCCAACAGCGTATATCACAAAATGTCATTTGCGTAATGTAGCGTGTTATAAAGAAACGAGGACAATGACACAGAAATAGCATCACGTAATTGTGTCGCAGGCATGTGTAGCAGAATGTGGTTTGTACATTTAAAGGTATATATCGGAGTTTGATTTTGCAAAATGGCTTAGTAAATTAGTCACGAGACCCCTAAGCATGCTTCCCTTTTCTCCGTTATTATTCATGTAAAAATAATAATGTCATGAAAATAAATTAGATTAATTTGTAGAAGTAGCACATTGACACTTGAAGTTTTGGCCATGAGAGAACATGTAGAGTCATATTTATATTATATCATAAGCAAACAGAACGACTCTGATAAAACGGCTCCTGTAGACGCCGTCTGATCTGGGTCTTCTCCGTTTGCAAAAGCGTATTTATGGAGTAAAGGGTTAAAAATATTATTACCAGAGGACATTTTAGTATAGAAAATACCCATATGGATGTACATGTATATTGACTCTTTAATTTTTGTATCGGCCATAAACTCGAGCTCGGGAAAATCTAATGGGAATCTTGTTTCGTAGCTAGTTTCGTGCCAGATTTTCAGGCCCTTGAAATTTTTGCCAAAACCAAAATTAAAGAGTAAAATATTGACATGATTATAAAGTCTTACATTTTATAATAAGATTTAAAGTCGCAATATCAAGGTTGACGCATGTTTATGGACTTTGTGAATACAATGCTTTGAGTAGTTTTGCAACATCAAACACCTTTGTCTAGCGTTATTGTCTCGTCTGCAACCGTTTGTACATTAAAATATTTTGTTTGTAATGGCATTTCTACGCAGGACAAATGTACTTCCACAGTATGACAAAATGTGGCGGCCGTAAAATGTCGCTCCGTTCTTCATTTTCATTGATGTTATATTTTCTGGTCTTTCGGGGTCATTAGTTTTGGTATTTTTATTGTTGAAAAGTTTATACTGCTTAAGCCGGTGCTAGGGACGTGAGTAATGTTGCATTTTAATTACTACTCATGAACAGACTCAATAAAACCGAGTCTGCGGTTTTCTCTTTTCGCACTGCTAGTTTTGCTTTCGAAGGATCTCCCACTTTCAGAATATGCATACTTCACAACAACAGGTGTTAAGTGCTTGTGTGGTGATCGTAAAAAGTCGCCCCGTACTTCATTCTCAGTGTTGTTATACTTTCTAGTCTTTCGGGATCATTAGTTTTGGTGTTATTAGTTTTAAAATTTGAATACTGCTTAAGCCGCTGCTAGGAGGCATGAGTAGCGTTGCACTTTTAATTACTATTCATGACTCAATAAAACCGAGTGCATTTTTCTCTTTCCGCATTGCTACTTTTGCTTTCGAAGGATCTCCCACTTTCAGAATATTGGCATATACTGGAGAATACCGCTGCGTCAAAGACGCGGAGGCTAGTCACGGTCTATATAAATAACCCTTTACTCCATAAATTCGCCTTTCTACGTCTTTGCAAACAGAGTAGACCCAGATCAGACAGCTCCTATATGAGTCGTCTGATCAGGGATTGATCTGTTTGCTTATGATATAATATAGGTGTGATACAACAGTTTCTGCCATAACCTAAAATGCCTGTGTCCATGTACTATTATAACAATCAATCTAATTAATATTCATGATGTCATTATTTCATACGTGAATATTCATGGAATCGGGTGCACTATGTACTCCGTGAGTAGTCATGTCAGAAATAATGTCAGATATAAATAGTAATTAACCCAATGTCTGTAATGGCGTCATGAATAACGGAGTTTACCGTGACAGAAACTGTAGAAATACTCCTATGGCCGTCTAAGACAGGCTCTACTGTTTGTTCACATTTCCGACGCTGCTGACTACAGGTACAATTACCTATGATAAACTAGAGACAGAGATAATGGGCATATTTCAAATACTTATCTTATCATTTATCCAGCACACACTCTTTAGGATCGTCTCGAAGAGAATAACTCTAAAGAGTGGTCACAGAGCATGGTTTGGTGGAGAAATATAAGAATTATTCTTGAAAAAATGCATATCATCTACACCCCTGAATTCAAGTCGAGTCCTTGAATTATCAAAATAATTAAAGTATCCCAGGAATGCGAATATCATTCAGCCGATCAAACCTAATGGGTCCGTCACACCATGACGTTCTGGTCAGCGTTCTCTGGCGTTTGAATAAACGTTGGTAGTCGCCCATGGTCGCTGGGATAGCGCCAGAAGAGCGTTGTGTGAACGCTTGTGAACGCTAGTGAACGTCGGTGATCGCCGGGAATCGGCGGAGAACGCTGGTCCGGAAAAAAAGTTTTGAACATGCACAAAAGTTCTCACTGAGACCAGCGTTCTTCAACGTTTGATTTTAAACGCTGAAGAACATTTAAGAACGTTAATGGAACGTTTTACTAACGTTCGATGAGCGATGCACGCGTTAGGATATCGTTAGTCAGTTGTTACTCTATCGTTACTTGGTAGTTACTAATCGTTTGCTTTGTCTACACGCTCGTCTAACGTTCACAAATCGTTCGTTGTGCGCCAGTGGCACGCTAGCACACGCTAATGGTTTTCAGGGGTATCTTACTTAGTAGCTGTTACACGCTTCTCGCGCGTAAGACACACGCTAGTCATGCGTTAGGTACACGTTCATCACACGCCAGATGTGTCATCCTCACTCTAGAACGCTCAAAAATTGAACGATTGAAATGTTCAGAGAACGTTGACAGAACGTCATGGTGTGACGGTCCCTTAAGATGGGACGGTCTCCAATACATATCAACAGTAGGATACTAATCAAATGTCAACTACATGTACTTGCCTTAAAAACAGTCCCGGAAAGTTTATAAAGTTTTATTACTCTTACACAATCGTGAGGTTTAGCTGTTCGGAAGTAGTATATCTGGAACATAAGTGTGATACAGTAAAACCTCTCTATAACGGCCACTAAATTACATCAAGTGTTTTGTGTTAAAGGCAGGTGACTGCTTAAAGCAAGGTGAACGTAAATCAGAACGCTCCTATTCTGTTTTACGTTCGCCTTGCTTTAAGCAGTCACCTGCCCTTAATACCAACTAATTAGCACAATTAAGTAGCCGTTGTAGAGAGGTTTTACTGTATTTATACCACTATTAACATTTAACCCACTGTGAAAACAATAATTACCGCTAGACTTTCAAAAGGGCAATGTGCTAGGGCACTTTATAAAGCGTGTCTTAATTTTTTTCCGTATGTACCAAAGATGGAGCAGTTCGTGTACAGTAGAACCTGTCTTAAACGGCCATCAACTAGGGCTAGGTCTGACAGGCAAGTGGTAAGCGTAATACATGTCAAAAGTAATGCTAAAAGCTCCTGCTTTTTAACTTTTATGTTCAATAAATCAATGGCCGTTTAAGACAGGTACAAGTAGCTATGGTCTGATTTGCTGGCGCTCTGCATTACGTCCCATTTTACGTCTGCTATTATTATGCTTTCGTTATGGATCGTTGGTAGGCTTGCTTCTTATTGATGATGGGGTCTTGTCTGAAGTCTGAGATTTCTCTCCCACACTTGAAGACCTAATATTTGACAAGAAACAAATAAAACAATAGTCGATTTTGCAATTTTTAACCTTCTCTTCTGACTAAAAACTCTGAATGCTTAAACCTTTCAAAAACAAGAACCTATCCAATTGACTGAGTTATTTTTTCTCCAAAACATTGTTGCTGAATTGCGAACCGCATGAGTTCCTGAGTTACTTAGCATTTCAAAGCTGTTTTCGTTTATTAGACAGGTCATGGTTAGCCATAGACGGATAAACCCTTAGCCCGACACATAGTTTTTTTTACTCTGCTCTCTTTGAATATTAATTAGGCAAATCTTTACAAAGATATACAGGATATGTAAAAAAATGATCTTTCTAGGCAAAATCATACAGCATGCAGGTATTGATTTTCCATGACAAACAGTGCAGACCCATGCTCCTGTAGGAGCTCTCTCTTCTGGGTCTATACTGTTTGCAAATGCAACTATAGTTATGAGTGACGGGCTATGGGTTAATACCCATCTAGATTTAAATATTTGATACGTTGTTAATTTCCAATCACTTTTGCATACGCGAGTATATTTCAGGTTATTTATGCGTTGACACTAACAAAGAAGATAACCGTATATTTTCTGTTATATGGTATATTCCTTTAGTAATTTCAGAAAAACTATAAGCGCTCTCTAATAGTCATGTTGCCATTTGAATTGTTCAAATTGTGTTTTAACAGACTGAAAGCATAAAACATATCTACTACGATAATGCTCTTAGAATGTTCGAGTAAATGTTCTATTTACTGAAGGAGAAGTTTGATCTGGATCCGCACTATTTGCCTAAGTGTGTGTTCGAATACTTAGGGTAATCGGTGTATCTAAGTTGATAGAAGTGATAGAAGTGGTAGAGGAGCTAGTGGTGGTAGAAGTGATAGAAGTGGTAGAGGAGCTAGTGGCGGTACAGGTAATAGAAGTATTAGGGGAGCTAGTGGTGATAGAAGTGATAGAAGTGGTAGAGGAGCTAGTGGCGGTACAGGTAATAGAAGTGGTAGAGGAGCTAGTGGTGATAGAAGTGATAGAAGTGGTAGGGGAGCTAGTGGCGGTACAGGTAATAGAAGTATTAGGGGAGCTAGTGGTGATAGAAGTGATAGAAGTGGTATAGGAGCTAGTGGCGGTACAGGTAATAGAAGTGGTAGAGGAGCTAGTGGTGATAAAAGTGATAGAAGTGGTAGAGGAGCTAGTGGCGGTACAGGTAATAGAAGTATTAGGGGAGCTAGTGGTGATAGAAGTGATAGAAGTGGTAGAGGAGCTAGTGGCGGTACAGGTAATAGAAGTATTAGGGGAGCTAGTGGTGATAGAAGTGATAGAAGTGGTAGGGGAGCTAGTGGCGGTACAGGTAATAGAAGTATTAGGGGAGCTAGTGGTGATAGAAGTGATAGAAGTGGTAGAGGAGCTAGTGGTGATAGAAGTGATAGAAGTGGTAGAGGAGCTAGTGGTGGTAGAAGTGATAGAAGTGGTAGAGGAGCTAGAGGTGGTACAGGTAATAGAAGTGGTAGAGGAGCTAGTGGTGATAGAAGTGATAGAAGTGGTAGAGGAGCTAGTGGTGATAGAAGTGATAGAAGTGGTAGAGGAGCTAGTGGCGGTACAGGTAATAGAAGTGGTAGAGGAGCTAGTGGTGATAGAAGTGATAGAAGTGGTAGAGGAGCTAGTGGCGGTACAGGTAATAGAAGTGGTAGAGGAGCTAGTGGTTATAGAAGTGATAGAAGTGGTAGAGGAGCTAGTGGTGATAGAAGTGATAGAAGTGGTAGAGGAGCTAGTGGCGGTACAGGTAATAGAAGTGGTAGGGGAGCTAGAGGTGGTACATGTGTTAGACGTAATAGAACTGTTTAATTTACGTGTCATAAATATCAATCTTTGACACCAATTAGGCTATTTCAGAAGTCGGACAATGTCCTCGGTAGTTTGTTTCTGTCAATCGTTAATCCTCTAAAGCGATCATCAAACAAAGATCTATGTCTGGGTTTTAAAGACAGGTGGTGGCTTAATGCAGGACGAACATTATGCTAAAAGCTCCTGCGTTACTTTCGTCCTGCATTAAGCAGCCATCTGTTTTAAAGCCACACGTGTTTATTCATCAAGTAAGGGGTTTACTGTATGTTAAAATGTTGTTTGTGATAACATATTATAAAGCAACACTATAAATAAGACTTTTGTAGCATTATATGTAATTCAAGTTCCCAGTGCAGAAAACTCCACAATATTACATCGAGGTTAGTATTAACTCATTTCCGAAACTTTTTAGTCATTCACAATAAATTCCTATCCAGACATTATCTTATTACCAATCGGGTCATTAAATTGCAATATATCGCCATTCCAGCATATCGATTTATTGGCATGAACTTATCTCTCTGGTCGCTGTATATAAATGTTGGTTTGTTTGTGGCTTTCCGTCGCTTCAACAGTGTATCGAAATGTAACGCCGTGTTTGTGCCCAGACAAAATAAAACACAATTATGTTTTGTGAAACAATAACTTTAACGAAATAGAATTTCGTTACCCATAGTGCAGCTGTTTCAGTATTTACATATGCTTGCCACGTAGTTTATACAGTATTTTATTAGGTTAACACATTTTTGCGCATCTATAAAAGTCACTCTATGAAACCATTGTGATAAATAGAGCATTTGCTCCTATAGGAGCAAATGCTTAATTTATCACAATGGTTTCAAACTACAAATTATAAAATTTTCCTTTTCTATAGTTAATGCTCCTTTTCGGTAGATACATTCAAAGAGGTTGGGTCTAAAAATAGCCTATAGGAGAGAATGAGTTAACGCTTTCAATGCAGAAGTATCCGCAAAGCGACGTACATGGCACGCTGCAAGGGGCGAATCTGTCATTATCTTTGCAAACTGTTTGGATCCATATGAGACGACAAGTAAATCAGCGTCCCATCAGGATCCAAACTGTTTTACACACCACTTACTTTTGAGAAAAGAAATTGAAGGAAAGTCCATTCTGAGACTGATGTAGATGACATTTCTCGCAGATATGGACCACCTTCTTTAATTTTCCATAAGTTGAATAGAAATAGACAACATTAGCTCTTTAGGGCCACCAAGTATGCTCAACCGTTTCCTCTATAAATACGCCTTTCTACGCCTCTGTAATAGTCACTTCTTGAAACCATTGCGACAAATAGAGCATTTGCTCCGTAGGAGCAAATGCTCTATTTATCACAATGGTTTCAATACTATACAATTCCTTTTCTCTAGTAAATGCTCCTTTTCGGTAGATTTTTTTCAAAGAGGTTGGGTCTAAAATAGCATATGAGGTAATGGGTTAAGACAACCAATCATACATGGTTCTGCTCATTTGAATGCTACTTTGTGTTCACTGTTTGACCTTATTGTGACGTATCCTTACTTCCATGCAGTTTTATATAGAGATAATTTAGAGTTAGAAAGCACCAAGTGTTTATATCCATTTCATAAACAAACTGAATCAATTGGGCGTTCTTCATCAAGAGCAAATAGAACAATGAAGTGAAAGAAATTAGCATGAGAGTAACCAAATGTTTCTGTCTTTGTTCAAAAGAAAAGGGTTAACGATGAGTTTGATGGGGTAACGTTTTAAGGAATCTATTATAACAGAGGGCAAACGGCATTGTGGCAATAACCTACGAGGTCCGTTATGAATTCAAACAATTATGCCTTGATTTTTCGTTAATGATATTGACAGAAATAACCAAGCTTTAGCACATGCTCTACATCGTCGCTGTGCTATTGACCAATAAGGTTGCGAGATTTCAGGGCGTTGGCTTCAGTACTATATTGCGTAAATTTCTGTCCATTTCATCGTTAAATGACAGCTGTGAGTGGCAACTTTCAATTTATCGGTGAAAACATAAAAGGATGGACTATGAAAACTGCAAATACAGTTGTACCTTTCTACACAAATTACTAAA
Source organism: Azorinus chamasolen (assembly GCA_963576725.1). Lineage (NCBI taxonomy): Eukaryota > Metazoa > Mollusca > Bivalvia > Cardiida > Solecurtidae > Azorinus > Azorinus chamasolen. The sequence continues at coordinate 47,537,358 of OY755236.1, forward strand.
TAGTATTTGTTTGAATGGTAAATTGTTTTAAACGATTATGTTAAAAAGATAATTTGCTCGAAAGGAGCTGCTGCTTTAGAGCAGTTTATCCTTAACATCATTCATTTTAAGATTAAACAATGTAAAACTTTTAAACAATTTACTATGAAAGCAGTGCAAATACAGTAGCTTGTTTATTGTGTTTGTATGTGGAATATATCTATGCTCTCCTGATCTAGAGGAAATAAAGATTATTATTATTCTAAATGAATTACTAAATACAATTTACACATATTTCCAACTGAATGTTCCGGTACTCGGTCCGCTCTCTATACATTCGCATGCTCCACGACTTTGCCTTTTGTGATTTGCGCGGCATACGATCACTTATGCACTTTATTAATTCCGCATCTGATACCGGTTTTGAACAGGCGAGGTGGAAGTTTCCTCGTGCTTGTATTAGAATGTAAATATCGTCCAAATCGTTGTATTGAAGATTTCCTTAGCGCCTTCAAGTAATACGCCGAAATTCAGTGTTTTGTCCGCCATGTTTCAACGAAGAATGAGGCTTGATGAAAAAGCTTGTTCATTTCATTTACCGAAACGCCGGTTTATATTTTGGCGGGAAAATTGACGGCGACGGTAGAGCATTGTGCTAAATAGCTCAGAGCATGTTTATTTCATACTACAGAATATAGTCCTCTCGGCGCGTCCCGCGCCTTGAGGACTATATTCCGTAGTATGAAATAAAAATGCTCTAACCTATACGTAATACTACAAAGATCAGTGAGCGTTACCCCTTAGCCTCATGAATGTTTGAATGAGAAATAATACATGTATCACCACGCATATTGATAAGATGCATTTTATTATGGCATGTGAACACGGAGCAGAGCAGACCCTGATTCAGACGGTTCCTCTATCAGGTACAGGGTTAACAGCGCATGGCGTGTTATACTCAACCACTAGCATGCAATAACTGTGTATGGTTTAATGAACTTTAACATAAATCTCGTTGTCAATTATATTTCTTGGCATAACCTTGACAACCCAGACATTTGACTTTTTAAATAAGACTGCCACAATATAGGAAAGAGTCCTTACCCGATCAGTGTTGTAGTCAGTCACGCGATATGATTATCTTGGTTATTGGTTAGTGTCAAGGTAACTACTACAGTGCATCATATAACTAGGATTTACTTGCAGTTTATTCGCAATAATTATTATCCAGTAGCTATGATAGAGACTGTTAACTTCGTTCATGTTTTATGAATGTTTTCTGCGCAACTGAGACATGGCATGCAACATTTGTCTTGATATTGTAAACTCTAATTGCTCTCAAACACTGAAGTGCTTGGCTTGTTTCGCTGCTAATGGCGAATTTGTGGTCGCCTATGCAAACAGTCTGGATCAAGACGAGACGGCGAATACGTTGTTGTCTGACCAGAATCCAATCTGTTTGTTGATATGAGTATGTGTTTTGAAATCAAAAATAAGGAAATTCAAAATTAACAAATTGAGCAGACGACCAATTTAACAGACGACAATATTTGGCAGAGAGAGGGTTAATTTGCTTCAGTGCAATAATGTGACCAACCACTGTCTTCACTTTCAAGTAAATGTATCTTTTATTGGTTGTCTCCTGTACAACCTAATTTCATTATTTGAATGTCGTTACCAAGTTATACCATTCCTACTTGATACATTAACCCGTTGCCTACTAAACGCGATATAATTAACCGAGTTTCAGACAGCTTGAATCCAGATGAGAAGCCGTGTAATTCGGTGTCTCATCAGGATCCAATATGTTTGAATCTCGGTCAGTAGTTTCTCAAACAGTTCAACGAATCGAAGGTTTGTACGTATAGAATATAGATGATCACAGCATGAGCAGATATCTTCTTTCCAGTAGTCTAGAGGTTAAACACTTTGTGAACTAAAGACATTCTAAAGTTTCTTCGGCGTGGAGATAATTAGTAACTATACAGTAGAACCTCTCTTAAGCGACCATCGAAAAAAGAGGTTTAATTATGGATCTGTAAGACATATGGTAGCTTAATTCATGCCACACAATGCAGAAAGCTCCTATATATAGGAGCTTTCTGTATTACTTTTTCCCTGCATTTAGCAATTAGCTGCTTTTGAAGACTGTCACGTTCATTAACCCTTTCCCTCATATAAACGTGTTTTCACGCATTTGCAAACAGAGTAGACCCAGATCAGACGGCTCCTAGAGGAGCCGTCTGATCAGGGTCTGCTCTGTTTGCTAATAGAATTTGATAGATCTGTTTCTTTGCTTTCTAAAATGTCCACAATGTTCCACCTTCCATATTTCTTTATAACTATTTTGTTAATGAATATTCAGTAGGTATTGAAATTTGAGGTAAGTATAGAACAGGGAAAGGGTTAAATCAATGGTGACTTAGGACAGGTTCTACTGTAGCGCTTATAATATCTTATTATATTGGGTCTTTAACCCCTTGGCTTGAATTACTACGTTAGTTTATTAGGCTGTATAACCATTTCGACACTGAATTGTCAGAGTGGAATATCCAATCAGTGTTTAACTATAGAGTCCACTTAGTGTGAAAGGCTTAAACTTGCTAGAGCACGTTGAATGACAAACAGCGCTGATCCGGATCAGAGGGCTCCTAGAGGAGCTCCTAGAGGAGCCCTCTGATCTGGGTCTACACTGTTTGCAAATGACATAGCACTCAAAGTGTTAACTGTGAAGAGTTCGATACTGGATGGAAAGTATGCAATGAAACAACACTAATTCATTATCCTGCATAAAAGTTTGTTACGATTAGGTGCTCATTACCTAAATGTTGAGTTTTGTGAAAATATCTTGACTTAATTCCTTTCGGTTGTAACGTCTCATAGTGACACAATACTGACAATGTTTTACTAGATACAGTGAAATTTGTCTAAGGCGACCATCGAAAAAATAAGTCATTTCGTCCTGCATTAAGAAACCACCTGTTATGTTTATCCACTATCTGGAAATAGGTTCTACTGTATAATGCAATGGTTCTATCCTTTGCTAATCCTTTCCTTTGTAAAAACGCCTTTCTAAGCCTTTGTAGGATGATCAGGGTCTGCCCTGTTTGCTTATGATATAATATAGATATGAGTCTACAGTTTGTGCAGTGGCAAAACATTCTTGTGCCAATGTGCCATTATAACACCTAATCTAACTAATATTCATGATAAGTATTCATGGAATAAAGTATTAAAACATTAAACGTCCTATCAGTTTTTAGTTGTCCAGATCAACCTATGTAATATAACGTGATGTTTGTGCATTTCAGTGATATACAGTATAAGAACCTAAGAAAACAAGAGCTAAAAGAACGAGACGCTCTATGTATAAAATTGCTCGAAATTATTTTTATCAATCTTTTCACTGATGTCCAAATACAATTGAATTTGTTTTTGTATGTTTGACTTTATAAAAGTAGCAAAAACTGTAGAATCAGATCTATAGCATGCCAAAAGCAAACAGAGCAGACCCTGATTAGACGGCTCCTTTAGAAAATCCCTAAATTGTTACATGTTTCTTTAGAAAAATCCCTAAATATTCATCGTAAGCTTGACCTGTTTGAATTTTGGAATAGTCCATTTGAAAACTCAGCGTTGTACGGTTTAACTCTTTACTCCATAAATACGCCGTCTATGCCTTTGTAAACAGAGTAGACCCATATCAGATGGCTCCTATAGGAGCCGTTTGATCATAGTCTGCTCCGTTTGCTTATGGAATTATATAGATATGATTCCTTAGTTTCTGTCATGGCCAAAATGTCCTATGTTCATGTACATGTATAAAAAATAACCTAATTAATATTCATTATGTCATTATTTCTTGCATGAATATTCATGGAATAAAGAGTTAATGGGTTGAAGTCTTCATGGTCATTACTGATATGTGAAAATCAGCGTGAGCAGCTCGGGTTCATATGAGCTAAAAACAAATTTGGTAGAACAGCACTTCTGAAAGACCACTTACTCGGAGACGCTTTGAAAAGTATAAGAATCAGAAAATATCTGGGTTAACCCATTACCTCATAGGCTATTTTTAGATACAACCTCTTTGAATAAATCTACCGAAAAGGAGCACTAACTAGAGAAAAGGAAATTCTTAGAATTTTGTAGTTTGAAACCATTGTGATAAATAGAGCATTTGCTCCTATAGGAGCAAATGCTCTATTTATCACAATGGTTTCATAAAGTGACTTTTACAGAGTCGCCAAAAGTCGTCAACATGAGGGAATGGGTTAACATTGTGTAACGATCTAGTATCAGATGTAATGTTTTGGGTGTTCATAGTTCATTAGTTGATATACCATCTTTTATATATAACCAAGATACAGTTAAACTTCGATATCTCGAACTTCAGGGGCCCACACATAGCTCGAGATAACATGAATTCGAGTTATCCTATTTCTGATCTGGATTCACAGCTTAATGAATTAGGAGCTTTTAGCATTACTTTAGACCTACATTAAGCTGTCACATGTCTTTCTATATATGCATAGTAATACATTTTAGAGTAAGTCTGTATTGTTAGTTTTGGAAGGACTGAACTGCTAAGTTCAACTGTATTTGTTTATATGTGAAACAGTATGCGATAATGAGAAGTAATATTACACATGCTTCCATACAATCATTCGAAAAGACAATCATGGGTTATCCGTCATATTGACAAGCAAATGTCATATTTCTCAGTGTAAAGTAGTCTTTGAAAGTTGATCAGATGATGTTGTATCCTATGACAGTATGCAGTAGAACATGTCTTAAGCGATCATCAAAAACAGGTTTAACCCATTCCTTCATAGGCTATTTTTAGATACAACCTCTTTGAATAAATATACCGAGAAGGAGCATTAGCTAGAGAAAACATATTTTTTTAGAATTTTGTATATAGGAGCAAATGCTCTATTTATCACAATGGTTTCAAGAAGTGACTATTACAGAGGCGTAGAAAGGCGTATTTATGGAGGAAAGGGATAAGTATGGATCTGTAAGGCAGGTGGTAGCAGGTGGTCAAAAGTAATGAAGAAAGCTCCTATAGGAGCTGTCTGCATTACTTATGTCCTGTATTAACCCTTCGCTTGCTATTCACGTCAATATACCTACCAGTAAACAGTGAAGACCCAGATGAGACAGCTCCTGCAGGAGCTGTCTCACCAGGGTCTGCACTATTTACAAGTTGATTGTGCAACAAGTGCACTCCACAGCAGTGATTACACAGCGAAATACTTGTACACAGTGGAGATATATGTAAATATACAACAGGGCATGGGCAAAGAAGGATAAATGTATTTTAAAATTCAGCAAGCGAAGGGTTAAGCAAACACCTGCTTTTTAAAACGCTTATGTTCAATAAATGGATGGTCGCTAAAGACAGGTTCTACTGTAAATGTCGACTCGTTTGTGCAAGGAACAATGTGGGTCGTCTTGATAGAATAATGGGGACACATATTCGTCTCACCTAGCATAGTTGCAAGTAATGAGTACAAGAATATAAAATACAGAGTACAAATTGAGAGATAGAGGTGCTTATTCAGTATTGTACTTCTCCACTAATCCTATGGTGTGGTTTCTATAAGAGACGATTCTAAAGATTGGTCACAGTGTAGAGTTCGGTGGAGAAATAAAGGTGATATTCTTGAAAGTGTTTAAATTTACGCATCCTATCTGGAGCTCTGTAAGTCCTATTTGATCCAACTTTTGAGAAACTATTGGCCAAGCGTCATGACTCAACGTTTTAAAGAAACTATTAGCTAAGTGTCAAACAGCTTGGATCCTTATGAGACGCCGAGTTACTCGTCTGAATCCAAGCTGTTTGCAAATGCGACTCTTGTTACTATCATAAAAGCAGCTACACATAGTACACTTTCATGGAAGCCAGATAAGTATCTCGCAGCAAACTGTGCCGTGTACTTTAGTATAAGTAGATGTCAATTTAATTCTCTGAATTGTTTTAACTGGCATCGCGAAACTTTCGTGTTGAAACCTTCCTTGTAAGGAAAACTGTTTAGTTAATCTTTAATATGAAGGAGTCGAATATACAGTAAAACCTCGATTATTCGAATTTTCGTTATAAACGAATTTAGACCCTTTTAGGCAGGTGGCTGCTTAATGCATGATGAAAGTCATGCAGAAAGCTCATAGAGGAGCTTTCTGCATGACTTTCACCATGCATTAAGCTGCCTACTGTCTTACAGATCGATAATAATACGTATTTTAGTGTTCGGATAATCGAGGTTTTACTGTATTGCAATCAGTGTATATCCCTTTGATCAGCGTCTGCACCGTTTATCATAAAACAGTTTCCCTTTTTCCAGTGATACATTTGTTATTTAATGTTCAGAAATGGAGGAGCCACTTATGAGCAGGCTTCGTAATAGTTTAGATATTAATTGAGACGGACAAAGGCACTAACTTGAAATATTTCCCGTTAATTTGATTATTCGAATTTCATGAAAGTCTTCTGAGTATTCACTTGTAATGTATTTATATCAAATGTCCGTAGCTATTAACACGAAACCTTCAGCGAAAGCTGAGTTATCAAATAATTGCATATAATTCCACTATACAAACCATTTTTATTCTGCTGGAATCGATAGACTGACATATACATCAAACTTACTAATCTGGGTCTGCTCTGTGTGCTAAATAGAGAATAATAGGTTAGTGCCGTAGATGGGACGCTTTATCCGACGAGGGGAGAAAACGTTGAGGCGAGGCTTACTGTTTTCTCTCCGAGTCGGATAAAGGCGTCCCATCTACGGCACTAACCTATTATTCGATTTATCCAGTTAATATAGTTAAATGTCTTTTTTATAGACTCATAACACTCTTGAAATAATTTACATTGAAAATGCAGTTTTTCGATCAACGGATTTAGACGTAAATAGATCTAATGAGCTACCACAGAGGAATATAGTTTCGATACTTGTATTACTAGAAGGGAAACGTGGTTGAATTTGAAAAATAAGATGATTTGAATCGAGGGTCGATAAGTTATTTCAAACAGACATGATCTACTATATTCTTTGGTCAAATTCGAGTTACGTATTCTCGGTTTCTATTTTTAGATTCTACCTAACGTCACTCAGAAATCGATGGAACTGAACAGGCTATATTTAGGTTTATGACTATCACCGCCCCTGTAAGAGTTTATCAATCAAATAATCATGAGAGTGAAAAGAAAACATTTACTATCTATCTGTCAATCTTTGCTTCCAGGTTTGATTTTATCAAAAACGGGTTTTGACAGCGGTGGATTAAATTAATAAAAGTGATAAATCAACGTCATTTTGTATGTGGCCTCAGTGGCGTAATCGGTAAGGGCGACGTCTCTAGAGAGATAAGAATTAGTTTTTGTAGGATCAGGCGCGGGTTCGAATCCAGCTATAGCCAATTATTTTTATTTTTTCTCATTTGAATAATTCTTCTGGTGACCAAATAGATCTGTTAGATCTATTCCATCAACATGTTTATGAATATTTACAGAAAACTAAAATAGTTCCATGGTTATAGAATCATTACGCCTATCTACTAACCTAATAAACCTTCCACTACCGGAAGTAACCTAATAAACCTAAGTTTATTTGCACCCCCTTTATTATGTCACTAGAGAAGCCTGGTGACTGGATAAAATGACTAATTGAATAGCTCTGTTGTTACATGGCTCTCCACGTTTATATATGGAGTAAATTACTAATTGAATAGCTCTGTTGTTACATGGCTCTCCAATTATCATAAAATTGATATTGGCAAATAACCCAAGATATTGTTCTTAAGATCAGTGTGTGTTACTATCGCATTTGATGTTATGTATAATCTATGACACTTGTGCATTGACCTACTAACATACTTTTCATTGTCGTTAATCTCCGTTAATATCTACAATATCTTGAGAAGGTGTTTTATGGATACAGTGATTGGAGCCAGAGTTATGATCATAATTACTTTAAGATCTAACGGTGACATAGTTAACCAAGAGTCGCTAACGGGCTTTTGTCATGTTAGTATAATATGTCACATACAGTTGTACTTCGATATCTCGAACTCGGATAACTCGAACTTCGGGATAGCTCGAACTACCAGTTCGGTCCTTTCAAAATTTACAATACAAGAGTGTTCTAAAATTCATCACTACACATATCAAGAAACACATGTGACAGGTTAATACAGGTCGAAAGTAATGCTGGAAGCTCCTACAGGAGTTTTCAGCATTACTTTAGACCACAGGTGCTAGGCGTGTGGCCATTTCACAAATACTGCTTATAAATACCTTCAAATACGTTTAGACATCATAACTTGACATTATAAAAAAAAGAAAAAAAAATTAAAAAAAAATTTTTTTTTCGTATAATATATTACTATATAAAGGTATGTAACTAAATGGTCCAAAGTGGCAGAAAAAATGCACCAACTACATTCCGCGTCTTGTTACGACGTCAATTTCCGCTCGATTTCAATCAAATATGAGTCAATGCACGCAGAAATGTCCAGTCTTTCAAATATACACCATTGATTGCCGATCATAAGCCGAAAAATTACTGTTTTGAGACGATAAACTCCAGCTTAGATTTAGTCGACCGAGTCACTACCGACACATACATGCACATTTTCACCACTGATCACATCGAAAGTCACACTAGATCTCATAATATGGTCCGTTTTCCACTCTCATTCAATAAAACTAACATAACTATTCAACTTACTGTCGATGTCAACCTCAAAGTTACTACCGGTTCTACGAAACTGAAGAGTTTTCGAAACAACCCGCGGCTGTCAACATTCGGCCAGCCATGATTTTTCGTGACCCGGAAATGCTTGAAGCGAAGAAGCGACTGGTGCCCGGCAGACCATTTGACTACTATAAAGCAGGTAACAAGTGCCCTGTAAACTGCTGATAATGTTCGCCCAAAATTTAGATTTTCTATTCTAATAAGACTGAAAAAAAGAGAGAACTAGCTCTATTTAAAATTTAATGACAGCCTTCATTTCATATATATATTAGGAACAATGACTATAGTTACTTGGTAATTATACTGATTATTTTATAATCGTTTGCTTTCTAATATATGTGTTAATTTATTTTTCATATATAGTGTCCAGCACATGATTGAAAAATGTATACGTCGACTGCATTTTATTTTCCAGTTAACATTTCCCTGTTCAATAATCATGTAAGAAAAAGTAACACCATGAATATTTATTAGATTAATTTTTATCATTTTCAAGGGCATGTTTGCTTCGACGAATGGTATAGAATTATATCTATATATCATGGCACAAATGGAGTAGATCCTGGTCTTCTACGAGCTATCTGATTTGGGTCTATACTGTTTTCAAATGCGTGAAAAGGTGTTTAAAGGAGGGAAAGGGTTAACAGGGTGTTTTATACAGAAACCGGGCACCAGTAATCATGTTTACAGGGCACTTGTTACCTGCTTCATAGTAGTCAAATGGTCTGCCGGGCACCAGTCGCTTCTTCACTTCAAGCATTTCCGGGTCACGAAAATCATGGCTGGACGAATGTTGACAGCCGCGGGTTGTTTCGAAAACTCTTCAGTTTCGTAGAACCGGTAGTAACTTTGAGGTTGACATCGACAGTAAGTTGAATGGTTATGTTAGTTTTATTGAATGAGAGTGGAAAACGGACCATATTATGAGATCTAGTGTGACTTTCGATGTGATCAGTGGTGAAAATGTGCATGTATGTGTCGGTAGTGACTCGGTCGACTAAATCTAAGCTGGAGTTTATCGTCTCAAAACAGTAATTTTTCGGCTTATGATCGGCAATCAATGGTGTATATTTGAAAGACTGGACATTTCTGCGTGCATTGACTCATATTTGATTGAAATCGAGCGGAAATTGACGTCGTAACAAGACGCGGAATGTAGTTGGTGCATTTTTTCTGCCACTTTGGACCATTTAGTTACATACCTTTATATAGTAATATATTATACGAAAAAAAAATTTTTTTTTCATTTTTTTTTCTTTTTTTTATAATGTCAAGTTATGATGTCTAAACGTATTTGAAGGTATTTATAAGCAGTATTTGTGAAATGGCCACACGCCTAGCACCTGTGCTTTAGACCTGCATTAAGCTGTGAACTTGAGATATTGGTCAGATTATAAATTGGATGATTCGAATCTCAGTTATCTCGAACTAATTTGTATGGTCATTTGGAGTTCGAGGTATCGAAGTTCAACTGTATAGTGGAAGTTATTATGTCTATAATTTTGTCAGTTGGAAAGTGTCAAATTAAGGTATATAACGTTACGATCAGTTAATTACAAATCATATTAACCGACTTTCTCACCCAGTCTGTATGGTAGTGCGTGTTTGTGTGTGTGCACGAGAGCGTGTGTATATAGGTACGTGCGTGTGCGCACTTCATTTGTGTTATTTTGGGGGCGGCTGTACGTTTTTGTGTGGCATCTCATGCCTGACTTTCATTTTCTATTGTTCTATGGAAGAAAATAATATGCGAAGCCAACTTCTTTTATGGCATTTATTTTTTCTCTTTACGTAAAATAAGATGATTTCAATGGATACGTGTAATCAGAAACACGATGCTGTATGCCGCTGTAATATGTATAAGCATGGGGAGAGTTTGTGCTGGAATCGGTGTTAGGCCAGGAAGAAATTACACATGGTTCAAAGTGGACAATTTGCTATTATAGACTAATATGACATTAATGCTTCTGTTCATCCTTATAGGAACGACATCTGCTGCTGTGCCATCTTAACTACCTTCATCGAATGCAAAAATTCACAGGTCAATACTAATTGTTGAGTATTTCAAACACTCAGAAATTCTTGAATTTCTTATGATGAGACAAAGGATTCTTTTGCGCAAAAAGATTCTGCAAAAACTGAAGTTGAAACGCCGTGGTATGGACCGGCGTTGTACATAGTGTACCAAAAGAAGAGCTAAGGCCATTCCTACTACTAAGTGAACCTTGATGTAACTATGTTTCCATACACTGCTCTACCATGTAATAGCAACATTATTTCTTACCTAGATGGTCTGAACAGTCTGTAACTCTTAGATCTGAAACATAAAATGAAATTAATAGTTTTGTTTTGAAGAATATGTTGTCTTTGTCTGACTTTAGTTTAATTTATGACAATACTTTATATGAAATCAGTATGCTTACAGTGCGGTATGCAATTGAATTACATATTCAGACACTTGGATTTCTCAGATTGCAGAGACCATAAACTATTACAATTTATAAAGTGATGAAACATGTCATTATATAGACTTAGATCTAAGCAGTGTTTAAATATAGGCGAATTTTCAAGAGTTGTTTTTTGCTTTTGTATAAACCGTTTTAAATGACAATTTACGTTACACTTTACGGTGATTAAAAAAAGAGCCGAGTTGGACAGTTTAAGCCTATGTGTGAAACTCTGGACAAAAGTAGGTACATGCGGAACACAAAAGAGGTACAGGTAGGGACAGCACACAGGTAGGGAATATTGCAAACCAAAATGCACTGGTAGTGATGTTGTGCAACCATTATTTGGCCACACAGGCTCGCTGCCGATTGGCACATGCGTAAGTAGGGATTGGTACGGACTAACATGGACATGTTGCAAAGCAACAATATACACGTTATGGGCTATTCCCCACATTGACCGGGATCCAAACTGTGTGACACTTTGACCACTTTGCAAAGAAATGATAGAAAAATGTTAAGAATTGAAGCAGACGACAATGGATGCAGACGAAAAATTACTTAGCGTGCAAAGCGTTAGAAGTTGAACTTGTTTCTGATAACTAATGATAGAAGAAGCGGGAGGTATGAGGTTTGCTTACAGATTTGCTTGGCGTCTCATCTGGATCCTAGCTGTTTGCGAGCCAGGTCGCTCTAAGCTGGACACCGTTTAAGCCGTTCCCTCCTAGACCCTCTTTCAATAAATCCACCGAAAAGGAGTATACTTTTGAAACAAATGTCATAGATAGAGCATTTGCTCATGGATGTCTATTTATCAGAAGTTTCACACTACTTTTACATTAGCGTCAGACGGCGTATATAGGAGGGAATGGTTTAACCCTTTGAATACAGGAAATAAATGCACTGGCATTTATAAACAGTGTAGACCCTGATCTCACTACTTCCTCCTACACAGGAACCCTTTTATCAGGATATGTACTGTTTCTCATCGGTCGGCGATCATCGAGTTTTAGGATAAAGCAGTTTCTGTTACAAATGAACACGATGTTTAATCATGAAATAGGTAATAGACATTTGTATGTTACATAGTGAGTAACCACCAATCTGCTGATACAGTAAAACCCATCTCAACCGGAATTTAACCCTTCGCTTGCTGAATTTAAAAAAAACATGTCTCCTTCTTTACCCATGCCATGTTGTATAATTACATATATCTTCACTGTGTACAAGTATTTCGCTGTGCAATAACTGCTGTGGAGTGCACTGATTGTACAATCAACTTGTAAATAGTGCAGACCCTGATGAGACAGCTCCTGCAGGAGCTGTCTCATCTGGGTCTTCACTATTTACAGGTAGGTATATTGACACGAGTAGCAAGCGAAGGGTTAAATAAAGAACAAATTTGGTCTTTTAAGGTAGGTGGCTGCATAATGCAGGGTGAAAGTCATACAGAAAGCTCCTTCCACCTGTCTTATAGACTAGCATGCATGCTAGTTTTAACGTCCGGTTTAGCGGGGTTTTATTTACTGTATATCTGAATCTTCTCTGTTTGCTAAGGAATGATAATATACCTGACTACAGTTTCTATGACTACAGTTTCTATGACTACAGTTTCTATCAATACCAAAACATTATGTGCACATATGCCATTATAGACATCCAGCTAATAAATATTTATGACGTCATCTTTTTACATTGATATTAAACAGGGAAAGGATCCAAAACAACAGAGATCTGATTTGACAGTTTGTCATTACCAAACCGTCCTATGTTAACCTATGCTTTGACCAAAGGTCAGCTACAGAACCAATCCCCTCCTACTGGCACCTTTTGGCGTCTCTGTAACAGTAATAATGAAACCAGTGATAAATGCTTCTCAGAAGTAAATGCTCTATTTATTTAAAAAAGGGGGGGGAAGTACCTAGTTATAGTCTACTTTTAGTCCGAAATTAAATCCCTATCAATTGCCTCATATGATAGTTCCAAGCAGTGGTACACATTCTTTTGCTATTCAGGCTTGTCCGAGTAGGCTACCACATGATACGTGTATCCAGTTTTGACTCAAATTTAAAACCTAATTTACACTAAAAAGCAAATCAATATTTATGCGTGTTAATGATACATGTATATGCAATACAGTCTTCTTTACGGTTTTAAATAACATTAATATTTTCGAAGCAGATTCTACAAAAGGAGCAACGTATACTTAAAAAATGTGACTACGTTGAGCTGTTGTCCACCGTGACATCTATTTTGCGCCAAAATTAAAATGTAGCAAGTCATAAGTCACAAGTCACAAGCCACAACTCATAAGTCATAACTCATAAGTCAGAAGTCAATAGTGCCCTCTACGGCTTCCATACTCCAAAGATGCATCGCTCGTATATGCATAACATTCCATATTATTATACCTCACGTGACTTTCCTATACACAATTTCCATATACTTGCCATGAAACAATTTGTACTGTTCCATGCAGCATTTTCTCGTGCGGGCAACATTACGTCTAGATCAGTGAGCGCTTATTGAATTGCGTGCGTGATGTCACCCGACTTACGTCATCGGACGCTTGCAATTTGATCACCAAACGTAGTTTTCACGGTTGTTTTGAGAAATGTCGCGTTTTGCGTTTATGTCGGAGGAGGATCTGTCAAGGTTGGATATTGAAAGAACTCCGCCAGAATAATGAATAGAAATGTGAATCTGGATTTCGAACAGTTTATGGCTGTCATTGAATAAATCATTTGCTGATGAAATTGGTTGTGATATTAGGTATAATAAAATTAATATCACATCTCATGGAGGGCGACAACACGTATTGTCAAACTCGGTATGGTAATGTCCACCTCGGCTAACGCCTCGGTGGATATTACCAACCTCGGATTGGCAATACGTACTGTCGCCCTCCATAGCATGTGATATTTATATACTGTACATTTGTCAAGAACTTATTATCTTGTAGATACCTCCATATTCCATTTTCATATGTTTCTCTCGTAGTTATTTCGTTTGCACACAGCATATGTTACGTTAGAAAATGTCTGCAAGTGCATTTACAATGCGACAAGGACAGGGTTTCAAAAGGCATATAGCTGTTGATCCAATCTTTATTCTAAATATAGTGATATGTGGATTTATGTACTTCAATGAAATAAAAATAAGTTTAAACCAACTATTACATAACATTGTGGTTTAAAAAATGGTTGTTGGTCAAATTCGAGTTATCTCCCTGGATAAATTATCAAACTGTATAGCTCGAACAATTTGACTCCGCCGGTAAATCGTGAAGTCTATTCTCGCTGAAATTACCCCGTGCATATGTAAACCATACAAGCACGAGTGTCTCCATGCATAGTTGATTACCGGGACACGTGCCGAGGATAAACCAGTGCAATGTTACAATTTTTGTTTATGCAAATTAAGTAGGCCAGGGTCCAGGTCAAATTGTTCGAGCTATATTTTACTATCATTCAGCACGCTGCTGGCGACTTTGTGATAACATTTACAAACAGTCACTGTGCGAATCCAGATGAGACGTACAGTAACTCGGTCTCTCACTTTGTCACTAACATTGGATTTTTGGGAGAAATGAGAGTAATTATTTGCAGATGATAATTACTCCGGGTGCAGAAGGTTAAAGAAGTTACTACTAGAAGTATACTACTTTACTACTTTTAATTTATGGTAAACAGATTTGAACTATACAGATGACAGTTTTCCGAATAATACGACTATCGCTACTACTCAGATACCCGGAAATGTCACATATTCTAGTGTACAGCAATAAAGGTCATCTTCGTACAACTGAAAGAATCGTAAGTTCAAACATACGACGATCACAACTAGAAGTTACAACTAGAAGTCACAACTAGAAGTTACAACTAGAAGTTACAAGTTACAACTAGAAGTTACAACTATAAGTTACAACTAGAAGTTACAACTAAAAGTTAGAACTAGAAATTACAACTAAAAGTTACAACTAGAAGTTACAAGTTACAACTAGAAGTTGCAACTAAAAGTTACAACTAGAAGTTACAACTAAAAGTTACAACTAAAAGTTACAACTACAAGTTACAAATAGAAGTTACAACTAAAAGTTACAACTAAAAGTTACAACTAGAAGTTACAGCTAAAAGTTACAACTAAAAGTTACAACTAGCAGTTGCGATCGTCGTATGTTAGAACTAACGATAATTTTTGTTGTATGATCTTAGACTTTAGTAAACGGACCCAGAGTACACCTGTTGAGATTAGTGACGTCATTGTTATACGTGTTTTCAAATGCAACATCAGAAATTGTCAATTGTCATGGCTACATATTTATTTTCAATGTAGAAACTTAATCCCTCGCGTTTGTCTTATATGAAAGAATGTTGAATCCATATTGTATTACTATTCGTTGTTATATAATAGTGATTGAGGTTGGGTAATTACAGCTGATAGTGCAGCTTGAAAACGGTGTGTCGTAGGGGCGTGGCTACCTAGTTAAATAAAGGCACGTGCGGGAGTTTGGTGTTGCATTTTACTTACTCAATAGATTGTATTTACGAAACGCATAAACATGATAAAACATTAAAATCACCACTTTAGATTTGATTAGTAAATGTTATACTTTTTGTAATGTATTAAGAAAGTTTTCATTATCAAACTCCGACGTTTGTCTTTAAACGGAAGTGATTTCGGATTGTCACTCAGTTGATGATCTGTATTTGATCGTTTGTTTCCTTCAATTGGCATTTATATTTTTATCATTGAAATCCGTACATCCTTTCTATTAGGTGGATGACTTCAAGATGGGTTACAGGAGGGATGCAACTGTTTTGCAGTCATCTGGTAATGGAGAGAGTTCAATGAATTGGAATGAGGTATACAGTAAAACCCCTCTTAACCGGACGTTCAATTTAGTACTATCGGTCTTGGAGACAGGTGATAGCTTAATGCAGGGTGAAAGTCATGTAGAAACCTCTTCTAGGAGCTTTGTTAGACCACATTCGTAACGGATCACATTTGTAACATATATTTTACGAATGTGATCACATTCGTAACAGGCAAAATGTGAAACAAATGTGAGTGTCCGACATGGGGATTGACATTAGAATCACATATGTAACAGGTTGAGTTCCTGGCTGACACTATTCATTTAGTTACTATTAATAGGATTATCATTGTATAATAATTTATGTTCTCATATTCCATTGAGGATCTTGTCTCAACTGTTCACAACCTTAGCGGCACATTTTAAGGATTTAATATACATACTTGTAACATAATTTAGGATACCTGCCTAAAAGATCTTGAAGAGTTTCCACCTTTCATAGAACATAGTTTTAGTTTAAACATAGTTTATTTGAAAAAGTATACATTAATCATGATAACCAAAGAGTATCACTGTAGGATTAGAACGAAAGCTAAAAGCTTATTGAGTTCTTCTCCTCATATGGTATGGTACATTTAATTGAACTGATATACATGCACCAATGCAATACTGTTAATGTGAGCCTATGATTAAATAAATATTACTTCTTAGTTCCTTTATTTACTCGTAATTAGGGTAATACACTAGCAACTATAAATCCAAAGATATACTTTAAGGAAAGAAACCCTTAGTCTTATCTTTTGCTAATATTTTCAGTTTGTTATTAATATTTGAACAATATTTCATTTTTGCGATCAATGATGAATCACGTAATTGCCCACAACTTGTGACAAATGTCTTTCAGTTGTACACATGCACATTTTAGCTTCCTTTTATGTATGAAATTTGACGTGTTACAAATGTGAGTGCATGTCACACCAAAACTCGACATCGATCACACCCGTAACAAAATATGTTACATATTTGCTCGATTTCCGGATCACATTTGTAACATGTATTACGAATGTGATCACATTCGTAACACGTGTTACGAATGTGACTTGTTACGAATATGGTCTAACGGAGCTTTCTGCATGACTTTCACCCTGCATTAAGCAGCCACCTGCCTAGAAGTATTTATATTCTTCTGTACTAGAATTCCGGTCTAGAGGGGTTTTACTGTAGTTTGAATTATTACTAATACATATTGCATTCATGTTATAAATTTCCCTTAAAATGTGCAATAGTTGTTCTTGCTTGTTACATGTGTGAATGCATTTGCCTCGGAACCATACATAACCATTGATTACGCTACTTGAATAAGGTAAATAACTCTTCTTGGCAGAGGAAAGCAGTAAAATTAATTTAAGTCCCTTGGAATTCAACTTCTGTGTTGCCTGCAATACATTGGATAGTTTCGTCGTCGGCGTCTGCCGGCGATGGCGTCACCTTTTAGTGCTATTATTTTACTTCTTTATATATTGGTAGATTTTAAAGCGGACTAGCATGGCTGTAGTCTTCATGGATAGTTGTATGTCCGTTATTAGACCTATAAATAGTTTATAACCCTTTCTGCGCAAACGTCGCATAAATGCACAACGACAAATAGTGCAGACCCAGCTCAGACGCCACCTTTTCAATGCGACATCTGATCAGGGACTTCACTTTTTGTCTCAATCTCTATTGCTATATACATCTGCTTTATTCCTTTGAAATCTGAATGTATTTATCTCATTTCCTTATTGTACCGAATGATTTAACAAAAGCTTGGATTGCAATTTGGCGTCGAAAGGGTTAAATACTGATCAGGTGCCTTAATCATTTTTTAAACATAGTGGTGTTTTGTATCAATATTGCTAGTTGCATTTGTCACCTTTCTTGTCATTATGCGTTGTTATGCGGTGGTCTAGTGGTAACCACGCTTGACTACCAATCCGGAAGTCCGGAGTTCAAATCTCGGTCCCTCCTGGAAATTTCAGAGACGCTTTTCAGTGTCTCCTATCCACACGATGTTGCCTCCTCTCGACCCAGGGGTTTAAAATGGGCACATGTGACGGTCAGTAGCCGGTAATGCGGCTGCATGATTGCGCCATATGTTAGCAGTGCTCAATATTGTGGGTGAATGGCTCAATGACCAGGGGAATATATGTACAGTCTGCTGAGCGGTCATTCTGACTGAAAGTAGACTATAACTAGGTACTTTACTCTTTTTACTTTCATCCTGCATTGAGCAGCCACCTAAAAGTATATAAATTCTTTTCCTCTAAAGTTCCGGTTTAGAGGGGGTTTACTATACATAAAGGTATGTATTTTTGCATAGTTTAGCATCGAAGTTGACAGAGGGACGGCAAATCATGTTAGGTTAACCATTTCCCTCATATAGACGACGTTGGACACATTGACAACAGAGTAGATCAAGGTCAGACCAGGTAGCTCTTGTAGGAGCTGCCAGATCAGGTTATTCTCTATTTGCTTATATAATAATATAAATCTAAGTCAGGTGTTCATATTTTAGAATAAAAACTATTCTAAATTATATTAATGAAGGCATGGATTCTTGTATAATTATCCTGAGGTAAAGGATTAACCACTTTCCCTGTTAATATTCAAGAAAGTTTTACATCATGAATATTTATAAGCTGAATGTTTACAATGGCATGTGTACAGGGTGTCCCAAAAACACGGAACCCGGGATTAAGACCTGCAAGATATCCCATTTCTGTCAATATTGCTAACTTAAATTAAAAGTATATAAATGAAGCTTAGTAGAGACAACATTTTGCCATATATTGTCTAAATTGTGTCTTAACATATTCATTGATTTTTAAGATATCGGCATTTAAATGAAAGCACCCAAAACTCCGTTTAAAACATAATGTAGGCATGGACTATGTAATGTACGAATATCATGTTAAAACAGTGCATTCATTAAAATGCTAATATCTTTAAAGCCAATGAATATTTTTAAGAGAAATTTGGCAGACATATGCACAAATGACTTATCTACAATGGTAAATATTTATATTTTTAAAGAGTCGGGTTATATTGGTTAAAATACACATTTGCTCCAGGGTTCCGTTATTTTTGTGACACCCTGTATACATTAATTGTTGGTATTAATACATGTAATTTAGAATTTATCAGGATTTCATTAACAAAGCAGGCCCTATTAGAGCCGTCTGATCTGGGTCTTCTCTGTTGGCAAATGCGTGAAAGGGCATTTGTATTATGGAATGGTTGATATACGTAGAAGTTGCATTCGTTTTAAAAATGCTACCTCACACAGACAGTCCTTTTTGTAAACCCCAAACATATAGTATATAACTCGCAATGGCGTAATAGGCAGAACGGAAACGTATCCGTCACAAATTAGTGCCTGGATAATGAGTTTACAAAAGTGCAACATTTTCCCATTTTGTATTCTAAACAGCTACGTATTGTTGTGTTTTACCTGTCAAAATGTGAATATTCCTACGTCACTGAAAGGATATATTTAGCTTCGGTAAACCTGTGTTTCAAACATTTTTCACGAGATTCACAATAAATATACTTATTATACTGCAAAGTGAATTCCTCACTTCTGATTGGTTAACAAGCCGTGTACATGAGTCCATGTACCCTGTGAGCTGACAGGGTACATGGAAATTCCCCATGGCGGGCCCCACATATGATGATCAGAAACCAAATGACCGACTTCTCGACTCGGCTAAACAGTAGCAAAATTCATAATAGATAACTATTGATACGTAAAGAAAAAAAATGCAGAAATGAATTAAAAACACTTTTGGTTTGAAATGACCAATAAAACAGTTTTTAGAGGAGTTATTATATCGTCCAGCCATCTATTATAACACGAACGCCGATGAAATACATTACGCACACCACTTCGGATACCTTCGGGTAGAAATAATGTATTGGGGCGCTATTTGGGGAATGATCGTGTTTAGTGATTAAATATGCCAAAACGGATTTATATAAATTATCCGAACCGTAAAACTTTGCAGTATAATAAATTCGTTACACAGTTCTTTCCCAGGGTACATGACGATTTATTCCCGGCTGGTAAAATCATGTAACCCTCGCCTAACGGCTCGGGCAACATGATTTTCCTCAGCCGGGAATAAATCGTCATGAACCCTGGGAAAGAACTGTATAACTAATAATGTACTCAAATAAGCCAAAAAGGAAAGCTTTTATTAGCGGAAACAATCGATATCAACCGAAGCTATAATTCATATGGGTGTTCAGTAAGCGTATGATTATTTAAATTTTGGCTGGTTAAAAACACGACAATACTTGTATCTAAAAGCTGTGAATGATGTTGTTGGGGTTTTTTTAAATTTCGTTCCAGACAACTTCGTAAATCCTAATAGTCAGCCTATCAACGTTCATGTTGGACATACAGTAAAACTTCTCAATAGCAACCACTCAAGGAAGGTCTAAGTTTGTATTTTAAAGACAAATGGTGACTTAATGTTGGACGAAAAGTATGTTTTTGTCCTGGATTAAACAAGTACCTGCTTTTAAACACCACTATGGTTACACAGTTAATGGTCATTGTAGACAGGTTTTATTGCAGACTGCCTCTGGAGAATGGTCTTTTTTTTTTTACATTGGAACAAGTCAAATTAAAATATAATTATAGAGATACTACATATTGTATCTGCAAGAAAACATATTTTAGTGGAGTTTCTTTCGAAAAATAGAAATATTGATGATAAACGGATTCATTACACATAATTGAATAATTACCAAGTAGATCTTGGTTTCGAAGAAATACCTTCGTCTCTCACTCTCAACCATCCCCTTCTCTCTCCTTCCCGACACACACACGCTCGTAGCACAGATACATACACATGAATTGTGGTATATTACAATATACAGTAAAACCCCTCTAATGTGGCCACCTAAAAGAGGTATAATTATGGGTGCTAAATACATGTGGTAGCTTAATGCAGGACAAAGGTAATGCAGAAAGCTCCTCTAGGAGCTTTCTGCATTACGTTTGTCCTGCATTAAACAACAACTTGCTTATAAAGACAATCATGTTTATTCATTAAGTGGTCGCATTAGAGGCGCTCTACTCTATATTAATCTACCAGGTAAAAATCACAGCACAAACTAGATGCTAATGTGTCTCTCCTAAATGACTTGGTGAATTTGTACTGTATTGTACTCCACCGTGACAGTTCAGTTGTTGTGGTAAATGCTTTACTGTCGTATTACTGCTCTCACGCCGACAAAAGGCTTTAAAGGGTGTATTAAGGTGTAAAGTGTTATGGAAGATAAGGTAATATAACACTTTCCTCCATGAGTATTCATGTAAGAAATAATGACGTCATGAATGTTAATAACATTAATTTTCTATAGCAGTATGTGGACACAGGAAGTTTTGGCCATGACAAAAGATGTACAATCATTTCTTCATTCTAGCATAAGCGAACAGAGCAGACCCTGATCAGATGGATCCTAAAGGAGCCGTCTGATCTGGGTCTACTCTGTTTGCAAAGGTGTATGCACGGAGTAAAGGGTTTAATGATACCATGTGAAGAACATTTCTGTATAGTTTAACCCTTCACTCCATGAAATTTATGTAAGAAATAATAGCATGAATACCACTAAATTGTGTTAATTATTTGGTATATAGGGCAGGTGGCTGCTTAAAGCAAGGTGAAAGTAAAACAGAACGCTCCTATAGGAGCGTTGTTTTACTTTCACCTTTGCTTTAAGCAGCCACCTGCCTTTAACACAAAATACTTGGTGTAATCTAGTGGTCGTTATAGAGAGGTTTTACTTATAAATTCGATTATTTTTTTTATAATTGCGCATAAACGCATGTAATTTTGGTCATGGAAGCAACTATAGAATTAGCTCTATATAATTCAACAAGTAAACACCGACTGGACAGCTCCTACAGGAGCCATCTGATCTGGGGTTGCTCCGTTTACAAAGGCGTAAAAAAGGTGTACACATGTATACAGAGTAAAGGATTAATAAACATCCTGTCGGTAGTTTCAGAGTCATCTAAAGGAAAAGTAAATGGGCCGATAGCAGACGGTGTATGATCATATAGGTCACCCTGAGCATATGCTCAAGAAGGCTAACAAAGAGTACCAAAATGTCAAAATATACGCCCGTCAAATGTCTGGAAGGCCATTACTCCATACCAGGTGGTAAGGGGAACTTGACAGATATGGTAATACAGTGGAACCCCTCTAATGCGACCACTTAATGAATAAACATGATTGTCTTTATAAGCAGGTGGTTGCTTAATGCAGGACAAAAGAAATGCAGAAAGCTCCTAAGCTCCTCTAGGAGCTTTCTGCATTACTTTTGTCCTGTATTAAGCTACCACCTGCATCTAGCACCCATCATTATACCTCTTTCAGGTGGTCGCATTAGCGGGGTTTTACTGTATTCATACTGATCATGAAAATTCATAAAGTAAGGGGAGATACTTCTGGAGTGTCTGGTTATCGAACTTGACTGAGACATTATGGTAACATTCATGCCGACTAAATCTGAAAAGGATTGGATTACATTTGGTTGAGTTAAGAGAGCGGACAAGCAAAAAATCATGGAAATTCATAAAGGGGAGATCATTCTGGAGTGTCGGGGGCAATTTTGCTGGTTACATAACTTGACAGAGCGGACTAGCAAAACTTCACGGACGGGCAGATGGACAGACAGACGGACGAACAACGCCACAACGTTATACGGCCCGTCTGAAGACGGGCGTATAAAAAAGGAATGGTCCGTCATTAACCATCAGGGTTGCCACAAACCAGTGCTAACAAAATTCCCCGACATAATTTCAAAATTTCCGGACACATTACATTGCGAAATTTAGTCTTTGTCATAAGTTGTTACTTTATGAAATTTTAAAATATATGACATTCTCATTTTCTTCAAAATTCCCTGACATACGCCTAGATTTTCAAATTTCCCTGACCGTTCTCAAAATTCCCTGATAATTCCCCGACCTTGAAAAAAATTCCAACTTCCCCCGACTTTTCCCTGACGTGTGGCAACCCTGGCCGTTGACTCCATTCAGTATGGAAGGTTTAAATTTGCAAGAGGATTTTAAATAAAAGTGGAGCCCTCTGTTCTCGCTCAACAATTTGCAAATGTCACTACACTTGGTCCCTGCATTCAAAGTCAAATATTGAATTCAATGTACAGTAGAACCTGTCTTCAGCAGTCACTCATTTAACTGAACATAGGAGTCTTAAATAGTCTTAAATGGTTGCTTAATGCAGGGCAAAAGTAGGAGCTATCTTTAACTTTTGACATGCATTAACCCTTCGCTTGTTATTCGCGTCAATATACCTACCTGTAAATAGTGAAGATCCAGATGAGCTGTCTCATCAGGGTCTGCACTATTTACCAGTTGATTGTGCAACCAGTGCACTCCACAGCAGTGATTGCACAGCGAAATACTTGTACACAGTGAATATATATGTAATTATACAACAGGGCATGGGTAAAGAAGGAGAAATGTATTTTAAAATTCAGCAAGCGAAGGGTTAAGCCACCACCTGCCTTACAGACCCATAATATGACCTGGACCTCTTTTGATGGCCACTCAAGACAGGTTTTACTGTATACATGATTAGGCCATCAATATATAACACAAAACATCAACTACATGATTAGGCCATCAATATATAACACAAAACATGAACTATGTACTTTCTTTTTATTTCTTAAAGCTTTCCCACTAATTTGTTCAGTCATAAATAAAGCATAAATATTCATTTCTTTTTATTTAGTTCAGTACCCATTAGCCCCTTGGGTAGTACGGGTATCCTATCACATTTTTCTTTCTCTATATATTTGAACAAGTTAGATTAAATCTCAATTCATTAGCTTTGATCCAACAATAAATATTTATTTCTTCTGCCAATGTAAATTGCATAATTGATGTATAGAACATTTTTACCTTTTAACCCTTCAAATAAACAGTTATATTAATGCCTCTTTTCCTCACCCTTTCCTTCATACAAACACCTTTTCATGCCTTTGTAAACAGAGTAGACGAAGATCAGACAGTTCCTGTTTAAAACCCTTTGATCAGATCTGCTCTGCTTGCTAACGGGATTATAAAGATTTGATTCTGCAGTTTCTACTACGGCCAAAACTTCTTTTATATTAATCTGATTAATATTGATGATGTAATTATTTCTTACATGAATAAGATTCATAAAGGAAAGGGTTGAATAATAAAACAATTTGTTGGCTAGTTAAGACTTTAAATTTAAACATAATTACTTAAACAACAACACATCATAACAATTCTTTCTGAATACTGTATAATTCCTAACAAAGTATAATATCACTTAATAGTAAATCTTATCAAAACTGCATCTGGGTATGTATAATAAAGTTGATCTGTTTAATTTGCAATACCCTTTACCCTGTACCGTAAATGCGGACAACTTTATGAAGAATAAAAGATTCAACCTTTATAATGAGTACAACCCATTTCTATTTCACAGTCGCTGTATGATCCTCTGACAGTTTTTTATCTGTCTTACTGGAAAATACATATTTGGTCTGCTGTGAATAAAATAGTTAATACTAAACCCTTTTTAGAGGTTAAGATTCAGTCATCAAAATGAGAAATGAGGCTAGTAGGCCAGGTTTGTAGTTGTTTATGTATTACATGCTAATCTATGAGAAAAACGACATCAAACTACCCTGGAAAACTTCTAACAATTCTGACTCTCAAAATTAAGTTTTTCCTTTGCTCCAGCATGTACTATCAATTTCTGATAGAATTAACTCTCTCAACACGTTGGACCAATTTGTGGTAACTTTTGCAAACAGACTGAATCCAGACAAGATACTGACTTACTCTACACCTTATCAGGATCAACACTGTTACGACAATTTGACATGGTCTTCTAAAAAGAAATAGTACCCAAGTATATTTTTCTAAACTGAAGCAGACAAGTTTTGCAAACAAAAGTTAAGTGAAATAGTAGATGGGCAAGTTTAGCCCCCCCCCCCCCCCCCCCCCAAAAGTTATTGGTGGGTTTTGCAAAGTTTGGAACTAGATAAGAGCAAAACCAGTCTTGTAAGGACCAACTCCTAAGAAAGTCTGCATAAGTCAATTTAACCCTTTACCTAATGAAAACTCATGTAAGAAATAACTACTTTATAAATATTAGTTTGACAAGTTTATAAATGGCGCATTAACAAAGAATTTGGCCATGGTAGAATAAAATATATATCATTTTATCAACAGAGTAGATCCTGGTCAGATGGCTCTTACATGAGCCATCTGATCTGGGTCTACCCTGTTTGTAAAGGCATCCAAAGGTGTCTATCAAGTAAAGGGTTAAAGACAACCTCAACTTACAATGCAGAGTAGACTTGATAATAAAGGGTAGTAAGAATACGTTTTTCTGGCAGCAGTATTGCACTAAATATCATAAAACACCAGAACCAGAACCAGGTGACAATATAGCCCAAATATATTCAATACATACTTCAGATTCATTGATCATGTTCAGAAATTAAAATCTGTAAAACCACTTCACAAATCCATCCACGTGTTTTACATTTTCTTGAAACCATCTTTGGACTCTGTCCCTTGCATATTTGAAATATGTAGTGAACATATATATTAGAATAGGGTTTTAAATTGGTGTGTATAGGGTATCTATGTTATACAATGTCTGCTACACTTGGACCCGGATTCCCTCAGTCACTAGTGGATTTATTATGACTGTCTGAGGGACTGGTAGTACTCTTGTAGGACTTTCCATGCTTTTGGAGCCATGAAGCCATCTGGTGGATTCTGGCCTTCCCTGGCGAGTTTGCGCATCCTGGTACCCGAGATGAAATCAAAATCTTCTTTCTTTTCTGGATTGTAGAAGTCCATCTTCTTAAGTTTTGTGTTGTAGGCTGCCACACGGAATGGAACAATTTCCAGCTGAGTAAGACCTGGTGCCATTGTTAATACCTGTGACAAAACAGAAACATGCATTATTACTTGTATACATTACACAAGTAAGAAAACTTGAAACTAACCAATTACTGTCTTCTTAATTCTTTACTTCATAGAAACAAGTTAATTCTTTACTTCATAGAAACAACCTTTTCATGTCCTTGCAAACAAAGCAGACCCCATCAGATGGCTCCTGCTTGAACCATCTGATCAGAGTCTGCTCTATTTGCTTTTTTTAAGTAATCATAGATCTGATACTAAAACTTGTTTACATTATAAAACTTATGTTAACCAATTCTTTCATAGGTTATTTTTAGACCCAACCAACAATCTACCAAAAAGGAGCATTTAGTAGAGAAAATGAACATTTTAGAATTTTGTAGTTAAATAGAGCATTTGCTCATATAGGAGCAAATGCTCTATTTATCACAATGGTTTCAACAGGTGATTTTTACAGGACATAGAAAGGCATATTTATGGAGGAAAGGGTTAATAAATATTCATGAAGTGATCAATTCAGTCAAAAATGTTTATTAGGGAAAAGATTAAACATCTTTTTTTAAAAAAAAAACTATTACTACTACATTTGTATTATATATTTGCTGGTCTCAATCCGATAACAGACTCTTCAGCATTAAAAGGATGATGCTAGTTCTAGCATTTCCTTCAATTTTCATAAGACCTACATGAGGAACAAATACTGTGCAAGAGGAAAAGGGTCTGAGATCAATACAAGAATCTTTGGGCAACTTTAATACTTTCACAAACCCAATAAGGACAGTCAGCAATAATGGTAGTACAGTGAAACCCCTCTAAATCAGAATTATAGTAGAGAAGAATGTAGCTACATTTTGGCAGTTGGCTGCTTAATGAAAGGTGAAAGTCTTGCAGGAGTTTTCTGCATGACTTTCAACCTACATTAAGTTGCCATCTGTCTTCAAAGGCTGATATTTATACTAAATTTCACATCTGGTTTAGGGAGGTTTTACTGTATCTATAAAAACCAGAGTTTATTTTCTGAGCACCAACCTTGGACCCGTGACTGTGTTCATATAGATCTTTTCCGCCATCTGGGTGAGGCATGCCTGCAGGATCTCTCCCTACTATATAGAAGTTGGCCCCTGTGGACATTCTGGCCTTGGCGTGCCACTGTACCTCTGTTGGTCCTGCGTACATCATGGGTGAGGGGAAAATGGCAAGGACAGTTGAGTTTGGATCCAGCACACCCTCTTCCAGTATAGCTTTGTGCTGTTTCATCCGGTGTGGCAGTGGAACATCATCATCCTTGGTCCAACCACCTGAAACAAAGAATGCAAAAACTTGTTTTACATTTATATCATTAGATATGTAAAACCCTTTACTACGCCTATCAGAATTTGCAAAAATCTTGTCAATTTCAATATTCACATTCAGGTCTTGAGCCTGGTGAGATACTGTGTTACTCAACAACTCAGCTATATCTTAACTATTGGCTCATTTTTTTTAACCCTTTACTCAATGAATATTTATGTAAGAAATAATGACATCATGAATATTAATTAAGATCGTTTTAATAGCACATGGAAACTGGAATCTTTGGCCATGGCAAAAAATGTCTATATCATATAAGCACACAGAGCAGACCCAGATCATCTGGTTCCTACAGGTGTGGGGTCCTAATAAACCAACAGACTGACATACATAACACTAATTGACATGGTGATGCCTATATCTCTCTCCTTATCTTTGTTTATGGATGTACTCACCTTTATATCATAACATTTTATTACAATAACATATACCATACTAAATGATTGCATGAAAAGCTAATCAATTTAATGTGGTTGTACAGATTGTACAGATTTCTATCCATAACAGCTTGTCTATGTATTTAATTTGACAAGCAAGAGAGTCATAATGGCCATGTCTCGCTCGTCTGAATCAATAGGCCAAGTGATCACTTATGTATATACATGTATATATATACTAGGTCGTTTAGCTTCTGTGATATGCTACTTGAATAGACTGGAACCATTTAAGACTTTGGTAGAAGACCACCCAAGGATAATTCCTGTAAAGTTTGGTCAAAGTCCATCCAATAGTTTAGATGCTGTTTAAAGAAATTGTTGACACTGCACAATGGATGAGGCATGATGGCGGACACAGGGTGATCCCAATGGCTCTCCTTGGCACTTTGTGCCAGGTTAGCTAAAACTGAACTGACCTTTCTTGGCTTAATGCAAAAGCAATTAGTAGTAATGTTTAGTATCACTGATGTAGGGCTTTCATCTGCACTTACCTAGTGGATGGAGCAGAAGAACTGGTTTGCGATATCCTCTTTCAAGGAGTCTGCGCTTCGTGTCAGCCATCAACAAAGCATGACCATTGTGTATAGGATTTCTCAACTGGAAGGCAAACACTGCATCTGCCTGGAAGAGAAAATGATATTAACCCTTAAAATACCCCTTTCTACGCCTTTGCAAACAGAGGACTCAGACCAGATGGCTCCTGCAGGAGCCATCTGATCAGGGTCTGCTCTGTTCACTTATGACACAATGTAGATATGATTTTAAAGTTTCTGCCATGGTCAAAACTTCCTGTGTCCATGTGCTGTTATAACAATTAATCTAATATTTATGATGACATTATTTCTTACATGAATATTCATAGAGTAAATGGTTAATCTATAGCCTGCTACAAACTAAACAAGCATGACTAACATTGAAAACAGTTAAAAGATTTAAACCAGAAGCCGAGTACCTTGGCATCTCTTCAGGATCTCTGTTGTTTGACATAATGATTGTATGCTAGAAGAAAATTATAATATGGTTTCTTTGCTTTATTAACCCTTTCCCTGTTCAATATTCATGTCAAATATATTACCTTCATAAATATTCATTAGCTGGGTTTTTATTATGCAAAATTTTCAGGGGAATGTTTTATTTTGACAAAAACTATAGAATCAAATATATATCATGCCATAAGCAAACAGAGCAGATCCTGATCAGATGACTACTATAGGAGTCATCATATCTGTTTACTGTCTGCAAGGCATCAGAAGGCATTTATATGAAGGAAAGGGCTAACATCTTTAGTGATTTATTCCCCATACTAAAAGTTTATGATGTTTTCCAAAAATTGTCAGGATGGACGAGCAGTTCATTAACACATTCTCAAACTCAAAACTATTTTCAAACATGTCTGCTTTATCTTTCATTAAACATTTTAGTGTTTTCTCGAGACTAGCCATTTTTTGTTGTCTGCAAAATTTGTCTTTAATATCCAATTTTCATTTTTTTTATTTCATTTCTCTTCGTTTTTGTTTCAAAAAGCATAACCACAGTAACAGACAATTTGGATTCTAATGGGACGCCAAGTGACAAAAAGTTACTCAGCATCTCATCTGAATCCAAACTGTGTACAAATGTCATCAGGTTTGCACATGACAGCGAAAGACCTTGCCCAAAATTGTCAACCCTATTCAAGACGATATTACAAAATTATGCCAGTATTCTGTGTGATGAAAGGTCATCTCAAACATGAGCCTGCCATGAGTAAAGGTCTTGTTGGACTATACAAAACATTATGGACAACATTTAGAGCTGCAAATGTTAATTTGGCATCTAATCTGGTTAACACCGACATTCATCAGTACATGAAGAGTTTTATTTGTTTTGGTTCAAACCATCTGCAAATAACCAAACCCATATGGAGCCCTTCTAATGAAATGTCAAAAAGAATTAATACATTCAATAACTCACCCCAAGTGATCTAAATTTGGACCGTAGTTCCTTTGGTGTCATCCGGAACTCATCCAGTCCATCATTCCACTTAATTCTCTCAATGACCTCTAGGTCACCTCCTGCCAGCCAGTCTCCACTCTCATAAATCATCTGTAACAGGAAATCAAAAATCTTTAAACAAGGTACATTGTATTCAAAACTGAAATATAAAATAATGTAACTTCAACCTTTCCCTCATAGTAATGTCTTTCTAATTGTTTTACAAACAGAGTAGACCCAGATCAGACAGCTGTAGGAGCTTTTTGATCAAGGTCTGTTGTTTGCTCATGGAATTATAAAGATCTGATCCCACAACTGTCTAAGCAAAAGTTCCTTTAAACATTTTACATTAAAAAAAATATTTTTATGAATATTTACTAAGGGATCATGCATAAATGCTCATTACAGAAAGGGTTAAAATTACTGCAGAGCCTAACTTCTACAAGGATGCATTGCCATGTATTCATGGAATTTGAAAGATGAATCTCTATGCAATATTACTATGATTAACCATTAACTGATACAGGTGAACTTTGATACTTTGCAGACAGAGTAGACCCAGTACAGATGGCTGCTGTAGGAGCCATCTGGTCAGGGTCTTCTCTGTTCACTTATAAATATCTCAAATGTGATTATATACTATTTGTCAATTGCAATATATTCACTTTATTCTGAAAAGCAATTTAAGAACAAGAGCTGTCCGCAGACAGCGCGCTCCACTTTCTTTAGTGCTGGATAGTGTAGTGGAAGTCTAAGTCAGAAAGGGGAGATTACAACAGCAAAATTAATTTAAGGGTTACCTGCCCTTGTGAAATGGGTCCCCTTGTAATAGTTAATATATATACCAAAGATGAACCAAATATCTTGGACAGTTTCTGAGACATGGACCTGAACATAAAACTGAACCAACAATGAAAATTCTAAGTTGAAAAAGGGGCATAACTATGGCAAATTTAATTTTGGGGTTACCTACCCTTGTGAAATGGATTCCCCTTGTGATAGTAAACATACATACCAAATATGAACCAAATATTTTTGATGGTTTCTGAGAAAAGGACCTTAATAAAAAGGTGCTGGATAGTGTAGCTGAAGACTAAGTCAGAAAGGGGAGATAACAACAGCAAAATTAATTTTAGGGTTACCTGCCCTTGTGAAATGCTCCCCCCCCCCCTTGTAATAGTTAATATGTATACCAAAGATGAACCAAATATCTTGGACAGTTTCTGAGACATGGACCTGAACATAAAACTTAACCAACAATGAAAATTCTAAGTCGAAAAAATTCTAAGTCGAAAAAGGGGCATAACTATAGCAAAGTTAATTTTAGGGTTACCTACCCTTGTGAAATGGGTTCCCCTTGTGATAGTAAACATACATACCAAATATGAACCAAATATCTTTGATGGTTTCTGAGAAAAGGACTTTAACAAAAAGGTTAACCAACGCCGACGCCGACGAGAGGGTCATGACAATAGCTCCACTTTTTGAAAAAGTGGAGCTAAAAATGGAAGATAACGTTCATAGTGTGTGTAGAGTGCCACTTATATTCATCAGGTACAGTGTTAACACACTCCCTCACTTTGATGCCTTTTGACACCCCTGTAAAAGTCATTTTTTGAAACCAATGTGATAAATAGTGCATTTGCTCCATAGAAGCAAATGCTCTATTTATCACAATGGTTTCAAAACTACATATTTTTCAAAAAAAATCTTTTTTTCTAGTAAATACCTTTTTCAGTAAATTTATTCATAGAGGTCATGTCCTAAAATAACCTCTGAGGGAATGGGTTAACAAAATTTCATGTACTGTAAGACTAAATCATCAACCACCTAAATCAGCAAAATAAATTACTTTTTCACACATGTAGAGAATTTACAGTAATTTTTAGATGCAAATACCACTGAATGTTCAGTTTGATTAACTTATATTACCTTGACATAGGGATGTCCCGTGTTGCTGGTGCCAAATTGTCGGCTACATCTCTCCTCCTTCCTGTGTTCATAGAATTCTGGGTTGCGTAGAATGGCCACAGGCTTTCCCTCGTACCTCAGTGAAAAGGCAGCACAACTCTCCAGGCGAGTCTTGTCATTGGAATGGACAGGCAGGACAATTGGAATAGATTGGTTGGTTACCCCACCTGTAGCATTAGATTGTCATGATACAAGACACTTTCAACCCTTTCCTTCAAGATCATAAATGTAAGAAATCATGACATCATGAATATCTATTTTTTATAATGGTACATTAACACATACATGTTTGGTCATGACAGATACTATAGAATCAGACCTATACTACTTCATAGGTAAACACAGCAGACCTCTTAACCCTTTCCCTCATATAAACGTGTTTTCACGCATTTGCAAACAGAGTAGACCCAGATCAGATGGCTCCTAGAGGAGCCATCTGATCAGGGTCTGCTCTGTTTGCTCATGGAATTTGGAAGATATGTTTCTGTACTTTCTAAAATAGCTACAATGTTCCACATTCCATGTTGCATTAGAACTTTTTTGTTCATGAAATTTTTGAAAATTGTAATAAACATAGAACAGGGAAAGGGTTAAGACATCAAAAGGTGTTTATATGAAGGAAAGGGTTAACCATGCTAACCATTATGTCATAAGCAAGTTGCACTTATTAATTTGTCACTACAGTACATAATTGTTTACGATATTTCCGAGGCCTAGATAAGATGTGTCAATTAAAACATTTTCAAGAATAACTTTATTTCTCCACCAAACCCTATGTTGTGACCACTCTTTGGAATCGTCTCTGAGACGATTCTACAGAATGGTCACAACATAGGGTTTGGTGGAGAAATTACCTTTTTAGTTTATGAATACACAGCTTTATCTATTGCTAATGTATTATGAGAGAAAGAATAGAAATTCATGTCTTTAAATTGTGTACGCTTGAAAGATGAAAAAGATATTTACAGTTGAAAGTTAAACGTTCACACGTAAACCTAGATCTAAACATACAAAAAAACAATGGCCAACAATTTCAGTTTCCCACTGGAATAAATTAATAAACCGTATCTCAAACTCCTTCAAAACATACTGACATTTATCCTGCAGTTATTCAAAATTCTTGCACTTTTTTAGTCCTGGTTGGCAAAGTACCAACCTTAAACAACCAACCCACTTTTACTTACCATCAAGCAGACAGCCAAAGTGCTGACACTGCAGGAATTCTCGCTCTCTCATAAAGCCATTCAATGGTGAGGCCCAGCCTTCAGACAGTACCTGGGTCCACTGTAGGTCCAGCTGACAGAGAGAAGATTTACAGAAACTGTAGAATAATATCTGTATTATATCATAAGCAAACAGACAGCTCCTACAGGGTCTACTCTTGTCTGTAAAGGTGTAGAAATTTGTATTTATACAGTAAAGGGTTAAGCAGCCGACTTTTTCATGAAGTTAACCCTTTCCCTCATATAAATGTGTTTTCACGCATTTGCAAACAGAGTAGACCCAGATCAGACGGCTCCTAGAGGAGCCGTCTGATCAGGGTCTACTGTTTGCTAATACAATTTGATAGATCGGTTTCTTTATTTTCTAAAATTGCTACAATGTTCCACCTTCCATGTTTCATTATAACTATGTTGTCCATAAATAATCAGTTGGTATTCAAATTTGGACTAAATAATAGAACAGGGAAAGAGTTAAGAAGCAGATACTGTATATAAAAAGCATTATGTAATATTTACTGACATACCAAAATCATTGTTCCTTAGTGTTTTGCTTCTGCAAATATTCTATCATGATAAGCCTTCTTGATTTTCTTGTTTTAGCTCAAGAGTCAAAACAAATGAAATCTTATCATTAACTTTGTTTCTAAGCAAAAAATAAAGAGGAAAATAGCAACATAAGTTTAAAGCCATTTTCAAAATCAGCCCAAGATAAGAATAAATGCTTGGCGGCATACTGTATGAATTTTGGTAATTGGTCTTGGCAAGAATTCACAACACTAAAATATACAAATTTGATATGCAGATGTTAGCCCTTACCCCTGCTGATGTTAGCCCTTTAACCCTTTAATTGATACTGAACATACTATCAAAATGCATGATGTTATTATTTCTTGCATAGATTTGAGTATGGTATGCATTAACTAGTTTGCTAGTTCTAAATACTTTCAAAATAAAAAACACTGTGATATGAAAGAGGGGCCATGATCATCTGTTCGGTGTCATTTCAGCAATTATGGTCAAAACCATATTCTACCTAATAAACACCCCCTTCTTGCGGGAGACAAATGATCAGTAAAACCAAAACCTTATATAATAACCATTAAATAAAGTAAATATATGTTTTTCAATATACAGGTGGTAACTTTCAAAAGTGTTTTTATGTTTGTTATGCCCCCATGGTGTTTATAAGAGATAATATGGTACCTTTGTCATGTCCAATCCTGGGAGGGCCTCTGCCTCTGCTCTCACAGCCTCAACTCTGTTCTCTGGCACAAACAGTTCTTTAACATTGTTCACTGCGCTGTTGGGCACAATGTCCTGAAAAATACCAAACTGTGTGAGTGAAATACTATCAAAATCATTTGAATTCTACACATGGCCTTTCACAGAACTTTTCCTCCAATCTTCTTTGATCTCTAGTGACAAACATTGGTTTCTTTTGAAACTTTAATAAATTCATACACATTAAATACACTAAACCAAATAACTTCAACCAAATGATAAATGATAAGTAGGAATGATATGATATGAAAGTAGGAACATGTATTTACATCTTATGATTGAACTTGACAAAAATTCAGCTATTGAATATTAATGCTATCATTATTTCTTACACAAAAAACAGATAAAGGGTTAATATTATAATCATTGCAGTCAGTACTTTACTCCTGATGAGATCCCAACTGTCTCATCTCGTTCCAAACTATTTAAACCTTAACTCTGACAATGAATACTCACGTAAGAAATAATGACACTATGAACACTGATTACCAGAGCCATCTGATCTGGGTCTACTGTTTGCAAACATGTAGTGAGGCATATTTATGGAGTAAAGGATTAAAAAGTGCACTCAAAAATTTGCCAAAAGCACAGCACATTAAGGCACCTTACCTTCTCTACGAGATGGGAGACAATTTCTTGAACGCATTCATCAATGCTGATTTGGCCAGCTTTCACAGAGACCTCTGGTTCCTCTGGAGGCTCATAGGCAGAGTCGATACCAGTAAAACCTGAAACAGGCAAAACAATGTCTTACTTTCGATGTTAAGATAAACTCTTCTATTAAACCATCTTATGAATATTCATGTAAGACTTTGCCAAATATGCATATCAATAATATTTTTAAATATAATACAAAAAAATTATTTATATCCTCAAGATAGAAAATCAGATCTTTACATAAACAGTGTACAGTAAAACCTCTCTATAACGGTCACTAAATTACATCAAGTATTTTGTGTTAAATGCAGGTGGTTGCTTAAAGCAAGGTGAAAGTAAAACAGAACACTCCTATAGGAGCATTCTGTTTTACTTTCAGCTTGCTTTAAGCAGCCACCTGCCCTAATATACCAACTGCTTAACACAATTTAGTGGCCGTTATAGAAAAGTTTTATTGTAGATCCAACATAAACAGTGTAGATCCAAGATCAGACAGCTCTTACATCTGTTTGTAAATGCATACAAAGGCAAGATTACCACTGTATATAGACTGACAATTGAGCAGCAGACGACAATTGAGCAGACGACAAAATTACTTAGCATGCAAAAGAGCTAACCTGATCAGAGTCCTGAATAGTTTGTAAAGTCTATGAAGGTGAACTCAGCATTTCACCCTGATACAACAGTATTATCATAGCTTATTCAAGATCCTACATAGTTAACC
Organism: Azorinus chamasolen; assembly: GCA_963576725.1. Taxonomy (NCBI): domain Eukaryota; kingdom Metazoa; phylum Mollusca; class Bivalvia; order Cardiida; family Solecurtidae; genus Azorinus; species Azorinus chamasolen. The sequence continues at coordinate 47,572,973 of OY755236.1, forward strand.
CATTACCTAATGAATATTCATGTAAAAAATAGTGACCTCATGAATATTCATTAGCTGAATTTTTAAGACAATATAATTTTTATGAACACGGGATATTTTTGCCCTGGCAGAAACTGTAGAAACAGGTTTGTATTACAGTAGAACCACTCTAATGTGACCACCTAATGAATAGACATGGGTGTCTTTATAAGCAGGTGGTTGCTTAATGTAGGACCAAAGTAATGCAAAAAGCTCCTAGGAGCTTTCTGCATTAATTTTGTCCTGCATTAAGCTACCACCTGCATCTAGCATCCAGCATTATACCTCTTTTAGGTGGTTGCATTAGCAGGTTTACTGTATTTCATAAGCAATTACAGCAGGCTCTGATCATATAGATCCTACAGGAGCCATCTGATCCGGGTCTATTTAGTTTGCAAAGGCGTGAAAAGGTGTTTCTATCAGATAGAGTTGAGAGTCATTGTGAAAACAGCTGCTACTTCTATCATAATACAAACCTTGATGAAAAAAATAATGGGAATTTGAATGTAAATGAAAATTCTGCTGTGTGAATAGAAATCAATACACACCCATAATTTTATCAAAACAGCTGGTGTTTGATAATGCATGTACATTTGATATTGTAAGTGGTAACATAACATAGGTAAAATGTAAAATAGGTAAAAAAAATGCCATAAACAAACTTGATAAATATATTAAGCACTTTGGATCCTGATAAGACACCAAGTAACTCGGATCAAAAGAAATAATGAATATTAATAATCTTATTCTTTATAATGACACATGAACAAGAGAATATTTGGCCATGGCAGAAACAGTAGAATCAGATATGTATAAATCCATAAGCAAACAGCAGACCCTGGTCAGACTGCTCCTACAGGAGCCACCTGATCTGGATCTACTGTTTGCAAAAACATTAAAAGGTGTTACTATGGAGGAAATGGGTTACTGAAGGTTTACAATGGTATATGAAGACAGGGATTTTTGACTGAGGCAGTTTGGATAAAGATGAAATGTTGAGTAACTTGGCCTCTCATCAGGATCAAAACCGTTTAACACGACAACACAGTATTTTGAAATGAAGTGGAAAAAAAAACACTTTAAGAATTAAAGCAGACAATATTTACAGAAGGCATGCTGAAGGTTTGTAACATGATCTTAGATATGTAATATGCTATAATTATGCATCAGCTTCAAATGTACAACAGCTGGTCAAACTATTGACTCTTTACTCCATAAATAGGTTTTTTCCTTTGCAAACAGTAGACAAATCACAAAGCTATTTTTGGTACCCGTGCAAACTCTAGAGTCAGATCTATTATAACTTCATATAAAGCAAACTGAGCAGACCCTGATCAGGTGGCTCCTTCAGGGGCCATCTATCTGGTTTACTCAGTTTGCAAAGGGGTAAAAATGTGTTTATATAAGGGAATGGGTTAACTCTTTACATCAAATGCACACTTTTCACCTATTTGGAAACAGAACAGACTCAGGTCAGACAGCTCCTAAAACCTTACTGCGTTTATATTAAGATTTTTTTTTTTTAATATCATTTCTTACAAAATATTGGTATGATTTGTTTACTGAACATCTCAAATCTACCATGTAGGTGGATTTGAATAATAAACATTAACCCATTCCCTCTATTGACGACTTTTGACGTCTCTGTAAAACTCACTTTGTAAAACCATTGTGATAAATAGAGCATTTGCTCCTATAGGAGAAAATGCTCTATTTATCACAATGGTTTCAAACTAAAAAATTCTAAATTTTTCCTTTTCTCTAGTTAATGCTACTTTTCGGTATATTTAATCAAAGATTTATTTAAAATAGCCTATGAGGTAATGGGTTAAGAAAAAAATAATAATTAGCAGTCACTTTCTTACCTTTGATGATACCAGCCCTGGCCTTCTTGTACAGTCCCTTGACATCACGCTCCTCACATACATTCAGAGGGGTGTCCACAAAACACTCAACAAACCTCAGTCCTGCTTCCTCATGTAGCTCCCGAGCTCTCTGTCTGTCCTGTTTAGCAAATGTACAATAATTCATCATTTAGTATACTGAAAACTAAAACATCAAAATCACTATAAGCAAATATGGGAAAACAAAACTTAAAATTACTATTAAGTAGACCATTTGAATTGTGCTAATTTCAGCAATTATAGAGACCGTACTTTATTGTGTAAAAAGAGATCTTGTACTTGGCCAGAATCTTGTGCTCCTGTACATTATGACTGGACTGGAGATATGAAGGTTGCCAGATTAAGAAAGTGGAAATATTTTTTTTGGGTCAAATTTCAACAAGTAAAGGGGTATAACACTGGAGTGTCTGAAGCAATAGGGCTGGATATACAGCAATCGAAATTTTTACCAAGTTCTGGAAAGTGTCTATGAAAATTACTTAAAGGACAAACACCCATCACCCAGTTCCAAACAAATTACAAATGAAACATCCACATACTTGAAATCAGCTTTTTAGTGTAGATCTTAGGCTATTTTTAGATGCAACCTCTTTGAATTAATCTACAGAAAAGGAGCACTAACTGGAGTAAAGGAAAATTTTTAGAATTCTGTTGTTTTGAAACCATTGTGATAAACACTAACTGGAGTAAAGGATTTTTTTTAGAATTCTGTAGTTTGAAACCATTGTGATAAATAGAGCATTTGCTCCCATAGGAATTTCATTATCTTTTCCAGCTCTTTCATTGCCTGAACTAAATTCTCACTTTTAAAGACAAGATTTTCATTTTATCTTTTGAAGAATAAGCTGTGTTTTTTGTTTTGTGTAGAGAGCCAGAAAACCTAATGGTGCTCAAACAATCACAAAGACGAAATGACAACTAGTAATGCTAATGAATTATTCATTGTTGATCAAAACCAATCTCAGATAAACGCGAGATTGATTAAAAGGAAGAGAGATATAAAGACCCAGGACAATATTTCTGTCAGAAGCATTCCTAAAGGACTATTTCAGCATTTTCACATAAACATGCATTGCTTTATAAGATTCTATGTGTATTTTCAGATATGCAGATATCCTACAGGAGTAATCTGATCTGGGTCTACTCTGTTTGCAAGTGCATGAAATTTTTTGAAAAGGCATTTATATGAAAGAAAGGGTTAACCAAATTTATAGAAGTTAAAATTTTCAAGAGAATTTATGGCTTAGACAAACACTGTAGGATCAGATCTACATGTATATAATTTCATAGGAAAACAGAGCAGACCCTTATCAGATAGTAGCTATAGGAACTGTCAGATCTTTGCAAAGTTGTGAAAAAGCATTTATATGAGGGAAAGGATTAAAATGTATACTGACAGATTGCGTGAGAAAAATTTACCAAAATAAATGAAAAGGTAGCTGATAATTTTCAGTGGAACATAGTTATGAAATGTTAACTGATTATTTTCAAATAGAGCATATTTATGAAAAAGCAACTGAATACTGGACATTTTCAAAATAGCACATACCTTGGCATAGGGACTGATGAAGGCAGTGATACACACGATGCCACCATCAGAGAACAACTTGGAAACCTCAGATATACGGCGGATGTTCTCCTCTCTGTCTTCCTGGGTGAAGCCCAAATTCTTGTTTAAGCCCGTACGGATGTTGTCTCCATCCAAACTGTATGCTGGGATACCCTGACTCACGAGGTACTCTAGAAACATGAAAGTGTCGTAAAACAGAGCTAAACAAAACTCTTCAACCCCTTCACGGATATTCATTAAGAAATAATGAATATGTAATTAGCTTACGTTTTAAAGTGGCATTATTAACAATGGAGTTTTTAACCATGTCAGAAATTGTAGAAAATCAGACCAATATCATGTCATAAGCAAACACAGCAGACCCTGATCAGATGGCTCCTTACAGAGCTGTATGATCTGTGTCTATTCTGTTTGTAAAGGCATTAAAAGGAAGTATAATTTCCTCAAAATCGCTACTATACCAAACCCTGGAGAAATTAAAATTTTATTCCCTAATCTGATATTGCATTGCTTACAGTGAAAACACTTTTAGAGTTTTAGAAAAGCTTATTTGTGTCAGATCAATAACCATGGTGACTATCACTGAAAATAAATGAGAATGCCTCTTTGAAACAGGTCCAACAGTAGTTAACTATAGGCATTTGCAACGTGGCATTTGCAAAGTGTGCAGACCCAGATCAGTGGGCTCCTCAGGGATTGCACTCTTACAAATGTTACTCTTTCAAACTACACAGACTTAGTTGTTACCTGTATACTCCATAAATACCCTTTCTATGGCTTTGCAAACAAGAGTAGACAGATCAGAATCAGATGACTCCTCTTCAGGAGCCATCTGATCAGGGTCTGCTCTTTTTGCTTATGAAATAAATATAGATCTGATTTTTGTTTCTGCAATGACCAAATTTTCCTGTGTCCATGTGCTGTTATAACAATTAATCTAATCAGTTCATTATTTCTTACATGAATATTCGTGGAGTAAAAGGTTAAAACACAAATGATTGATCTACTTTGATCAATCCACATCTACATTCCTCATCATTGTCAAGTCCCAATAGCTATAAAAATCGTTGGGAAGTTTTAAAAACTTAATGCTCTTAACCCATTCCTTCATAGGCTATTTTTAGACCCAAACTGTTTGAATTACTGAAAAGAAGCTTTTACTATAGAAAAGGAAAATTGAGATTTGTGTAGTTTTGAAATCATTGTAATAAATAGAGCATTTGCTCTTATGGATCAAATGCTTTATTTATCAAAATGGTTTCGAAATAACAATAACAAAAGATTTTAATGAGGCATCCAATTTCTGCACATCTCATTTTGATCAAAACTGTTTGTATGCTTGTTGGCACAATGCTGAAGCCTCAAGTCTATATGGAATGCTGTTGATGGAATTTAGGAGAGCCGATTTATTAAGAATTGTTAGAATATGGTTGAAATGTAATTTTTGGTTTATGAGTGTAAAAATGGTAATATATGTATGGCATAATACAAGTTTATATACATGTTACCTTTGGAATGGAAGATTAAACTTCTTTCTTACCTTCAAGTGCAAATGAGATGGTGGTTTTTCCTGCCCCGGACAAACCAGTCAGCCAGACTGTGCAGCCCCGGAAACCTGATCTTGCGCCCAGAACTTTTCCTCTCTTGTCACGGGAGACATTGTGCTCCTGGTACACCACATTGGTGGCACGCTGAACGGCCTGAAAACAGAGACACAAATCATTTTACAGAAGAGCCTCTTTAAAACAGACACTCGGTAAATAACCACCGAGGTCTTTATAAGCAGATGCATTGCTGAACCAATACCTAATGAATACTCATGAATGTAAGAAATAATAACTTTGTAAATATTAATTAGCTTAACCCTTTCCTCCATAAATACGCCTTTCTACGCCTCTGAAATAACCACTTCTTGAAACCATTGTGATAAATGGAGCATTTGCTCCTATAGGAGCAAATGCTCTATTTATCACAATGGTTCAAACTACAAAATTCTAAGATTTCATTTTTCTCTAGTAAGTGCTCCTTTTGGGTAGATTCATTCAAAGAGGTTGGGTCTAAATATAGCCTATGGAGGAAAGGGTTAATATTTATAGTGGCATTATGAATGAACAAGGAAATGCTGGCCATGGAAGAAACTGTAGAATCTATATGATTTTGTTTATAATCCAATGGGGGGGGGGGGGGGGGGGGCGCAAACTGATGAGAAAGCTCCTACAGGAGTTTCTGATCCGAGTCTACTCTTTTTGCGAATGCTTAACAATATGTCTCTGTGATGTAAAGGGTAGTCATGTAGAAAGCTCCTATAGCTACCAGTGTTTTAAATGTCAACCTATCGACATTTCCTTCTTTTGTGCATACAGACAAGTAGGAATACTAGAATAGAAAAGTTCCATTCAAGTGAATAGAATAAACCACAGGAACAAAACTTAAAGCTTTCAGGTTCAGTTGAGTGGAAACAAAAACATCAGGAAGTATGCAATAAAACCTTCTGATGCATCCAATAAAAAATTGTCTGGCTATTTTAATGAGAACAAACAAATGCAGAGAGCTAAAAGGGAGACACCTGCATTACTTTTGTTCTGCATTAAGCAGCAACTAAGTGCTTTTAACAAAACTCATGATTATTTACTTATTCGTAGCTTTAACTTATTATCTGATGAATATTCAAGCAAGAACTAATGATTGTATGAATACTATTAGATGATTTTTTATAACGCCATTATGGACTTTTTTCACCATGGCAGAAACTGATGAATCATAGCAGAAACTGGAATCAGATCTGTATTACTTCATTTATAGCAACCAGAGCAGACCCTGATCAGACAGCTCCTGCAGGAGCTGTCTGATCTGGGTCTACTCTTTGGCAAAGATGCCAAAAGGTGTCTATCTGGCTTAGTAAATGGTTAAAGTGAGTCTACTGTATTTCCTGATTACCTGGTGGCATTGCTCAGTTGGCAGATTTCCACAGAGTGAATACAACAGCTTTCTTAAAGCCAACATTGCAAACTCGGCTTGTTTTGAGACATAAGAATAAGAGCTTACATTTCAGTTCTATATAAACTGGAGTCACGTGTTATTGTTAAAAACAAGAGAATAAATCAACTCAATGATTAGAAACTACTGAACACCTGAGTTTTGCCAAGTTTCTAACATCAAGTCAGTGATTTCTAGGCAATGGTATATCAACCCTTTCCCTCATAGAGACCCTTTTTCGCAAACTAAGTAAACTCAGATTAGACAGTTCCTGTAGGAGCCATTTGATCAGGGTCTGGATCAGGGTCTGCTCTGTTTGCTCATGTCAAATAATAAAGATTTTATTCTCCAGCTTCTGCCAAACATTCCCTTGTTCATGATGCTATTATAGAATAACCTTCCTGCATTCATTATTTGTCATGAGAATACGCATGAGGGAAGGGGTTGAAGCACATTTCTAAGTACACAACACTTTTTCCAACAAGTTTCAAACAGTACCCAACACTTTTTCCAACAAGTTTCAAACAGTAACACTTTTTCCAACAAGTTTCAAACAGTACCCAACACTTTTTCCAACAAGTTTCAAACAGTACACAACACTATTTCTAATGACTTTCAAATCACACTGTAGAATTATATTTCCAAAGCTAAAGACACTTCAAATGTTTCTCACATCTGAACTGTGAGACAAAATTGTTTTTTACTACTCCTACACAAGCACTAGCCATATACATTTTCAAACCTCTTCAATAAAGAACTGCCATCCAATTGATTGCCAGGGTTTCACATTTGCTATACAGATTTATTTATTTTGTCTGTATTACAGTAAACCAAGCACATTATTGTCACCAATACATCCATTTTAAACATCACATAACCTCGACCTGTTCCTGATCTAACAGGACAAGACCTTACAAGCTAATAAATTGTCATCCAGCTATTAACTCTATTAACAAGCTACTGACAAATTCATGATATACTTTTTTAGTTTTGATCTAAATACGACGCTTTTAACTTAAGTAACTCAATTTCTTATGAAGATAAAAGAGTTTGGCAGAATATATTCTATTAAACATTTTTAAAATAGTCGACATCAATGCCTGATGACAACTAAACATTCAAGAGTAATTACGATATGACCACTCTGCAAGATGCGTGTTGCTCCATTGTTGTCTAAATGGAAATTCAATGTCATCGCTGAGTTTATCACTACTAAAAGCTATACTCCATGAGTATTCATGTAAGAAATAAATTCAATAATGTCATCATGACTATTGATTAGATTCTTATAATAGCACATGAACAAAGAAATGTTTGGCTATGACAAAAACTGTAGAATGATAGTTGCATTATCGTTATGTCATAAGGAAACAGTAGACCCTGACAAGATGGCTCCTACAAGAGCCGTCTGATCTGAGTCTACTCTGTTTGCAAAGGTGGATTTATGGAATAAAGGAGTTTAACTGCCAATGCCATCTCCCTTAAGTACAGAAGAACATATTTAACCCTTTAATGCAATAAGTGTTCATAAATAAACTATAGTCTTTCTCAATCTAGTGTCTGTACAGGTAAGCTACAATAAAATCAATCTAGAGAAATGCAGATGGAGACGGTTTTTGTAACAGGACCATTGCTATTAATCATGTGACAGACAGACAAGACAAAATGGTGTTCAAATCATTCCTTTGTCATAAAGGCAATGTTGTTAACACTTGCATCATTTTTTGCATTAAAAAGTAGTAAATACTTATTATAAGCACAGAGACCCTCACCACTGTGGGTTTAATCCCAGTATGAGCATTTGGATTTTTTATGTGAGGAAGTTCTACCTGGGTGCTCTTCTGTGCACGAAACAATGCCATTTGTTCCATGCACAGAAACACCTCTAGGGTCTTCCTGTACCTTTATTAGCTGAACTTCATGATAGGACTGATTAATACTGTTAAAGCAACATAAAAGTGGTAAAACCCCAAATAAACAAAACAAACGATATCGTGTGATATATATGTGATATATATGTTGTCACCTATAGAGAAAGGTGCATACATGTATTCAAATATTAAAATCATCCTTTCTCCACCAAATCCTATGTTTTGACAACTCTTTAGAATGGTCTTTGAAACACTGACAGTTCTAAATAGTGACTACTATACAACATAAAGGAGCTATTCGTAAATGTTTTAATTTATGCTCTTATTGTGCAAACAATTTCTTTAACCCAATATTAGTCCATGAATTTTCATGTAAGAAATAATCACATCAATACTTTTTCCTGCAAATAAAAATTTATCAAGAAAAAAAATCATGATAATTAAAAAGTAAGACAAAGACCAATACCCTTTGCAATGCCATATTCCTGTCTTAAAGTTGGTGATGCACTTCTGGTACTATAATGTTGACAGTAAACCTTAACTGGGACCACAATGATGTCAGCCCCTATCTTATATAGAAGCCTGATAGATGGGACAGTCAATGTCATGAATCCTTTCCATAGCTGATAAATACAAAGTTTGTGACATACAGCTATATTTAGTGACTTTATTTTATTTCAAATTTTGGTAGAACTTGCTACAAGCATAAATGGACAAAGAATGTTCCAATATACTGTTACGGCTGCCTCAGATCTAGATCCAAATTGTTTGCAAATGGAGAGCTACGTGTCCTCAGCTACCTAAGGGTGGTAAGGTTCAGGACAGCTACCTGTCATAAAATCTAGAACTCCCAGGGAAAACATTTATAAGGTAGGTCACTTACACCTATCGGTCTCCTCATTTACAAATATCCTTTGCCACTGCACCCAATGCAACTGTCAACATTCCCCATTTAACCCTTTCCCTGTTCAATGCTTTGACAAAAATATTATATCATAAGCAAACAGAATAGACCTTAACCCTTTCCCTGTTCTAGGTTTATTACAAATTTCAATATCTACTGAATATTCATTAACAAAACAGTTATAAAGAAATATGAAAGATGGAACATTATAAGTAGACATTTCAGAAAGCAAAGAAACAGATCTATCAAATTCTATTAGCAAACAGAGCAGACCCTGATCAGACGGCTTCTGTTTGCAAATGCATGAAAACACATTTATACGAGGGAAAGCGTTAATCAGGCCTATATAGGAGCTGTCTGATATGGGTCTAACTCTGCAAACCAGTGAAAAGGTGTTTATTTTAAGGAAAGGGTTAATCCACTCAATGCTGAATTATCAGAATGGAATAGCTCATTATTTAACTACAGGCACATGACTTTGTATTGAGTTCACTCAGTTTCAAAGGTTTAACCATTTCTCTCATATAAACATGTTTTCACGCATTTGCAAACAGAGTTGACCCAGATCATACGGCTCCTAGAGCCGTCTGATCAGGGTCTGCTCTGTTTGCTAATAGAATTTGATAGATCTATTTCTTTGCCTTCTGAAATGGCTACAATGTTCCACCTTCAACATTTCATTATAAATATTTTTTCCAGGAATAAACACTAGGTATTAAAATTTGAAATAAACACAGAACAGGGAAAGGGTTAAACCTACCAGTAGATTTTGAATGCCAAACATTACTAGTACACGGACCCTGATCAGAGGGCTCCTCAAGGACCTTGCTCATCTAGGTCCAAACTGTTTGCCAATAAGAGTGCACGAGTGTCCTGGGTCGAAAGGGTTTACTTCAATCTACCCTCAGTAGATGAACCTTTTTCAGGACCAGAAGACTTTGATATTTGACAGTTAAAATTTGTAATAGGCAAGACGGGTAGAAATATCTGTACGCCTGCATTTTTCTTTTCACTTAAACATAAAAATACTCACATTTTAAAACAAAATAAGCAAAAGTTTTCGAACTGTTTTCAAAGGATATACATGTAGAAGTTTTACCACTGAAGTAAAATACAAAACATATCTAATTGCTATCTAATTGCCCATCAGCATTAATTAAAGAAAGGCTTACAAACACTGTACAGACTATGCAAACAGTCAGAGAAGACCCTTAGTCACAGTAATCAAGGGCAGATAACTCTAGACATAGTGATCTGATTCAACTCAAAAACTATAGGTGTCTTCCTCTGATGGTACTAAGCATATGCCCTTTATATGAAACAAATGTGCGGAGTACTGTTCGAATTATCGCGTCACAAGTGACAGACAGAAAATGTGATTCCTATAGGGCTCCTGCAAGGCCCTAATAATTCAATTTGGCACCATTTTGATAACTTTAGAATAATACAATAGCAATAAGTGCAGACTCTGGAGCCATTTAACTTTTTCATTCATATAAACACTTTTTTGCGCATTTGCAAACAGAGTAGACCCCGATCAGACAGCTCCTATAGGAGTTCCTAATGAATTTGAGAGATCTGTTTCTTTACTTTCTAACAAGGCTACAATGTTCCACCTTTTTTTCGTTATCACTATTTTGTCCATGAATATTCAGTAGGTATTGACATTTGCAATAAACACAGAACAGGGAAAGTGTTAATCTGGGTCTGCACTATTTGCTTAAGTGTGTCTATGCGTATACTAAGGGTGATTAGGGTACTTTTCTAGTGCAAACAGTCTACCAGTATTATACTTGTACAAATAGAACAACTGTTTTTCTATATGTCATAATTGTGTGACACTCTAGTGGAGGTTATAAGCTGGGACTCTCCTTATCAACAAATTTATACTTGCCACTCATTAGCTTCTGCAATATTTCGGTCACTGTTCACCTTGTTCTATTTTATCCAACCTGACAAACACTGAAACAGTGTAGACTCTTATCTGTTTACACTGTTCATGATCACCTGTCATCAGTCCAAAATATTAAGTGAAAGTGCACTTTTCGTACAGATCTGGGTCTACTCTGTTTGCAAAGGCATAGAAAGGCGTATTTATGGTAGAAAGGGTTAATTATGGTACCCTAAGCATTTGGACTGACAAACTTGTGCAAATAGTGCAGATCCAGATCAAACTACTCCAGGGCTCAAGCTTGAGAGTGATTTGGGAGAAAAGGTGTCCCTAACTCTGCCAACTTCTCCCAATTTTGAGCTGAGGGAGAAGTTTAAATGTGTAGAACATTATAGAGAGATATAAAATCAGGAGTAAATCCATTAACTCCTCCATGATGGAGAGCTCCTGCTTGAGCAGTTTGATCCTGCAGGAGCATGTTGATCAGGATCTACACCATTTGCTACTGTGTCAAGTCTAGTTTTAAGAGTTGTCAAAGTGGTACCAAATTGACCCATGAAGGGTGGAGATTGGGTGTCTGAATATTTTAGATAATTAGGGTATCGTATAAAATTATTACAGTAGAATCTCTCTTATGTGACCATAACACTACCCTACACCAACATCTTTAACCGTGTACTTCATAAATACGCCTTTCTACACCTTTGCAAACAGTAGACCCAGATCAGACAGTACCTAGAGGAGCCGTCCGATCAGGCTCTGCTCGATTTGCTTTTAATACAATATAGATATTATATGATTCTACAGTTTCTGCCAGAGCCAAAACGCCTGTGTTCAACCATTAATCTACAGTAGAACCTGTACATGTCTTAACCCATTCCCACTTAGATATTTTCAAAAAGGTTAGGTCTAAAAACAGCCTACCAAAAAGGAGCATTTACTACAGAAGAGGATTTTTTTTTAGAATTGTATAATTTTGAAACCATTCTGATAGAGCATTTTGCTCCTATGGAGCAAATTAATGCTCTATTTATCAGAAGGGTTTCAAAAAGTGACTTTTACAGAGGCATCAAAAGGCATCAGTATGCGGGAATGGGTAAAGCAGCCATCAAAAAGGTCTAATAGGTCTGAAAGGCAGATGGTAGTTTAATGCAGGTCAAAAGTAATGCAGACAGCTCCTGTAAGACTCTTATAGTCAATAAATGAATGACTGCTAAGGTTCTACTGTATCTAATATACAATATGGTGTCATTTTTTGTTACATGAATATTCATGGTTAAGTTTTGGTTTTTATCGGGTTTTTATATCGTTTTACAGTATTTCTGTCATATCATGACGTCCAGCTAATTACAGGGTGGAGGGAGACCCCAGAGGTTCTTCTGTGCACAGAACAAATTGCATTGTTTTGTGCACAGAAGAACATCTAGGTAGAACCACCAACCTACCGCAAGCCAACTGGAAGCTAGGTTTCCTCACATGGACTATTCATGGAGTAAAGGGTTTAGCCTTTCATATAGACTGGACTCTGTAGTTAATCACTGTTGAACTATCCCATTCTGAAAATTCAGGGATCAAAATTTAACCCTTTCCCTCATATAAACGTGTTTTCACACTTCTGCAAACAGAGAAGACCGGGATCAGATGGCTCCTCTAGGAGCCATCTAATCAGGGTCTGCTCTGTTTGCTTATGGAATTTTGAAAGATATGTTCTTTACTGTCTAAAATGGCTGTAATGTTCCATCTTCCTTATTTCATTATAACTATTTTGTCCATGAGTATTCAGTAGGTATTGAATTTTGGAATAAACATTGAACAGGGGAAAGGGTTAACATTGATAAAAAGTGTGTCACTGTTGGAAAATTCCTCACCTACAAATTGTCAGTGATATCAGCCAGTTGATAATATCAAGGTCCATTGATAACTTCATGAATTTACTCCCAGCATTGAGGACAGTTCATTTTACAGTACTTCAGTAACTAATTAATGTGCAAAAGACTTCTTTCATGTAATGTTGCACAGAATCATGTATTTTGTATCGAGATGAGATGTAAAGTAACCCATGCCTAATGAAGATCTAGATCAACTGTTCGACATTTTGTCCCTGTTTTTGACAAGTAATGGGATCAGCTTTACATGCAAAATTCAATACGATAACAACTTGCTGAAGATAACAACTTGCTGAAGATAACTGAAACTGTATAACTGTTTGCTCAGCATTGGTTAAAACAGATAATAGGTTATAGCTTAAACCTTAAAATGCTCCATAAATACGCCATTCTACTACACCTCTGTAAAAGTCACTTTTTGAAACCATTGTGATAAATAGTGCATTTGCTCCATAGGAGCATAGTTGCTCTATGTATCACAATGGTTTCAAAACTACACAATTCTAAAATGTTCCTTTTCTATAGTAAATGCTCCTTTTGGTAGATTAATTCAGAGGTTGGATCTAAAAATAGCCTATGAGGGAATGGGTTAAAGTGGGACGGCAGTGTTTAACAGTATAGTCAATTAAATCTGAAAGGCTTCAATTTGCTAGAGGTGTCTGAATGACAAACAGTGCAGACCCTTATCAGAGGGCTCCTCTAGGAGCACAAAACTAAATGCAGCACAAAAGTAATGACCCTATCAAGAGTTTTAATCCTGCCTTTTCAACTGTTTGATCTGAAAAACAACAGAATTAAAAAACTGTTAACTCTATAAATCTATAAAACTGCACATTTTATATAATCCTTTGAACAGTCCCTTACAACCAGTGTACACCTAGATCAAACAGCTCCTGTAGGAGCGTTCTGTTTCACTTTCACCTTGCTTTAAGCAGCCACCTGCCTTAAATATCAATTATTTAACACAATTTAGTGGCCGTTATAGAGAGGTTTTACTGTATAACTAGGACAGCAAACTTAACCAGACTGTTGACTTAGTTTCAAACTGCTGACAAAGAGTGTGACCTATCTAAATATTGAACTCTTACAATGCTAGAAGTGAATTCAAAATTACCTATTTAAACGGTGTGCATCCAGATGAGACAAAGTGACTTGGTGTATTATAAGGATCCAAAATATTTCATATTCATACTGCATTTCTGATGTGAAATGAAAGAAAAATGAACTTTCTGAACTGCAGAATTTTTGCAGACTATAACTACTTAGCATGGAAAGAATAAACCTTTTGGGAGGGGGGGGGGGCTTATTAGTGCACTGGCATTTGCAAACTCAGTAGACCCAGATCAGAATGTTTATTAACCCTTTCCTCCATAGGCTATTTTTTGGTCCAACTATTTTGAATAAATATACCGAAAAGGAGCATAAACCAGAGAAAGTGAAAATTTTAGAATTTTGTAGTTTGAAACCATTGTGATAAATAGAGCATTAGGCTCTATTTATCACAATGGTTTCAAGAAGTGACTATTACAGAGGCGTAGAAAGGCGTGTTTATGGAGGAAAGGGTTAATGTGTATTCTAATTGGATCTGCACTGTTTGTCATTCAAAATGCAGCTTATGGAGCTGCCTGACCTGGTCTACTCTGTTGGCAACATCAAAAAGTGTCGCTTTTGAGTACAGGATTTACCGCATGACTAATATTGTTATATTAAACATTGCCATGACAAACAGTATAGAATCAGATCTACGATACTTTATAAGCAAACAAAGCATACCCTGATCAGACTGCTTCTACAGGAGCTGTATGATCTACAGGCATAACAAGTAGGGTTAGCAAGTAAAGCAAAAACAATTTGAGCAGTGACTACTTCACTGAATACAAGTACATGTACAAATAAAACCACAGAATGTAGTACTAGACTCTTAATTTAGACCGAATAGATTTAACCCCTACAATGCAGGGACAGTTAAACAGCCCTTGCAAATGGTGTAGACCCAGATCAGAGGGCTCCTCATGGACCCTCTGATCTTGGTCTGTAATGTTTGCCATATTTTACAATGTATCACTATGGAAAAATTACCCCTCCAGAATTGGCACGAGCCAGTCTAATGTCAAATCTGGAAGGCTCCATTTGAAAATTCGGTGTTGAAAGTGTTTGCAAAAAGATGTACTTGGAGGATTTCCTGCACGAACAGGCATTTTAACGTAAACAATGTCTGCAAGACATACAGTGCACTTCAAAATTTTTAATCCTTTTCATACTAAGTGCAGCTTGACTGGCATTTCCAAACAGCTTGGATCCAGATGAGACGCCAAGTTAATGCTGAAACAAGAACACCGCATGCGAGTGCCAATGCTCATCTTTTCGATTGTAGCCCTTATGTCAGTTGTGATGGTGAACAAGTGTGTGAATTTTCATAATATTTGCATGAATAGTAAAGAAGTAATAGCCAACGTTAAAGTTTCTGGAAGACACAGACGACAATGTGGACGCCAGAGTTACTAAAATGGCTCGTATTTTTTTCATTGAAAAACAGAATGATGAGCGAAAAATAATGGAAATTGTCTCTACTGCCTGACCTTTTCAAATGACAGCTACAATTGTAGTTACAAGTTAAGTATAGAAATTTACTCAAATGATAGAATGACCCAGGTTGAGAATCAGCTACATTAGTCTATGTGTCAGTATATTTCTCAGCCATGAATTTGTGAAAACCTAACTGTAAACAGTTTAAAATGTCAGAATCTGATAAGAACTGCATCTCAATATAACATCAAAATCCAGGAGTGTTTGATACACTAATGGGGTTTTAACCCTTTCCTCCATAGGCTATTTTTAGACCCAGCCTCTTTGAATGAATCTACCCAAAGGGAGCATTTACTAGAGAAAGTGAAATTTTAGATTTTTTTAGTTTGAAACCATAATGTGATAAATAGAGTATTTTGCTCCTATTTAATGCTCAAATTTATCACAATGGTTTCATAGTGACTTTTGCTGAGGCGTAGAAAGAGTTAATTTATGGAGGAAAGGGTTAAACAGATAAAAGATCTACCATTATAATTATAAAACAATTTAAGCATTTATATAGCAGACAACATTTTTACAGGCCACCAACTAATAAATAAAATGTGGTGTAAAGAGTTTAAAGTATATTGACCTTTCAATCTTACTTCAGATGCAGAGACACACACAGAAGTTCAGTCACTAAGACATATAATTATGTATAAATATGCTCTTATCTAAATTCCTAGTTTTATTATTATGTACTGTACACAACCTCCATTATTCAGCTTTTTTCAAATCCGATCTAAGATAAAAATAGTTTTCTTAATACATCCATTTTGAAACCGACTTGTTTGGTCTTTATTCATCTGTCGGGTTTTATATTTTTCTAAATAAATTGCATATTTTACAACAACCAAATTCTCTTGCGAGAGGGGTTGGATGTCAAGATTATGGAGGGGATGTTCAGTTTAGCTTAGTTGTGTATGTATATCTTCATTACTGCTATTTTGTGCAATAGGTGAAATATTAAGAAACTGTGTGATATACATATCAAAAGTCTCTCAGAATTCATTACTGAATGGTGTGGTTGCATTGTTAAATTGTTTTTAAAACATGCATGTGATATTTGTATGATGTAACCATGAGGAGACTCAAATAAACAAACTATACATAGTAACTTATCTAGCAAGAACTCATGGTTTTGACACTTTGCAGCATAGAGATAGACTATGTCAAGTACTTAACCTATTTCTCCATCAATGGACTTTATTGATGTGCATGTGTAGGAGGCGTCTGATCAGGGTCTGCTCTGTTTGCTTATTGAATTATATAGATCTGCCTAAGCCAACAATTCCCTTTAAAATTAACAAATATTTAACCCATTACCTCATATGCTGTTTTTAGATCCAACCTCTTTGAATAAATCTATTGAAAGGAGCATCAACTAGAGAAAAGGAAAAGTTTAGAATTTTGTAGTTTGAAACCATTGTGATAAATAGAGCATTTGCTCCTATAGGAGCAAATGCTCTATTTGTCACAATGGTTTCAACAGGTGACTTCTAGAAAAGATGTAATCTAGGTTACAAATGGCGTTTTTTCACATTTCCCTGCCAAACCCTAACCTTGTTGGTACTGAATAGAATCAGTCCTTCCTCATGAGTGCCCACTGCTACTCACAAGATAAGTCTTAAAGTCTTTGGTTTCAACAAGAGAGATATGTAATTTGGATACATCAGTATGCCTTTTATCTCTAGCTTAAAACTTTTCAGCACAATTAACCTACAAAGCTTCTTTGATTAGCAGCAGCAATCTTCTTTCTGTTGGTATAATAAACAGGTGCAGATTTCTTGGAAATTTGTCTGAGAATGCAATACAGGATGTCGGATTATTTTCCACGCAATATCCCTTTCCTCCATAAATATTGCCTTTCTACGCCTTTGCAAACTGAGTAGAGCCATATCAGATGGCTCCTGTAGGAGCCGTCTTATCAGGATATGTTCTGTTTTAACTTTTGAACTACTGCTACATGTACCTGGCAATATATCTGATTCTTCAATTTATGTCTTGATAAAAATGTTGCTTCTTCATAGTGCCATTATAAAAATTCAGTTAACCCTTTCCCTCATATAGACGTGTTTTCACGCATTTGCAAACAGAGAAGACCCAGATCAGACGACTCCTAGAGGAGCCATCTGATCAGGGTCTGCTCTGTTTGCTAATAGAATTTGATAGATCTGTTTCTTTGCTTTGTAAAATAGCTACAATGTTCCACCTTCCATATTTCATTAGAACTTAGTTGGTCCATGAATATTCAGTAGGTATTGAAATCTGGACTAAATATAGAACAGGGAAAGGGTTAAAAGATTTCCATGATGTCATTATTTCTTACATGCATATTCATGGAGTAAAGGGTTATGACTAATAAGTAGTTTCAAATAATTACCCTAAATTTCTGTCCGGCAGACTTAGCCAATACTGAATAGTGTAAAACCAGGACAAACTGCTCCTGAAGGACCAACTCTATCAGTTTCATTCCAAGTACAGTAAAACCTCGATTATTCGAATTTTCGTTATAAACGAATTTAGACCCTTTTAGGCAGGTGGCTGCTTAATGCATGATGAAAGTCATGCAAAAAGCTCCTAGAGGAGCTTTCTGCATGACTTTCACCATGTATTAAGCTGCCACCTGTCTTAAAGATCGATAATACGCATTTTAGTGTTCAGATAATCGAGGTTTTACTGTATCTGAATGGTGCCGGTCTGACATATTCAGCTTAACCCTGTCCCTCTGATAAATACCTTTTCACACCTTTGCAAACAGTAGACCCAGACCAGAGGACTCCTGCAGGATCTGTATAATCAGGGTCTGCTCTCAGGTTATAGATTTATATAGATGTGGCCAAGGTAAAAATATCCTGTGTTTTATGTCATTACAAAAATTCAACTAATTAATATTTATGTCATCATTATTTCTTAACCCATTCCCTCATAGGCTATTTTTAGATACAACCTCCCTGAACAAATCTACCGAAAAGGAGCATTTACCAGAGAAAAGCAAAAGTTTTGAACTGTGTAGTATTGAAACCATTGTGGTAAATAGAGCATTTGCTTCTATGGAGCAAAACTTAATGCTCTATTTATTCAATTTTATTGCAATGGTTTCAAAAAGGGACTTTTACAGAGGGGTAGAAAGGCGATTAGATGGAGGGGAAGGGTTAACTAACATGAATACAGAGCAGGTAAAGGATTAACAAATACATGTAGATAGAGAGGGGACAGTGACTGACCTCACTGGGTATATACTAGTACTGTTGGCATAAAGATCTTTTTCTATTCATGAGGATGTTATTTTTCATGAAGTGGTTTCTAAGATTTTAAGTACAAAATGACTAATTTCCTACGTAGTAACATACTTGAGTTTAACTCTTGTCATGTTGAGAAAATTGACAACCTACAATAAAACAGTAAAAGAATTGTTTACTGGTTTCTAATCTGGCACTAAACAGGTTGATTTTCTGTCTTTAGTTTACCCTTTCAACCCTGTATTTTCAAATGGACTAGTCCAAAACTCAAACAGGTACAGCTTACCATGAATATTCAGGAATTTTATTAAAGAAAAGAGAAACATGAAAAATAGTGCAGACATTGATGAGAGGGCTTCTCTAGGATCTACACTGCTTGCAAAGATTATTAGTGACCCATTTCCCACTGAAAGGATTATTGGCATTCTGCATAGTACCATCAATAAAGTGCTTAAAAAGTGGAATACGAGGAGTTAATACATTAACCCTTTCCCTGTTCTATGTTTATTCCAAATTTAAATGAAATATGGAAGGTTGATGTAACATTGTAGCCATTTTAGCAAGTAAAGAAGTGAGTGAGTGAGTTGGGTTTAACGTCCGACCAACAATATTTCAGTTATTTGCAGACGGCACCCGCATGAGACAAGTTACAGTGTTGCCTCACTGAAATACCCCTGCCGCGGCAAGTAAAGAAACAGATCTTTCAAATTCCATTAGCAAACAGAGCAGACCTTGGTCAGCCGTCTGATTTGGCTCTACTCTGTGTTTGCAGATGCATCATATTCATGAAAAAAAATACATGAAATGACATTATAAATACATGTACTTATTAACCGATTCTGGGTTTACTCCATTTGCAAACGTGTTAATGTAAAGAGATACAACTAATCTTAATTCCAACCATTACAGACTACATTAACTTTATTTCAGCCAGGACTCAAGCAAGAGGGCGATTTGAGAGAAAAAGTCTCCCTAACCTTGCTGACTTCTCCCTGTTTTGAGCTGAGGGAGAAATTATAATATATAGAACATAAATTATAGGGAGATATAAAATCAAAACCAAAACTTATTATTATTATTATACCACATTTATATAGCACTCTTTTCACACAGGATATGTGCGTCCAAAAGCGCTTCACATGGATGAAATCACCGGAACGAACCGCATGATTATTTATCCGGACAATAAAAGATATACAATAGATATACAATATAAATGAAATCACTAGCCAGAGGGACCACATGATTCCCTCTATGGCAATGGGCGGCAAAAATGAACCGACCCAAATACCACTCGTGCCATTATATACTCAAAACAGAGAAAATATAATTACGGAATCTGGTGCATACATTAGCCCAAGTGAATGAACACCCTACAGTGACCATAGGAGTTCAGCGCAAACAATGGCAATATCTTAAAACGATACAGCCTTCCGAAGTCACAATCCAAAGTTGGTCGGAAAGACCACTCACAACCAGAGACTTGGGACCAGGGTCCCACTTCAACATGAAAACATGTTGCTCTCAATAGTCGAGAATAGGGAATGAAATTCTCCCTCACCAGGTCCAACATGAGACATGTTGCTCTCATGGATTGCAAGCCCCAACCCTGGATTGGATTGAATCAGGTACAATTATCACAACAATAATCATCAATACAGAGTGCCGTCGACCGCGACTTGTACTGAAGACGTGACTTAGATATACAGTAGATATGAGATCACTAACCGGGATGCAACATGTCGTTTACTAAACTTCTCCTTCAATCTTTCTAAACTTCTCCATGATGGAGAGCTCCAGCGGTTTCAGCGTAATTAATAATCCTTTATTTCTCTATAATATGAGATTTATCTATGTAGAACTCTTCAGTAATGGTTAGTAAACAAAATCAACAAAGTCACAGCTGTGTCTGCATCGACTTACAGATTCTACAATGTAAGGTAATGTACAGTACTAGTCCTTAGATGATTTGCTTGACAAGATATAAATCAGAAAATGAGTGCACTGGAATTTGCAAATAGTGTAAACCCAGATCAATGGGCTCCTAAATCTCATAGTGAATGTAGGACTCGAGCTACATCAGGGCGAAATTTAGTGGGATTCATGGAGAAGTTTGGGCCCCGATTTATCTATATGTTCTAAAAAAATTTAATTTCTCCCTTGATTCAAAACTTGACTCTTGTAGGAACCATCTGATCAGGGTCTGCCTTGTTGGCCGATGGACTTAGATTTAATTTTACAGTTTTTGCCATGGCCAAAATTTCTTGTATTTGCGTGCAATCATGATAAAGATTTAAATCAGTTATTCATAAATATTAATGAGGGAGTGAATTCTAGCATAATTATTATGTTCAACAGGTAAAGTGTCAAACAATGATATCAAACATTCCACATTGAGCATTCAAAAGGTCAAAGCATTTGCAAACAGCTTGGATCAACATGAGACATTGAGTAACCTTGGCGTCTTATCAGGATCCCAGCTGTTTGACACTTGGTCAACAGTTTCTCACACACTTGTACAAATCACGAGTAAAAAAAAATGCAACTAATCAGAGTTCTGGCAAACAATTTTTTGAGCACGATAAGGATTAAGTATCAGGATAATGTGATCTGGTGTGTATAGTCACACCTACTCTTGTTGATTCAACAATTCAAAAGGACTAGGAGTAGGAGGGTTACGTCATAGGATGCCCCAACAACAACAAACAGAATAGATTATAGATGATGATGGATTAATATTAACCCTTCGCTTGCTATTCACGTCAATATACCTACCTGTAAATAGTGAAGACCCAGATGAGACAGCTCCTGCAGGAGCTGTCTCATCTGGGTCTGCACTATTTACAAGTTGATTGTGCAACCAGTGCACTCCACAGCAGTGATTGCATAGCGAAATGCTTGTACATAGTGAAGATATACCTGTATGTAATTTTACAACAGGGTAAAGAAGGAGAAATGTATTTTAAAATTCAGCAAGAGAAGGGTTAAATAGCTCTACAAATTTCCTAATCCTTGCATATTATGTAGGAAATAATTATAATATTAATATTTATTGGCGGATTATGTACACAGGATATCTTGGTACAGGTAGAAACTGTAGAGTCCCATCTGTAATAATTTCATAAGAAACGAGCAGAGTGGCTGTCTGATCTGGGTCTAGTAACTGTTTATATGAGGGTTAATCTTTTACTTAATAGAGACGCCTTAATCATAAATTCATCTAATTGATATACAATATAGAATTTCTTTTTTATTCATCAGCATATTCATCAGCTGATATTAGATTGTGGTGCACTCACTGCACTGTTTCATAAAGATCTAAACTGCTTGTTACAATGTTACTCTTAGAAAGGGAACAGAAATATTAAACATTGAATTGAATGGTAAATTTAGCAGATTAGACACTTTAGTTTGTTAACCCTTTCCCTCATATAAACGTGTTTTCACGCACTTGCAAACAGTGTAGACCCAGATCAGACGACTCCTAGAGGAGCCGTCTGATCAGGGTCTGCTCTGTTTGCTAATAGAATTTGATAGATATGTTTCCTTGCTTTCTAAAATGTCTACAATGTTCCACCTTCCATATTTCATTATAACTATTTTGTTCATGAATATTCAGTAGGTATTGAAATTTTGAATAAACATAGAACAGGGAAAGGGTTAAACCATGAGAATGCTGAATTTTCGTTGTGGATTGTAAAATTAACTATAGAAAAGTCTAGTCTTATAATTTACTATGATAGTGAAAACTCTGCTGTCAACAACGGTTTGAATAGCAAAAAGTGCAGACCTTGATCAAGGGCTCTTTGAGTAACTTAATTTGGACCTGCATTGTTTGAAAATACATTTAATTCGTTTCAAATATTCAAAGTGTTGAACTGTACTTGTTTCACATATTCAAAGCATTGAACTGTTCAATGTGATTTCTGATCTTTGCAAGGTGTGCATATTAAGACTGAACCCTCCATTGGTTGATGCACACACCTATATGTACGTATACTAATATACCCGTATCCTATTCATTCATTTGTAAAATGATAAAAGCAGTGAGAATATGGAAATGCTTTGGTGTTTTGAATTTATCCCTTCACTCTATAGATATACCTTCTAATACCTTTGCAATCAGTAAATCCAGATTAATTAGATGGCTCCTTCAGGAGCCATCTGATCAGAATGTGCTTCAATTTTCACTAAAGCATATAATTTATAATAAAGAAAAGTTCCATTCAACTCTGGTAAAAAATCCTCCCATTGTGTAGGAGGAGTTGGACACACAAGATTTATGAGCCATCAATACACATTACAGATGGACGCACATATGTACTGTACATACCAATGAACAAGAGCAAGGTTCTATCTTAAAAGCTTACGTTTCAAGTAATTAAGAAAATGTTTTGAAAATAAACAAAACATGAAGTTCATTGGTAGCCAAACAAGTATTAATTGTTAAATCCTGAGTTCTACAAAGTGTTGACCATGCTACCTTAAGTTCTTCTTTGTAGATAAATTATGCCATGTTTTTACTTAACCTTTTGAATGCCGGAAACAAATTAACTAATATTTGTATACAGTAAGAAGACTAAGAGCCAGATCAGACAGCTCCTGCAAGAGCTCTCTGATCACGTACTGCGGTTTTAATTCAAACTCCAACAAATTCAAGTCTCTCATAATGAAATTGTTAATGTTTAATCAATGATGGACCATTTCCCTCTGAAAAATCACCATTTAGCATTTAAAGGATCAAGACATTGAGCTTTTGCATAAATATTGACACTGGATTAAACAGTATTTTCGCTGTAAATATGTTTGTTTCTTGACATGTCAGCAATAATGACACATCTAGCATTTTATGAACAAATTCATGATAATCTTGACAATTAGTGTACAGAGAATATGACTTATCCCAGAGCAATATAGGGGTGTATTCAAATATTTCAATTGTCATTTCTCTTAACCCTTTACTCCATAAATACACCTTTCTACGATTCACAAACAGACCAGACCCATATCAGTCTGCTCGGTTTCCTTTTGACATGATAAAGATCTGATTCTACAGTTTGTGAATTGCATTGTATGACAAAGTATATCATAGAAAACATTGCACAACACTTGACAGACACATTAAGGTCTTCATAGGATTCTCATCATTTTATACACATCTGTACATGTCCATGACAAAGGTAATCAGAATCTCTTAGAAGTGTCTATACTGTTTACCATTCTAAACAATACGGTGTGTTTAATCAAGCCCGTTACAATATGGTGTGTTTAATCCAGCCAATTACAATACGGTTTGTTTAATCAAGGGTTCAGCGAGATGAGATCACGGGTACTGTAGTGTTTCATACGCAGAGTCTGAAATATTGGGTGTATATAAATAATATATTATTGCTGAGCTGACCTACCAGCATTCAATACATACAAATGAGACCTACATAAAACAAATATAACTTGTGGATCATTGGAAGCTATAGCTAATTATACTGAGAGATACGAATACAGTACAGTAAAACCTGTCATAAGTGATCATCAAAAAGAGCTCTTAGAGGGTACGGTATTCATGGCAGATGGTAGCTTAATGCAGATCAAAATAATGCAGAAAGTTCCTATAGTTTTCTGTATTACCTTTGCCATGTATTAGGCAACCACCTGCATTTTTAAGATTTCTGTGTTCAATAAATTAATGGTAGTTTATGACAAGGTTTTCAGTGTTCTCAATAAGAACAGACCAGCGGCCAAAATGGCCAGTTCAAATTCGTCAAGAAATAAAAAAAAAAATGGAACTTGAAAAGTCACTGGACCCCCATGAAAAGCCTTACTTTTTGTATTCTTCGCATGAGTAAATGATTTAATCTGGCCTGTTCAACCAATTCTTATTGAGAACACTGGATTTTACTGTACCGTAAAAACCTACATGTTTAATACAGAAAAAAGTTGTTTGTACATAAATGTCATAATATAAAACTTGAGCAACAAAATATTTATACATTCATAATTCCTTACAATAATACACATCAGGTTAATTATGAGTTAGACTCAATATATAAATTATGTTACATATCATAAAGCATTGACAATGAGTGACATTAAACATTACCTAACCCTTTCCTCCACAAATACGCCTTTCTACGCCTCTGTAATAGTCACTTATGGAGCAAAATTTGTAGTGCTCTATTTATCACAATGGTTTCAATACTAAACAATTCTAACATTTTCCTTTTCTCTAGTAAATGCTCCTTTTCGGCAGCTTTATTCAACGAGATTGGGTCTAAAAATAGCCTATGAGGGAATGGGTTAAACATTCTCCACAGTAAAAAAACTACCTTCACTGATAGGTAAGAAAACTACACTCACCTGTGACATATTCAATTCAGTTGAATTTCTTCAATATTTTCAGAATTAACAAGATCTTATCTCTCTTAAAAGTATGACCCTTGATCTAGTTCAGGTCGTCACTGGTCCCTGTATTACCGCTGTACTAGGTAGTTTACTGTATTGAAATTGTATGATGATGTGGCAGTAGGCAGGGCTCAATACAATACGCCACAGTAGGAGCTGCTACTTACTGCTGTTTACTGTGTAGTATAGACTGGGGCGGGGTTAAGTTAATACATAGCCAGCACTACGTGTACACCTTTAATCTGTACAGTTCAAATTTCAAACTCCAACACAATAAGTATTTGTTCACTACAAAATAGTTATGCTCCTTCTGCACCGACATAAACACTACATCTGATATGAGACAAGAAATAACAGATGCTTTGGAGAGATAAAAATAGTCATCTGCTTAAAGTTTTCTATATCATTTCTAGAACAACAGTGAAATATAAGATCGGATAAACGATGAGATGGACTTCACCACTATTTCACTATAAGCCTACAAGTTATGGAAATTTTCTATAGAAATTTTGTATAAAATTACCATTTAGAATCTTTACCCGATCCAATTTATCATGTAATGTTCTCTGTCTTATTTGGGTAAAACCATTGAATAAATTATGAACTGAGGTTTGTTATACATTAACAAGCAACGCGGATAATTACTGTGACAGTTAAAGGTGATCAGTCATGGTCCACATGGCAAGAGAAATTACAGTAAATCTATATAAAATCTTGAAGAAAAATATATACTTCATGGTATCCTCTGACATAATATGATACTTTGTTGCCAACAAGCTGATCTGAATTACAATTAACCCTTGGAATATTGAATTTTTAGTGGTATAGTCCATCATTGTTGAACAGTAATGTCCATTTAGTATGGGAGGTTAAACTTTGCTGAAACTATTTCGCAAACAACAAACAGTGCAAGCTCCTCTAAGAGTCCTATGATCTGGGTCTACAACTCCATATTGTTTGCAAATGATGTCAGTTAACCCTTTCCTCCATAGGCTATTTCTAGACCCAACCTCTTTGAATGAATCTACCCAAAAGGAGCATTTACTAGTGAAAAGTAAAATTCTAGAATTTCGTAGTTTGAAACCATTGTGATAAATAGAGCATTTGCTCCTATAGGAACAAATGCTCTACATTGTATTTATCACAATGGTTTCAAGAAGTGGTTATTACAGAGGCGTAGAAAGGCGTATTTATGGAGGAAAGGGTTAACCTTGCTCCATATCATTCTTCATCACTCTACTAGTGTACTGTTGACTTTGTTACAACCCTTGCAGACAGTTTTGATCCAAATGAGACACTGAGTAACTTGGCATCACATCAGGATCAAAACTGTTCGACTCTCTTGACGTTGTATTTTGGAAAGAAATGGAAGAAAAATGTTCTTTTAGAATTGAAGCAGAATATGTATCTGCTGACAACTGCTTAGCATGCTAAAGGTTAATGACATCAATTATCCACCACACTGGTGTCTATCTACTTGAACAGCTTAAAGGTAAACTGTCTATAAATAGAGTGTTTTTTTTAACCCTTTCCTTCATATAAACGCCTTTTCAAGCCTTTGTAAACAGAGTAGACGTAGATCAGAATGATGGCTCCTGTAGGAGCCCTCTGATCAGGGTCTGCTCTGTCGGCTTATGAAATTATGTAGATCTGATTCTTCAATTTTTGTCTAAGCCAACAATTAATTCCCTATTAAATGTTTTAACTTATAAAAGTTCAGTTGATGAAAATTCATGACACGATTAATTTGGCCATAAATGTCCGTAAGATAAAGGGTTAATATATCTCATAAACATTGAAAATAATATACCGTTTGGAAACTTTATCAACATTATTATGGTTATATTATGGTCACAGATGTACGACAATTTTTACCTGTAAATTCTTATTCAGAAGAACAAATTATTATTGTAAGATCGCAAACACATATTGAACTAAAATGGTTCACATATTTTGTCTAATGAACAGCAGGCAAATGATTATCAGCGACATCCATATTTATACATCAAATGTTTGCAATTTTAAGTGGTGATTTGTCAGTAATTTCCACATCTACTAATTTTCATTAAACCTTTACTCCATAAATAAGCCTTTTAATGCCTTTGCAAACAGTAGACCCAGATCAGACAGCTCCTATAGGAACTTTCTGATTTGGGTCTGCTCTGCTTGCTTATTATATAATATAGATATGATTCTACAGTTTCTGCCATGGCAAAAATTTCCTGTACAGGTCCATGTGCTGGTGTGTGGTGCACTTGATTATCAGTCCGGAGGTCCGGGTTCAAATCCCGGTCCCTCCCAGAAATTTCTATAACTATAACTAGGTACTTTACTTTTATAACGAACTAATCTAATAAATTATTCATGACTCAAAATTTCATACATGAATATTCATGAAGGAAAGGGTAAACAAAACTACAACTACGTTCCTTATTTAGTCTTCTAGAACACATTTACAGAAACACTGCCTTTCATAATTAGCATTCTAAAACTGGTAGTCTGTTTATAGCTGTTATCGTACATGTCTTGTCAGAAACAAAATCAGTGTGACAGTTACTCAGGTTCTCATATTGATCCAAACTACCGTATTATCTATAATAAATGCAGCTTCCAGGTGTGTTACATTCTTATAGAAATACCCTTTTGCATTTTGCACACAGGTGGTTGCTTATAACCTAGAATGAAAGCAATGCAGTAAACTCTTAGGGGAGCTTTCTGCAATGCTTTCAGTCTACATTAAGCTACTGCCCGGACATTTTGTATTTTGAAAAGCTTATTTCTTTATTTAGTGGTTAATATATAGCGTTTTAATTGTTATACTGATCATTAGTCCCTCAACCCCCACCCCATCCCACCCGCACAGAATTAAGGGTGCATTTATTAGAGTGGGGACATTTACATAAAGGAGATTTTTCCTGAAAGTTATCCATCAAAATGTACCCCATCTGGCTGCATCTTTAACCCTTTATTCCATAAGTACACTTTTTTACCCCATTGCAAACAGAGTTGGTCCAGCCGGGATTCGATCTTCAGACTACTGGGTTATCAGCTCAACACTCGACCACTAGACCAAGCCACAACCACAAAAGAACCGACTAATCTCCATCTACACTGTTTACAAACAGGTAAAACTGTGCCGGGTACTTAAGTTAACCCTTTCCCTGTTGAATATTTATGTAAGAAATAATGACAGTACAAAATCAAATAGCCACATTTTTTAAAAATTAACAGCATTCTTAGCATGGGATTTTTTTAACATGGCAGAAAGTTTCAGTAACTGAAGAATTGAATCTGATCCATTTTATTCCCAAAGCAAACAGAGCAAACCCTGATCAGATGGCATCTACAGGATCTGGGTCAACTATTTTTGGAAAGTCATGAAAAAGTTTTTATATGAGGGAAAAGGTTAATAATACTTTTCAGATTACAATGGGGATATAATGCAATTGGATCGTTGGTAATGGGAACAGAATGTTCTGCTATTTTACAACCTGTTTCTCGTGTAAACATATGACTGTACAATTCACAAGGCATACATGATACATCATTTAATTATCCCTCTCGCTGTTGAATATTCAGGTAAAATAGAATGACATCATGATTGTTTATTAGCTTAAGTTTTCAATGGCATATGTATACAGGAATGTTTGGTATTGTTAGAAACTGTATAATGTTTAGTCAGATCTATAATAACTGATCAGATGGCTCCTACAGGACCCCACTGTCTGATCTGGGCCTAGTCTTGTTTGCAAAAGCATGAAAAAGCATTTATATGAAGGAAAGGGTTACAGGTTATTTATCTATAAATGATGCTTTTTTTTTTAATATCTCAACCACTGAAAAATCTTCGGTTTTTTTTCGATAATTTATCCCTTTCCTTCATATAAATGCATTTTCACACATTTGCAAACAGTAGACCCAGATCAGACAAATCCTATAGAAGCCGTCTGATCAGGGTCTGCTTTGTTTGCTTTTGACATGATGTACGGTAGATCTGAATCTACAGCTTTTGTCAAAGTAAAAACATTCCTTGAAAAGTTTACAGTATAAAAATTCAGCTAATTAATATTCATGACATTATTTCTTACATGAGTATTGAATGGGGAAAGGGTTAAGAAATTTTTGACATGATGTAGGGTAGATCTGAACCTACAGCTTTTGTCAAAGCAAAAACAATATGTTATATTCCTCGAAAAGTTTACATTATAAAAATTCAGCTAATTAATATTCATGACATCATTATTTCTTACATGAATATTGAATGGAGAAAGGGTTAAGAAAATTTCCCTAACAATTCATAACATTTTAGTATTGTAAAAGGCATTTGTGAATCAGTATTAATGCCCTACATCAACATTCTCGATTTCTTGTTCTAGTACAAAATATTTGGATATCGTAAACACATACAGAACCAATCTGAACAGCTCCGAGAACTAATCGGAACACTGCCAAATAGTTACAATTGATACAGGATAAAATGCACACAATTTGCATCCAACATGTTGGAGAATTACATTGGGAAATTGATACTTTAACATAAAATATTCGCAATTCTAAAATTATGATTGTAAGTTATATCCACGTTACGACCTACTACTTATCATTAAACTACACCTTTTAGTACTCTTATTCCATTTTTACAGATTTCAAAAACACAATATCTTCTCTATAGACACATTGCCTTTAACATTTTACTCCATAAAAATGCTTTTCTACGCCTTTGCAGAGTAGACCCAGATCAGACGGATGGCCTAGAGGATGTTCATAATTATGCTACAACGAAAATTAATAGGATTAACAGGGCTCAAGCTAGAGGGAGATTTGGGAGAAAAAGTCTCTCTAACCCTGCTGACTTCTCCCTGTTTTGAGCTGAGGGTGAAGTTTAACCCATTCCTCCATAGGCTATTTTTAGACCCAACCTCTTTGAATACATCTACCGAAAAGGATCATTTACTAGAGAAAAGGAACATTTTTAGAATTGTGCAGTTCTGAAACCATTGTGATAGAGGATATGCTCCTATGGAGCAAATGCTCTATTTATCACTATGGTTTCATTAAGTGACTTTTACAGAGGCGTAGAAAGGCGTATTTATGAAGGAAAGGGTTAAATATATAGAACATAATTATAGAGTCTGAGAGATACAAAATCAGGACAAAACTTCTCCACTCAGAATACCATTTAACTGCTCCCTGATCATCAGGAGCGCTCCAGCTTGAGTCGTCATTGGTTAAACTGACCAATACATCAATGCTGAATTTTCAAGTGGACTATTCCAAAATGCAAATGGGTCAAGATTACCATGAATGTTTTTGGTTTTTTTAAACAAAAGTGTAACATGACAAACAGTGCAGACCCTGGGTCTATACCGTTTGCAAAGGATATTAGCGACTTGTTTCCCACTCTCTGAATAGGTTAATACAGAACATAATGAAGATAGCATCCTGAGGAGTTTTCAGCATTACTCTCATCTTAAATAAAATGCCATCCCTATTATAATGACTGACAAACACACAGCTTTTGAAAGGTCATTTTTGAAATTTCCTATTTCTATTTTCCTGTCTTATCATACTCTAAATGTACATGTATCTGCCATATCAAGCTGTGAATAACTATGTGTTGATATGAAACAAAACCAAACATTATTTCAATAACTTTTATCTCAGTTATGAGTGTCAGATCAATTACAAAGATACACAATCAAAGATATATAAACCCCATGTAAAAAATAGTGAATACATCTTTTATGTACAGCTGTTAATTAACTCATCAGTGCCAAGTGACCCGTAAAACATGGAAATACAGTAAAACCTCTCTATAATGCCCACTAAATTGTGTTAATTAGTTGGTATTTAGGGCAGGTGGCTGCTTAAAGCAAGGTGAAAGTAAAACAGAACACTCCTTAATTAGGAAAGGTGAAATTAAAGCAAGGTGAAAGTAAAACAGAACCCTCCTAAGGAGCGTTCTGTTTTACTTTAACCTTGCTTTAAGCAGCCACATGCCTTTAGCACAAAATACTTGATGTAATTTAGTGGCCGGTATAGAGAAGATTTACTGCAGATGGGTTCCAAAAATCATTTTATACAGGTTTACAATAAATAATTTGTGAGTACATGGGTGAATTAGCTCAATTGTTATAACTACATTGTGAATAAGGCAATGAAAAGGCATTTATATGTGTGAAAGGGTTAAAAGTTAAACAATTTTGTCCTTACTTTTTCTAAAGGAATACATATACATGTACATTTATTCACAAAAAGTGCAGACACAGATAAGATTTGTATTTCAATTGAATTCATCATTTTTTTTCACAATACCTTATGTTAGAGACCATTATACACTGAAGATAAAGTTTGAAGCAGAAATAAAGGAGCTATTCTTAACCCTTTGCCCCATGACTATTCATGCAAAAATAAAGACATAATATTAATTAATTCAATAATTTATAATGGCATACGGTATATGAAAACAGGAATTTTAGCCATGGCAGAAACTATATCATTTCAACAACAAACAAAGCAGACTTTGATCAGATATCTCCTACAGGAGCCACCTGATCTGGGTCTACTCTTTTTGCAAAGGCCTTAACTTATTCTTCCGTAGGCTATTTTTAGATCCAACCACTTTGAATAAAACTACCGAAAAGGAGCATTAACTAGAGAAGGAAAATTTTAGAATTTTATAGTTTGAAACCATTGTGATAAATAGAGTATTTGCTCCTATAGGAGCAAATGCTCTATTTATCACAATGGTTTCAATAGGTGACTTTTACAGAGGCGTAGAAAGGCGTATCTATGGAGGAAATGGCTAAATGGCTTATCTATGGAATAAAGTGTTACAGGTGTACTTCAAGCATCTTATGCTTCCGAACATAAGACTGCCATTCCTATCTGAATATACCAAGTCTATTTTGCAGTTAGCCATCTTATTAATCCTTCACTCCATTAACTCATTCTCTCCTAGGCTATTTTTAGACCCAACCTCTTTGAATGTATCTACCGAAAAGGAGCATTAACTAGAGAAAAGGAAAAATTTAGAATTTTGTAATTTGAAACCGTTGTGATTAATAGAGCATTTGCTCCTATGGGAGCAAATGCTCTATTTCTCACAATGGTTTCATAAAGTGACTTCTAAAGATGCGCAAAAATGCATCACTAGGGTATAATGTGTTAATAATGATATGCCATCTTTTTACACCTTTGCAAACAATGTAGACTAGATCAGATGACTCCTATAGGAGCGGTCTGATCAGGGTTTGCTCAGTTTGCTAATGACATAATAGATGTTATTCTATAATTTCTGCAATGGCCAAAAATTCCTGTAATATGATTAATATTCATGATGTTATTATTTCTTACATGAATTTTCATGGAGTAAAGGGCTAATACAATTTAGTTACTACTCCTCTTAATGTTTTTAACCCTTTATTCCATGAATATTCAGGTAGGAAATAATGATATAAATATTAATCAGATTATTTAATGGCAAAGTGGATACTAATCAGATGATTTTTTTTAATCACAATTTAAGTTTTGTCCTTGGCAAACATTGCAGAATCAGATATATATTATTCTATAAGCAAATAGAGCACATCTGATCAGACTGCCTGGTCTGGGTCTACTTTGTTTGTAAAGGCATTAAAAGCCATATATATGGAGAGGAGGGTTATTCCTATATTTTTTACTGATATTTTTTATCACATCCAAAGAAATGGGACTTAATTTAAAAACTTTTACAATCTTTTAAAATCCTAAAATTTTTACAATCTTTTAAAATCCTAAAATAATTTGATATGTTCACAGCAACATATTTTTATTACTCCAAGTAAAGACTAGTGTTAAACAATAAAAATTCTAACTGATCCATCACACTCTTAATGAAATTATATCCAAATGGATAGCTTTGATTTACCTTATTCATCGCAAACTGTAAATTCATAGCAGCCATGGTGACAGCGTTTTCTTCCCCGCACAGAAACAGTAGTCACACATACACTAATCAAATATGTATCTCTTTTAAAAGGTAACCTAATTTATGATGGGGCAGTGTTAAAGTCGTTGTCTATATAGCATCAACGACGTGGCTGTGTGATGTGGCATACACAGCCCATTCAACCTTTGCCTAATCACTGGTGTGGACGCACATAATCAACTGGGACAGCCACATGTCATAACAGCAATCTTCACTTGTTTCTTCACAGTAATTAACTTTCTTGCTTCTGGTGTATAAAAATAAGCACTGATAACAATCTATTCAAATCAAATTTGTGTTATCAGTTGTCCATATCAAAAACAAGTTAATGGTACAACTTGATAGGTACAAGTTATTAAAGTTTGTGTAACAACTGTTCATTTTGCTGCATTTTGATTGCAATATCTACAACTACAGGTATAGTGATCAATGAGGTAAAATGGGAGGAATTGATATTAATGTTATCCCTTTTCATGCTGAATATTCAAATGTGAAAGTTGGATCAGTTGTACAGTGCAGACCCATATGAGACTGTCACTTCTCTAGGACTGTCTTGTATAGTGAAGACCCATAATAATGAGACTTCTCTAGGACTATCTCATACCATTTATGGGCATACTTTGGGTTGAATTGTCCCCTGCAAAATTGTACTCTGCAAAAATTGCTACCAGTCATTCTTCCTTTATTTTCTTAACAATGACCAAAGCTTTTGACATGATATAGATTCTACAGTTTTGTCAAAGCAAACGATTTCTTTGAAAAGAGTTTGCATTAAAAAATGAGCTAATAAACATTCATGTCATTATTTCTTAATGAACAATGAACAGGGAAAGGGACATTAGCAAATAGAAGACCCTGTTAATTTACCCTTTGAATGTGGGAACTGAGTGTACTGGCATTTGCAAAGAGTGTAGATCCAGATCATATCAGATCAAGTTCTGTACTTCGTTTCATTTAAAATTTCCAAATCCTTTAAAATCAACCAACAACACTTAGATCTATAATGAATGCACACTGCCGTTAACCCATTCCCTCATATTGACGACTTTTGACGACTCTGTAAAAGTCCATTTGTGAAACCATTGTGATAAATAGAGCATTTGCTCAGGGACTATAGGAGCAAATGCTCTATTTATCACAATGGTTTCAAACTACAACATTTTTAAATTTTCCTTTTCTCTAGTTAATGCTCCTTTTCGGTAAGATTTATTCAAAGAGGTTGTATCTAAAAATAGCCTACGAGGTAATGGGTTAAACAATGGTTGATTATTCAACTTCAAACATCAGCATTTAACCCTTTCCCTATTCAATATTGAGACTGAGACTTCTCGAAGAAACCAGATCAATTAGGACAAGAGAAGTCGAAGAAAGAACGCTGTTGGTTCTCCAGACATACAGATGCAGCTGCTGCAGCAGGGAATGCCTGTACAGTATTGGCCTTGTCAGTCACCAGCTTGCATGCAAAAGATGTGGGAGACAACCTTCTTAGATATAAAGCCAAGCCATGATGATGATTCATGTAAGAAATAATAACATGAATATTTTCTTGCTAATTTTTTATAATGTATACTTTAAGGGAAATTTTTGCTGTAGAATCAGATCTATATCATGTCAAAAGCAAACCGAGCAGACCTTTATCCTATAGGAGCCATCTGATCTGGGTCTAGTCTGTTTGCAAATATGTTCAAGGCGATTATATGAGGAAAAGAGTTAAAACTCCATTAATTTCTAATCCATAATGCATGTACCGGTATATATGTAATGAATGTACTCGTTTTATTTCATTTTGATTTCATATCTGTAATTTGACATGCTACATCTGTTTATGCCTAATAATAATAAAAGTTTTATTTGCCTGAATCACCTTCCATTACGAATGTAATGGACAAGAAGCTCATATTATTATACACTGAACGTCAATACATAGCATGCTATCAGCATCAACTAGCTAGGCAGTTTAACCCTTTCCTCCATAGGCTATTTTTAGACACAACCTCTTTGAATCAATCTACCGAAAAGGAGCATTTACTAGAGAAAAGGAAAAGTTTAGAATTGTGTAGTTTAAAATCATCACAAGTGATAAATAGAGCATTTGCTCATATAGGTTTCATAAAGTGACTTTTACAGAGGCGTAGAAAGGCATATTTATGGAGGAAAGGGTTAATTGTCACCTGCATAAAATATGAAGGGACAATTACCGGTAGTTGAAATGTATTAGCTATTAGTGTTTTATTATAATATTACAGTGACTGTTTAAGAAATGTACTATTATTTTCTGGGGAATTCATGTAACATGGCATAATTATGATATGGTTGCCATGAATGTGAACAGGTCTATTGCACTCTGTCAGGAAATTGGGAAGAACTGTTTGTAATTATGAGTGAATTTGTTATTCAGTACAACTTATATAAGAGGAATAAATGCTGAAATTCAGGTGTTGGGAATAATGGAGTCAAAAAATTAATTAATCACACAGTGAAGTGACAATCATGGCTTTTTTTAAACTACAATTGGAAATTGTAAATGCAAATGAAAACAGTTTAGACCTAGAACTTATGTGGCTCTT
This sequence comes from Azorinus chamasolen, assembly GCA_963576725.1. Lineage (NCBI taxonomy): Eukaryota > Metazoa > Mollusca > Bivalvia > Cardiida > Solecurtidae > Azorinus > Azorinus chamasolen. Next base: position 47,608,735 of record OY755236.1, read on the forward strand.
TGAAGTCTAGCAAGTCTACATTCTTTGATACACCAATTAGAATCAAACTGTATTCATTATTAATAAATCAAACTAAAAAGCAATTCTTGCCCCAACATATTTACATATACTAGTCAGCTTAACCCTTTATTCCATAGATACTCGTTTTAATGCCTTTGCAAATGTAAACAAAATAGAGCCAACTCATACGGCGCATGAATAAATTTAGTACTTTTTTTTTATTGTAAACCTTTCAAGGGATTAGATTTCTTTTAGCAAAAACTGTAGAATCATTTACTCCTATAGGAGCCATCTGTTCTGGGTCTACTCTGTCTGCATATGTGTGAAAAGGCGTATCTATGGAATAAAAGGTTAAAACAATTTATTCTTACAGACAAGGTTTCTCGTCATACAAAATCAATATCGTAGCAGACCTCCTATAGGAGGCTCCGAGCTGTCCAATCTGGGTCTACTATGCTTGCTAATGCATCCCCATCAGGTCAAGTGTTCGGACAGTCTATTCACTATGACAGGAAAGATACATGTATACAGTGCTGACCATGACCTTCAAGAGTCCTCGGATCTCAGTATATACCAATTGCAAATAAAAATAAACTGGTTTCTCTCATTACATTAACCCTTTACTCCATAAACGCGCCTTTCTATGCAAACAGTAGACCCAGATGAGACAGCTCCTGTAGTAGCCGTCTGATAAGGGTTTGGTTTGGTTTTTATCTGGTTTTACATCGTTTTAACAGTATTTCAGTCATCACGACGTCCAGCTAATTACAGGTGGAGAAAGACCCCCAGAGGTTCTGTGCACGGAACAAATTGCATTGTTTCGTGCACAGAACATCATCTACCAGTAAGGAGAACCACTGTTTGCTTATGAAAAAATAGAGAAAGGACTCCACAGTTTATGTTATGGCCAAAATTTCATGAGGTCATTATTTCTTATATATGTATATTCATGGCGTAAAGGGTTAAAAGGGTTTAATATTATAATGAGCTTCAAAACTGCATGTAAGTATCAAAACAGACGAAATGCTTTCTGAGTCTTGCAATACACATGTTGTGCTAATGAGGAGATTCAAATTGGTAGAATAAAACATTGATTTGTACTTTTAATTATAGCATAACAGATGATATCATATAATGAAAATTGAATAAAAATTTATGTTGTACACAATAATGTACACAAAATAGCCAAAGGCTATAATATTGACATTATTGTACTTCAATAAAATTTACATTGATCTTACTGACCAGATAACACAATCCACAATTAACCAGGTTTCACTAACCTGTTACTCCATATATACATGTACACCTTTGCAAAACAGTAGACCCAGATCAGATAGCTCCTGTAGGAACTGTCTGATCTGGGTATGCTCTGTTTGCTTCTGAAATAATACATATCTGATTCTTCAGTTTCTGTCATGGCCCGATATATCCAGGACCAAAACTTCTCCCTAAACCCCACTTAATTTCTTGTGAAGTGGCAAACTGATGGAGAACTCAAGCTAGAGCCCTCGGTTGGTGCCTATATAAAACTTTTTGAGTCACTAGTATGAGTTTGTTCTCAAACATTTTCTCAGTCATGCTTTAACCCTAAAATTCCTCCACAAATACGCCTTTCTACGCCCCTGCAATAACCACTTCTTGAAACCATTGTGATAAATAAAGCATTTGCTCCTATCACAATTATCACAATGGTTTCAGAACTACAAAATTCTAAAAGTTTCCATTTCTCTAGTTAATACTCCTTTTCGGTAGATTCATTCAAAGAGGTTGGATCTAAAATAGACCATGAGGTAATGGGTTAAATATTAAATTTGGTATGTATTTAGCTCGTTATAATATTCAAGCATATCAGAATGCATGGTTTGATTTTGACTGTCAAAATCAGTCTAATCTGGAGAATGGGTATGGCTTCTTTTTGAGACTCAAAAAGGTTTACAGGCAACAACCATGATGTCATTACTTCTTACATGGATAGTCATGGAGTAAAGGGTTAAATTAGAAATATGAACATTATTTCACCTGAACAATAATTTTCAAGGTGATGAATCGATCAAATGAATAAAATCACTTTTCAATGTTACAGAAGAAAAACTAGAAAATTGACCTTGACCGTGGGCTTGGGGGCAGCATGGGCTGGGTGCACAATGAAAGTATGGATGGTGTTTACCGGTAATCTGTATAGTGGTTAGTGAGATATAAGACAATGAAAAAACTGACAACCAACTGCATGTAAAATGCTTGACACACAGACGGATGGACAGGTGCAAAACATAATGCCCCAGGACTATCGTCAACAGTGGTATAATTATGTCTCAGAGGTCCAGATAAGATGAGTAAAAAAATTTCAAGAATAGCTCCTTTATTTCTCCACCAAACCCTATATATTGCCACCACTCTTTAGAATCATCTCATCGAGACGATTCTAAAGAGTGGTGACAGTATAGGATTTGGTGGAGAAATAATGATTTTAGCATTTGGGTACACATCTTTATCTGTAGCTCTCAAGTCTGAAAAATTTCAACTATACATGTATAATAGTTACTGTATTATAGTAGAAAATGGATATTTACATAAATTAAGTATCTTATTAACTATTTACTTCATTCAAACACAAATTGATGCATTTGCAAAGTGAGTAGACCCAGGTCAGTAGGAGCTGTCTGATCAGGGTCATTTAACAGTAAATGTCTATCCCTTTCCCTGATGAATAATCATGTACGAAATAATATCATGAATATTTATGATCTGAATTTTATATGTACACATAAAGTTTGGTTTTGGTAGAAATCAGATCTAATATAATTTCATTTATTAGCAAATAGCAGATCCTGTAGGAGCCATCTGATCTGGATCTAGACTACTCTGCTTTCAAAGGCATGAAGAAATGTTTGTATGAAGGAAAGGGTTATAAAAGACTTTTAAGTATATAATGTATGTATGTGGCAACAGCAGTTGGCATATCAAAACATTTAATATGGAATACAAGGATAGGAAGTAGCAGTATCATGTTTGAGAGATGACAATACCAGACTATCTCATCCATTGTCCTCTTATGGCAACAGACTGTAGCTTAATCATCAAATAGTGACTCCATGTCAATACTGCTAAATATTTGCTACGTGGCAGACTGCACACCAGAAAATTCACAATAGCATGCATGAAACACATATGCAAACATTTGTTTAGGAATTCGGAAAAGAGTGTTCCTAGGAATACATGTGTCACCTTTTGAAAGCATGACACACTCACAAAAAATACTTAGCCCTTTCCCTGTTCTATGTAATTTCATTACCTGCTGAATATTCATGGACAAAATAGTTGTAATGGAATATGGAAGGTTGAAGTTAGAGCAGTGTAGAAACAGGTCTATCAAATTACATTTGCAAACAGAGCAGACCCTGATCAGACAGCTCCTGGGTCTACTCTGTTTGCAGATGTGTGAAAACATGTTTATATGATTATGAGGGGAAGAGTTGTGGCCCATATGCAGAATACATTATAATGAGAGAGATGACGCTGTATTGGTTAATCATGAAGTCTATTCTCACTGAAATTAGGGGATAGCGATAATCTGTGCATATGTAAACCATACAATCATGAGTGTGTCCATGCAAAGTTGCTTACCGGGACCTGTGCCGAGGATAAATGGTACAATGGTCAATGATAAAAATAGAAATGTTAGGAATTTTAATTTATGCAAATTAAGTAGGTCAGAGTCCAGGTCATATTGTTCGAGCTATACTTAACAATAAGTGTTGTAAGACTATGGATCATATTTAACCCATTCCCTCATAGGCTATTTTTAGATCCAACCTCTTTGAATAAATCTACCAAAAAGTAGCATTTACTAGAGAAAGGAAATTTTTTAAAATTGTATAGTTTTGAAACCATTGTGATAAATAGAGCATTTGCTCCTAAGAAGCAATGGTTTCAAAAAATTACTTTTACAGAGGCGTATAAAGGCCTATTTACGTAGGAAGGGTTAAGCACAAAAAGTGGACAGGAAATTAGATTAGATTTTTAAATTATTAATAATAACTAATATTAAGAAAAATAACGTTAGAAATTACTCTTAATCTTTTTAATCGCAATGACAAAATTCATCACTGACATCAAGGGAAAACTGGCATATGGGTAGCTCTGCAAGAATTTTTATTTTCGACTTGATCTCTACTGGGGACAAATACTAACCCGTATACTCTGTAGGCCCTCTCCATGAAAATATAAAGGCATGTATAACAATGAAAATTCATCAAAAATTTTTTAATAATGGCCAGTACCACTGAACAAAAGAATCATTTCTGTCGTTTCACAAGCAAACATGAGAACCTGATTAGATGGTATCTGCAGGAGCGGTCCGATCTGGCCCTGTTCAGTTTGCAAAGGTCTTTCTAGCATCTTCTGAATCTAAATGTGTACACTACAGGGCCTTTCGGTATACACGCAGGTTTTTTTTCCTGTTTTGGGAGGAAGGGGTCCGGGCCCTTAGCCGGGGAAATTTTTACGCACGAATGAGCCAAAAGGGGAATTTTCATTGAATGATGTATTTGTGTTATGTTAATATAACCAATGTAGGCTAGCTAAACTCAGTGTTGTTATACTTTCTGATCGTTCGAGATCATGAATTTCAGTACTTTTTGTTCTGAAAATTGAATACCGCTTAAGCCGGTGCTAGGGGGCGTGAGCAGTGTTGCACTTTCAATTACTGCTCATGAACAGACTCAATAAAACCGAGTCTGCAATTTTCTCTTTTAGTATTGCAATTTTTTCTTTCAGGGGATCACCTCTCCTCAGAACTTTTAACTATCACTTATTCCACATTAGATATTGATTAAGTCAAAACAATCTATTCTATGTCAATTTCTGGATATTGCTCACAGTGAGCCTCACTAGTTGATGTTTGTGTCAATTTCAATTTTTGTAATGATGTTCATACTCAGTGGATGTACTTGCCTCACTACACAGAGAATGATAAATGAATCAAAAGTATTTCCTCACAAAATCTATTTCAAATAAATTTTAAATGGTCTCATTGACAGTACATATATACATACATGTGATAACTACCGACGGTAGGTGAATTCTACCGTTTTCAGAGGTGGTTTACCGTTCTACTTTAACGATCTACCGTTTTGAAATTTGACCAAGGCAATTTTTTTAGTGACATATATTTTCCTGCCTGATAGAGTTTATCTGTTAGTTCTCTACACACACAGACCGCCTTTATCATGCTGTGATCCACGCTTGGTCTGTTTTGGTAGGGGCCAATCAAGGGAATCCCCTGTGGAGACCATGGAGAATTCCCGAATTACATAATCACGAGGTGGTTCCGGTTTTCACTCTACCAAATAAATTGTTCGGGAACCAGTCGTTTCAAAATGCAAACGTCTACCACAAATATCACATGCAGCAGGTTTATTACTCAAGCGAGGCGACATGGGAGTGTCATGACCCTATAATAGGAATATATTCTCATAATTAAGTTAGAAGACATAGAAATGCTTCTCAGCTTCCTTGTCAAAGACAGCTGTGCTTGGCCTCGTTGTTGCAATGGGCCGAAACACTTCGAAAATAAGACTGCTTGGACTGATAATCATGAATTTGATTTGCACACTAAATTACTTTTTCATTAGTATAATATGTGGTAATGACACTAAAGAAGTAATTGAAAACACCATGAATTATTTTCTACCATTGCAAACTCTTAAAAAAATTTAACTATGTAAGTTGAAATGTCATCAGTTTTCGCGACAATTGTAGATACGGGCTAAAACACGGACTCTGGACCTGATGGGATTTCGACATTTCTGTGACTGCTCAATGTTTGCAGTTACTAACTTGAACTGAGTAAAGGTTTAACTTACTTGAACTGAGTAAAGGTTGTCATTGGGAGTATAGCTAAATAAGGGCTATAAAATAAGCCCCCCCCCCCACCCCCCCCAAAAAAAAAAAAAAACCCACACCCTAAAATGGTATTATGAAATAAGATAAAATGGAATATCTTTTTTCATTATATGATAAAACTAATAAATCTTGATTTTTTCATGACATTGTTTAATAAGGAACCCAGTGTTTTGGGCTTGAGACCTGTTGATTTCAATGAGTCCTTTCGACAAATAAAAAAATCTAGAATTATTACTGCATGTCAATTACTAGTATTTGTTTTTAACCCTTTCCCTGTTCCATTTTTATTCCAAATTCCAGCCCTACTGGATATTCGTAAACAAAGTAGTTATAAAGAAATTTGGAGATTGGAACTTTATAGCCATTTTAGAAAGTACAGAAACATTTTTAAAATTTCAAAAGCAAACAGAGCAGACCATGATCAGATTGCTCCTATAGGAGCTGTCTGGTCTGGGTCTACTCTGTTTGCAAATGCAGGACACCTTGGTTTATATGAAGGAAATTTTGGCTTAATGGGGGTTTTAACTCCACATTTGATTTTTTTTTTGCCAAACCAGAAAGTGTAGAATCATTTCTATATATCATAAGCAAACAGAGCAGACCCTGACCAGACAACTCCTGTAGGAGCCGCCTGATCTGAGTCTATTCTCTGTGCAAATTTATGCGTGAAAAAGATGTTTATATGAGGGAAAGGGTTACGTGTGTAAATGTTATGTGTGTAATGTAAGGTTTATAATGGAATGGTATGCATTTATGGTAAAGTGTGAATGATAATGTATAACAAACATAGGTATCAAGCAAATTTCTTTTTTCTCCTCCATATATTTAATAATAAGTTTGTCACGTCGGTAAAATCTACCTGACAAAAGTCAAATCTACCTGACAAATTTCCTAAATCTACCTGACATGCCTCAGCAGGTTATCACATGTATGTATATATGAGAAATAATGTGCAGTTATCTTCAACTTCAACTTGGTATTTCCAGACGATCAGTGCTGTACAGATCATATTTAACAATTCCCCTGTTCAATCGACTTGTAAAAAATATGACATGAATATTTATTACCTAAAGTTTTATAATGTATTATTTTCTAGGAAATATTGCCGTTTGACTTTTTTCTTACATCAGATCTATATACTGTTAAAGCAAACACAGCAGTATAGGAGCCGTCTGATCTGGGTCTACTTTGTTTGCAAATGCTTGAAAAGGGGTTTATAGGAACTTAGGAAAATTTAATTTCAGAAAATTTCAAATGCTGCGGTCTGAAATTACGAACGAGAAGCAATGTGAATAAAAACTATTAGTGAAGTGTGGATTCAAGTTGGTAACAAGAATCATCAATTGGAGAGAATACCTTTGATTTAAAGGGGAAGTCTACGTTCAACATGTTTCAAATATACAAAATTATTTGGTGTATATGCTGAAAAGTAGTATATCACACAAAAACATTTCCAATAAACGTTTGATATCGAAGATCCTGATTTCATTCTCCGATGTTTCAGTTATATTCTGGTTAGGTTTTAGTTTCGTATCTGTTTGTGTTATTCGCGTCTCTCCGAACATTGATCATCGGCAAAACGCAGAAAATTTTAAAGGAAAGGGCCGATAATACTTTGTTGTAGAACAAAAATTATACGTATTGATTAAATCTGTTAATTTTGAATCACACTCCTGGGCATTTTTCGATATAAGTTCAAATTGACAATCTTCATAATAATGATTGAGGATAACAAATACTAAGTTTTATGATATTATTTAAAACATGCATTCATTGTAGGGACTTCCTCTTTAAAGACATTACCCAGGTCCATTCAATGATTCCCCCCCCCATTGTTCTCAATAGGCGTGAAAGTAACAGTAAAAGCATGATACAAGTGTGCAAAATATGGCAAGCCGTCTCATTCTGTCTAGAGAGGCCCTGCCATAATAAGAAATAAAAACATATACTGCATTAGTGACAATCTAATCATTTCAAAATCATCAAATGTAAGAGACAGGCCTCACATGGAACGCTCCAGTGGTTCTTGACAGGCAAACTGCTATAGCTCTTACCATGTGCTGCATGCTTTTTCACAGGTTAGCTGTAAAGACCCAAGCCGGCCAAGGGAATGTCTTTAAGTTTAACACTTGTTGTCTAAACAGTCAATCATTTTTTTCTCGATCCGGAAGCGGTTTTCTTGTTACTTTTCTTTGATATGATTTCACATTGTGAGACATATTGACAGATTGTAGGGGTACAAGGCGACGCTCCATTTCAGGCGTATTTCGATATCAGAAAATGCTTATGTGATAAGCACATGTGAGAGTAGTCAAGGGAAGTAACTACACAATTGACCTTACGCCAGCGGCAAGATAACCACGCCCACATAAATCAAGGGAAACAACTCTTCCTATGTCCGACATTATGAGTAAAACCAATTTGACAGACGGTCTACACATAAATTAATAATGATTTTTTTATCAGAATAAATATTTTGTTGATCATGTTTTAGTCTGTGTATATTGTATGTCAGGTTTTATCAAGGTCTACACTGTCATGCTTTGATCAGGATCTACAGTTTGGTCACACAGGTATTTGTCGTGCTTAGACCCCACTACCCGCCATGCATCTGCTACCCACTCTGTAACCTCACAGAAATATATTGGTCAAAATAATCTCAAACATGTCAAAATACCATAACATATATTAGCCTGATTGGACCATAAATTATATATTGTTTCATTGTTGGATATTGGCTGCAGATCACGAAAACTGTGATTCGATCAGATCTCCGAAACCACAAAGAACTTCCGATCAGATTCATTAAAATTGTTCTAATAATGGCTATTTTTGAAATAATTGCTTAGATCTAATTTATGTTAGTACTTTTTTGTTGTTAAATCGGTAATTTGTTTATAATCAAATAACAAAAACATGTATATCACCCCCAGACAGGGGTGTGATTACTGAAACTATTGAGGGGAGGAAAATGTCCTAACCCCCCTTACATGATATTCTAAAACCATCAGATCTGAGCTGATCTCACTGAATGTGATAACTTTCATAATTTGGATCTCAAACTCAAATGGAGGAAATCCTCTGAAAGGAGGAAAAATCACACCCCTGCCCCCAGATCTTGTTTTATTTATTGTGGAAAATTGTTGTGTCGGGCATATCAAATCGATGAAATTCGTAGTTTTCAAACAAATATTTTTCATAGAAGACAAGCTCTAGACAAATTGAAAGATAATGGATTGCTTAAGGGGAGACATTTATGCCACCATTTAGACCAGGTACAACGTTCTATTAATCCAATTAAAAATGTGAGAAATTCCATGCTGGTTTAACACAACAAACATGGTGGTATTTTGTTTCAATAAATGAAAGGTCATGTGTGATGTCGCGTGATTTATTGAGCTTTAAAATATCATTGGTAAAATAATACAATTCGGATGCAAAGAATTTTTATAGAGCAAATAGAGACCTCGATCTGGAAAAAGCCTGGGAAAGCCTATCCATCATTAAGTTAGTGACTATTTAAAGCAGAATGGCGGCTGCCTCGTCGTCTTATCAGGGTCCAAACTGTCAGAATACGAACCTTATTTGGCAGCGAAATATCGAGTCACCATTCAATGAATATCTTGGCTTTCCCCCTATTTCGATTTCTCTCTTTCCTTCCTTACTTAGTTTCTTTCTTTCTTTCCTTCTTCTTTTCTTTCGTTCTTTCTTTCAGTGTTTAAGCATATACATGTATATCTAGTAGTTTATGTCTCCAACTACCAGTAACCTTATTATTTACCTTATTAATTATCATGATTGTACCTTGTCATAGTGTATGATTATTGTGTGTATTGAATTTCCTCTTGTGACACTTCGGTGCCTGAGATGTAATAAAGTTCAGTTCATTAAGTTAGTGGCTATTTAAAGGAAATATTTACACCTTGTGGTTTTGAATAACCAACTTCCTGTAAAATGTTTATGGATGCTAGCTGATGAAGCAAAAATATAACAAAACTGACCATTTTAAGTTCTTTTAAAAAATAGCAGTTGCATCAGACACGTGAAAGAACGGTTTATCAAGTTCAGACTGGGATATTTGTACATATTTGACACGAGCGCGTTTCCAAATCAATTGTATGTGACATTTTTTGGTTTTTAGTTTGATTTTGGTTTCGGAAAGTGATAAAACATAACCTTTCGCTTGCTGAATTTTAAAATACATGTCTCCTTCTTTACCCATACCCTGTTGTATAATTACATATATCTTCACTATGTACATGTATTTCGCTGTGCAATCACTGCTGTGGAGTGTACTGGTTGCACAAGCAACTTGTAAATAGTGCAGACCCAGATGAGACAGTTCCTGTAGGAGCTGTCTCATCAGGGTCTTCACTATTTACTAGGGCTGACTATTGGGGCCAGTTTTGACTATTGCAATACTATTGCTGAAAGTACTATTGCGATACTATTGCTATTGCTGGAAACTATTGCAATACTATTGCAATAGTTATTGCCAAGATTTGAAAACTTGTAAATGCAATTTTGCACTGTGTAAGATATAAGTTTGCTGTAAATACTTACTAAAAAATGTTTGTGGAAATTATTTAAAATGAATTGGGCTTTGCCACTTGTGTTTTACCGCTTTTGTTTTTAACAAACTCGATCTCCGTGATGGTCAACGCCATCTTGAAAACACAATGCCAATTATACGAAAGAACTATCGAAACTATCGATAGTCAGAGCAACTATCACAATAGTCTATCGTCAATTGGAAATAACTATCGATAGTGTTACTGGGATAGAGAACTATCACGATAGTTCGATAGTTTGATGTATTGTTACACCACTACTATTTACTTGTAGGTATATTGACGTGAATAGCAAGCGAAGGGTTAATATCACCAAAAATCGTTCCTTATAACGTGAATCAGTATTACATGTGCCGTAACAGCAACGTTTTGTTAAGAAAGCAATGTATTTCTCCTCTGTGTCTGACTCTGACGGCCTGTGTCTGACATGTATAGTTTGTCGGACAAAATGGCGGACAGCAACAGGTCAGCGTGGGCTTATCAGTTATCGCTTACTGATTGGTTAATTAGATGTCAATCAAAAGTCCTGGCGTAAGGTCAATTACTATAGACGCTGAAAAATGTAAGCAGAAAAACAAACATTCACGAATCCATTCGTTTCATTCGGCAAGATGGGATTTTTTTTTCAAGATGGGGGGGGGGGGGGGGGGGATACTTTCAGAAGGGGAATGGGGCCGAATTTCACATTATCCTGACACCGGGCAAACCAGTAATATTTCAGTGATCACAATCTAAAGCTCTGTACTGTCTTAGCACTAATAATGAGGTGTCAAGGTTGTTCCACTCTATGATTGTCTTAGGCCAAGATAGGAGTTTTTGTAGATTTCTCTTTTGCACTGTATTTGTTTGAAGCACTGGATTGTTAATGGCTGAACGTGTCACTGGCCCTGACTGGGTGGTTACAATTAAATTCACTACATGCTTTTGGCCTTATAAATCTCTTACCATGCATTGGGACCAGATTGATATCTGATATCAATCTGGTCCCAATGCGTGGTAATTATTATGATTTATCTGCAGGCATTGCTGGCTTCAAAAAAAAATGTTTCAATAAAAACACATGAGCCGACAGATGGAAAATAAGATTTTTGTTGCGTGGAAGAATTCAAATGCACGAAAGTGCATGGAAGTACGTAGTATATAAAGGTCACTTGCAGATTACGATAGAATCTCTTCGATTACAAACCACAGGTCCCCAGGGTGTGTTCTTACACGTCATACAACAAAGCAGTGTGAGCGACGAAAACAATTCGTTACACCAAACCATTTATGGTTCCAATGAAACTAAAATGTTTTGGTCCGTGGAAAGATTAAGTTTGAAATAAATACAAGCCTTATCTAAAACTCACGTGTAAAGATGATCCGTCCCTAGACATAATACGGCTAAAACTTCTAAAAATTCTGAAAAAAAATCTTGTGTTGCTTGCACCGGAAATGGCAACTAATTTATAAAATATGAGCCGAATGACTGTAGAGTCGCTCAATATGCGGGTGTGAAAATGCTTGTTTTTCACAGGTAGCTGTGAAATTCGTTCTTTTCAGTTCATTAATTGCCAAACATTCACACATTTACTCAATGGCATGCATAAATGACAGTTTGGGCCATAATATTTTCAGACAAACATATGGATCCCAATCGTTTAGGCTACACGTCACCAGCATTTTTTGACACTTTGAACAGGTTACCAGCGCTGCAATATTTATAGTTATCTGATAGACTATTTATTTACCTGATAGATACCTATGCATGAATATAACAAAGAATAAGTTTAATCTGGAATTTCTGACCAATGCACAAACTGTAGAGTCAGATCTACATATTATGACAATGTCAATTTCCCTGATTCAAAGGGTGTTTTTTTTTTTTAATAGAATCTAGCAGGTGCATGGCTACTTTACTGGTAGTCGTTTATATAAATCTATTTTCATCATAAGCCTTTGTTTTAGAATTCTACGACGTATAGATACAGATACAGATCATTTAAACACACACACACACACACACACACACAACCCAAGTGTTCCACAATTTGCAAAAACAATATCTGAAAATAATTAAGGTTTTGTTTGTTTGTTTGTTTGTGTTGATTAACGTCCGTTTCTGTTCACTATGGGCTAATTGGACGCCCCAGAGAGAGGGGAGAGGTAGTCTCAATGACCTGTAAGACAGCATGCTAATTTTGTGACAGGGATATCGTTAAAACCGAAAGTAGCTCGATAGTATCACCATTTAGAGTACACAGATGTGAACTCTGGTTCTTTTAGATGCCAAGTGTAAATCACTGCTATATCGGACCATGGTTTATAGTCTCGTCCGAAGGACTTGGTCCGGTGGGGGATCGAACCCGTGACCCCTGGTATTGCAGTAATGATTCTTACTGTATTTGGCTACCATCTTAAACTCTAGCGCCAAACTAGAGCGCTTTTTGTATTTCTTTCACCCTGAATTTAGCTGCCACTATCTTAACCCCATTATATAGAATATACGAATTTTCAGCTTTGTCTCAAAACGCCCCAGGCATTATTTTTTCGGCCCCAAATGTTAAAAACGTCAATTTAGGAACATTTTAACTTATTTTAGACAGATTTCATGAGCCGAACGCCTTTGGGTCCGCACTGTAAAAGTTCACCCAAAGACCCATCTTGAGTCTTTGGTTTAGGCTTACTACAGACACGAAGTAAATACAGTGACTCTACTAATTAACAATGATGGACAATTCCACTCTGAAAATCATTGAAAGGTAATGACCGGCATTGATATTTTGAACGTCTCGTTTGGACAGGCGTTACTATTTTCAAAGGGACATCACCTAGTTTAAAATGTATTGATTCGACATCGTCATTTGGACCGATTGTGGCCCCTGTCAGTGTATAAGTTTCTAATTCTTTCGGAATCTCTCATCATTCAAAATGGTTCAGTCTACCCCTTCCGAACATATCTTGTTCGAAAACGGACATTCCTTTGCTAACTAGTAAAAAAGTACCCAGTTATAGTCAACTTTCAGTCCGACGGACCGCTCAGCCGACTGTACATTTACTCCCCTGGTCATTTGGTAATTCGCCTACGACATTGAGCACTGCTAACATATGACGCAATCATGCAGCCACAGTATCGGCTAGTGACCCTCACAGGTACCCATTTTAACCCCCTGGGTGGAGAGGAGGTGCGGGTGGGAGACACTGAAAAGCTGACCTCCGGATTGGCAGGCAAACGCGTTACCACTAGACCACCACACACCACAAACTAGTAAAGAAATATCATTCATTGAGACGTAATTGTCACAAGAAAACCTAAGTGACAAGGTTAGAAAAATTCACCGCAGATAATATTAGTACTGTAGGAGAGATGGACGAACATACGTTAACATGAAACCCATCTTATATTTCTTTCACCCTTATCCCATTATCCACGACTTGACTCGCATTTATAAATAGATTGGATCCAGATGAAACACCGAGTAACTCGGCCTCTCATCAGGATCCAAGCCGTCTGACACTCGGTCGAAATTTTCTCTAATTTGATCTAATCGGTAGTGGTCAAACTTTCACCCTTTCCAAATTTAAGCAGTCATTATTTTTCACAACGGGGTAGCGGTTAGTAGGTCTATGCAACACAAACTAACCCAGCAGACGTTGAAGGAGTTTGGTTTTGGCTTTTATCGTGTTTTACGTCGTATTCCAGTCATATAGCTAATTACAGATGTAGCAAGACCCCGAAGGTTCTATGCACGGAACAAACTGCATTCTTTCGTTCACAGAACATCCGGGTGGAACCACCGACCTACCGCAAGTCAGCTGGAAGGCTTCATCGCATGAAAAAACAAATGCACAGACCGGGATTCGAACCCACAGTGGTGAGGGAGTTAAGCAATTGATAGTCGAAGACCATAACACTCGGCCACGGAGGCCCCTTTGAAGGAGAGGATCTAAACCCCCTGAATGTTAAATTGCCAGCCAGTCCCATCAATACCCTACCAATATTTGTTGAGCACCAAACAAGCTACCGACTGAGCGATGGAAACGACCCTATTTGACACTGGTGTACTTTTGAAAAGAAATGGAAAAAATGTAAACCATTTATCTCATGTAAAATGATACCATGAATGTGTATTCATGAGCTAATTTGTTTATATTTGTATATGGTAACGTTTTCAATAGCTATCCATAGCTAATGTTTACTGTTATATGACATACCGACTTTAAATATATATATATACATGAATATATATAAAAAAAAGGTGTATTGGCAGAAAATGGAATCGTATGCCATAACCCTTTCCCTGTTCTATGTTTATTACAAATTTCAATACCAACTGACTATTCATGGACAAAATAGTTATAATGAAATGTGGAAGGTTGGACATTGTAGCCATTTCAGAAAGTAAAGAAACAGCTCTATCAAATTCTATTAGCAAACAGAGTAGACCCTGATGAGCCGTCTGATCTGGGTTTACTCTGTTTGCAAATGCGTGAAAACACGTTTATATGAGGCAAAGGGATAAGCAAATGGATCCTGATAAGACGGCTCCCACAGGAACCATCTGACCTGGATCTACTGTTTGCAAAGGCGTGAAAATGCGTTTCCACCATGTAAAGGTTAACCATTTCCTTCATATACGCTTTTTTCACGCATTAGTAAACAGAGTGGCCCATATCAGACGGCTCCTCTAGGAGCCGTCTGATCAGGATCTTCTCCGTTTGCTTTTAGTAAAATGTAGGTATGGTTCTACAGTTCATGTTCGAGTCATTATTTCTTACATGGATGTTCAACGGAGAAATGGTTAAACGTTTGAGACAATCACTTCTTCAGTAATCTCACTAAGGTTACAGATTGCACGTTGCCATTTTCTTGTAACACCTGTCGATGACATTCACTTGCCGTGTAAACTGCATTTTGCACTAATGCCCGATGTGTGCAAAATACGTAGATTGAATGTTATTTTCTGGGCATCATGCACGTTTGAACGTCACATCTTATATACATATACACAGAACTGTATGAATACATCTAAACTAAAAGGTACATACCCTTTCTTTTATCAGAGTTTCTCGCATGCTGACTGACAGTTGTCGACAGATGACTGCATAGACTGGTAGCGAAGGATGTTCCCTGACACACGCTTGGGTCGAGTGGCATACAATGCTCGTGCGCATCGAGATGCACGAGTTTATATATACATGTATATCACTGGTAGACTGTCCGTGTAAACCCCACTTGAACCCTATCCTCCATAAATACGCATTTCTACGCCTTTGCAAACAGAGTAGACCCAGATCAGAGGCTCCTATAGGAGGATTAGGAGCCGTCTGACCAGGGTCTGCCCTGTTTGCTAATGGAATTTGGTAGATCTGTCTCTTTACTTTCTAAAATAGCTACAATGTTCCACCTTCCATATTGCATTATAACTATTTTGTCCATGAATTTTCAGTAGGTATTGGAATTTGGAATAAACATAGAACAGGGAAAGGGTTAACCTTTATGCCACTGAGCAAAGTTTTGTCGATAGGAAATGTCACCTCAGTTGTCACAATTAATTCATCTTGCAGTTCTTTTCAACAACACGGCAACAGCTTGGATCCTGATGAGACGCCAAAATACTCGGCGTCTCATCTGGATACAAACTGTTTACGTAGGTAATCACTCATAGACAGCAGGCTAAATGTTCGTCAGAATAGATTTGCATGTGTAAAAAAGACAAACGACTTTTTTTCCATTTCATTGTGCAGTTTCATGGTAGAAGGTCGAGGAAACATAGGCGAACCTTTACAAGCTTAATCCATTCCCGCATATTGACGCCTTTTGACGCCTCTGTAAATGTCACTTTGTGAAACCATTGTGATAAATAGAGCATTTGTTCCTATAGGAGCACATGCTCTTTTTATCACAATGGTTTCAAACTACAAAATTAAAAATCAAAGGCCTGAACAGCCATAATTGCTTTCGAGTTTGATAAGGATGTTAAGTGTAAGGGAAGAAGTTGCTGTACATGTTAATCACCATTTTTGACGTCTTGGAATTGTTTAATGTAATACTAAAATATGACAGACTGTAGCAACAGTCAAACCATAAGCAAAGTGGTTATTAGTAACACTCAGACAGTCCTTGACCTCAATAAGTCAGAAATGCAATGCTGAGTGACAGTGTCCATCTTTCAATTCATATCAAAGCAATATCAAATGCTGTTGTGTATTTCAAAGCACTACCCTCCTTATTAATTACGAATCCTAGAATTTTAACTACTGTTTAGACAATGTAGTATGAAAGTTTAGTTAAATTTTGTTCGGGTTTATATACATGTATGCAAACACACACACACATTAATCCAAAATCTTGGTTGATTCATAATGATATCAAATGTACAGTTAATTCCTAATAATCCATATGATGTTTTATCCTATCAAAACTCCACCATGAAATCCACTGATCATAAACTTATATGAATCCCAACTTTTATATTCCAATTTATTCTTGAAATTTGGACTGACAGCATTTTGTTATTAACACTCAAGATTACAGATAAATCATTTTCAAATGAATTCTATAATTGTTCTATCATTACTGGGTCTATTCAAAATAGCCAAACGGAGACTAACCCCTGTAAATATACATGATCAGAGTAGACACTGTTTTACACCTTTTTAAAATATAACTTCATTTCCATCAGATCAGGATATTGATGGCCAAGAATGATATCATCTCTGGCTATTTCATATCAAATTTGTTGTCAAATGTTCTTTGCTATGACATCTCCCAGGGTTTTTTCTTTGATTTTAGGGAAAGGGCATGGCCTTACCGGAGGGGAAAAATAAGCGTGAAATGAATGCTTATGGGGAAAAGGTCAGAAAATATCAACATAACATTTAACATGTTCATATTTTCTCTATCAAGTGACAGTACAATTCAATTAAAAGCATTTCATGCAGTTCTGATATTTTAATGGTGTTTTCTTGTGTGTTTTGTCTGCAACTGCATAACTCTTGGCTATTACTAAAATTGTAAACACGTCATCAATGAGTATTCATAAAAACCCATTATAAATCAGAAATCACAGTAAATCTCAACTATTCCATTAACCAAGACAAATATGATCGGACTTTTGGTAGATAAAGATATCATCGGCATTTTTTGTAAATGAAGAAGCCTACATGTATGTCTCGCATTTTTGCGATGACAATGGCATGAATGGAAAGTTCCATCTCGGTTTGTGGAGAAACTAATTAAATCCATTGTAGAGAGTAATACGCATACTAGCCTGTTAACACTGCAAGAGAAGTTGGCATTTCTATCGTGTTTCATCAGTAAAATTACGCCAATAGAAAGAAATTGTTGTGGTACTGCTGGTATGAAAGCGAAAGTACAGACACTGCGATTCATAAACGCTATACGGATTACTCGGATCTCTAGGTTAGACGGATGTATAGAAATGCGGTTAGCGTTTTATCACGTACACGGTGTCGATATAAAAAATCCCTCTCCCTCCCTATCGGCGGAGAGGTAATTGATCAATGAAAAACACAACAGGTTTTCTAGTTGGGAAGTCTTTGCTATCGGCGGAGAAGAAATTTATAATTTACAGACAAGCTATTGCTGCTGTAGAAACGCCAATGTGTTGCGAAAACAATGTTTAACTAAACACCAGGAATGAGGTTCATATACGCGTATATGATAAATGCTGATTTTCAAGCTTGCGCAACTCATATCCGCGGATATGAACTTCACATCTGGTCGGATCCGGTGTTTAGCCATACCGATATTCTTTCGCGTTTTTTGGGAGTATATTCAATAATTCAAGCTTTTAAAAGGTTGATCTTGTGTAGACTAGAAGTTATCTGACAAAGCGAAGTGTTATTAAATGCATGAAAAGTAAATAAATTAATGAACAATTTACAACAAAACTAGTTTAGAATTGAAGAGAACTATTTTCTCTTGCGCATGTTCACAAGAAATAGTGAACTCTTTGCCGTAAAAACGACCGATCGCTATATTGCATTCTTCGAAAGCAATAAAAATCCTTTTCTCTAGTTAATGCTCCTTTTCGGTAGATTTATTCAAAGTGGTTGGATCTAAAAATAGCCTATACGGTAATGGGTTAAATTTCCCTGTGATATATATCTATACATACATGTATATATACATGTATATATATATGTTTGTCGAACTACATGTAGTTTCATCAGAGAATGTAATAATATCTTCTGTGTATAATACCTTGTTATCCGATTTAGAAAAGGCGAGTTAATCCTTTCCCTGTTCTATATTTATTCCAAATTTCAATACCTACTGAATATTCATGGACAAAAATAGTTATAATGAAATATGGAAGGTGGAACCTTGCAAACATTTTAGAAACTAAAGAAACATATCTACCAAATTCTACTAGCAAATAGAGCAGACCATGATCAGACGGCTCCTCTAGGAGCCGTCTGATCTGGGTCTACTCTGTTTGCAAATGCGTGAAAACACGTTTATATGAGGGAAAGAGTTAACTGGGTTATTTAGAACATAATGGTTATGCCGATGTTTGGATGGATCCATTGACTGTGAATCCGAAATCCTTCCACAAAATATTTAAACAAAGACTAGTGGACTGTTTCATTCAGGACTGGAAAGAAAAGATCAATAATAGCGGTGTCTTAGCAACCTTTAAACATTTTAAGAGCTGCTTTGGATTTGAGACATATTTAGATACATTGTCATACAAACTTAGATTTTTTACCTTGCGAGACTGCGTGTCTTCACATTCATTAAAACTCGAATCCGGAAGGTATAGTAGAAACAATATACCAAGAAATGAAATATATCGTAGTTATTGTGAAACTCGTGGCATTGAAGACGAGTTTCATTTTGTCCTTATATGTAGTTCATACGCCGACTTGCTAAGAAGTATATAAAAGTATTATTATGCAAGACCAAGCTTTGTAAAATTCGGTCAGCTACTTCAAAGTCAAAATCGACACAGCAGCTTCATCATTTTCGTTCTTTTATCGTTCACTTTGCGGTTTAGTTTGGGAAAATTTAGTTTTACCAAATGTTTACAAAATCTAAAACACAGATAAATGAGCGAAACATTACAGCTGAATGATAACAAATGCCTGATAAGTTATGGCATGTCTCCGATTACGAAGAAAGCATTATGCCGTAGATCCGATTACAAAGAAAGCCATATGTCGTACTTGTGAACATCACCGAGAATATCTCTAAACATGTTAACCATTTACTTCTAAGACACCTTTGCAAACAGTAGACCCAGATTAGACGGCTCCGTCTGGCCAGGGTCTGCTCGGTTTGCTTATGAAATAGCATCTATTTTTACAATTTCTTCTACGACAAAAAAATTCTCGTTCATGATGCCATTATAAAAATGCATCTACATTTGTAATTAATATTCATTATTTTCGACATGAATATTCATGGAGTAAAGGGGTTAATGTCTTAGCGATGTGTATACAGTAAAACCCCTCTAATGCGACCACCGAAAAGGGGCATAACTCTGGGTGCTAGAGGCAGGTGGTAGCTTAATACAGGAGGAAAGTTATGCAAAAAGCTCCCATAGGAGCTTTCTGCATTACTTCCGTCCTGTATTAAGCAACCACCTGCTTTAAACGACGTCAGTGGCTGTTTATTAAGTGGTCGCATTAGCGGGGTTTTACTGTATTTGATTTCTGCTATTGACAACAAGAGGGCCATGATGGCCCTGCTATCGCTCACCAGACAATCAGGAGAAGATATTCAAAGTTTTCACGATATGTTTCTAAAGAAAACTAGAAACCCCTGGGCAGGGCCAAATTTGACCACAGGGCTATAATTTATATAACTTTTGTAGAGGACCTGAACATGATGCTATGTGCCAAATATGAAAGCTGAGAATTTTTCCTCCCAGTTTCAGGAGAAGATTTTCAGTTTTCACTATATATGTTTCTAGTGAAAACTACCCACCCCTGGGACAGGGCCACTTTTGACCCCAGGGGCATAGTTATATAACTTTTGTAGAGGATCTGAACATGATGCTATGAGTCAAATATGAAAGCTGAGAACCTTCCAGTTTCAGAGGAGAAGATTTTCAAAGTTTTCACTACATGTATATGTTTCTATTGAAAACTGCCCACCCCTGGGGCGGGGTCAATTTTGACCCCAGGGGCATAATTTACATAACTTCTGTAGAGCACCTGAACATATGATGCCAAATATGAAAGCTGAAAACCTTCCAGTTTCAGAAGAAGATTTTCAAAGTTTTCACTATATATTTCTATTGAAAACTGCACACCCCTGGGGCGGGCCAATTTTGACCACAGGGCCGTAAATTATATAACTTTTGTAGAGGACCTGAAAATGATGATATGTGCCAAATATGAAAGCTGAGAACCTTTCAGTTTCAGAGAAGGAGATTTTCAAAGTTTTACTATATGTTTCTATTGAAAACAAGGCACTCCTGGGACGGGGCCAATTTTGACCCCAGTGCCATAATCTATATAACTTTTGTAGAGGACCTGAACATGATGCTATGTGCCAAATATGAAAGCTGAGAACCTTCCAGTTACAGAGGAGAAGATTTAAAAAGTTTTCACTACATTTGTATATGTTGCTATTGAAAACTGCCCATAAGTGGGGTGGGGCCAATTTTGACCCAGGGCCATAGTTTATATAACTTTTGTAGAAGACCTGAACATGATGCTATGTACCAAATATGAAAGCTGAGATCCTTCCAGTTTCAGAGAAGATTTTCAAAGTTTTCACTATATGTTTCTATTGTAAACTGCCCACCTCTGGGGCAGGGCCAATTTTGACCCAAGGGTGCTAGTGCCAACAAGAGTGCTAGTGGACACACTATATGCCCTTTGAGGCTTTGTTCAACATAAACTGAGGTTAACATATTTGTTAGACGCAAATTCGAAGTACAATTGTGCGACCTTGACTATACATATCGGGACTGGACATGCAACATTGTGGTTAAATTTGAGAAGGATCTAACAAGCAGAAATTGAGTTGGAGATATTACAGATAGAGGGACAAACAGACAGACGGACAGACAGCAACATTCCATAATACGTCAACAGGCATATAAAATTGAAAGCTGAGAACCTTCCAATTTCAGAGGAGAAGATTTTCACTAGATGTTTCTATAGAAAACTGGCCACCCGTGGGGCGGGGCCAATAATAACGGCAGGGACCTAATTTATATATATTTTGTAGGGGACCTACATGCTATGTGCTAAAGATGAAAGCTGAGAACCTTGTAGATTCAGAGAAGATTTTTGTTGACGACTGATGACGAAGCTCTGGTTAGCTAAAACTGGAATTATAAGCAAATAATCATATAACAAGCAATTTTGGCTAAATCAATGGCCACAATTCTAAATGCCTTGGACCATTTGACTAGTTATCAAACCTGGTCAAGACAATATGACCACAATACAATTTCATGAAGTTTGGTAAAGATGAGATCAAAACTGGTTGACTTAGAGAGCGGACAATGCTAAAACAGGAAAGTTTAACTAATTCATGGGCCATAGATCTAAAGTGCCTGGGACCATTTAGCAGGTTTTCAAACTTGGCCGAGATTTTTTCATTTTATTATTGCCACAAAGATTTTCATTGGATCGGATAGGAACAGAGAAGAAAAGGCTAAAATTGGCAATTTTGCCAATTCAAGGACCATAACTCTAAAGTGTTTGGGACCATTTAAGTAGTTCTTGAATTTGGCCAAGATATTATTATCACAAACGTTTTCACCAAGTGTGGTGACAATTGGATAGAACAGATCAACTTAGAGAGCAGACATGTTTTGGACATGTTTCCAGATGTGATACCAAATAACTTGATGTCTCATCTGCATCCAAACTGTTTGACACTCATTCAATAGCTTCTTAACCCATTCCCTCATATTGACACCTTTTGACGCCTCTGCAAAAGTAACCAGGTCATGTTGAAACCATTGTGATAAATAGAGCAAATGCTCTATTTATTGCAATTGTTTCAAACTACACATGTACAAAATTAGAAATTTTTCCTTTTCTCTAGTTAATGCTCCTTTTTCGGTAGATTTGCTCAAAGAGGTTGGATCTAAAAATAGCCTATGAGGGAATGGGTTAAAAGCTTTAATGAACTGGAAGTAGTTAAAAATGGCTCCAAATCCGAGTTTGAGACGACACTGTTTTTTTTTTCAGCATGACAAGAGTTATGGTTATGGTGTTCTTACTTTCCAGCTATAAGGATGCAGAGGAAACTGAAGAAACGTTCAGTTTTTGTCTTTTATTTCAGTTTTTCATTATTCTTAATTATTTCCACATTTTACTTATTAGAAGCTACAACAACAAAACCAATCTGAGAAACAACAATACTCCTTTTCCCATCCCATAATCAAACACAATTTGATTCAAATTGAAAAACAATATACAATATTGTACAAAAAGTCTCCCAAGTGGAATTCAGAATTTTAGAATAAATTGTAGCAATGCTATGCTATTTTGCAACACTTGTCATCTTAACCCTTTCCTTCATAAATACGCCTTTGTAATAATCACTTCTTGAAACCATTGTGATAAATAGAGCATTTGCTTCTGTAGGAGCAAATTCTCTATTTATCACAATGATTTTAAACTACAAAATTCTAAAATTTTACTTTTCTCTAGTTAATGCTACTTTTGGGTAGATTCATTCAAAGAGGTTGGGTCTAAAATAACCTATGGAGGAAAATGTTAAGCAATTCTGTGGAAAGATATTTCCAGTACAACTACCTTTTAACCCTTTATTCCATAGATATGCCATTTACTTCCTTTGCAAACAGAGAAGCCCCATATCACATGGCTCCAGTGGGAGCCATCTAATCAGGGTCTGCTCTGTTTGCTTATGGACTAGATCTGATCCATAGTTTCTACTGTGGCCAAAAATCAAGTGTCCAAATGCCATTATAAAAATACTCCTAGTACATATTCATTATGTCATTTATTTCTTACATGAATATTCATCAGATAAAGGGTTAAACTATATACATGTAATAACATATCATGACATCTGTAAAGAACATTTGATATTGTTCATAGCCATAACGAAAATCTAGCCTCTCTAGGTCTTATCGGGAACTGCTCTTAAATAAACATAAGAAATCAAAATTCAAAACAAATTTTTTCTTATATTGTTGACACCTCTCTCAAGTTGATTTAAAACAATTTGACCAGTTTTAATGGTAACAATTTGCAGTATTACTGTGTATCTTATGAAATACATGTATACAGTGAATAAAGTGTTAAAGTAAAAGTATTTAGTGACAAAAAATGCAAGTACATGCATTACTTTCAGGATTTAAAGTCTTAAGCATAGACCAGATCAGATAGGAGCCGTCTGATCAGGATCTGCTCTGTTTGCTTATGGAATAATACATAGATCTGATTCAATAGTTTCTGCCATGGCCAAAAATTTCTGTCTTCATAATTCTGCCATTATAAACAATCATGTAATTAATATTCATGTCATGTTTTCTTCTATGAATATTTATAGAGTAAAGGGTTAAACTGAGGGATATTGCTAAATCTTTAACCCTTTAGCTGCCAAACTCTGTCGTCTGCTAACTTTGTCGTCTGCTACAAATTTTCATTTTTTTTTATTTTCTTCATTTTTATTTCAAAAACATAGTAACAGTAACAAACAGTTTGGATCCTGATGAGACGCCGAGTTACTCGGCGTCTCCTCTGGATCCAAACTGTTTGCATAGGTAATCACAGATCCGGCATTGGCAGCGAAAGGGTTAATAAAATGTAATTACAAAAAGTACTGCCTTTATATATTCATGCTTTAACCCGACAGGTCAAATAAGATGGAGAGTTCATTTTTTCTCATACCCACATCTCCGACACGAAACATACAGATGAGATACTTTGTAGATGAGGACAATGGCAGTAGGCTGATGAAGATGATCACTAACACTACAATATACAAAGTATGTACAGTCAGAGCTATATATACACATAAAACCTCCATAACCATACACAGGCTCGAAAATAACTTATTACACTCTAATTACAAGATAAACTGTACATACATTACCAGTAATATGAACAGTGTTGAAAACGAAAAAGTATCAAAAATCTATTTTGCTTTCAATCTGAAAGTAAATAAATATGCCATTCACAAGATCATTTTTTTTTAACCCTTTCAATCAAAGAGAAACCTTTTGATGACAGTTTTGCAGCACACAGAGTAACATCCAGATCAGACGGGCCCTGTAAGAGCCTTCTGATTGGGGGTCTGCTCTAACTGACTATGAAATAAATAAAGGTGTATCTATAGTTTCTTCCATATGTCTGATGCAGCAGCTGGTCCAGTTGAACAGTTTGCATGATGCCGAAACCTCCAGGTCACCTTTTCTTGCTGCACAGCTCATATTCAAACAAACACCAATGTGAGGTCATATATTCAACCAATTGCCAATGTGTCACAGTAATAACCATATTAACCTTTTACTCCGTAAATATTCATGTAAGAAAAAATGACATCATGAATATTAATTCAGTTAATTTGTTATAACAGCACATAGACATAGAAGGTTTTGGCCATGTAGAAATGTATCTATATCATATCATAAGCAAACAGAGCAGACCCTGATCAGATGGCTCCTATAGGAACCATCTGTTCCGGATCTACTCTGTTTGCAAAGGCGTAGAAAGGCATATTTATGGAGTAAAGGATTAAACCTAAATATATGGCCACCCAGTGGCGCCAATAAAGCAGTTTGTATTACTGAATAAGTCAAGTTGGCACTGTAATGATAACTACAGAGCAGACCCTGATAAGATGGCTTCTATAGGAACCATCTGATCTGGGTCTACTTTGGTTGCAAATGCATGAAAAAGTGTTTATATGAAGAAAAGGGTTTAAATGAATCTGGTAGAGAATCAAATAGAGTAGGTCCTGATCAAACTGCTCTTTCACATTTTGCTCCATAGAGACACTGTTTGGCACCTTTGCAAACAGAGTAGACCCAAATCAGACGGCTCCTGTAGGAGCCATCTGTTCATGGTTTGCTTGGTTTGGTTATGAAATAATAAAGATTTATTTCTAATGTATCCACCATCATAAAAATTCCTTGTTCATGGTGACATTATAAAAAATAAGTGTATTAATAGTCATACAGTACTTAGTGCTGATATGAATGTTCAGAGTAAAAGCTTAACCCTTTCCCTGTTCTATATTTAGTCCAAATTTCAATAACTACTGAATATTCATGGAAAAGGAGTTATAAAGAAATATGGAATGTGGAATGCTGTAGCCATTTTAGAAAACAAAGAAACAGATCTATCACATTCGATCAGACGGCTCCTCTAGGAGCCGTCTGATCTGGGTCTACTCTGTTTGCAAATGCGTGAAAACACGTTTATATGAGGTAAAGGGTTAAGGATCAGACTGATTTGGGTCTACACTATTTGCCTTCATTTGTCTTGCCCAATATTTAAAGTCATTACGGTATAATAATTCCAATATTAGTGCAATGTGTATCATCAAACAAGAAAGAGAACTGCAACACTGGTGCAAGATAAAACTTCACAAAGAAAAAAACCCACAACTGATTGAAAATCAGTTTTGCGGATTCGAATTGAAATATTGCTACAGACATCATCTTGCATTAAGCAACCACCTGCTATAATAGACCCACATGTTTATTCATTACACAGTCACTATAGACAGGTTGCACTTTATGTAATTGCAGTATACTGCTCTATTGTCTATACTTACGACACATAAATATAACAGGCACTTTAGAGTACAGTAATCACAGCTTTAACATCAATGTAAGTATCATTTCAAAATTGGATTAGCTGAATACTGCAGAGCTATAGGTTAAGGAGTGTATTCAAATGTTAAAATCATCATTTCGCCACCAAATCCTATATTGTAACCACTCTTTAGGATTGTCTCCAAGAGACTACTAAAGAGTGGTCACACCATGGGATTTGATGGAGAAATAAAGGAAATACACATATAAACATTTTAATTTATGCATCTCATCTATTCCTCTATCCCTGTCAATAATTTTGCCATACTGCAAATTCGAAACAATTTAATACTACCGACATAGTTCTGGGTCCATGCTTATAAAGCTTTTAGTTGAGTCTGAGAACGTTCTCAAGCATTTGATTGGTCAGATTTGAGCCTTTGGCTCAAATCTGACCAATCAAAAGCTTGAGAACTCAAATCTGACCAATCAAAAGCCTGAGAACGAAACTCAGACTCAACTAAAAGCTTTATAAGCATGGACCCAGTTATACACTTCAAAGACATAAAATCAACACAAGCCTGCTCAACAGGCATAAAAGTCGAGAATATTCTCCAGACAGGGATCTATATCTTGTAGTTATTATACCATAAATAAACAGTATGGGTACCCTGATAAATGACTCCTATGGTGCCATCTGATCTAGGTTTACTCTATTTGAAAAGGTGTATCTGAAGAGCACAGGGTTAATTTTTAACCCTTATCTTGCTAAAAGTAACATAACCATCATTTCCAAATAGCTTGGATCCAAATGAGATACCGTGTAACTTGGCGTCTCATTAGGATCCAAGCTGTTTGACACTCGGTAAACAGCTTGAAAAAGCTAAAATGCTCAAATGTTTGAATGAATGACATCAGGTTTTGAGCAGACAATATTTTTGCTGCAGGATAAGGGTTAATATAATTACATACTAGGTACATTGTACTTGTATTCTAAGAACAGTAAGAACTGACCATTGCGACACCTAAATAGTGAGAATACTTAACCCTTTCCTTCATAAATATGCCTTTCTATGCCTCTGTAAAAATCACCTATTGAAACAATTGTGATAAATAGAGCATTTGCTCCTATGGGAACATAGGAGCAAATGCTCTATTTATCACAATTATTGTTTCAAACTACAAAATTCTAAAAATTTCCTTCTCTCTAGTTAATGCTTCTTTTCAGTAGATTTATTCAAAGAGGTCGGATCTAAAAATAGCCTGTGGAGGAAAGGGTTAATCTCTTCTTTATCGTTGCAGTTTTTGGTCTCAGATCCACAGATAAAGGGCCCAGTCTCAAATAAAAACAAATCATTTCTCTATATAACCTCATATTGTTACCATTCCTTGGAATGGTCTCAAAAAGATGATTCTAAAGAGTGGCTACGATATCAGTTTGTTGGAGAAATAAATAAGCTACATGTAATTTTAAATTTTAACCAATTCCCTAAAAGGCTATTTTTAGACCCAACCTTTTCGAATAAATCTACAGAAAAGGACCATTAACTAGCAAAAAGGAATAATTTTGTATCCGTTTTGAAACCAATGCCATAAAGCATTTGCTCATGTGGAGCAGAGGCTTTATTTATGATCATGGTTTCAAAAAATGACTTTTACACCAATATGAGGGAATGGGCTAACTTGTGAGTCTTTCCTATCTTTCTGTGTCAAAGCTCTATTTACATACCATCATATAAAGACTATCTTCAGTACTTGTGAATGACGAAAGTTTAAAACTTGTTTCTGTAAATCCATCAACTGTACCAATCCTTTCGAAAATCGAAATCATTCTTGACACAGAAGATGAATTCAACACCTAGCTCATCTGATACAGAAATAGAGAAACATCACGAAAACAGCCCATACTGCTGAAACACTTTAACAAAGCTCTCTCACAACGCCTTAACAAAACTGGATAGAATATCTTGCAATCTTTCCTTGTCTGAACTGAGTTAATTATTGGGTTGTACAACATTTAATCAGAGGTATTTTGTTTTACAAACATTACATTTGATGGAAAATCAAAGCAACAGAAAATACCTCTGTTAAACATTTAGTACAGTACAACCTTCATTAACCCTTTTCTCCATGAATATTCATGTAAAAAATTAAGACACCATGGATATTATTTAGATTTGTTTTTATAATGGCACTTTGAACAAGGGAAAAAATTAATGTCAAACAGAAACTGTAGAATCATATCTAAATACATGTAATTCCGTAAATTCATATAAACAATTTTTCATGTGTTTGCAAACAGAGTAGAATATCAGTGAAGCTTTTCTGTGACAGCTAAGTACTGTAAGGCACTGGCCTTATCTAACTTGACCCTTTCCTTCATATAAATGCCTTTCAACATTTTTGCAAACAGAGTAGACCTAGATCAGATGGCTCCTATAGGAGCCGTCTGATCAGTGTCTGCTGTTTGCTTATGAAATCATAATAAATCGGACTATACAGTTTCTACCAATACTAAAACATCCTGGGTACATACGCCATTATAAAAGATCAGCAAATAAATATCATGATGCCATTATTATTTCTTACATGAATATACAACAGGGAAAGGGTTAAAAGAAGACACCATTGTATAAAACATGCAGGTACCCAATTTGAATGTTCTATCACACACTCAAAAATATTATCAAATGTTTGAATGGTACAAGCTGGGAATAATGATTCTTGGAGACTACTCTTGAATGTTAAGCTTGAGAACAGTTCTGTTACTGAATTCAAGATCTGGCCCCCCAATTTTTTTAAATTTGAGATTAAGCCCGAGTTCACTCTCATGCATCTGGTTGGTCAGATTTTCAGCTCAACTCAAAATCTGACCAATCAAATATTTGATCACACAAGTTTTATGACCATGAGGCCTAGTACACACAAACTAAAGTAGTCATCTTGCCAGCAAAAACATGTGCAGTATTAAATAGTAAATTAATCTATCTAGTGATTGTTGACAATTGTATGAAGTGATATAGAATGATTGGTGAAGTTGAATTCTATGCCCAAAACAATTTATTGACTAGAAAACTAGTAATATCAGTCTTCATGAGTTACTCCCCTTTGGTACACATCTTCTTACCTCAGTGAAATCATTTAATTCACCTATATACACTCTTTTTCAAAACCTATAGCACTCAATGGGAAATTAGTAATAATGTTTGCAAGTAGCTTCAATCTTTCTATTTGATTTGGATATTTGAAAGAGGAAATTATCATTTAAATTTTTTAGCAAACAAGAAACTTTCTTGTATAAATCAATTCTTTGGCTTTCTAAATCCTTTACCTCATAGAAATGCCTTTTCACGCTCCTGTAGGTGCCCTCTGATCAGGTTCTGTTGTGTTTATTAAATAATATAGATAAAATTCTAGAGTTTCTGCCATGGTAAAATATTCTCTTGTTCATAAAGCCAGGGCTCAAGCTGGAGCTCTCCATCAAGAATTTTAGTGGGATTGAAGGAATAGTTTTAGTCTAGATTTATATCTCCCTAGATGTTCTATATATTAAAACTCTCCCTCAGCTCAAAACTGGGAAAGTCAGCAAGGTTAGGGACTTTTTCTCCCAAATCGACCTCTTGCTTAAGCCTTGAAAGCCTTTCTAAAAATTCAGCTAATTAACCTTTTATTCCAAATATACGCCTTTTTTTTTTTACATCTTTGCAAATAGAGAAGACCAAGATCAGACAACTCCTGATCAAGGTCTGCTCTGTTTGCTTATGGAATTATTTAGATCTGATTCCACAGTTTCTGTCACCAACAAAAATGCCCTTGGTCAAAGAGACATTATTAAAATTCAGTTAGTTTATATTCATGCTGTCATTATTTCTTGCATGCATATTCGGGGAGTAAAAGGTTAACCCTTTCCCTGTTCTGTGTTTATTCCAAATTTCAATACCTACTGAATATTCATGGAAAAGAGTTATAATGAAATATGGAAGGTGGAATATTGTAGCCATTTTAGAAAGTAAAGAAACAGATCTATCAAATTCCACTAGCAAACAGAGCAGACCCTGATCAGACGGCTCCTCTAGGAGCCGTCTAATCTGGGTCTACTCTGTTTGCAAATGCGTGAAAACACGTTTATATGAGGGAACGGGTTAATATTCATAGCCATTATTCTTCACTATATGTGAAGGATTAAAAGTAGCATTGTTCCTGTTTTGGACTTTTAACTTCACTTTACATTTGAGGCAAACATAAAAGCATAATTTGAATTGTGATATAGTGAAATCCAATTTCATTATACCATATGGTACTTGCATTCGAACATTATTTTTAACAATTTAGCATAATATCATTAAAGCATTAAATTGGAAATTTAGGTGACAAAAATGCAGGAAAAACTTCACTTGATTATGTGATACCAACACACAATAAATCCTGCAACAAAGAAGTAAAAAATCTGTTGCGAAAGTGACGAAAAACACCTCATTTCCTCCACCGACACGAAAGTAACAATACTGTGCAATAGTGTAGCATTCTATCAGTACACTAAACTCTCTCTATAGAGGCCACTGACACTAAAGTAAAAATACTGTGCAATAGTGTAGTATTCCATCGGTACACTAAACTCTCTCTACAGCAGCCACTGACACTAAAGTAACAATACTGTCCTTTAGTGTAGCAATAATGTAGTATTCCATCCATACATTAACCCATTCCCTCATATTGACGACTCTGTAAATGTCACTTTGTGAAACCATTGTGATAAATAGAGCATTTGCTCCTATAGGAGCAAATGCTCTATTTATCACAATGGTTTCAAACTACAAAATTCTAAAAATTTCCTTTTCTCGAGTTAATTCTCCTTTTCGGTAGATTTAATTAAAGATGTAGGGTCTAAAAATAGCCTATGAGGTAATGGGTTAAAGTCTCTCTACAGTGGCCAGTGACACTAAAGTAACAATACTGTCCTATAGTGTAGCCATAGTGTAGTATTCAGTCACTAAGACAGACGGTGTAGCTTAAAGAGGAGGTCCCTACACTGATTGCATATTTTCAATAATACCATAAAACTTGGTATTTGTTATGCTCTATCATTATTATGAAGGTTCCCAATTTGAACTTATATCGAAAAATGCCCATGTGATACAAAAAAACCGATTTCACCAATAACAGATATTTTTTGTTCTACAACACAATATTATCGGCCTTTTCCATAGATTCTTCCGCGTTTTGCCGATGCCCACCCGATCCCTCCATTGTTTACGTTATAGCTTTCTCGGAAGTGGTCGGAGAACCGCGAATAGGGCGAACAGTTACGAAACTAAAACTCAACCCGAATAAAACATTGGGGAGTAAAACCGGGATAGGCGATATAAAACACATGGATGTTTTGTCATTATAAACGGTAATTTGATGGGGCTTTTTGTGATATACTACTTTTCAGCATATAAACAAATGAGTTTTGTATATTTTAAGTGTTTATGAAACGCGTCAAATGTAGAGACATCCCCTTTAATGCATACAAAAAAGTAATTAAGAATGCTCATAAAGGGACTTTCTGGATTTGCTTCGGTCTGAACTAAACAAACATCAGCTTTCAATACCCATGCATGAATTAGCCAGGTGGCCATTCAAGAGGTCCTACTGTATTACCAGCATGATGCACAGTAGAACCTACAAGTACGTCTCAAGTGGATCTACTCTGTTTGCAAAGATGTCAAAAGGTGTCTGTATCAAGGAAAGGGTTACAGTGAAATGTTTTTCAAAAGCTGTGTGTAGAGTGTCAAATAGTTTGGATCCTGATGAGGCTAAAGTTACTCGCCATCTCATTTGGATCAAAACTGTTTGCAGAGGTAATCACCAATTTGCCACTAGCATGCAAAAAGTTAACCTTTTCTTTCATATAAACATGTTTTCACGCATCTGCAAACAGAGTAGACCCAGATCAGATGGCTCCTATAGGAGCCGTCTTATCAGGGTCTGCCCTGTTTGCTAAAAGAATTTTTGATAGATCTGTTTCTTTACTTTCTAAAATGGCTACAATTGAAAATAAACACATAACATTTTGACACTGACAGGCAGAAACTTAGAATCAGTGATCTATATTATACTATAAAGCAAATAGAGCAGACTCCTGTAGGAGCCGTCTGATCTGGTTCTACTTCGTATGCAAATGTGTGAAAAGGTGAAAATGGATCCAACAAGAGCTGTCTGATCTGGGTCTAGCTGTTTGCAAAGGTGTAATCAAGTGTTTATATGAGGGAAGGGGTTAAGCTACCACCTGCCTTAAAGACTGATTACCTCTTTTGGAATTATTGTTCCAGAGAGGTTTAACCCATTACCTCATAGGCTATATTTAGACCAAACCTCTTATAACAGAATAATCTACCAAAAAGGAGCATTTACTAAACAAAAGGATTTTTTTTCAATTGTGTAATTTTGAAACCACTGTGATAAATAGAGCATTTGCTCCTATGGATAACATTGGTTTCAAAAAGTGACTTTTACAGAGGTGTCAATATGAGGGAATGGGTTAATAGTAACATAAACAAATCTTAAACTGTCACATCCAACTGCAAAAGATAATGGCTATCCTTTCAGCAAGATTATCACTTCAAAATCTTGCATTGAAAGTTCAAGCTTTTTCACTGTTTAGCTTCTTTTCCAGTTCTATTGGACAACTGGGTCAACATATTGTGCTTGCTCCAGTGTCTGTCGATAATCTCAATGTCTCTGTGTGAAGTCAGTTTGAGTTTCTATACATCACCACATTCATTCAAGCGAATGTTTGCCTATCACAATATTATTGGTATGGCAGAGGAATAGCCTCCACAACAAAGTTCAGACAACAACAAATGTTTGGATTAGAATAACAGGCTGTCACATGTGATCAAGATCAACAGTTGCGGTGAAACTGGTTGAATATTTCTGCGTGGTTGTCATGGCAACATGTGTTCTGTGGTGCGAAGTTTACACGGGTATTTTCACATTCTGTTGAGGATGGACAACGGCAGCTCTAGTCATTCTTTTGGTCCTGAAAAAAAAATCAAATTCACCATGAAGCAACAAGAATTAAATATGTACTAAATTTTAAAATTGTGAACCCCTTACTCTATGAATAGAAATTTGAAATAATGACTGTATGAATATTAGCTGAGTTTTTATAATGGCATCATTAACCCTTCGCTTGCTATTCACGTCAATATACCTACCTGTAAATAGTGAAGACCCAGATGAGACAGCTCCTGCACGAGCTGTCTCATCAGGGTCTGCACTATTTACAAGTTGATTGTGCAATCAGTGCACTCCACAGCAGTGATTGCACAGCAAAATACTTGTACACAGTGAAGATATATGTAATTATACAACAGGGCATGGGTAAAGGAGGAGAAATGTATTTTAAAATTCAGCAAGAGGAGGGTTAACAAAGAAAACTTGCTATTGTAGATACTGTATGTTATTTCATAGACAAATAAAGCTGACCCTGATTAGACTGCTCCAATAGGAGCAATCTGATCTGGGTCTACTCTGTTTACAAAGGAGTCAAATGGCGTCTTTATAGAGTAAAAGGTTAATAAAATGAGTCTACCACAGTAATATACACTTCAATAATTATGTATGATTCTGCATAATGGCAGAGAGGAAGCATTTTTAGGAAAAATATGAAACATTATCTTTCTGTATAAATCCTTACCATGTTAGATCTAATGATATTCATTTTTCTAATACAAGAGATTTGGAGCTAACTTATGCCTCTCACCCCACTTATATGCAGCTACATGCACCATATGTTCTTATTGCTCTGTACACATACATGTTCCTGTGACTTAACCCTTTACTCCATGAATATTCATATAAGAAACAATATCATAAATATTGATAAGATTATTTTTAATAATGGCACATAAAAAACAGGAAATTGTGACTATGGCAGGAATGTTTAACCCGTTCCTCCATAGGTTTTTCTGAGTGGGTGCAGTAGACTGATTTCACTGTATGTTTTCTAGAATCTAGGTGTAGGATCCTCCACCTCACTTTTCCCAGTCTGTGAGAAAGCACAAAATATATCCATAGATCTCAGTATAACCCTTTCCCCCCCATGAATATCAATGTCAGAAATAATGACATCATGAATATCAATTAGATGAATTTGTATTACAACATGTGAACATAGGAATTGTTTGGCCACTGCAGAAACTGTAGAATCAGATTTATATTATTCCATAAACAACCAGAGCAGACCGTGATTAGACAGCTCCAACAGGAACCATCTGATCTGGGTCTACTCTGTTTGCAAATGTGCCAACATGCGTCTCTATGGAGTATAGGGTTAACTCTTAAATCTTCTCTATACAACCTCACTTTTGTCTGCAAAACTTATAAAATGCTTCAATTTTCAACATACACATACAATTGGAACTTCCTTTCATTTTCTAAACAATGTGAGTGTCAAACAGTCACCTACTGACATGATTTCAAGTTACTGAAATCTCATCTTTGCCATCTTATCACAAATTCACCACTAGTGTGAAAAAGTAATTCCTATGGAGTTGTAAAGGCTAACCCATATCCTCATAGGCTATTTTAAGATCCAACCTCTTTCAATAATTCTACTGAAATGAGCATTTACACGGGCGAAAGGGAAGTTTTGAAAAGCAACTTATACAAAGGCGCCAAAAGGCGTCAGTATGAGGGAATGGGTTAAGTATCAAAATTACTCCAGTTATAAGAAAAATATTTTAACAGCTTGGATCCTAAGCTACTTGATATCTGATCTGAATCCAAACCCTATTAACCCTTTCCCTGTTCTATGTTTATTGCATATTTCAATATCTACTGAATATTCATTGACAAATAGAACAATATAATATGGAAGATGGATCATTGTAGACATTTTAGAAACTAAAGAAACAGCTGTCAAATTCCATAAGCAAACAGAGCCGTCTGATCTGGGTCTACTGTGTTTGCAAATGTGTGAAAACACGTTTATATGAGGGAAAGGGTTAACCCTTTCCCTGTTAAATATTCATGTAATCATGAATATCTATTAGTTGTATTTTTATAATGGCATAATTATATGCATATGATTTATTTGTAATGGTAAAAATTGTAGAATCACATCTATATCATGTCAAAAGCAAACAGAGCAGACCCTGATCAGACAGCTCCTATAGGTCTACTCTGTTTGCAAAGGCATAGAAATAGGTATTTATGGAGTAAAGCGATAAACCAGCCTACCTTTATAACACATTCATCCACAAATACGCCTTTCTATGCCTCTGTAAAAGTCACTTTGTGAAACCTTTGTGATAAATAGAGCATTTGCTCCTATAGGAGCAAATGCTCTATTTATCGCAATGGTTTCACAAAGTGAACTACAAAAAGTAATCTACAAAATTCTATAATTTTCCTTTTCTCTAGTTAATGTTCCTTTTTGGTAGATTCATTCAAAGAGGTTATGTCTAAAAATAGCCTATGGGGGAAAGGGTTAAAGGAGTTCCCAGAGCAATATTATATCTTGTTTTGTATGAAACAGCAGAATAAAGATCAAGATATGTATTAAAAACGATTCACCATTTAAGCTTGAAATGAAGGGGTTAAAATGAGATGAAGAAAATGAGATCATAGGCAAATGAAACATATAATCTGACACCTAGTTTCAAGCTGCCATGAATACTGATAAAAGGCAATACATATAACTATGACCAAAAAAACTACTTAATCTGTACAAAATCAAAAATTAATACGAGAACTTTGAAACAATTAGGTTGGAGGGGAAACTGAATATGATGCATGCTCCTTATCCCTTTATCTGATACAGATACTTTTTCATGCCTTTGCAAACAAAGTAGGCCGATATCAGACGGCTCCTATTTGCTTATGGAATAATATAGATCTGGTTCCAGTTTCTGCCAAGGCCAAATATTCCGGTGTTCATCTAATTAATATTCTTGATGATCTAATTCCTTACGTCAGCTTAAGGGATATAACAATATGGTTAAGGTCTGCACTATATGCAACTGCTAGTTAAACCATTATTAGATTATTTTTTAATAATAGCACATGGACACAGGAATATTTGACAATGGCAGAAACAGTAGTATGATATCTGTATCATACCATAAGCAAACACAGTAGTCCCTGATCAGACAGCTCCTACAGGAGCCATCTGATCTGGGTCTACTCTGTTTGCAAAGGCATAGATAGGCCTATTTATGGAGTACATGTAATATACAAGTCATAAACAAGAACTGTCACATGCAAGTGACAAATGCCTCCCAAAAGATATCATCGACACTAAAGCCTGGGTCATGTATACCTGAACCATATTGCATTTTGTAGAAGCCTGGGTGGTGAACATTTGTACCAAGTTAATTCGAAATCCACTCATAAATGTAGGTGTTACTGAGCGGATATGACAAAATGTCCCCATTTTTTCACTTTGACCCCAATTGTGACCTTGACCTTAGAGATAGGAACCTGGTTGTTCTTTTTCGTGACACATCGTCTCAAAGGTGGTGAACAATTGTACCAGGTTATTTTGCAATCCACTCATGTATGTAAGAGTTACAGAGGACATGACAAAATGTCTCCATTTTTTAACTTTGACCCCCAATTCTGACCTTGACCTTTGAGATAGGAACCTGGTTCTTTTTCGCGACACATCGTCTTATGAAGGTGAACATTTGTACCAAGTTAATCCTCTCATGTATGTAGGCCAGACAGACAGACTGGACAGAGAGTGTGATTACTATATGCCTCCCTTTGGGGGCATAAAAACTGCTAGCTAAATCATTAAATTTACACAAGTCGTAAGAAAGGGGGAAAAAAAATAATCTTGTCTCAAATGACATATATCATGTTTAGCATGGGTAATACACGGGATCTATGACAGTTTTCAAGCCAACATACCAAATGCTAAAAAGCATGCAAATGAAAAGGATACTAAAAAACTATGAGGGAATGGGTTAAGTATCAAAATTACTCCAGTTATAAGAAAAATATTTTAACAGCTTGGATCCTAAGCTACTTGATATCTGATCTGAATCCAAACCCTATTAACCCTTTCCCTGTTCTATGTTTATTGCATATTTCAATATCTACTGAATATTCATTGACAAATAGAACAATATAATATGGAAGATGGATCATTGTAGACATTTTAGAAACTAAAGAAACAGCTGTCAAATTCCATAAGCAAACAGAGCCGTCTGATCTGGGTCTACTGTGTTTGCAAATGTGTGAAAACACGTTTATATGAGGGAAAGGGTTAACCCTTTCCCTGTTAAATATTCATGTAATCATGAATATCTATTAGTTGTATTTTTATAATGGCATAATTATATGCATATGATTTATTTGTAATGGTAAAAATTGTAGAATCACATCTATATCATGTCAAAAGCAAACAGAGCAGACCCTGATCAGACAGCTCCTATAGGTCTACTCTGTTTGCAAAGGCATAGAAATAGGTATTTATGGAGTAAAGCGATAAACCAGCCTACCTTTATAACACATTCATCCACAAATACGCCTTTCTATGCCTCTGTAAAAGTCACTTTGTGAAACCTTTGTGATAAATAGAGCATTTGCTCCTATAGGAGCAAATGCTCTATTTATCGCAATGGTTTCACAAAGTGAACTACAAAAAGTAATCTACAAAATTCTATAATTTTCCTTTTCTCTAGTTAATGTTCCTTTTTGGTAGATTCATTCAAAGAGGTTATGTCTAAAAATAGCCTATGGGGGAAAGGGTTAAAGGAGTTCCCAGAGCAATATTATATCTTGTTTTGTATGAAACAGCAGAATAAAGATCAAGATATGTATTAAAAACGATTCACCATTTAAGCTTGAAATGAAGGGGTTAAAATGAGATGAAGAAAATGAGATCATAGGCAAATGAAACATATAATCTGACACCTAGTTTCAAGCTGCCATGAATACTGATAAAAGGCAATACATATAACTATGACCAAAAAAACTACTTAATCTGTACAAAATCAAAAATTAATACGAGAACTTTGAAACAATTAGGTTGGAGGGGAAACTGAATATGATGCATGCTCCTTATCCCTTTATCTGATACAGATACTTTTTCATGCCTTTGCAAACAAAGTAGGCCGATATCAGACGGCTCCTATTTGCTTATGGAATAATATAGATCTGGTTCCAGTTTCTGCCAAGGCCAAATATTCCGGTGTTCATCTAATTAATATTCTTGATGATCTAATTCCTTACGTCAGCTTAAGGGATATAACAATATGGTTAAGGTCTGCACTATATGCAACTGCTAGTTAAACCATTATTAGATTATTTTTTAATAATAGCACATGGACACAGGAATATTTGACAATGGCAGAAACAGTAGTATGATATCTGTATCATACCATAAGCAAACACAGTAGTCCCTGATCAGACAGCTCCTACAGGAGCCATCTGATCTGGGTCTACTCTGTTTGCAAAGGCATAGATAGGCCTATTTATGGAGTACATGTAATATACAAGTCATAAACAAGAACTGTCACATGCAAGTGACAAATGCCTCCCAAAAGATATCATCGACACTAAAGCCTGGGTCATGTATACCTGAACCATATTGCATTTTGTAGAAGCCTGGGTGGTGAACATTTGTACCAAGTTAATTCGAAATCCACTCATAAATGTAGGTGTTACTGAGCGGATATGACAAAATGTCCCCATTTTTTCACTTTGACCCCAATTGTGACCTTGACCTTAGAGATAGGAACCTGGTTGTTCTTTTTCGTGACACATCGTCTCAAAGGTGGTGAACAATTGTACCAGGTTATTTTGCAATCCACTCATGTATGTAAGAGTTACAGAGGACATGACAAAATGTCTCCATTTTTTAACTTTGACCCCCAATTCTGACCTTGACCTTTGAGATAGGAACCTGGTTCTTTTTCGCGACACATCGTCTTATGAAGGTGAACATTTGTACCAAGTTAATCCTCTCATGTATGTAGGCCAGACAGACAGACTGGACAGAGAGTGTGATTACTATATGCCTCCCTTTGGGGGCATAAAAACTGCTAGCTAAATCATTAAATTTACACAAGTCGTAAGAAAGGGGGAAAAAAAATAATCTTGTCTCAAATGACATATATCATGTTTAGCATGGGTAATACACGGGATCTATGACAGTTTTCAAGCCAACATACCAAATGCTAAAAAGCATGCAAATGAAAAGGATACTAAAAAACTATGAGGGAATGGGTTAAGTATCAAAATTACTCCAGTTATAAGAAAAATATTTTAACAGCTTGGATCCTAAGCTACTTGATATCTGATCTGAATCCAAACCCTATTAACCCTTTCCCTGTTCTATGTTTATTGCATATTTCAATATCTACTGAATATTCATTGACAAATAGAACAATATAATATGGAAGATGGATCATTGTAGACATTTTAGAAACTAAAGAAACAGCTGTCAAATTCCATAAGCAAACAGAGCCGTCTGATCTGGGTCTACTGTGTTTGCAAATGTGTGAAAACACGTTTATATGAGGGAAAGGGTTAACCCTTTCCCTGTTAAATATTCATGTAATCATGAATATCTATTAGTTGTATTTTTATAATGGCATAATTATATGCATATGATTTATTTGTAATGGTAAAAATTGTAGAATCACATCTATATC
The DNA here is from genome assembly GCA_963576725.1 of Azorinus chamasolen. Taxonomy (NCBI): domain Eukaryota; kingdom Metazoa; phylum Mollusca; class Bivalvia; order Cardiida; family Solecurtidae; genus Azorinus; species Azorinus chamasolen. Next base: position 47,648,572 of record OY755236.1, read on the forward strand.
ATGTCAAAAGCAAACAGAGCAGACCCTGATCAGACAGCTCCTATAGGTCTACTCTGTTTGCAAAGGCATAGAAATAGGTATTTATGGAGTAAAGCGATAAACCAGCCTACCTTTATAACACATTCATCCACAAATACGCCTTTCTATGCCTCTGTAAAAGTCACTTTGTGAAACCTTTGTGATAAATAGAGCATTTGCTCCTATAGGAGCAAATGCTCTATTTATCGCAATGGTTTCACAAAGTGAACTACAAAAAGTAATCTACAAAATTCTATAATTTTCCTTTTCTCTAGTTAATGTTCCTTTTTGGTAGATTCATTCAAAGAGGTTATGTCTAAAAATAGCCTATGGGGGAAAGGGTTAAAGGAGTTCCCAGAGCAATATTATATCTTGTTTTGTATGAAACAGCAGAATAAAGATCAAGATATGTATTAAAAACGATTCACCATTTAAGCTTGAAATGAAGGGGTTAAAATGAGATGAAGAAAATGAGATCATAGGCAAATGAAACATATAATCTGACACCTAGTTTCAAGCTGCCATGAATACTGATAAAAGGCAATACATATAACTATGACCAAAAAAACTACTTAATCTGTACAAAATCAAAAATTAATACGAGAACTTTGAAACAATTAGGTTGGAGGGGAAACTGAATATGATGCATGCTCCTTATCCCTTTATCTGATACAGATACTTTTTCATGCCTTTGCAAACAAAGTAGGCCGATATCAGACGGCTCCTATTTGCTTATGGAATAATATAGATCTGGTTCCAGTTTCTGCCAAGGCCAAATATTCCGGTGTTCATCTAATTAATATTCTTGATGATCTAATTCCTTACGTCAGCTTAAGGGATATAACAATATGGTTAAGGTCTGCACTATATGCAACTGCTAGTTAAACCATTATTAGATTATTTTTTAATAATAGCACATGGACACAGGAATATTTGACAATGGCAGAAACAGTAGTATGATATCTGTATCATACCATAAGCAAACACAGTAGTCCCTGATCAGACAGCTCCTACAGGAGCCATCTGATCTGGGTCTACTCTGTTTGCAAAGGCATAGATAGGCCTATTTATGGAGTACATGTAATATACAAGTCATAAACAAGAACTGTCACATGCAAGTGACAAATGCCTCCCAAAAGATATCATCGACACTAAAGCCTGGGTCATGTATACCTGAACCATATTGCATTTTGTAGAAGCCTGGGTGGTGAACATTTGTACCAAGTTAATTCGAAATCCACTCATAAATGTAGGTGTTACTGAGCGGATATGACAAAATGTCCCCATTTTTTCACTTTGACCCCAATTGTGACCTTGACCTTAGAGATAGGAACCTGGTTGTTCTTTTTCGTGACACATCGTCTCAAAGGTGGTGAACAATTGTACCAGGTTATTTTGCAATCCACTCATGTATGTAAGAGTTACAGAGGACATGACAAAATGTCTCCATTTTTTAACTTTGACCCCCAATTCTGACCTTGACCTTTGAGATAGGAACCTGGTTCTTTTTCGCGACACATCGTCTTATGAAGGTGAACATTTGTACCAAGTTAATCCTCTCATGTATGTAGGCCAGACAGACAGACTGGACAGAGAGTGTGATTACTATATGCCTCCCTTTGGGGGCATAAAAACTGCTAGCTAAATCATTAAATTTACACAAGTCGTAAGAAAGGGGGAAAAAAAATAATCTTGTCTCAAATGACATATATCATGTTTAGCATGGGTAATACACGGGATCTATGACAGTTTTCAAGCCAACATACCAAATGCTAAAAAGCATGCAAATGAAAAGGATACTAAAAAACTACTTGATATTAAAAGAGCTGGTGCAAAGCAAACACATTTCATGGCCAAACAAACCTACTTTCATTGAGCAAACTGATAACAATATAATTAATCAGTTCCATGACCGTCAAATTAATAAATTCATTTACCCCTTACCTTATGAATATTTAGGATAAATAATGATGGTATGAATATCTTTTAGCTGAATTTTTTCATAATTGAAAATGAACAAGAGAATAATTATGTTACCATGACGAAACTGAATAATCATATCTATATTACTTAATACGCAAACAGCACAGACCCTGATCAGACAGCTTCTTACAGGAGCCATTTGATCTGGATCTTCTGTTTGCAAAGGCATGTCTATCAGGTAACGGATTAAATGACAAATAAGCTTTTATTTCTATCTTAGTCAACAATCAGCTGTATATTCATGTCAGTTTACTACATTGACATACATCAGTAAATAAAACCATCCCAAACATTTTACCCTTTACTCCATAAATAGTGCCCTTGCAAACATCTAGTAGACCCAGATCTTTTGAATCCTGTAGTAGCCATCTGATCAGGGTCTGCTCTATTTGCTTTTGAAATAATACAGAATATGATTTTACAGCTTCTGCCATGGCATAATATTCTGGCGTTCTCTTGCCCTTATAAAAATTAAAGTTATTAATATTCATGATGAGATTTTATTTCTTATATGAATATTCATGGAATAAAGGGTTCAACAACATCATATGGAACTTTATGTTACATATCTATAAGAACTTTATGTTACATGTCTAATTGTCTATAAGAACTTTTTGTTACATGTCTATAAGAACCTTCATTGTCCTCAAAATGCATGAAATACATTTTCCGTTGAAAGACTAATGGATGCTAAATATTCACAGTAGAATTGCTGATCAGTGTTTAACCCTTTCCTTGTTGTATATTCATGTAAAAATAATAACATCTTTATTTCTTATTAGCTGATTTTTTAATAGAGGCAGATGTACGCTTAAGTTTTTGGTAGAAACTGTAGAGTCAGACTTATTTTAATTTCATTAAGAAAACAGATCGGACCTTCATCAGACAGCTCCTACTTTAGCCATCATATCTGGGTCTAATCTGTTTGCAAAGGTGAGAAAATGCTTTTCTATAAGGGAATATATATATATATATATATAGATAGAGGGAATTTAATATAGATAGTATTCAGTACAACAGACTTAAATTTGCTAGGTCTTTGACAAACCATGCAGACCCTGATCAGAGAGCTCCTATAGGAGCCCTCTGATCTGAGTCTACACTCTTTGCATATGTCACTACACTTGTTTCCTGCATTCAAAGGATTAACCTTACAATCATTGTAGCGATTGTCTGGATGAACTATTTCCATCTTCAGTCCGATAACATAACTGCAGCGTTGAAAAGTTTAGATCTCAATCAAACTATTTGCTGAAGTGAATACAAAAATTGCCAGTAGAGCACTGAAAGTTAATTTGGATAAATAAACTTTGCTGAAATTAATTAAACACAAGAATAGCGAATATTACAGACCGAGCCCAAAGAATGCTTCAGCAGCTGTTTGATCTGTTTCTAAACATTTTATCTGCATTCAAATGGCTAACCCTTTTAATCCATACATACACTTTTTAATGCCTATGCAAACAGTAGACTCAGCTCTGTTTACTTAAGAAATAACACAGATCTCATTCTACAGTTTCTGTAACGGGCAAATATTTATAGTCTTTCTGTGTTCATATGCCATTATAAAAATTAAGCTAACTGATATTTATGATGTCAACATTTCTTACATAAATATTCATGCAGTACATGATTAACCCTTTACCTCATATAAACGTGTTACTTTTCACGCATTTGCAAACAGAGTAGACCCAAATCAGATGGCTCCTAGAGCCGTCTGATCAGGGTCTGCTCTGTTTGCTAATAGAATTAGATAGCTCTGTTACTTTGCTTTCTAAAATGTCTACAATCTTCCTTCTTCCATATTTCTTTATAATTATTTTGTTAATGAATATTCAGTAGGTATTGAAAATTGCAATAATTATAGAACAGGGAAAGGGTTAAACAAATCCCCTATAACCACATGGCGTAAACTATTCCTAGCCATCCTTTTATCTTTCCCCAGGTATAATTCTGATGATAATGTACTGTAACAAAGGTAACTTTGAATGCTGTGTTACTGTTTCATCTATTCATTTGGAAAAATGATAACGTTATGATAATGATCAGATGAAATGTTTAACTTGTTTGATATTCATATAATTAATAATGACATCATGAATATTTATTAGCTGAATTTTTACACTGGTACAAGAGCACAGGATTTTTAAGCTTGGCAGAACCCATAGAATCACATTTATATAATTTCACAAGCAAACAGAGTAGACCTTGATCAGATGGCATCAGGAGCATCTGATCTGGGTCTACTCTGTTTGCAAAGTTCAAAGTCACTGTGACCTTTGACCCCAATGACCTCAAAATCAATAGGGGTAACCTACTGGCCATGACCAACCTTCCTACTAAGTATGAAGACAGCACATCTTATAGTTATCAAGTTATTGAGCGGACAAGATTTTTTAGTTGAAAGTCACCATGACCTTCGACAGGCTGACATCAAAATTGATAGGGGTCATCTACTGGCCATGATCAACCTTCCTACTAAGTATGAAGACAACACACCTAATAGTTATCAAGTTACTGAGCAGTACTGAGATTTTTCTTAATGAAGGTCACTATGACCTTGACCGACAGACCTCAAAATTATTAGGGATTGTCTACTGACCACAACCAACCTCCCTACTAAGTATGAAGAGAGCACATCTAATACTAAAAGTTATTGAGCAGAAAATATTTTTCAGTTGAAGGTCACCATGACCTTGACCTTTGACAGACTGACCTCAAAATTAATAGGTGTCATCTGCTAGCCATGACCAACATTCCTTTTAGTATGAAGACAACTCACCTAATACTTTATCAAGTTATTGAGCGGACAAGATTTTTGACTTGAAGGTCACTGTGACCTTGACCTTTGACTGACTGACCTCAAACTCACTAGGGGTCATCTACTAGCCATGACCAACCTCCATACTAAGTATGAAGACAGTACACCTAATACACATCAAGTTATTGGGCTGACAAGATTTTTGAGTTGAAGCTCACCATGACCTTGACCTTTGATCGACTGACCTCAAAATCACTAGGGGTCATCTACTAGCCATGACCAACCTTCCTACTACGTATGAAGACAGCACACCCAATAGTTGACAAGTTATTGAGCAGACAAAGATGTGGCTAACGGATGGACAGACGGACGAAGTTACCTTCGGGCGTATAATAAAAAGGTAAACATTTAAAGGGCTTATGCATCTCTATGGTTCAGTTGAATCATTCTAAAGATAGGTTTTGAGGACAAGTATTTTTTCAGTAAATACTGCAGATCCTGATCAAATGGCACTTCCACAAGTCTTCTGATCAGAATCTGCACATTTTAGCAATTCCGAATTAACATGTCTAGCATTCAACAGGTCAATTCAGTGCAGACCCTGATCAAAGGGCTCTCTAGAACCTCTAACTATTTACCCATATTCATTGGTTACTGTTTGTTTCAGTACAATGTCATCATGAATATCATGCTGTTAGTGCTTATCCTGTTGCGAAGAAAGTTGTCTGCTATGAAAGCCATAAGTTCCAAAATTTCGAAAATAATATCAATCCATTACAAGACTGCAGTAAAGCTCACAATAAGGGGAGTATTAAATTTTAGGAAATCTAGGTAAATTATCTTCTATATTTCTCCCCCAAACCCTTTCTGAGGTGATTCTTATGAGTACCAGAAAGCTAGGGTTTGGCTGAGAAATAACAATGTATCAGTAAGCCTCTTATCCACAGCTCCGTGGATTGAGATAAGGCACTAGTTTCAATGCCATTAACCCTTTCCTCCATAGGCTATTTTTAGACCCAACCTCTTTGAATGAATCTACCCAAAAGGAGCATTTACTAGAGAAAAGTAAAATTTTAGGATTTTGTAGTTTGAAACCATTGTGATAAATAGAGGATTTGCTCCTATAGGAGCAAATGCTCTATTTATAACAATGGTTTCAAGAAGTGGTTATTACAGAGGCGCAGATAGGCGTATTTATGGAGGAAAGGGTTAAATTAATTCTTCTATATTGCAGTTTGTCAAAGTTGCATTTCAGGCCTTTTAAATTAAAAAGGAAACTGATAAAAATTTAGACAAATCTGAATCCTTATCAGATGCCAAGTTACCTTACATTTGATCTGGATGTCATCTGTTTGTAATCTTAGTTAAGAAACAAACATCACTCTAATGGCTACATTTAATATATCATCTAGCAGAACAAGTGTTAGTTGTATAGAGATGCTGATGGCAGAAACTCAGACCTGTAAACTGTTTAATACGGGTCCATAACGTTGAGCTGAAGTTATAAGTAGCAAAATTTGCATTACTGTCAGAAAACAACACATCAGAAAAAAGAAAGCATACAGTAAAGAGGCCCCTCCTCCCCTACCCTATGCCTCACCAACCCCTATTCCATAACCCCAACTCATATCCCTTTAGAAACAAGTAGTATTCACTAAGATTCATTTGAATTCTTGAAAATTCAAGTATAGTAGAACCCCTCTAACATGACCACCAAAGAAAAGAATAAATCTGCATCACAGAGGCAGGTAGTAGCTACTTAAGCAGAAGTTCCTGTAGGATTTTTGTGCATTACTTTTGTCCTGAATTAAGCACTCGTGTTTATTCATTAAGCCATCGCTTTAGAGAGGTTCTAATGTATATTGATCTCCAATCAAGTTCATAAAAGTTTAACTTAATTCCTTCATTACACAAACAATTAAACATGGAAAATTTAAATTCAGAACCTATTCATACCAGTATACAATACTGCAAGTCAGCAAGTAATCCCTTCTTGCCAAAATGCTATTCCAAATGCACAAAACTAAGAAAACAAAAAGAAACAACTGAAGAAGCATTCTACTGAGAAGCATGATGAAACAAGTGAACTATGGCAGACACTTGTGAAGATGATTGAAACAACAATGAAGATGATGAATGAATGTAATAGTGACGTTCTTCTATACTGTCACAGGAAAGTCAATAGACAAGAACTTTCACTGAAAGTGGCGAATATCAGTGGAGCTTTTCTGTGACAGCTAAGTAAGGCATTGACCTTAAGCCTGCAACAGGCAAATCCATGATTACATTTGTAAACAGCCTGGATCCAGATGAGATCTGAAGTAACTCAGCGGATCATTAGGATCCAAACTGTTTGACACTCTAAATCAAGTTTTGTACTAAAATTGAATATACCTGGAAAATGTGTGAAATAAATAACTTTGTCACTATGCCTGATATGTATATAAAATAACAACCCTTTGAATGTGGAAAAGAATTTAACTGGTGTCTGCTAAAACTCTAGACTCAGATCAGAGGGCTCTTCGAGGGGTCCTAAGATCAGGGTCTGCAATGTTGTCAATCAAATTCAAAGAGTAAACACAATATTTTCAAATTCATCGGACTTTGCCTTCTAACAATGATGGATCATTTTACTTAATAAAATTGAGCATTCAAAACAGGTTGATCAGATATTGGCTCTTGTCAATGTAAACATGAGTTTGAAACTTGATGAGGCAAACTCCAGAGACACAGAAGATATAGTTGAGGCCACCTATGACAACTACAAAAGACACAACGCTATCTAAATACTGTCACTTTTACCTCCTAATTATACACAGGATGAAATAATATGGACAGTGCAATTTCTACATAAGTACATCAAATTATAGAAATTTAAATGCATCTGACTTTTTATTTTAAATATGCAAAGCTTCCTTTTATTTAACATGTTTTGCAAATTTGTTTCACACACAGAAAACAGCCATTCGCAGCACAAACTGTTTGTTTTCACTTCAAGAAAAGATGCATGAAAGGATCTGACCCAGAACTGAATCAAGACTACTTTGGAAAACAATGTAACCATTTTAATCCCTCATGATATGCATCAGGTACGATTTGTTCAAACTCAGCACTTCAAATACTCAAATCATATTTGCACCAAACCTTATAAAGTTGTGATCACTCTATGAAGATATGATTCTAATGAGTGGTCACAACTTTCAAGTGCGATTCTAAAGAGCTGTCACAGCACAGGGCATGATGGAGAAATAATGCAACTATTCTGGAAAAAAAAGTTCATTTATATATGATACCTTTGCCTATGAGCATGCCTATGTTTCACAAAGCTTGTTCACTGCACATTATGAAGTTTAAACGGATTGTTTCAAAGTGAGCTACAGAAGAACCTGTCTTAAGTAGCCATTAAAAACAAGTCTAAATCTCCATTTCTAAAACAGGTGGATGCTTAATGCAGGGTAAAAGTGATACAGAAGGCTGCTATCCTATAGGAGCTTTCTGCATCACTTTTACCCTGCATTAAGCATCCACTTGATTGCTAAGACTCCTATGTTCAATAAATAAATGACCACATTAGACAGGTTCTACAGATTCTTGATTCTGGTCCATGTGTGCGTGTATAAAAGCAACTTACCTTGGTGAGTTTACTGGACTATTGCCGCTTCTAGGATTACTACCGCGGGGCGGATCTTTTACAAAGTTTCGACATGACGCTAACTTGGTCTCTAATGCCTGTCAAGCATATAAACAAACATGTTATCATATATACAAACATGTACAGCACATAATTGTGATAATACCCGATCTCAGGTATACATTTGATAAGGATTAAACTGTCTCCTTCCAACTATGGTTCCATTTGTAAAATATTATAACAGCAGAATAATTCCATTCATGTATTTTGAGAAAATTTATAACATTCAAAAATACTCATAATGTGTAATACATAAATCATTAACCCTCTCCCTCATAAAGATGTTTTTCATGCCTATGCAAAAAGAGTAGACCCAGATCAGACGGCTCTTGTAGGACCTGATCAGGGTCTGCTCTGTTAGCTTTAAATAGGAAAGTATCCGACTACAGCTTCTACCAATCATACCAAAATATCTTGTGCATATGTGCTATCAATATAAAATTCAGCTAATAAATATTCATGATGTCATTATTTCTGAAATGAATATTCATCAGGGAAAGGGTTAAGTGTACATTTTAAAGTGCTACAATATCATGATGGCTAATTTCAGGATTAACATTGCTCGAGAAAGTTTCAACAATACAATTGTATGGTCATTAAAAAGAGAACACATTTCACACAATAAATATCTCAATAAATATGTATATTCTGTTTGAAACTGCAATCAAAACATACAGTTCAATGAAAGATCAATCAGTATTTAACATACACATCACTGTAATTATTTAAACTAACCCTTTAACCCTTTCCGTAATATAAACATGTTTTCACGCATTTGCAAACAGAGTAGACCCAGATCAGATGGCTCCTATAGGAGCCATCTGATCTGGGTCTGCTGTGTTTGATAATGGAAGTTGATAGTTGTTTCTTTAGTTTACGAAATGGCTACACTGTTCCACCCTCTATATTTCATTATTATAACTATTTTTACCATAAATACTCAATAGGTATTGGAATTTGGAATAAAGACAGAACAGGGAAAGGGTTAAACACTTACGAAAACAAAAAAAACTTGTCTGGATCATGCAAATCAATTCTAACAAACCTATTCCTTTCTTTCCAGATATAATGCCACAGTATCAACCCGTTTCTCCAATGAGATGCCTAGCGACTCTGAAACTCTCTTGATCCAAACTAATTTGATATGATTATAAAGAATTTGACCTACAGTTGAATGAGTTCCACAAATTGAGTGGTTAGATAATTTTGTCACATTTTAACCCTTTACCTGACAGAGACTCATGTTTACACATCTGCAAGTAGAGTAGAGCCGGATCTAACAGCTCCTGTTCTGAGCCCTCTCTGTTTGTATATGGGATAATATAAAACTGATATTTCTGTGTCTGCCTTGGCCAAATATTCTCTTTTTCATACTCCATTTTAAAAATTCAGCTGATAAATATGCATATCATAAAGTCACTACTTTGTACATGAATATTTCTCAGATAAAGGATTCATTAACCCTTCGCTTGCTGAATTTTAAAATACATATCTCCTTCTTTACCCATGCCCTGTTGTATAATTACATATATCTTCACTGTGTACACGTATTTCGCTGTGCAATCACTGCTGTGGAGTCCACTGGTTGCACAATCAACTTGTAAATAGTGCAGACCCTGATGAGACAGCTCCTGCAGGAGCTGTCTCATCTGGGTCTTCACTATTTACAGGTAGGTATATTGACGTGAATAGCAAGCGAAGGGTTAATATACTAATAAATAATGAATCACGAATCATTCCAATCTAAAAACAATGGAAAATTTACCTAGCAATAACAATTATCATTCTACTAAAAATGCAAATTCCATGCCCAAAAATGAAAAGGAACATTACATGCAATGAATGGAAACTTAGTAAACAAGACATTCGGTTTAGTAAGGCTATCATTAGTAAAGATAATGGAACTGTATGGAAACTTTGTATTGTACTAATTGTTCTTGCTTAAATATGTATTTTTAAATTACAGCGAAAAAACGACTTATTTCTTGAAATTAAGACTTTCTTTTTAAGTGTTAGAGCAACTGATATTCTTTCAACCACAGTCTTCCATATTATTTTATCCTTCCATGGATAAAAAATAATGTCAATCAGCTGGGTTGATTGTCATGGTGTATAATTAAATACTGTGATTTCCTGTTAGGTCAATTTCCTTTTCAACAATTATATTATTAAGTTAGATAGTGATAACACACTACTTTTCATGACACAATTCTAGCAAAGGTATTATACAACTAGATCTAGAGGAAAGTGTCATGATTAGAATTCAGGAACATTTCCATCACAATGGGTTCATACTTACGCCAACTTTGCGTAATAAATCGCCTACAATGTTCAGCGCAGATATTCTGGCTGAGGGAGTGAGGGGGGTACCACCATTCAGAGTTGGAATTCCTGCAAGCAAAACACAAAACATCACCAAGGTGCCACAGATACACTAACACAGCACCATAACCCTGCTGAAGGTATGGACCTATCCTGGGTGCTAAGCAATTGCCCTCTGTGAAACAATCATTAACCCTATACTCCAGGAATATTCATTCAAGAAATAAGGACATAATGTTTATTAATTAGATTGTTGTTTATAACAGTACATGAACACAGGAATTTTTGGCTATCACTCTGGTGCCTTCTGATCTGTGTCTGCTCTGTTTCCTTATAACATAATACAGGTATGATTCTACAGTTTTTGCCATGGCCAAAACTGCCTGTGCCCATGTGCTATTATAACAATTAGTCATAATATCATTATATCTACTTGAATATTCATAGAGTAAAGGGTTAAGACACTGGGTTATGAGATACACTCAGAATCTCCTCTAGAACCTAACTGTTTGCTAAGGTAATCACAAATTCAATGCCTTGTCCCACAACAGACAGCCTGCCTCCTGATCATACCTGATGCCTGGTTCCCATTCAAACTTTGTGAGGTTCTTGTAGGTGTTTCTTTATTAAAAATACAAAGAAAGATTCATTGAAAAATATGCACCTGGCAATTTAAAAAGCAACAATATTGCAGCATCTGAACACATAGAACCCCTTAATGATCGTTCTACATGGTCTTCAAAATTGTTTTTAGACAGAGATATAGACAGAGATATTTCTTGAAAGAACTTTTAACAAATGCTTACTCTTCGAACCCCAATTTAATCATATATGATTCGAGTTAATTTGTGATTTTGTTGAATAATCAATTTTATATGTGAGCTTAACACTTGAAATCCATGGACAGCAACTTTCAGCAGAGTGATGGTACAAAAACAAAGACAAAACTCAAGTAATCCATGCTATACAGTTTCTGCATAAAGAGACACTGTCTAATGTATTGCACTTTCAGTATTATAATACAAGTGTAGTGTACAATGTAACAGATTGAATGTTTGAGACATGTGATCTGCTGAAACATCAACAAAATGAGCAATAACCCTTCATCTCATAAATCTTTATGTATACAAGAATTCATGACTTTGTGAATTCTAATCAACTGAAATTTTATAATAGCCACTGAACAAGGGATTTTTTTTATCATGATGGAAACTGTTTAATCAAATCTATATCAGGAGCTGTTTGATATACAATTCTCTATATAGCCCCAAAGAGCAACCTCTATTATCTCATTCATCTTAACCATTTAATTACCAGTGAAGTACTGCATCCAACAATACTGGACAGAAATAATGTTTTGTTTCAGTTTTAATGAAACAGATGCTGACCATGATCAAAAAAACCTTAAAAGAAATCTTGTTATAAGATGAAAGTGCTGACATGGAACATTTTCAGGATGGCTTTCACCCTTTGCCTTAATGTGACAACTGCTGACATTTTATAAATAGAGTAGACCTATTTCAAACTGCTGCTGTTGGAGAAATCTGACCTTGGTATGCTGTGTTTGATTATGAAATTAAACAGATCTGATTCTTCAGTTTCTGCCATGGTAAAAAATTCCCTTGTTCATAATTCCACAATAAAAGCTCAGCCAAATAATATTCATACAGTCATCATTTCTTATATGTATAGTCACGAGGTTAACGATTAAATGATATAATAAATCATGTGTAAATGAAGACTGCGTGTAACAACCTGAATAAAATCACTAGGGAAACACCAGCTCTTAGCAAACTACCAGCGAATTTTGATCAAGAATAACTTATTAACAATTTAACCCATTTCCTCATAGGCTATTTTTAGATCCAACCACTTTGAATAAATCTACCAAAAAGGAGCATTTAAGGAAAATGGAAAATGTTAGAATTGTGTAGTATTGAAACCATTGTGATAAATAGAGCATTTGCTCCTATGGAGCAAATGCTCTATTTATCACAATGGTTTCAAGAAGTGACTATTACAGAGGCACAGAAAGGCGTATTTATGGAGGAAAGGGTTAAACAAGTTTGAGTAATGTCTCGTTCTGGTCACATCAGCTTGATTCACTAATTCTGTATTTGACGATAAAAAGACACTACATACAATGTATGTATCTTGGAAGAAGAAACTGTTTTATGCATATTTCAATTTAATGTAAACTGCCTGAAAGAAGGACTCAGACCTTTTGTTTCTCTCCTCATACTCTTGTTTCACAAACAAGCTATTTGTGTTCATACAAAGTTCAACTCTGAATGCAAGTGCTGTGTAGATTGTACGTAAACATACTCAATGTGTTACAAGGTTTGTAATTGTGTATGTGACATTTAATTTTTTTTAAAATCTTACTACTGTTATATTGCATAATGTGGCATTTTATGGCTTCAATCAGAGCTCCAGGTAAAGGTGTGTTTTCAAATACTAAAACCATCAATTCTCCACAAAACCCCATGTTGTGACCGCTCTTGAGAATTGTCTCTTCAAGATCGCTCTTGAGAATTGTCTCTTCAAGACAGAGTGGGCACAACATTGGGATTTGTACAGAAATAGGAGCTAATCTTAAAAATTGTTAAAATGTATGTGTCTTATCTATTCTTCTGTTCAATACTTATAAAAGAAATAGGAAATAGAGTGCACATGCAGTGTTTATTTCGTTTCACTAAATTCACTGGTGTAACATTGACATGCACATGCTCTTGCAGACATAGCATTAATTTGATGGGATGCATGTGTAATGGTATAAAGGCAAAAATGTATCATGGATCTAACACACGTGTATACAGGTCTGTGGATGGAACATGAGAGATGAGGAGAGACATGTTGGGGAAACAAACCCGCAAAACCTTTATCCATAAAGGATACCATGGTTGGTGAAGGACTTTAAGATGTAATCAATTAACATTAACCTTTTACTCCATAAATACCCTTTTCTATGCATTTGCAAACAGAGTAACCCAGGTTCAGATGGTTCCTAAAGGAGCTGTCTGATCATGGTCTGCTCTGTTTGCTTATGATATAATATAGATATGATCTTACAGTTTCTGCCATGGCCAAAACTTCCAGTGTCCATGTGCTATTATAACACATAATCTAATCAATATTCATAATGTCATTATTTCTTAAATGAATGTTCATGGAGTAAGGGTTAAAAGTCCAACACATCATTTGGATAGCAAAGTGAAATAGATATTTAGATAGAGAACAAAAACAATGCTGAAGGTATATCACATAGTCTACTGTGCTAATGATATAGGTTCATCATAATGACCCTAATACTCGCTTTGTCCTTGACCCTTCACCTCATGGAAACAACTTTTTACACATTTGCAAACAGAAGTAGACCCAGATATGAATGATGGCGTCTGATCAGAGAGTATGCTCTGTTTGCTTATGAAATAATATTTATCTGATTCTACAGTTTCTGTCATGGCAAAAGTTTCCTGAATCTATATGCCATTATAAATATTCATTAACGATTATTCATGAAGTCAGGTATAAATATTCAAGTGGAAAAGGCCTGAGAATATTTTAATGAAAATGCCTGCTACCAGCAAGAGTATATTTGACAAGAGCACTGGATCATGTGAAGCTTGCTTGGAACTCTGAAGATCTGCTACTAAATTTATACTGTGAGTATTTAATAATATGAAAAACATTGTTCCACACTGCAAAAACAGCTTTCAGCTTCACAAGAAGCTCACCACTGTAAATAAGTGTTTTTGAATACAGATGAATTTTTAGAAAATGACAATGAAAAATGCTAGTTATTGTGCAATATCAAAACTATACAGACTGACTTCTAAATGAAATCAATAAATAGCGTAATAAAATTAAAATAGGAAGTTCTATTCTACTCAAAAGTTTACCAAGTAAGATCCTGGGCAGTTTACCTTTACTTGGTGTAACATTCCCTCCAGGGGAGTCTTTATGGTTGGCATCTGTGCTGAGTTCCCGTTTCACAACCGCTGAGGTAAGTATGTGATTGTTATTGGTGTTGGTTGGTGTGGTGGCTGTGGAGTTTGTCGGAGACTCAGGTGTCGGTCGCACCTTAACTCCTAACTCCTGCCGTAAATCTGATAAAGATAACATCAATATGTAACAACCCGAAAAAATATCTACAGAACACCAGATAAAGGTGCATACCAAAATACTAAAATATTGTCATTTCTCCACCAAACCTTATACTGTGACCACCTTTCGAGACGATCCTAAAGAGTGGTCACAGTATAAGGTCTGGTAGACAAATAAAGGAGTTATTCTTGAAAATGTTTAAATACGCATCTAATCTGGACTTTTGGTCTATATTATAATCTTTTCACTTGTGGGTCACAACACCGTATGTTCTTACATATATTTTCCAATCCTCTACAATATCCATTCAAACAGCAATGGAAATGGCACAAAACAGTTTTTCAATTTGCAAGGATTTTATTTCATTTTGAAACTAAGAGATACATTTATCCATAAAATGTTATTGAGCAGAATTGTTTTTCTATTTTTAATGATATTGACCTCGACAACAATAAAACCATTCAGAAGCCGCTCTTCTAATGGGTTATCATTATATAATATTATCTCATTGTCAGGAAATGTTAGGAAAACCATACAATGATACTGTACATGCCTACATAGATACCCATACACTAATATTCTAGAGAAATATGTAACATTATCTCAGATATCCCATTCTGAATATCATCCTTATTATGGAAAGTATGGTTAGAGTTTGAAGGAACAAATGTCACTTGCCATCAAAAGTGATGAAAAAAGCATGGTGCAAAAACTTGGCAGAGTGAGAGAAAGAGAAACAGACAGACAGAATGACAGACAACAGAGTAGTGATCCCTTAGTGTTACCCTGCCAAGCAGGTGACACAAAAACTATTACTGATTTTGTATACATTTTACCCTTTACTCCACACATACGCCTTTTGGCACCTTAGCATAATGAATATTCGTGTAAGAATTAATGATACCATGAATAATTATTAGCTGAATTTTTTTTAACAGTATATGACTTCAGGATTTTTTACCAAGGCAGAAACTGTAGACTCAGCAAATAGAGTAACGCAGATCAAATGGCTCCTGCATGAGCTATCTGATCAAGGTTTGCTCTCATTGTTTATGAAATAACATACATATAGATCGGTTTCTAGTTTCTGCCATGGTAAAAGTTCCCTTGTTCATGATGCCATTATAACAATTAATCTTTGTAATATCCATAGTCATTGTTTCAGACTTGAATGTTCATTGAGTATTGGGTTAAAAACTGAAGGCTTTTGGCTCACAGAAAACCAATTTCTACCTACTTATAACAGTTGTCTATTACACTATAAAATTATGTGACATCTTTCAAATCATTTGCATCATGTTCATATTGTTAGAAGAATTAGAACAAGCCTCTTTTTCAATATGCCTTTGCTTACAGAATCTAGCAGAAAACTTGAAAGAAATGCCGTGAACTCCTCTGCCATAAAATCATACCTCTAGCTTCGTCTTTGAGTCTTTGTACAGTTTCACATAATGTCTCTTTCTCATCCAATTCACTTTCTAAAAATGCATTTCTCTCTATTGCCTGAAATGGAAGCCAAACTATATGTTTATTCAATCAAAATGTCATAAAAATTACAGTAGAGAACACTTCTAAACTGGAATTTTACTAAAGAACAATTTAGGTCTTTTTAGGCAAGTGGCTGCTTGATGCAGGGTGAAAGTCATTTAGAAAGCTCCTTTATGAGTTTTCTGCATGACTTTCAACCTGCATTGAGCTGTCACCTGTCTGAAAGGCCGGTTTTTATACTAATTTTAACATCCAGTTTAGAGGGTTTTACTGATCATTCAATCAAAATGTCACATAATGAAATGTAACCATGGTTGACTCACAAACTTAATACTGTACATCACTTGAATTTTACTTCACTGAAGAGCAATTAACCCTTTGTCTGATTTCTATGCATTTGCAAACAGAGTACACCAAGATCAAACAGAATTGTTTAAGTCTGATCAGTGTCTTATCAGTTTACTAATGGAAAAATATGATTTCATTTCTGCTCTTTCTGCCATGGCCAAATATGCATGTTCATATGCCAACAAAAATCCGTTAATGAATATTCATGAAGTCACTATTTCTTACATGAATATTCATTAGGTAAAGGATGAACCTTTGAAAACTGGTAGCATAAAAATAACATATGCCTGAAATTTTAATGAAAACTGACTACAATGAAATGCTTGCATTATTAATCCTTTACTTCACTGATTAATATTCATGAAAGAAATACTGACATCATGAATATTAATTATCTTTAATAGCAACAAAGGAATGTTTAGCCATTGCAGAAACTGATATTATTTAACCCTTTCCTCTATGAATATTCTTGCAAGAAATAATGATGTCATGAATATTAATTAGATTAATTTGTTATGATAGCACATGGACACAGGATTTTTTGGTAATGGCAGAAACTGTTACAAATCATGTCTATATTATATCATAAGCAAACAGAGCAGACCCTGATCAGACGGCTCCTATAGGAGCCGTCTGATCAGGGTCTACTCTGTGTGCAAAGGTGTAGAAAGGCGTATTTATGGAGGAAAGGGTTAACAAGCAAACAGTAAGTCCTGATCAGACGACTTGTACAGGAGCCGTTTAATCTAAGTATACTGGTTGAGAAGGTGCCAAAAGATGTCTGTATGGAGTAAAGGGTTAAATAGTTGATATGTTTACATTAAACATATTCTATGGTTGTTTCATAATGCACATTAGCAACAGCATCGAAGAAAGGTAACTCTTGCTTGAATAAACATGATCCATTCATGGTTACTTCCCTTCCATTATGCAGATTGACATTCTATTTTTTATGAAGCCAATTACATACCAGTAGTTTAAAGTTACACCCATGATGAATAGCTCATTCATCTTGACTTTGTTGTAAAACCTAAGGTTATTAGGTGGTAAGCAGATGTATTGGTGCAACTAAATCGGTACAAACCTGGTTCAGCCTCTGTTCAAAGTCTTCTAGCGACACTACAGTAGCTCTGAAAAACAAAGAAAAAAAAAGTCTGACAACTACATTCTTCTCATTTCAAGAATCCATGACTATTCATTCACTGAATTTTTATAATGGCCAATGAACAAAGGATGTTTGGTCATGGCAGAAACTGTAGAATCAAATCTATATTATTCATAAGTAAATAGAGAAGACCCTAATCAGACAGCTCTAGCTAATTCATAATCGTCATGATGTCATTATTTCTAAACATGAATATTCATCAGTTTAAGAGTTATACAGGTTGATTCAGTGGCAAAATGGCTGCTTGTGTAAGGTGCATTAAAACACAAGAAACACTTGTTATTACATGTGTTGACTGATAATTAAGCTTTTGAATGCCTGGGTATGCATACACTGTTTTTCGCAAACAGTGTAGACCCAGATCAGAGGGGTCCTATAAGAGCCCTCAGATCAGGGTGTGCACTGTTTGTCACTCAAAATCCTCTAGTTAGTTAAGCATTTCATACTGAGTGGGCTCTTTTGTTAACCATTTACTCTATAGATACCCCTTGAATACATTTACAAACAGAGTAGACTAAGATCAGATGACTCCTATTGGATACATCTGATCAGAGTCTGCTCTGATTGTTCATGAAATAATATACATGTGTAGATATGATTCCATAGTGTCTGTCATGACTAAAACTGCATGATTGTGTTCATATACCTTTATAACAAGAGCTGTCACAGTCACATGACAAATGCCCCCAAAGGATATTCCTGTGACCTTGACCTTTGACCCATGGACCAGGGAGTTGAACGTGACACATCATCTTTGAGTGGTGAACATTTGTGCCAGGTTATTTTGAAATCCATTCACAGATTAAGAAGTTATAGAAGGGACATGAATTTGGGACGGACGGATGGAAGGACAGACGGATGGACTGACAATGCGATTACTATATGCCTACTGTTAGGGGCTTAATAAAAATCAAGATAATTAATATTTGTACATACAGTATTTCTCTCATGAATATTTGAGAAGTAAAGGGTTAAACAGAAGATGCCTATTCAGCTTTGAAAGGGTTACCCTTTTACTCCATAAATACACCTTTTCAAACAGAGCAGACCCAGATCAGATAGCTCTTGTAGGAGAAGTCTGATCAAGTCTGCTCTGTTTGCTTATGATATAATGTAGATATGATTCTATAGTTTCTGCCATAGCCAATAAATTCTGACTGTATCCATGTGCTATTGTAACAGATATTCTAATTAATATTCATGATGTCATTATGTATTTTTCTAATAAAATAATATTCATGGAGAAAAGGGTTAAAGGATTACAGAAGTCATAACTAGGTTATTGGCAATTCCCTGGGTGTTTGGTATCAATTGCTTCCTTCTTTAACCCTTTTCCTGTTCAGTATTCATGTAAAAAAGATTAAAAACATAAATATTTATTAAGTGATTTTTTATAATATAAACTTTTCAAGGATTTTATTTTTGTTTTAGCAACAATTGTAGAATCAGATCTACACCATGTCAAAAGCAAACAGAACAGACCCTGATCAGATGGCTGCTCTGTTTGCAAATGCATGAAAAGGTGTTCATAATATGAGGGAAAGGGTTAAATGCATGTTCCTGCTTCCTTGTTACTATGAGATTGTTTGCTACTGACATTTATGTTTTATAATGGTTAATAAACACACATATTTCGGCTTTGGCAGAAACAGCAGTCAGACCAGTATATTTATATGCAAATTAGGTACCAGCAGCCCCAGATCAGATAGCCCCTAAAGGAGTTGTTTGAGTAGGGTCTGCTCTGTTTACTTATATGACGGTAGGAGTCACCTGGTCATGGTCTGTTTACATTGATATTAAAAGGCCTATCTATGGAGTAAAAGTTTAAAAAAGCACCTAAGTGCTTTATGAAATACGTCTTCTATGCCATGAAATAATAAGCACTCAAAAAGGCAAAACAATAAAATTAAAACTACATGTAATTGCAAAATCTATGCTTCATAACTTAGAACCTAACATTACTGCCTCCATCTCATTTTATTTAAGCACCTGCAGATCAGCATTTCATTTCTTTCTCTTTCTGTTTGGCAAACTAGCCCTTTGAATGTGGGACATGCATGCACTGTCATTTGCAAACAGTGTAGACCCAGATTACAATGCTCCAAGAGGAGCACTCTGACCAGGGTCTGCACTGTTTTTAATTAAAAATACTCTAGAAAGTTTACACTTATCATACTGAGTGGAATCTATAGTTAAACAATAATGGGCTATTCCACTCTGAAAATTAAGTGTTAAGAGGGCTTACAGTATAAACCTGCTGGTATAACAACAGATGCACTCATTCTTCCATGAAATAGTAGTAATAACATCAATCATGATCTCTATTTGCATACTAGCAGTAAATTTGTGAAAACATCGGCAAACAGTTTGAATCCACATAAGACAGCGAGTAACTCAGGATCTCACCAGGCTCAAACTGACAATTCATCATTTAACCCTTTCCTCCATAAATACGCCTTTCTACGCCTCTGTAAATGTCACCTGTTGAAACCATTGTGATAAATAGAGAATTTGCTGCTATAGGAGAAAATGCTCCATTTATCACAATGGTTTTAAACTACAAAATTCTAAAATGTTCCCTTTCTCTAGTTAATGCTCCTTTTCGGTACATTTATTCAAAGTGGTCCTACAGGAGCTGTCTAATCTTGGTCAACTCTGTTTGCAAAGGCATGAACAGGTGTTTATATGAGGGAAAGGGGGGTTAAACCTACTGGCATCAACAGATGTTCCCTGTTGAATCTACTTTATTACCATTCTTCAGTGAAATACATGTAGTACTAATAATATCAACTATGGTCTCTATTTGCACACTAGCAATAAATCTGTGATAACATAATTTATGCAAACAGTTTCAATCCAGAACTATCAGAACTGTTTGACAAGAATATAGCAAAATGAATCAAAATTAATGTGGACACTGATGACAAGGTTTTGCTTAGCTGATTAAAGGTTAATAAACATCCTGGCTCTACAAGTAATATTTATTCACCAGGTATTTGATCAGGATCAAGGTGCTTGTCACTCTAAATCAGAGTTTTGTTCAAGAGAAACAAAACAAACAAGATGTGTTTTGAAACCCCCCCCCCCCCCCCGAACAGGCACTTTGACCTACAGTTTTGACCTTTGACCTTGAAGTTTGATACAGTGCTCATTATGAACAAATATAAGTCTCGATGACTACATGCATCGATAATACATATACATGTATGTAGTTCTAAAGTTATATCCAAAGACCATAACGTTTCTGACAGACAAACAAACACAAAGCCGAAAAAACAACATGGACCTAATTCTAGATCTAGGGGGCATAAAAGTATAAAAGTATCTATTTTACCAATTGAAGTAGACAGTTTTTGCATGTGACAATTTATTAGAGTACCAAGAGATCCCCAAGGAGAGGATTGGAAGAATGGAAGAGCAAAGCACTTCAAGTGTTCAATAACAGTAGCCCTGGGTGATGACTTGATGTTATCCACATTGACATATCAGCTGCATCATCAGAAGTACCATCTGCTGCTGGGCAGAAAGCTCACAAAGAACTTCTCAACTTTTTTACATTTACTGACATCAGGACAGCAGATAAGCTGCATATACTAATCTATCAAAATCTCTTATTTCTCAGCCAAATCCTGTCTTCGCTGCTACTTATTAGAATCGCCTAGGCTACTAGGCAATTCTAATAAGAAGCAGCACGATAGGGTTTGGCAGAAAAATATCAAAAATGTTTTACTTAACCCATTCCCTCATAGGCTATTTTTAGATCCAACCTCTTTGAATAAATCTACCGAAAAGGAGCATTAACTAGAATAAAGAATTTTTTTTATAATTTTTTAGTTTTGAAACCATTGTGATAAATAAAGCATTTGCTCCTAAGGAGCAAATGCTTTATTTATCACAATGGTTTTAAAAAGTGACTTTTACATAGGCGAAGAAAGGCGTTATTTATAGAGGAAAGGGTTAAATTCCCATCTACTTACTCAACTGACATGTCATACTGATATGTACAACACATAAAGGGTTTCCTGAGTCATACAGAAACTTGGAAATAAGGACCCTAGCAGGAAAATGATTCATCAAGAACACTTGAAAACTAAACATGTTAAGAAATAAAGACCCTTGAAATAATTCTAGTCTCCATCAAATTTGTTCCTCGTGTGTACGTATTTAGATCCAGTTTCTTAACTGTATAAGAATTTCAATGATATCCGAACTTTCACTGTAAGTCTCTTAAGTAATAGGTAAACTAATACCAATCGAAACCTGGTGTGTTTGTATCGAAAAAAACAACAACCTTGAAGCTCAAAGACATGTAAAATTAACCTTGTCATGGTGAATATCCAAATGTGAATTCACTTACTATGATTAGTAATTACATCTTTCTAGTTCTGAATCAATTGAAATCACTGCATTATAATGGCAAATAGTGCAGACCCTTATGGGTCTACGCCTTTTGAAAATGCAGTTCTATATGTATGCTAATAGCATAGAGCATGGGAATGGTTATAACGAAGTTTGCCCATGAATGCATTATAACTGAAAAGCATTAACTTACTATTTATGCAGTGAATCACAGATAAATACAATGTATTCAATGAGACAGTGGCTATTTTGCCATCATTTGCCTGAAAGCCATATTTAACTATGGTGGACATAGTGTGACACTCAGTATTTAATCTCACAGATGCTGAATATTACACTGAACCATGTTAAGCCACGAAGTATTTTACCATATATTCCAGTTCATTTACTGGCATCTGCAAGTCTCAATTGTACTTGTTTATTCATTATACAATATTGGAGTGTTAAACAGTGTCAAACTCTCTTAGTATCTGCAGGTCTCAATTGTACTTGTTAATATCTATTTATTATACAATAATTGGAGTGTTGAACAGTGTCAAAGTGGCAATCAGAGTGAATCCTGAGTATAGGCGAATAAATGAATGGATCACTTTGTGAATATTTAGTAACTGAATCTTTAGAATGTTTTTATTCCAAGAGAAAGTTTGGTTTAGACAAAAACTATATAGGATCAGATCTATATAATTCCATTGGCAAACAGAGCAGACCCTGATCAGACAGCTGCTGTATAGGTATACTCTATTTGCAAAGGTGTTAAATGCTTTTATATGAAGTAAAGAGCCATTGGTGTCTTATCAGGGTCCAAACTCTTGTAACAGATATAACAAATTGCCCATAGTGTTTGCTCTCAGTCGTACCAAACTATAACAACAAATTTAATATTTGGGTTACAACACCTAACTTACATGGTTGTAGAGGAGGGTGTCACCTATACTGATTTACATATGTCATGGATCATATGGATGATGGACCAACAAAAGCAACTTTTTGTCACCTTTGAGATCTTTAACCCTCAAATCTAATAGAGCCACTTGCATTAGAATTAAGTCAACCAATTGATTTCTAAATGCATAAAGCTTCCTGAAAACAATTTTGAAGTAGAAAACAATGTAGATCCTTATCACAGGATTCACGCCCACAGGAGCTCTCTGATCTAGATCTATACAGTAAAGGCCGGCTGACCTGTTTCCACCATTCAAAAGGTTAAACAGTTAATAGAGCGTGCATGTTACAGTTTAGTCACGATTTGAAGTTGGAAATAAGACTAAAACCCTTTAAATGCTGAATTTTGAAAGAGATGGTCCATCATTGTTTAACCCTTTCCCTCATATAAACACCTTTTCATGCATCTGCAAACACAGTAGACCCAGATCAGACGGCTCCTATAGGAGCCGTCTGATCAGGGTCTGCTCTGTTTGCCAATGGAATTACTTTCTAAAAATTTCAAAGAGATGGAAGTTCTACACAGCTGGCAAATGCTGACACAATCATTTACTGCCTGATCAAGCAATCTTTATCACAGCTTATTTGTGCAT
Organism: Azorinus chamasolen; assembly: GCA_963576725.1. Lineage (NCBI taxonomy): Eukaryota > Metazoa > Mollusca > Bivalvia > Cardiida > Solecurtidae > Azorinus > Azorinus chamasolen. The sequence continues at coordinate 47,672,349 of OY755236.1, forward strand.
TTTTGAAAATAAGAATCTTTTTGATGAGGCTCCTGTAGGAGCTGTCTAATCAGGGTCTGCTCTGTTTGCTTGTGATATAATATAGAAATGATTCTATAGTTTCCAAATATATATAAATATAGCCAAATTTACCTGTGTACATGTACCATTATAAAACAAGAGGGCCATGAGGCCCTGAAGCGCTCACCTGAGATACCCCAGGGACGGGGCCATCATTTGTACAACCTTGGTAGAGAACCACATGGCAAAGCAGTATGCCATTAATTAACGGTCTAAGCCTTATGGTTTCAGAGAAAAATGATATAGTTTTCCCATGAAAACTGATAAGCCAGGGCCAAGTTTCACCCAGAGGTCATGGTCGTAAGTTGAACAATCTTGGCAGAGGACCACAAGCCAAAGCTACATGCCAAATATCAAAGGTCTAGGCCTTACAGTTTCAGAGAAGAAGATTTTTAAAGATTTTCCTATGAAAAACTGATAAGCCATTGGGCGGGGTCATTTTTGGCCCGTGGTCATAATATGAACAATCTTTGTAGAGGACAATTAGATCATGCTACATGCCAAATATCAAAGGTCATGGCCTTACAGTTTCAGAGAAGAAGAATGTTAAAGAGTTTCAGAGAAGAAGAATGTTAAAGAGTTTCCTATGAAAAACTGATAAGCCCTTGGGTGGGGCCATTTTTGGCCCGGGGTCATAATTTGAACAATATTTGTAGAGGACAATTAGATCATGCTACATGCCAAATATCAAAGGTCTAGGCCTTACAGTTTCAGAAGAAGATTTTTAAAGATGTTCCTATGAAAAACTGATAAGCCCTTGGGCGGGGCCATTTTTGACCCGGGGTCATAATTTGAACAGTCTTTGTAGAGGACCACCGGATCATGCCACATGCCAAATATCAAAGGTCTAGGCCTTACAGTTTCAGAAGAAGATTTTTAAAGATGTTCCTATGAAAAACTGATAAGCCCTTGGGCGGGGCCATTTTTGGCCCGGGGGGTCATAATTTGAACAGTCTTTGTAGAGGACCACCGGATCATGCCACATGCCAAATATCAAAGGTCTAGGCCTTACAGTTTCAGAGAAGAAGATTTTTAAAGATTTTCCTATGAAAAACTGATAAGCCCTTGGGCGGGGCCATTTTTGGCCCGTGGTCATAATATGAACAATCTTTGTAGAGGACCATTAGATCATGCTACATACCAACTATCAAAGGTCTAGGCCTTACAGTTTCAGAGAAGAAGAATGTTAAAGAGTTTCCTATGAAAAACTGATAAGCCCTTGGGCGGGGCCATTTTTGGCCCGGGGTCATAATTTGAACAATATTTGTAGAGGACAATTAGATCATGCTACATGCCAAATATCAAAGGTCTAGGCCTTACAGTTTCAGAGAAGAAGATTTTTAAAGATGTTCCTATGAAAAACTGATAAGCCCTTGGGCGGGGCCATTTTTGGCCCGGGGGTCATAATTTGAACAATTTTTGTAGAGGATCATTAGATCATGCTACATGCCAAATATCAAAGGTCTAGGCCTTACAGTTTCAGAGAAGAAGATTTTTAAAGATTTTCCAATGAAAAACTGATAAGCCCTTGGGCGGGGCCATTTTTGGCCCGGGGGTCATAATTTGAACAATTTTTGTAGAGGACCATTAGATCATGCTACATGCCAAATATCAAAGGTCTAGGCCTTACAGTTTCAGAGAAGAAGATTTTTAAAGATTTTCCTATGAAAAACTGATAAGCCCTTGGGCGGGGCCATTTTTGGCCCGGGGGTCATAATTTGAACAATCTTTGTAGAGGACCATTAGATCATGCTACATGCCAAATATCAAAGGTCTAGGCCTTACAGTTTCAGAGAAGAAGATTTTTAAAGATTTTCCTATGAAAAACTGATAAGCCCTTGGGCGGGGCCATTTTTGGCCCGGGGGTCATAATTTGAACAATTTTTGTAGAGGACCATTAGATCATGCTACATGCCAAATATCAAAGGTCTAGACCTTACAGTTTCAGAGAAGAAGATTTTTAAAGATTTTCCTATGAAAAACTGATAAGCCCTTGGGCGGGGCCATTTTTGGCCCGGGGGTCATAATGTGAACAACGTTTCGTTCCCCCTAGCCACTGATGCTTCTGACAAAATTTGGTTAAAATCGGGTCAGCAGTTTCAGAGGAGATGTCGTTTGAAAATGTGGACGGACACCGGACGACGGACGCCGGACGGACGCCGGACGCCGGACACCGGACGCCGGACGCCGGACGCCGGACAAATAGCGGTCACAATAGCTCATCCTGAGCCTTCGGCTCAGGTGAGCTAATTAAACTAATTAATATTAATGATGTCATTATCTTTTTATATGAATATTCATGTAGTAATGGGTTAACTTTTTACAACTCCTCTTTCAAAGCCAAATGTCCTGTGTTCATATGCCATTATAAAATTCAGTCTAATTAATAGTCATGAAGTCATGAATTCTTGTATAAATAATTCATGAGGTAAAGGGTTAAAATAATTTTTGATGCATAAATTTGAAATTCTCAGAGAGAATTTCAAAACCAAAAATTAGAAGCACATGATGTTACTTGTGCCATAATAAAAACTAATATGTTGCACATATCCGTGAATGTAACCTATGAGATATAATAATAAATGTAAGCATGTGACATAATAATGGGTCGTACAATGATAATCGTCTAATCAGCATACATGATTATGATAATGACTAATAGGCTTGATCATCGGATTTCATTTGGCTGAAGTCTATGGTGAAATACCTGTATGAAACACTTTTGTATCTTTAGCACACTGGGCAAACAGTTTGGAATTGAAGACAAGCTTAACCCTTTTGATGCTTTACATCCCCTGACAGCTTGGACCCAGTTGAGATATTGACCAAAGGACTGAATGAACTGGAAGTCAGTGAAAGTGTCAGCAAATCCGAGATTGAGCAGACATTATCATTATTTTCAGCATGAGAAGAGTTAAGTGCAATAAAGGTCAATAATACTTCTGTACTAGGTTTGAATACCAATGAATTTGATCTGTGAGAAAGGGGAGCTCTCTGCATAAGGGAGCTCTCTGTCTTTGCAATCATTAACCTTTAGTTTTCTACATAAGGGAGCATTCTGGCCCTAAGAGAGTTCTCTGCTTAAGGGAGCTCTCTGCCTTTGCAATCATTAACCTTTAGTTTACTTTTTAGTGAGAATTTTTTTGCACAAATTTTCATCCACAAAATGTACTGTACTAACCCTATTAAATGTTCCCAGGTGCATTTCATTTTTTAAAAGGAGCTTCTAGTAAATATTGTACACGGGTTGTTGTTTAATAATGCAGAATGAAAGCAACGCAAAAAGTTCCCAGGGTTTTTTTCTGTATTGCTTTCAGTCTGCATTAAGCTACCACCTGTACATGTATTTTGAAAAACCACATATATTTCTTTATTTAAGGGATATTATATAGGGTTTTAGAAGTTTCATTGATTGTTAGTTATCCCCTAGAAGTAAGCAGGTATTTATTACAGTGGGGGCGTTTATTAGGGAGAATACGGTATATTCAAATTCATTTTCATTACTAAAATGTCATCAGAGTGTCAAACAATTCAGATCCTGATAAGACACAAGTCATTCGGTATCTAATCTGGATCCAAGCTGTTTGCAAATTAAATACCTAGCAGATGACGAGTTGCATAATACCTCTTTGCTCTTTCCAGGTCATCATTGGCCTGTTCCAATTCTCGTATATACTTCTGAAGCTCATCTTTAAACGCTCTCACTTGGCACAGTTCATTCTCAAGATCTGAGATCTGTGTGTGACTCTGACTCTGCAGTGACTCAAGCCGTGACTGAAATATATAAAAACATAACTAAGTATTATTTAGGCCTAGCACACTAGAGATGAGATGCCAGTAACTACAGTGTTTTGCAAATATTCAAGTTTATGACATGCTATGTTTTTGAACAGAAAATACTTCTGCTTTGCAAACTGAATTGGGCAAAAGGTTGTACTATCTTTTAAAGGTGAAACTAGAAAATTGTGTCAGTAAGACACAGTGATGTCCCCATGGTGGTGCTTGACAATGAAAAAACTCTGACAACCAAATGCATGTACAAGTGTGACACACACACACAGACTGAACGACAAGTGCAAAACATAATGCCCCCTGACTATCATCAATGGGGGCATAAAAATGTACATGTTCATACAATAATTTTGCTCTTATCCATAAATTTATTGACTCCACATTAAATGCCTGTACATGAACTATGTTTTATTTGTTGTTTGTGTTGATTAACGTCCATTTCTTCTCACTATGGGCTAACTGGATGCCCCAGATAGAGGGAAGAGGATACAAAGAAACCTGGGCGTGATGCCCTACTCTTATTATTGACAGAGTTTCTCTGCCCAGTGTAAAGCACTGATACATTGGACCTCAGTTTATAGTCTCATCTGAAGGGACTAAAATGTACCTTGTTTGCCTGAGACTAAAATGTTTTTCTTTCAAAACAGTAAGTTACATAGCGACAGGAATGAACTTCATTGTATACCATAATGCTAAACACATTCACACATGAGAAATATTAATTGTTATTATCATATTTAATGTAGCAGTAATGCCCTATTTGTTATGTTGGATATTCAAAATTTACATAAAATGGAACAGTTGTTCCATGATAAATAATTGGAGAGCACTTATTAAGTTATTGTAACTCTTCACCTCATTGAGATATCTTCTCACAGAACCTTTGCCCTAGGACTTTTTACCGAGCATGTCATCTTTACCATTCCAAATTAACCCTTTCCTCCATGAATATTCATGTAAGAAAATAAGACGTCATGAATATCGGTATTAATTAGATTAATTTGCCATAAAAGTGCATGGACACATGCATTTTTCGCCATGACAGAAACTGTAGAATCATATCTATTTTATATCATAAGCAAACAGAGCTGATCCTGATCAGATGGCTCCTATAGGAGCCATCTGATCTGGGTCTACTCTGTTTGCAAAGGCATAGAAAGGTGTATTTATGGAAGAAAGGGTTAAACCCTTCACTCTTTACCAGATAGACACATCCTTTGCAAACAGACAAGATGCAGATCAGACAACTTCTGTAGGAGCCATCTGATCAAGGTCTGCTCTGTTTGTTTATGAAAGAAAATAAGACCTGTTTCTATAGCTAGTTTCAACCATGGTAAAAAATTTCCTTGCTCATAATTATGTCATTATACATATTCATCTAATTAATATCTATGATGTTATTAATTTTTACATGAATATTCATCAGGTAAAAGGCTAAGAACAAGTGGAATCAAAAAATTATACTTTAGAAAAAACGTTATTATTTGATCTGTTTCAATCTTCACATTCATTCTTAAGCACTGACCACATTTCTATCCCCTCCCTCAACCCCACTGACTCTTCATGAATATTCTTGAATATGCCTCTTCATGAAGTAGCAAACAGAGCAGACCCAGATCAGATGGCTCCTATAGGAGCCGTCTGATAAGGGTCTACTCTGTTTGGTTATGGAATAACATAGATCTACTTATATAATACAGTTTCTGCCATGTTAAAAATCCCCTTATTCATGATACCATTATAAAATATCGGCTAGCTAATTTATAGTCATACAGTCATTATTTCTTACTAAATATTTACGAATTGAAGCGTTAAGATCTCATGCTGTGAGTTTACATACAGCAGAACACGAGTCTATAAACATTCTGTTGACATGAATGTATTTTGTTTACTTTATAATAACTTATTGATCAAACAAAATATAACAATGAATACAATTTAAAGCCTTAACCCTTTCCCTCATACAAACGTGTTTTCATGCATTTGCAAACAGAGTAGACCCAGATCAGACGGCTCCTAGAGGAGCCGTCTGATCAGGGTCTGCTCTGTTTGCTAAAAGAATTTGATAGATATGTTCCTTTACTTTCTAAAATGTCTACAGTATTCCACCTTCCATATTTTTTTCTAACTATTTTGTTAATGAATATTCAGTAGGTATTGAAATTTGGCCTAAATACAGAACAGGGAACCAGGGTGAATGTACATGTACCAGGTATCTCAATTTGAATAAAACTCAGCTTACATTGATCATATCATAACACGGAGAAGCATCATTCCTACTTGCTGGTACGCAACAGGTAAACTTGTGAAAAGTTCATAGCCAGATTATAAACATCAGATAAGCCAGATTCTATTTAGACATTCTTATTAATTTTTTAAAAAGAAAAATCTTCTTTGAAAACATAAAGCGGGCAATTAATTTTACACATCATTACTTAGCCAGTCAAAGAGTTGGATTCAACCCTTAAGGGCAGGAACTGAGTATATTATATAAGACCTATGCAAACAGTGTAGACCTAGATCAGAAAGATCCTGAGGTCTGCACTGTTTGTTCTGGAAACCATTTTCTTAAATGATAAATGTTGATACAATGTTTTTTTAATTCAGAAAAGGAGGAGCTAATTATAATTATTCAGCAGTATAAGAGTTAAACCTATACATGATAGAAATCTCCCTTTTCACTCCTTTGCAAAAAGTGTAGACCTAGATCAGACAGCGCCAGCAGGAGCAGTCTGATCATGGTCTGCTTTGTTTGCTTATGGAATTATATAGATCTGATTCTAGTTTCTGCCACGGCAAAAAATCCTGTATTCATACACCATTACAAAAGTTTACCTAATAAATATCCATGGTGTCATTATTTCTTATATGAATATTCATCAGGTAAAGGGTTAAAAAAGGATTGGCAATCTGTGCAAAACTCACTACTAAATTACTCTTGTCCTAGAAGTTATACATACATCATCATTGAGCCGTTATCAGCTGAAAATCTCTATAAGTATCCAATTTAACCCCTTTGAATGCGGGACATGACATTGTATGCATCAGCAATTGCAAACACTCAGACCCAGATCAGAGGGCCCCTAGAGAAACCCTCAAATCAAAGTCTTTTTGTCATTCAAAATCCTCTGGCAAATTTAAGACTTTCATACTAAGTGGACTCTAGATTTATAGCTATACGCTGTTGGGATATCCCACTCTGAAAATTCAGCATTGAAAGGCTTATTATATTATAAGAACAGTTTCGGTTATAATTTTCTTAAGATTCATTATTTTTCAACATCCTTCTTCTTTGTGAAAACTTGAAAAGATCGATTTTTTGTCCAATGTTGGTTTAAGCAAACACATACTTAGCAAACATGTTACGATGCTTGAAAAATGTTTAATTTCAAAGAAATGAACGGGATTTACTATGGGAATCCCTCATTGTACAGACCATCCACTATATTCTAATGAGCTACTGTTATATGATCGCCATGTGACATCTGCGCTCAAGAAAATTAACAACAAGATGTGTTTGTGAAACACTATGCCCCCTTGATATGATATTTGACCCTGAAGGATGACCTTGATCTTGACATGTCACCCCTCAAACTGTGCAGCTTCATGGGGTACACATGCATACCAAATATCAAGTCTGTATCTCTACTGGTTCAGAAGTTATGGCCAATGTTAAAGTTGGTGACCTTTGACCGTGAAGGATGACCTTGACCTTGACATGTCACCCCTCAAACTGTGCGGCTTCATGAGATACACATGCATACCAGTATCAATGCTGTATATCTACTGGTTCAAATGTTATGGCCAATGTAATGTTGGTGACCTTTGACCTTCAAAGATGACTTTGACCTTGACATGTCACCCCTCAACTGTGCAGCCAAATGAGAAACACATGTATACCAACTATCAAGTCTGTATCTCTACTGGTTCAAAAGTTATGGCCAATGTTAAAGTCGGTGACCTTTGACCCTGAAAGATGATCTTGACCTTGAAATAATATCACCCCAAAACTTCATGAGATACACATGCATACCAAATATCAAGACTACCTCTATTGGTTCAAAAGTTATGGCCAATTTGAAGTTGGTGACCTTTGACCTTGAAGGATGACCTTGTCATTTCACCCCTCAAACTGTGCAGCTTCATGAGATACACAAGCATGCCACATATCAAGTCTCTATCTGTACTGGTTCAAAAGTTATGGCCAATGTTAAAGTCAGTGATTTGACCCATATGTTTGACCTCTGACCTTTAAGGATGACCTTGACCTTGACATTTCACCCCTCAAAATTTGCAGCTTTATGAGATACATATGCATGCCAAATATCAAGTCTCTATCTGTACTGGCTCAAAAGTTATGACCAATGTTAAAGTTGCGTTAAAGTTACAGACAAAAACAAGAGGGCCAAGATGGCCCTTAATCGCTCACCTGATTACCATAGATTTAAGATTTTTGCAGGGTAGCCCATGGGAAGGGTCAATATTGACCTTAGGGACAATATATGAACAATGTTGATAGTGGATCATGAGCAATGGATCATGAGCAGTGGTTCTGCAGAACAAGATTTTCAAAGATTTAGTATATTGATTTTATCAAGACAATGATTCTGACCAATGGAGATTGGGCTAAAAATGTGCCCTCTAAAGTAATTTTTCTAAGATTTAACCTAGTGACTTACTTTTTATTCCCACCCAACCCATGATCACACTCAACCTTGATAAAAATGTGGCCACTGGAGTGTAAACTAGATTTCTCTAAGATATGACCCAGTGACCTACTTTGTGACCTCAGATAACCCATTTTCAAATGTGTCCAAGATTTTATTAGGACAATCATTCTGACCAACTTTCATAAAGATTTGGCTATAAATGTGACCTCTTGAGTGTTCACAAGGTTTTCGTACTATTTGACCTAGTGACCTAGTTTTTAACCCGACATAACCCACTTTCAAACTCGTTTGAGATTTTATCAAGACAATCATTATGACTAAGTTTCATGAAGATTGGACTAAAATTCCGACCACTAGAGTGTTCACAAGGTTTTTCTACTGTTTGACCTATTGACCTAGTTTTTAACTCCACTTGACCCACTTTCAAATTCATCCGAGATTTTATCAAGACATTTATTCTGACTAAGTTTCATGAAGATTGGACTAAAATTGTGACCACTAGAGTGTTCACAAGGTTTTTCTACTGTTTGACCTAGTGACCTAGTTTTTAACTCCACTTGACCCACTTTCGAATTCATCCGAGATTTTATCAAGACATTCGTTCTGACCAAGTTTCATGAAAATTGGACTAAAATTGTGACCACTAGAGTGTTCACAAGGTTTTTCTACTGTTTGACCTAGTGACCAAGTTTTCAACTCCATTTGACCCACTTTCAAACTCGTCCGAGATTTTATCAAGACATTTATTCTGACCAAGTTTCATGAAGATTGGACTAAAATTGTGACCACTAGTGTTCACAAGGTTTTTATACTGTTTGACCTAGTGACCTAGTTTTCAACTCCACTTGACCCACTTTCGAATTCATCCGAGATTTTATCAAGACATTTATTCTGACTAAGTTTCATGAAGATTGGACTAAAATTGTGACCACTAGAGTGTTCACAAGGTTTTTCTGCTGTTTGACCTAGTGACCTAGTTTTAAACTCCACTTGACCCACTTTCAAATTCATCCGAGATTTTATCAAGACATTCGTTCTGACCAAGTTTCATGAAAATTGGACTAAAATTGTGACCACTAGAGTGTTCACAAGGTTTTTCTACTGTTTGACCTAGTGACCTAGTTTTCAACTCCACTTGACCCACTTTCGAACTCGTCCGAGATTTTATCAAGACATTTATTCTGACCAAGTTTCATGAAGATTGGACTAAAATTGTGACCACTAGAGTGTTCACAAGGTTTTTCTACTGCTTGACCTAGTGACCTAGTTTTTTACCTCACATTACCCATTTTTCAAACTCCTCCGAGATTTTATCAAGACAATCATTCTGACCAAGTTTCATGAAAATTGGGCTAAAAATGTGACCTTTAGAGGGTTCACAAGGTTTTCCTACTATTTGACCTAGTGACCTAGTTTTTGACCCAACTTGACCCACTTTCGAACTCGTCCGAGATTTTATCAAGACATTCATTCTGACCAAGTTTCATGAAGATTAGACTACAATTGTGACCACTAGAGTGTTCACAAGCAAATTGTTGACGACGCACGACGCACGACGCACACCGCACGACGGACGACGGACATTCAAGTCTCCCAAAAGCTCACCCTGAGCTTTGCTCAGGTGAGCTAAAAACCCAGACAATTTGACCTTTGACCCTGAAGGATAACCTTGACACTAGCTGTACTGGCTCAAAAGTTATGACCAATGTTAAAGTTACAGACAAAGAAACAGACAACTTGACCTTTGACCCTGAAGGATGACCTTGACCTTGACATTTCACCCCTCAAAATGTGCAGCTTCATGGGATACACAAGCATGCCAAATATCAAGTCTCTATCTCTACAGGTCCAAAAGTTATGGCCAATGTCAAAGTTGGTGATTTGACCCATATATTTGACCTCTGACCTTGAAGGATGACCTTGACCTTGACATTTCACCCATCAAAATGTGCAGCTTTATGAGATACATATGCATACCAAATATCAAGTCTCTATCTGTACTGGCTCAAAAGTTATGACCAATGTTAAAGTTGTTGACAAACAGACAAACAGACAGGGCAAAAACAGTACGCCCCCCAGATCTGATCTGGGGGGCATAAAAATGGTAACTAAAAATTAAAGCCACATATGACTCAAAGAGTCGCATTCAAGGTTGTTAGATAAGAATAAGCAAGGACGTAAGAGACAGTGGTTCTAGTTGAGACATCGCTTCAAACCAGGAAAAGTCGGGAATATGGAACCAGATAGTTCTAGTTTCTCTTTTGTTGTTGCCCTAAGCGATAAATTCAAAACTAAAACTGAATTTCTATATCAATTACAGTCAATGGTCACACGATTACCTGACAACATATACATGCCAAATTAGATTTTTCTGCTTATTCCGCGATATTTTCCTGTGTCATTTTTGTGCAAACAAGGTGTATACTGATATTTTCTATACAAAACTTCATGTAAGACCATATGACAGCTAAATGAGTGCAGAAATTAAATCACCTCAAAACATTATGCGACTTTAAAGTTTCTGGGTCTCATATGGGGCCTGTTTAACGTAAGATCGCACAATAGAAATCATCGTAAATTCTAATATAGGATGATGACAACTAGTAGTTGCAATTGTTGTATGTAATAACTTATATTACCATATACAGCAGAACCCCGCTAATGCGACCACTTAATGAATAAACATGGGTGTCTTTATAAGCAGGTAGTTGCTTAATGCAGGGCAAAAGTAATGCAGAAAGCTCCTCTAGGAGCTTTCTGCATTACTTTTGCCATGCATTAAGCTACCACCTGCATCTAGCATCCAGAATTATACCTCTTTTAGGTAGTCGCATTAGCAGGGTTTTACTGTAGAATAATTTCTGCCATGCAAGTTTACCTAAACTGTTGCATACTAGTATGTGATAATTTCGGCTATGGCAGCAGTAATGACATTCGTAAATTAGGACTTAGGATAAGTTTGATCGTATGATCTTTCATAAAACCTGACCCTGGATCTTAACTTTGGCAAAGGTCACCACAAATAGGCCCATAGGATGTAGCTTCAAGTTTTACACTAAGTCCGTGAAATGGTTGGATCTATAGTATGAGCAAGTTTATATGATTGATGCTTAACATACAACAAGTGAGGCTACAATAATCATCAACAATCATAACCTACAGGTCTAACAAGTTCACAAACTAATGAATACATATGGAACATATGTCTGACCAATCTTATTGTCTCATCAAACAACCATCATACTTGCTAGGTTGACCCTAGAATTTAGCAAGTACAGTAAAGTCTAGCTAATACGACCAGCTCCCATAGAAGCTTTCTGCAGTGCGTCTGTCCTGCATGGAGCAACCAGCTACTTTGCCACACTCCTATGTTAATAAGCATGTTAATGTGGTCTCATTATTGAGTCTCTACTCTAACAGCCAAATACAGTAGAACCCCTATAATGCGACCACTTAATAAATAAACATGGGCGTCTTTATAAGCAGGTGGTTGCTTAATGCAGGACAAAAGTAATGCAGAAAGCTCCTCTAGGAGCTTTCTGCATTACTTTTGCCCTGCATTAAGCTACCACCTGCATATAGCATCCAGAAATATGCCTCTTTTAGGTGGTCGCATTAGCGGAGGTTTACTGTACATGTAAAGAAAGAATCATCTGCAAACAGAAAAAGAACTTTTACTACATATAAATGCCTTTTCACACATTTGCAAAAGAGTAGACCCAGATCAGACGGCTCCTATGGGAGCCATCTGATCAGGGTCTGCCCTGTTTGCTAAAGGAATTCGATAGATCTAGTAGCTAATGGCTAATTTGGCTACCAGTAAATTAATGCCAACCTAGACTTGTACCATTCATTGATGACTGTTCATGTGTAAAATAATGACATCATGAATATCTATTGGCTGATTTCTTCAATTGCATAATTATGAACACAGAAACTACATAATCAGACCAATATTATTTCATAAGCAAACAGCAGACCCTGATGAGACCACTGCTATAGGAGCCATCTGACCTAGGTCAACTCTGTCTGCAAAGACTCTAAAAAGTGCTCCTATCAGGGAAAGGGTTAAGGAGGTTGATAATGGTTTATTTTGGCAAGATTTAAGTCAGTAATACAAAGGTCAATCATTTGGTGCCATTTTAAGTAAATTATTTTCACATCAGCATGGCCAAGACACCAGACTGTAGTTATGTCTGGTATTTCTAACACAATAGCATGAACTTCTGAGCAAATGTCTACATGCAACATAGTTTCACTAGTCTAAGAACAAGCAAGATGTATTGCTAAACAATAAAATCTTAACCTACCAGACAATATACATATTGAAGGATACTGCTTCCAAAACATTCAACCCTTTTCCTGTTGAATATTCATATTAGAAATAATGACACCATGGATATTTATGAAATGAGTTGTTAATTGTCAGATGGACACAGGATATTTTGGTATTGGTGGAAACTGTAACGTCAGATCTATAATAATTTCCTAAGCGAACAGAGCAGACCCTGATCAGACGGCTTCTACAGAAACCATCAGTGATCTGGGTGTTCTCTGTTTGTAAATGCATGAAAAGGTGTATATTTATTTATGGAGTAAAGGTTAAATTGAACCCAAACAGAGAATTTCACTGTGGAAGTATGTGGGTGGGCACTGTGCATGACATACTCATGGTACGGGCAGCAACTGCATGTGGAAGATACCAATGGACCAAAGCTACATCACATGATACCGCTTCATCAATCATCAGAACGCTCAAGAAAACTGTGTGATACAGTCCAAAATTCCAAACAGTTAAATTCTTCTGAGCAATGGAGCATGCTGCTTCAATTGACAATACCAGAAGAAGAGAACAATCTACCGATACATCATTGGAAGCTTTTCTTGTCCATCTGCCATTATAAATATTAAGTTAATTCATATTCATACATGTAAATTATTTCTAACATGAATATTCATGGAGTAAAAGGCAAATAAAGAATTTTTTCAAGCAAGACTGGACCTACTTTGAATATTAATTCTTGTTGTAAAATGGTAAACAGTTAAAGAATCAGATCTGTAACAGGAATGCAAATAGTCCAAGATCTGACAGTTTCTACCGGAGCTGTCCCATCTTGGTCTACTATTTGCAAAGGTATACAAAAACAGGATTATCAACTTCAAGTAAAGGGTAAATCCACTGGGATTGAGAAGGTGCCCTCTTATCGAGCTGTTCACTCCTTGAAAATGCAGATCAACTAAAAAAGGGAGTTGAAGAGAGACACAATCAGGCCCTACACTTGAACAGGCCTTGACCAGTCTTTGTTTCAACATGGATATAGTTCTCAAGTGCCATCAAGATTGTCAGAGAAGTATAAGCTGATAACTGTGATGAATAAGTTCCATATAACCGTAACTTTCACAGTCAGTTATGATATATACATTTTGTAGGTCACGATGAAGACTTAACCCTTTACTCCAGAATCATGCCTTTCTACGCCTTTGCAAACAAAGTAGACTCAGATCAGATGGATTGTATAGGAGCCATCTAATCAGGGTCTGCTCTGTTTGCTTATGATATAATATAGATATACTTCTAGTTCCTGCCATGGCTAAAAATCCCTGTGTCCATTTGCCATTATAAAATTTAATCTAATTCATATTCATGACATCATTACTTCTTTCATAAACATTCATGGAGAAAAGACTTGTGTCTGTGTACATGTATAGGCGGTCTGCTTCATAAATATAAGCATTCCAACAAATTTTCCCTTATGTATAGGTGCAAATACATTGTCATGGATATGAAAGCAAACTTTGGTTTGAACTTAAAAAACATTACTCAGGTAATGAATATTCATTTTGTGGTTGATTCATGCATAAATGTTCATTTTGGGAAAGGGTTAAACTCCAACAATAAGACTTCTTTTCATCAAAAGCTCTAATGTTGACATGGTAAATAATGACCAAGAGGCTGTAGTCCAATGTACAGAATGATGTACTTGAAAAAACAAAACAGCTGATGTAGCAATCCCATTATAATGACACTCACTGGGCAAAAATGGCTACAAAAATGGAGAAGTAAAAAGACTTTGTAAATGAAACATGGGAAGATTAAAAAACAGTGGGTCACATACAAAAGATGTCAATAAACGCATATTAACCCTATACCTGTTGAGTAAGAAATAATGGCATCATTAACTAGAAAGATTACTTTTTACTATAGCATATAAACAAAACATTTTTGCTCAAACAGAAACTGCAGAAGATCTTTATTACATTGTAAACAAATAGTAGAACCTAATCAGACGGCTTCTATAGCCTAGGAGCTATCTGATCTGGGTCTACTCTGTTTGCAATGGTGTGAAAAGGTGTGTATATGAAGGAAAGGGTCAACAGTTACCTTAGAAGAAGTTTTAATCCTTTTCTTAACCCTTAACCTGTTGAATAATAAAAACTAGCCCCTCCCTAATTCAGAATATTAATTAAAACCAAAACTTTTATGAAAATGTATCACTAAAGAAAAAAGAGCACAGTGTATATTTTAACCCTTTCCCTCATATAAAAGCTTTCTCACACCTTTGCAAACAGAGCAGACCCAGATCAGACGGCTCCTGAAGGGGCCATCTGATCAAGGTCTGCTCAGAGCATGATATTGATTAAACTGATTAAACTACCTTTTTGCCAAAGCAAAAAAAAAACCCTGAAAAGTTTACACTATAATAATTGAGTTAATAAATAACCATGATGCCATTATGAAAAGTCTTACTATTTAACCCTTTCCCTCATATAAACGTGTTTTCATGCATTTGCAAACAGAGTAGACCCAGATCAGCTGTCTGATCAGGGTCTGCTTTGTTTGCTAACGGAATTTTAAACACCTTTTTTATTTACTTTCTAAAATTGCTACAATGTTCCACCTTCCATATTTCGTCATAACTATTTTGTCCATGAATATTCAGTAGGTATTAAAACCTGGAATAAACATAGAACAGGGAAAAGTTTAACAGGTAACGGGTTAATATAGAAGCTACAGACAGAACAGATACATGATATGCGCAGTATTCTATCTCTGCACTTTAATCTTTTGTATGTCAACTATATCGTAACTTGCTACTCATGACATGGATGCTATTTACATTTTCAGCTATGATACAGCTCAGGTGCTGAGCATCTCCTTGCCTAATTAAAGATCCAATCTTTTGTGACATCTACAACCTACCGGGTTTTACCAAAATCTAGTGAATACAGCTAAGTATTTGAGTTGATTACAAATTTTCAATGCATTTTAAGCGTCAACTGCAGATATATGTAACAGGTTGCTGGTTAATGACAATTATCAGATTCCCTTCTGGTGAGTCATCTCTGGCTGCTACAGGTATACAAGTCTGCGATCAATAACTGGGCCAAATAATATCTAAACCAAACAAGATCTGGCACAATCATATTTGATAATTCTAACATCATGCTATTTTTCCTTTACCTGATCGAGACACCATTTCATACTATTGCAAACGTATACCCAGATCAGACGGCTCCTGTAGGAGTCGTCTTATAACATCTGCTCTGCTTTCTTAACCCTTTACTCCATAAACACACCTTTCTTCACCTTTGCAAACAGAGTAGACCTAGATCAGATGGCTCCTGTTTGCTCATCATTATGGTATAATATAGATCTAATTTTAAGTTTCTGTCTGAGCCAAATGTACTTTGTTCATATGCCATTATGAAAGTTATCTAACTAATATTCATGATGTCATTATTTCTTACATAAATATTCATGGAGTAAAGACTTTAGAAATAATATAGATTTGATTCTACAGCATGTGCCATGGAATTCCTTATCAGAAGGCCATTATAAAAATTCAGCTCCCGTTTACATTTGTTACAGGTCATACGATTTCTTTGTCTGCGATTTTCCAACAAAATTTTTTTGCATCACAGAAGTCTATGGGCTGCAATGTTTTTGTTTACATTGTCTATGATCATTGTACGATTATTTGTGTATACTAAATGGGGCTTATCCGTACGATGACTGAGCGGTGACCGTACAGAGATTGTGCGATCTCTGTGCAGTCACCACAATGTCTCAGCTTAATAAGACAATCAAACGGAGCCCGTACAAAGCCTGAGCTGGTTTCATACGAAAACCGATGGGGTTGTTCCATCTTCTATAGCTAGACAAATTATTAATGCAGGAAATGTCAAAATCATTAAACAGACGCTATGAGGATGTTGCAGGATGTCTGTCCGTGCGATGTACGTACGATTTGACGGGTATTGCACGGACACAGAGCAGCAGCCTTGTGGTGATCATGTGATGACCTTAAGGCCGCCGTAAGATTTTTTTCGCTACATGTCCACCAAATATCTGTAGTTATCTGCACAATCCCTGTGTGGAGGTCGTATGATGCCTGTAACCATGCGTTTGCGAGACTTGCGATTTTTGAAAGTATGTCTAACTTTTTTTTATGACAAATTGCAGGGGCTGAGGCGCAAGGGAATCGGTATGAAGGGTTGCGGCATGCCTCTGTATGGAGATTGCATGCAAATGCCCTTATGACCAGTCTACGGGTGCCGTAAACTCATTGCAAGGCAAATGTAAACTAGCTATAATTAATATTCATAATACATGTATTAATTGTTTACTTCATGAGGTAAAGGATTAAAGATTTTATATCCGGTCGGCATACAAAAGAGATCCACAAGCAGATGGGTACCATGGCACACAACCCTGCCAGTATATCATGTAGAGTTTGGCTCTAGCTCAGACTGACCTTTGTGATGGTGTACATGCAATTATGTCAACATTGAAGTCATGAGAGACAGTAAAATGACTGACACCGCAGATATATGAGAACATTAATCCTTTACTCCATAGATGAATCTTTGTAAACAGAGTATTGTCTAGACCTAGATCAGATGGTTCACGGTAACGTAAGAGCAGTCTGATCAGGGTCTACTTTGTTGCTTATGGAGTAATATATTTCTACCAGCTGGGAAAAGCTGAATTTCTGTGTCAGGACAACAGCATTTGCAGTCATTCGCCATTTTTTAATTCTTCTGAAAGCAACTAGCAATCAAAATCGCTTTAATGTTTTCAAAGAAGTTTTTTCTAATTAACATACTTCTCTATGTTCATGAACATTTAACCCATATTGTGGTTTTTGCTTCTTTAATCAAGCATGAAATGTAATTGGCTGCCACAGTTTAAAATTCAATTACATTCAACTCTATTAATGGAGGTCAAGGCTATATCAGTTAAAACTCATGAATCTTTGGTCATTTGCTGAATTTTCAAAGAGGAATGGTCCCATCATTGTTTAACAATACAGATCATTCTGTTTGATAGGGTATATATATACCTTATGAGTGGATAAGCTGTGCAAGTGTATTCCTTTGTAAGTATGATGACTAAAAAAAGTTTAAAAAGAAAAAAAAAAGGAAAAAGTATGTGATTTCCTTCAATGGTAGCTGGCCTATATCATCTTGCAATTGACAGGTCTGTGACAAATTGACATGAACCCCTCAAAAATTGCAGCTAACCTTTTGCTAGACAAAAGATACGCCTTTCAGTTCTGTGCCTTTGTAAACATTAGTCAGGCTCAGATCAGATGGTTCATATATACCGGTATATAGGAGCTATCTGATCAGGGTCTTCTTTGTTTGCTTATGGAATAATACAGATTAACCATTTGATTCTGAAGTTTCTGCCATGGCCAAATGTGTTTGTGTTAATTATGCCATCATAAAAATTCATTTAATCAATATTCATGATTTCAGCTTATATGAATATTAATGAGGTAAAGGGTTAACCAGATGAGTATGCATGCCAAGTATGAAATCTTCATCTCTTACAGTTCAAAAGTTAAAGTAAAGGTTTAAATTTTAGAAATTCGACCTTTGATTTTGAAGTTTTACCTTGACTTTGACATGAACAATCTCAAAAGCTACAGTTCCATGAAATGAGTACTGTATACATGGCAAGTATACATATCTAACTGTACTACTATATCAAAATTTATGGTTAATGTGTAAGAATTAGAAATTTGACCTTTGACCTTGAAGTTTGATCGCGACCTTAGACATGGCTCTACACAAAGAAGTAGTAGTGTCATTTAATTATCAAACAGGTAAATACTTATGCAAACAAAAGTAAAGCCATTGCACGAGAAAACCTTATTAGAGCTTTGCAAATAGTGTATACACTGTAGACCAGTAGCAAAGACCCCTACATATGGACTCCTATTGATTTCTACAGTTTCTGGGATGGCAGACAAAATACTACTACTCAAGCATAGCATATGTATAGCAATGTAGACTAAATTGACCCAATGAAATGATAGGGATATGAAAGCTGATAATTATGGATCTACAGACTTTGCAAAGTGCTCACATCCTTTTTCAAAATTTTGTCATAAAACAGCTCATTTGCTACAAATTCTACACATTAATCAATTCTTACACCATTGAACAACTTCATCTTTCATACCATAAAATTAATATGGTGAATCAAAGGTTACTGATCTTTTTGTAATATATGTATCAGGGGTTCTGAAATGTTTTGAAAGTTCACTTGTCCACATATCTAGACAAGTTATCATTCAAAACTGACTTGTCCATATCAAAATGATACTTGCCAAGAGAGTATTTATAAATAAAATAACATGATCGACAGTATGGATAAAACCCAAGAAATAAAGATGTCACTGTGGGTCAAAGGGTTAATGATACCTTCTTTTCCCATTTAAAACCCATCAAACAGGACCATACTAAATGGACATGCACAGATCTAACAGCTGTTGGACTGCAGTGAACAGTACGATGAGATTTAGATTTTAGGAGATCAAATCAAATGGTTGACAGAGGCCATATGACCTGCACTGTATAAACTGATAAACTTCCAATCTTTGACCAAGTCCTATAACTATGACATAATCACCCAGAAGCCAGAAGTTCATTCTAACATTCTAACCCCTTTTAAACAATCAAATTTCAGTGTACAAACAATGTTCCCATCCAGATGAGACACAGAGTAACTAGGTGTCTCATCAGGATTCAAACTGATCTGCAGTCTAGACTGAACATGTAGGTTTTAACAAGTCTATCAGCTGTTGGTCATGATAAAGTTTGTCATACAATTAACAATTACATGTGCGGGTTAAGAGTTAATTCAATCAAGAGTATTGACTTCCTAATACCTTAAAAGCCTGCTGTTATTATTATTATAAGTGTAATAGGCTAAGATGTTTGGCAATGGATAATCCCCAGTTCAGAGATTTTCCCCCAATGTTAGAAGTATCAGAAAATATGTGGGACAGACAAAATCACTCTTATAAGTACGTATGACTTCACACTTTACCTGAAGAGTATTCAGGTACGAAATAATGATCCCATGAATATTTATTAGGAGTTTTTCTGAGAGATCTATGTATGTATGGGTACCATCTAACTTATAAATGCTAAACAACAACTCAATACATTGTATATATTA
The DNA here is from genome assembly GCA_963576725.1 of Azorinus chamasolen. Taxonomy (NCBI): domain Eukaryota; kingdom Metazoa; phylum Mollusca; class Bivalvia; order Cardiida; family Solecurtidae; genus Azorinus; species Azorinus chamasolen. The sequence continues at coordinate 47,692,344 of OY755236.1, forward strand.
GATCTCTTGCTGCTGTGGATAGGTGGCTGCTAATACTAGAACTGTACTGAAATCCAAAGACTAAGGAATACCCTCCACCTAGTAACATAACATCATAAGGAGTATTTACTCTGGAATAGCTGCCAGATCAAAACTCATGTTGCAGGTGCACAGGTTATGATGATACATGTAGTAAGAAAGCTACACCATAATATGTAGCATTATGGCTTGACAAGCCACCTAATAATGTCTTTCAAATATCACACTCTGTTTGATTATTGTACACTGTATGAATAAACAAATTACAAATTAGCATTTAACCTTTTAAAGGCAGAATTTTCACAATGGAATGTTCTCTCTAAAGGTAGAACTCATTCAGTATGAAACTATTTGATGTGCTAGAGGATTTTTAATGACAACTAATGATCTGGTTTGATTTTGGTTTTTATCGGGTTTTACGACGCTTTAACAGTATTTCAGTCATATTAGGACGTCCAGCTAATTACACATTACAGGTGGAGGAAGACCCCAGAGGTTCTTCTGTGCACAGAACAAATTGCATTGTATCTTGCACAGAAGAACATCCGGTTAGAACCACCGACCTACCGCAAGCCAGCCGGATGGCTTCCTCCCATGAAAAATCCAAATGCCGAGACCAGGATTTGAACCATAGCAGTCAGGGGCTAAGCGATTGTCAGTCAATGACTATAACCACTCGGCCATGGAGGCCGGCCTACCAATGATCTGGGTCTACACTCTTTGAAAATGCCAGTTTAACCCTAATTTACTCCATAAATATGTCTTTGCAAAAAGAGTAGACCTAGATCAGACGGCTGCTATAGGAGCCATCTGGTCAGGGTCTGCTCTGTTAGCTTATGATATGTGCTATTTTAGCAATTAATCAAATTGATATTCATGATATCATTATCTTTTACATGAATAGCTATGGAGTAAAGGGTTTCCCCAACTCAAAGGGTTAATCTATCCCATTTAGAGACACCTTAATGCAAAGAGAGTAGACCAGAACAGATGTATTAGCTCCTGTAGGAATTTCCAAACAGAATCTGCTCTGTTTGATGAAATGGTATTTGATGAACATGTTCCTACAGTTCCTTCTTTGACTAAAAAGATCCCTGTCAATGTTTTATTATGACCTTCTGTCAATGGTTATTCATAAGGTCATGAAATCTTGATTAATGTTCAGCGGGACAGGTTTAAACCGATGGCATTTACCAGGTGCCTACAGATAGATAACAAAAGTCATTGATTAAGGTGTGATGAGCTGTCTGATCTGGGTCTACTCAGTTTCCAGATGTGTGAAAAGGCGTATATGAAGGAAAGAGCTAATCATTATACTAAACAGAGCATAAAAGATAAACATCCGGAAATCCTAGAGTCTGGTTTTAAATTTCATATGCAGTAATCTGTAAGATAAATTCAAAGAATCATTTTGGACAGATTCCAGAGTATTCAACCATTAATCATTTTATAATGTAGGCATTGAATGCTTTTAAGTTTTTCATATGATTTATATCTCTCTGATACTTTAAAGTAGTAGTAACTTGTATAAAAACCTGTCAGACAATTCAATTAAACATTGTGTTGTTCTGTTTGACACAGTCAAGTAGGTTTTGAATAAAAATGGACATTACTGAAGCAGACAACAATTTTTAAATCAAAGTTACTTAGCGTTCAAAGAAGTAAATGACTTACCCGCAATGACTCAACCTCATGTTGGAGTTTTGAGTTTTCCTGGTTGAGATTGGAGTTCTTTTTCTCTAGCTGCTCTATCTGGGCCTCTAGCTCTGCCTCAAGTTCCCGACTGCTGATTTGAAACTCCTCCAGTTCCTCACGTGTCTCCTCCAATCTGAAAGTAACAAAAACAACATAATCACTCTAAGTAAACTATTTCAGACTGTACACATAGGACTTTTGGGTGGTATACAAATGACAAGAATCTGAACCGCTTCATGGGAGTCTATATATACTATATAATACGCCAAGTTACTCGACGTTTGATAAGGATCCAAATGCGTGTCCTTGAACAATATATCTACAAATTGAAGCAGACAGCACTTTTAATTATACAGACGCAACATTACTTAGCGAGCAATGAGTTCATTTCTGAACATTGATTTCTTGTGCGTATATGTATATAATTATATATCTGTGTTTTACTGTTTTGTATTTTGTATGAACTGCTTTTGTTTGAGGGCCTCAAGGTAGATTAGTCATTAGACTAATTGAGCTACCCTCGTTAAATAAAGTCTTTCATTCATTCATTCATTCATTCATTCATTCATTCATAAACAAGGGTTCCAACTGACAGAACGGACATACGTGTACCTCAAGTACAAACAAGTCTGTAACTCTTACGATTTATATGATAATTTCACAATTCTTTCGGCTATTGAAAGCCAAGATATTTCACTACCAAATAAGTATAATCTTCTCAGTAGCATATGCATTATTATAAATCCAACAATGATTTTCTCAAAATTGTACGTCTTTTCTTGGTCATTAACAAACGTTCGTTCACCCCGGTTTCACCCTATCACAGCCATAACCTGACTATATGCAGTTCAAAAGATGGCTTGATTCAATAAAACGATTCGATTCTATCACCGATCTCCATCTTTTGAGTCCCCAGCATCAAAACGGTGCGAGGAAGGAAATTGTACGACATGACATCATGGATTTCCCAAGTTTTCCTTCACTCATCCAATGAAATGGCTCCATTCATATTTGTTGCAAAATGGCTTATCCGAAACAGAAACATAACGACAGACAGAAAGGTCGCTGTTGCCAGTTGCTTAACTTATTTAGAGGATAACACAAAATTTAATGGAGATTGGTGACAGAATTGGTTTGTTTTATTGAACCACGCCATCTTTTAAACTGCAAATCACCAGGTTAGTGAGACCGGGGTGAACGAACGTTAGTCAATGACCCAGAAAGCACGTGAAATTTTGAGAAAATCATTGTTTCAGATTGATACTAGAGCATGAGTTGCCATCAGAAGATTATAATTTATCATTTAAATTGTAAGAGTTACTGTCATATTTGTACTTGTGGTACACGGATGTCCATTCTGCCAGTTGGAACCGTTATTATATTGTATATATAGACTCCCATGAAGCCGTTCAGACCACTGTGATACAAAGGGCCAAGATGATGAGAGCTCCAAACATGATGAAATGTGTGCTGCATGGTTGCATTTAACCCTTTCCCTCATGAACATTTAGACAAGAATTAATGACTTCATGACTATTAATTAGAATATTTTTATTCTTGAATATGAGCTCAGGAAGAGTTTGTCATGGCAGAAACTGCAGAATCAGATCTATATTATTTCAAAAGCAAACAGAGCAGATCCTGATCCTACAGGAGCTATCTGATCTGGGTCTACCTTGTTTGCAAAGGTGTCAACAGGCGTCTTCATTTGGGGGGGTGGGGGTGTTAGCATAGCAAGCATTGCAGACTCTATTGAGAAAGTTCCTCTACAAACCTTCTCATCTGGGTGACTACAGTTTGCAAAGCACATTAAATGTGTGTTCCATACTGGAAGGGTTAAAATCCACATTAACCCTTTACTCCATAAATACGCCTTTCTATGCTTTTGCAAACAGAGTAGACAGACAGATCCTATAGGAGCCGTTTAATCAAGGTCTGCTGTTTGCTTGATATGCTATACATGTAGATATAATTCTACAGTTTCTGCCATGGGAAAAATTCTTGAGTCAATGTGCTATTATAACAAATTAATCTAATTGATATTTATGGTGTCATTATTTTTTACATGAATATTCATGGTGGAACGGGTTAAGGTATATACATGATTTGCTCAGCATGTTTTGGTAAAACGAAAAAAATTGACCCGTTGTACATGGAGTTATACTATCTGACCCTTCCATCTATGAACAATTATGAAGCAACCCCATGAAACAATTTTCCTTGCTGAGTATCTATTATGGCAAACAGTTCATATCCTTAAATATCACATTTAACCCTTTCCTTCATATAAACACCCTATCACATATTAAAATTATTTGCAAACAGAGTAGACCAAGGTGATCAGATGTGGGCCCTGTAGGTACAGTCTTATCAGGGTCTGCTCTGTTCACTAATGGAATTTGATAGATATGTTTCTTTTGTTTCTAAAATAGCTGCAATGATTCAATTTCCATATTTCATTATAACTATTTGTCAATGAATGTTCAGTAGGTATTGAAATTTGGACTAAACATAGCTCAGGGGTAAGGATAAAAAGTTAATAAATTTTGAGACAACAAAATGCCAGGACATCTTCATGACACTGCGCAGGCAGATCCATTCCAAAAGAAGGAATGTTCAAAAAAAATAAAATCTCATCAACAACCAGCATCATGGTTCTCATGTGAATTGAGCATACATCTCAGACAACAGCCAAAGTTTCCTCTGTACATGTGTTACAGAACGGTGTGGTATCTGATGCAATACCCTACTTTGTTTCGAAGCCTGCCAGTTCACACAATTGGCATAACCTAGCTGGCCTCAGACACTGGTATCAAGTCTAACAGAACCATTAGTTGCATTTGCATAAAATAGAAATGGGAAGAAAGTGAAATTAAGACCTTTAAACCATAATTTTATCTTTTTCTGGGATTTTTAATAGTAAAATTATACAGAGAATATAGATCATGTATATTCTCTGTAACATGTATAAATCATATTTGGACAAACAGAGCAGTCTCCACATCTAGTGAACAACATACTTGCTGTATATAAAAACTTTCAGTTCCCATGTGTATGTAATGGACTGAGCATATGCATGTTGAACTGAATACTACATAAGCTATAAAGCATTGTTCTATGTAGCTACAGATCCAGATAGGTACCTACGTGGATACTAAAGAGTGGTCACAGTATAGGGTTTGGTGGAGAAATAAAGGAGCGGTTGTTGAAAATGTTTGAAATTAACTCATCTTATCTGGACCTCTGGTTCTAGAGGTACTCTGCAAAATTACACATGTTTGTAAGTTACAGTAAGACCTCTCTATAATGACCACTAAATTGTGTTAATTACATGGCATTTTTGGCAGGTGGCTGCTTAAAGCAAGTTGAAAGTAAAACAGAACGCTCCTATAGGAGCGTTCTGTTTTACTTTCACCTTGCTTTAAGCATTCACCTGCCTTTAACACAAGATATTGTAATTTAGTGGTCGTTATAGAGAGGTTTTACTGTATAACAGAGCTGTTGATAAGATGCAAATTTCTCTATTTCTCTCAGTCAATCCCAATCTTGCTACTATTCATTAGAATCACCTCAGAGAGGCAATTTTAATGAGTAGTACCAAGGAATGGGTTTGATCGAGAAATAAAAAGAAATATGTTTCACTTAGAATTCCTAAATACAGTACCAGTACTGCACCTTACTTACCATCAGCTCTGTACTATAGACACAACATCTATGACCTCATTTCTAGATACTGAATGAAATTCTGTCTGAATTCTAAGACCCGATACTCATCTCTACCGCATTTTCCCAGCATCATGATAATGAGTCATGCAGAAATAATTTCATTCAGAAAGTCTAGTCCTTTGTGTGTAATAAATATAATCGTAGGCTTTATTTTCAATTTTCCTCTAACTCAATGCAGTTCTTAATTCTTTTTCTTTTAACTCCTTACTTCTTTGACAAACTTGCAAATAAAATAGACACAGATCAAACAGCTCCTGATCTGTTTGCTCACACTTCACCAATTTAAATTTAATGTATTCATTCAGCCTAGAAATATTGCCTAAATCTAAATTTTATTCCTACATGTACATGTACAATGTATCTAAATTATGCCAAAAACAAACAGTTGGATGTCTCTAGTCACTGTGTGTCTCATGATCTCATCTTAATAAAATATATACTGAAAAGGTAAAGACAGTGGCCCGTAACATACTTTTGATGTTTTTGTAAACAGAGAACACCCAGATCAGATATGATGGCTTCTGTGGGATCAGGGCCTGTTCTGTTTGCCAATTGGCAAACATTTTTTGTTCATATTCCACTATCAAAATTAAGCACAGGAACAGTCCTATTGTTGAAAGCTAGGACATAATGCACATAGCTAAATCTGACAAATCTTATTAATGATAAGATTTAGCAAAAGTCAGAGTTCTCATAAATATCTCATACAATTGTGTCTACAGTAGAACCCCTCTAAACTGGAATTCTAGTAGTGAAGAATTTAGATCCTTTTAGACAGGTGGCTGCTTAATGCAGAAAGTCATGCAGGAAGCTCCTAGAGGACTTTCACCCTGCATTAAGCTTCCACCTGTCTCAAGACTGATATTTAAACATCTGGTTTAGACGGATTTTACTGTATATGTAATCCTTTGATTTGAAACCAATGTAAACAAGCCTGAGCAATAGTTCAAGCAGGGATAAAAGTCAATGTGTGGGCTTACAACTTACAATTGCCTAATTGAGAGCTAATGTTGACTCTTAATCTCTGAAAACTGCTGAATGAAGTTTTCTATTGACTCATTCAATCGTGTAAATACACAGAAAAACCGAGTCAACGATCAACAATAAACAATAAAATCGCTTGGTGAGCTGTTTAATCTGCTGATCGATACAAAATCATGCTATTGAAAAGACTTAGCTCATGATCATAATGGTATGAGAACTGGCTCAATTCCATGATCAGGATGAGTTCAATTCATACTTTGAATGCTAAACATTCAAATTGGAATGGCCCATTAGTGATTAACCCATACTGTACAGGACACGAGTCACTAATGGCCTTTGCAAACAGTGTAGACCCAGATGAGAGGGCTCCTAGAGGAGCCCTCACATCAGGATCAGCACTGTTTGTCATATTACACTGTCTTTTCTTTAGAAAAATCCCCAAATATTCACCATTGGCTTGACCTGTTTGAATTTTGGAATAATCAATTTGAAAAGATAGCACTGTAAGGGTCAATGATAGGGTTGATTCAGTATAAAAATATTTCCCTGGGTCTGTTTGCAAATGCATGAAAAGGCATATAATTTATATATGAAAGAAAGGGTTAAGGAATTATATAAATCTGATTCTATAGTTTCTGCCATAACCAAAAATTCATACAATATTATAAAAATTCATCTAATTAATATTCATATATTTTTTATTTTTAAATGAATAGCTGAGCATAATATAGATTATGTGCTAACTTAATTTATGTAGACTTTTTAGATACTCCTCTTATCTTGAGCTCACAGGCAGATTAGCATGCAAATGACTAAAGGTTTTTAGCAATATTACATAACAACATAAGCAATATTCCTCTGCAATTATGACATAGATTTTAACTACATGCCGTATAATCTCTAATAAACAACCCGATGTGACTTTTTTAAAAGGAGCTTCTTGCATTTTATACACAGGTGGTTGCTTAATGCTTAATGAAGAAAATGCAGAAAGCTCCTAGTAAAGCTTTCTACATTGCTTTTAGCATGTATGAAGCATAATGACCTCTATTTTGAAAAACTTATATTGATTATATTATATTAGTTGTTTTATTCATTGACATTTTTGTTAATCCCCCCATCCCTCACCCCGTAACAGTTTCTGCCACTGCCGAAAAATTCCTGTGTCTATGTGCCATTATAAAACTTAATCTACTCAATACTCATGATGTCATTATTTCTCACATGAATATTTATGGGGTATGAAAGTCACACAGTCATGTAACCATGTTTGTTTACATTTCGACCAAACAGCATGAGAGCTCGTCTATTTTTAGATTTTGACGTTATGTCTTCAAAAATGGAAAAGGGCAGAGCCCATCCATTTCACATGGTAAAAGTCTGTAATTTCTCCTTTAATATAAGGAAGTACAAAATCATGTAATTATGTATTCAGAGTTTTGTAATCCGAGTTTTGTCAGAGTGTATGCTAACTTGCTATTCGCAGTGAGCAAGTCGGCAGTGTATACAGTCCGGCTGTCACAGTACAAACCGGGATGTGTCTGAAACAGATCTGCTGATGTAATTGTTAAATTGTTCATTATATTTTTAGTAAAAATCAATTCAAAATTAAACTGTGAATCACACTGTAAATTTTTAAGTACAGTTTAACTAAAGTGAATTTGTAAAAATATAAATTTTACCAAATGACAAATGCACAGTTTGGTTTCCAAGGTTCCGGTCAACATTTTACCATTGTACTTTTAGTTAATTTCAACATTTCATTGTCTACGATTGCACGTTTACATGTCTGGATTTTTGGCACAGATCCGGCTCCATTAAAGAACAAAGCAACTGTTATACACAGCCACTTGGTACAGTCTCTCCCTAACCACAACTAACCATTTGAATGTGGATAAAGGCCACTGATCAGGATCTGCATTTTTTGTCATTCAAAAATCTTTCAGCAATATTTACTCTTTTATACTAAATGGACTCTTTAATGTATTACTACACTGTGCTGGAACATTCAGAATTTCCACCTTGAAAATTCAGTATGAAAATAGTTAACACATGTTGGTTATTATTATATTTATCTCATACATACAATGTAAACAAACATCCAAAATTCTTGAGTATTTTGTGAGTGGGTGTGGGAAGTTAGCTGGTATTTGCACCAGCTCTACCGGTACTTACAAGGTAAAGTACATACCGTACATGTAGGCACAGGAATAGATAACATAAGTAAATTAAAATATTTTAAAGAATCATATTTTCACCAAGCTGTTTGTTGAGACCACTCTTCAGAATCCTCTCTTCTAAAGAGTCCGGTATCAACATAGGGTTTGGTGGAGAAATGACAATTTTAGTATTTGCTTACACACCTTTATGATGAAGTTTAACTATTGCTCTGCATACATGAACACGTAACCGTATGTACACGGTAGTTCTTTGCCACAATATTTGTATCACTAAGTAGTTGTCAAACATGCATGCCTTGTATTTTGTCTATCCTATATTCCCTAAATATTCCAACCCCATCTCCCCCTCTCCCAAAGTTTGTAAAAACTAAACTGAAATAAAGAAAACCTTGTTGCAAAACATCATATAACATGTCTGGACAAATTAACAATTTCATATTATATAATTCATAATTGCTCGGATCTGTCATCAAGGTCAGTGTTTTAGTAACTCTGAACTTAATCAACATTGGTTTCAATCTTTTCTCTATATGTACGCCTTTCTACATCTTTGCAAAGAGTCAGTAGTCCCAGATCAGGGTCTGCTCTGTTTGTTTATGATATAATAAAGATATGATTCTACAGTCTCTACCATTACCAAACATTCCTGTGTCCATATGTTATTGTAACATCTTATCTAATTAATAATTATATGGTGTCATTAAGAAAAATTAGAAGAAAACTGTCTTAAATTGAGAATTTCAGTAGACAATTCATTTTTTTGTGGACGGAAGTTATTATGTGTTCGAAGTACTGATACATTGTACATACATGTATACATTCATGAACACATGAGGCTGCTGGAATTTGGGGCTGCACAGTCAATTGACCTACACTACAGCTGACACACAGTTAACAAGTATAAACATACAGGATGGTAAATGTCAGACTAGTATTAACATTGTTCACATTTTTGTTCGGTTGTATACCACTGGTCATACATAATTTAGGTCTGACAGTAGTTTAATTAACTCTTACAACACTGATTTTCAAATGGAATATTCCAAAATTCAAATAGGTCAAGCTTATGGTGAATATTTAGGGATGTTTTCTAAAGAAAAGTGTAACATGACAAACAGTGCAGACCCTGATGAGAGGCCCCCCCCCAGGAGCCCTCTCATCTGGGTCTACACTGTTTGCAAAGGACATTAGTGGCTCTGGTCCCGCACTGTAAGTGTTAAGGTTATCTTTCAAACAGCAAGTTTGTAAAATGCTATATGTTCTGGTTTCCTATGTATCATATACCCGATATTTTAAGTCAGTTTAGACAATCTGACTTGTAAGTTTTTCATGGCAAATTAAATCTGACTAATCAGCCTTGTAATTAATTAATTTATAATGACCCAATTCTCTTACAAACAGAGTAGACCTATGTTAGATCAGAATCTGCTCTGTTTGCTTACAACAGATCTGATTTTAAAGTTCCTGTAATGGCTAAACTCTCCTATGTCTATGTGCCATTATAAAACTATTCAGTTCTTCAGGACAATTTGACAGGTCAATTAGTCTGATGTAACACCATTGACTGTGTTGGCTGCATGGTTCCATGAAGACTTGCTTGTAACTTTCAGCCATGCTATCATTTTTTGGTTGCCATAATTATAACTTCTGGTATTGGAGATCTATAATAACCAACAGTATTTTACCCCAGGTCAGACGTTTTGGATAACTAAATTATCACCCATTCTGTATATAATAAATAACCACTGCAATTAGTCTTGACCTGGTACTCCATTTGGACTTTTCTGTGTAAGAATTTATGATTCCATGAATATCATTTGACTAAATATTTATAAAAGCATGTTAATTTAAGCGAGAGAAATTTTGTCATGGCAGACAGTGTAGAAGAAGATATATGACATCATTAAGCAAACAGAGGGCCTTGATTGGCAGCTTCTACAGTAGGTGTTTGATCTGGGTCTGCAAAAGTGCAAATATGTGTATAACTGAAACAAAGGAACACTTTTCCTCATATAAATGTCTTCTAATGCCTTTGAAAACAGTGCAATCCAAAATCAGACAGCTCCAGCTAAGGAGTCGTCTTTAAAACAGTGTCTACTCTGTTTGCTTATTGACCTACTTAGATCTGATTTTACAGCTTCTGCCAAGGTAAAAAATTATTGTGTTCATCATGAATTGAAATGTACATGTATTATTAGAAAATGTAACAGCTGATAAATATTCACGATGTCATTATTTCTTAAGTAACATGAATATCAAACAGGTAAAGGCTTCACCCTTTACCTCATAGAGATGCCTTGTCATGTATCTGAAAACAAAGTAGACCTAGATCACAGCTCCTTAAGGAGCCATCTGATCAGAGTATGTGTGCTCCTTAAGGAGCCATGTGATCAGAGCCTGTGTGCTCTGATTGTTTTACACAATAGTATAGATATGATTCTACAGTTTCTGCCATAGTAAAACATCATCTAGGTCTACACTGTTACTAAGGTCTTATATATACATGTATACCTGGTTCCTGTACATTAAGGTTTAAACAAGAAGACAAATACAGAATGATACTTTGCCCTCACATCTCAACTTTTTAGGGCATAAAAAGGCCAGCTTTAACCATTTGAATGCGGGAAACAAGTATACTGCCATTTGTAAAAAAAGTACATGTACATGTAGACCCAGAACTTCAAAGAGGGCTGCTAGAGAAGCCCTCTAATCAGGGTTTGCTCTGTTTGTAATTCAAAATCATCTAGCAAATTGAGGGCTTTCATACTGACTAGACTCTATAGTTAGCAATGATGGGTGACATTCCACTTCATTTATATAAGCAAGACTACAGTAGTCATCTGGTTGGTAATATGACATGCCCTGGTAAGGACAAAGAAACAGGTCAGCAGGTAGGCATGTGACAATTACAATTGCAGGTAGTATCATAATAACCTAAATACATGTATTTGGTCTGACAAACATAGGCAAATAGTGCAGACCCAGATCAAACTGTATCTATACAGAATAGCTAGATCAAGGGTCTACACTATTTGCTACTCGACTGGTTTAATTTTCAGTTATCAAAAAGTGCAGAATTGACTTATTCAGTGTTGCAAACAGGTGGATAGAGAAAATTGGGTGTACTGAAATTAAAAGTAAATACGGTAGATACTGTTTTCAACTAATAGCACGTTAGCATGCTAGAGGTAAAATTGGGATTACCTTTGAGAGACAGGCAGGATATAAATGAGACTCTATCTGACCCAAAGTATATCTATATTGTCACTTCATTATCAAAACTATTTCACACTCTGGCGGGTCTTCATTTGAAAAGCTTTGGAAGAAATATCTGCCAGATATACCAGTTTTAGTACAGCAGACAGAGAATAAACATAGTGCATACAATAATTGTCATCAATATAATAATTATACAGTACCGGTAAATGTATCCAAACTTTCTTCTAACCCTTTCTTCTAACCCTTTTCATGCCTTTGCAAACAGTGCAAACCCATATCAGATGACTCCTATAGGAGCCCTCAGATCAGGGTACATTATATGGATTTGATCTTACAATTTTTGTCTAAGCCTACAATTCCATTCTAAATTTTTAAGTTAATGAATATTCATGAAGTGATCAAATCATGCATAATGTTCAATAGGGAAAGGGTTAATAGAAAAATAGCACCAGTCCCATAAAGTTAACCAATAACCAGGCTCTCATATGAATCCAAACTGTTGACAATCACATCATGAATATTAATTAGATTAATCGCTATAATTGCACATGGACACCGGAATGTTTTACAATGGCAGAAACTAAAGGATCATATTAATTATAAATATTATATTATCAGCAAACACAGTAGACCCTGATCAGATGACTCCTATAGGAGCTGTCTGATCTGGGTCTACTCTGTTTGCAAAGACGTAGAAAGGCGAATTTATGGAGTAAAGAGTTAACACACTAAGAGTTCATTTTCTGCAGGCTGGCAGCGAATTCATAATTACCAGTGCAAAACATTTCGGATCCAGGCAAGATAACTTGGCATCTCATGATGAGAATCTCATCGCAATCCAAATTGTTTGACACTCTGATTGTTATAATTTTTAAAGACAAATTGGCTTTGATAATTGCTGTGCACAGACAACATTACAGTAGACGGCAATTGCAGCAGACAACACTGAACTGTTAGTCTGCAAAGAGTTAAAGGTGTAAAGATCTATGAATAATTCATTCACAACTCACTGGCTGACCCGGTAAACTCGTGATAATCTGTCGCCTAACCCTGTACACTGCTGTTTAATGTATGAGAACAAATTCATTAAGTTTAAGATGTATAAATGAAATTGGCTAAAGCTGCTGCTATAAAAACACTTTTGTATCACATTTAAAAGTACAGACTCACAAAACTGAATTGATACATGCAAGTAACTTCGAGTAAATCCAGTAATATATCTTTAATTATACTGTATGTCATGATAATTGTATGACTTGCAGAAAGCAGTATGACACTTAGGGATCACATGTGCATCATGTTTTTTTACATACATCATGTTGTAATGGAATATGCAAATATATGTACTGATGTATACGTACATGTGTCTGATTAGATTTTTGGCATTGGTAGAAACTGTAAAGTCAGTTTCTATTATAATTTTATCAGCAAACAGAGCAGGCCCTGATCGGATGACCTGGGTAGGATTCTGGGTCTACTCGTAATTTTTTTAAAATAAGAAATGAAAAATAAGTGTCCTGTTAAAATTGTAGCTGATGACGCTTTCTGCAGATGGAAGTTAATTATTGTTGAAAGGGTTAATCTCATTATTAAATCAGGATAAAATTTGTCAGCAGATTAGGTGGTCAATTTATTTTCAATTAATCTAAAGCTCTCACCACAATCATGAATGAAAGTTATATGAAAAGACACTGCATGAAAATGGATCTGAATATTACTTTATCAAACTGTTCAACCTTTAACCCTTTACTAGTCTCCGTGAATATTTATATAATGACATCATGAATAGTAATTAGATTAATTTTTATAATGGTATATGCATCCAGGATATGGGAATTTTTGGCTATAGTACAAACTGTAGAATCATATCTACATTATTTCATAAGCAAATAGAGCTCCTACAGGAGCCATCTGATCTGTGTCTACTCTGTTTGCAAAAGCGTAGAAAGGCGTATTTATATAAAGGGTTAAACACTATATGCACTAATTACCCAAAGTATTTAGACACCCAATCTCCCCTACATGTATCTATCTTTACTTAAAACTGAATACATGTAAGTCTGATTAAGGCATCATTTCATAATCGTAAGTCATCTCATGCTGAATGTTCAAATGTGAATCTATCTACCGTCAGATCTTAATACAACAACCATGTTCATTTCAAACAAAAATGTTGTTGTATATGAATATGTTATTGTAATGAAACTCACATTATGACAAACAAGGCAAGGGGGCTGAAAGCACTGCAGAAAGCTCCTAGGAAAGCTTTCTGCATTGCTTTCATTTTGCATCAAGCATTACCACCTGTGTGTAAAATGCAAGGAATTTTTTTAAAAAACACTGCCTAGGTACTATCTGCTTTGATTCCATTCTGTATTTAGCAACCACCTGTGTACAAAACTCCTTAAAAAATGTGAGATTATTTGAGATATTATGGGATCATAAACAAGTACAAGTTTGCGAATAAGCTGACTTCTTTCTGTATGGAAATAATGTTTTAGCAAATACTGTAGTTCGTGATCTGGGTCTGCATTCTTTGCCAATGTCTGTCTGAATATTTAGGGTAAGCATGGTATGTTTAATTTGTAAACCAAGAAGAACATGAAATCCTAATCCATGTCTAGATATATCTGAAGATAACAGTCTTGCTCTCAATATCACTCTGGTATTACAGCCTTCAAAGAAGTGCAGACTAGGTGGCATAGTGGCAGTACTGCAGAGAACAAGATAGTATCAAATCTAACTCTATTTTAAGTATTAACACATTTACATGTACCCTTTTGAAAATTTACAAGGCTGGACATTACAACATTATGATATGATTTTTGTCACAGTAAATTCTCAAAAGTGACTTCCAAATTTTGTTACTGCAAACACAGTAGACCTAGATCAGACGGCTTTTTCACATGAATAGTCATGGCAGGGAGATCTAAGGCCCATAACCTAATGGATTATGCACCAAATTGAATGCTATAGTACTGACTGAGCTCACTGGGCAGTGAAAGAATATACATGTAGTGCCAAAACAACATTTGTAACTATACATGTACTTTTCTTATTGGCAATGGCTTTGAAATAAGTTTTGAAAGGAGCTCATTAGAATTCAAAATGTCTCTACACTTGGCGCAATGTCAACCCATCACTTGATATAGATGCATATTTATGCAATTGCAATGTAGATCAAAATCAGACAGTTATTGTAGAAGATGTGTGATCAGGGTCTGCTTTGTTTGCTTATGGAATTTTAATATATAGACATAATTTTACCATTTTTGCCAAGACAGAAAAAATCCTGAGTTCATAATTATGCCATTATGCAAATTAATATTCATAAAGTTATTATTTCATTATAGAATAAAGCAATTGGAATCCCTTTGCGATTTCATTAAAACCACACCTGCTTCTGTCATACGCAGACATCAGCAATTAAAATATATAACAGCCACCTTGAATCCTTGATACTGGGCATGACACACAGACAAAGCTATTTGTGTTACATCCGAAGTATGATTGGCCTTACAAAAAATAGATGATTTCTGTTGAGAATAAAGATCTAATTGGTAGTTAAAGTACTGCAGGTGGACACTGCTTAGAGTGGTCTTGTGTACATACAATACCCCCGTAACCCGTATTAGGCTATTAGCAATATAAAAGCAAAAAATTCTGAAACGGTTTCAGAAACACCAACAGCAAAAGTTAATATGTAAATATTCGACTTAGAATTTGAACTGACAAATCCTTTTGGCCCACACAATTTACACCAAATGAAATTGGTGATACCCTTACTACAGTGAAGACATGATATTATCCCTAAAGTATAATGTACTCCATAAACATTCATGTGAGAAATGATGACATCATGAATTTTAATTTGCTGAAATTTTACATACATGTAATGTCATAATTATGAACATAGAAATGTTTTGCCATGGCAGAAACTGTAGAACAAGATCTATATAATTCCATGTGCAAACAGAGCTGACCCTGATCAGATGACTCATACAGGTTTTACCATATGTCACTTTAAGTTTAACGGTATTTCAGCCAAATCGTGACTTCCAGCTGCGTCCTGTAATCATTGGTGGACGAAGAGACACCATCATGAATATTCACTTTACCTGCATTTTAATACATGTACTGGCATAAATTAGGCCATGGTTGAAACAATGGAATCCAATCTAAATAAACTTCCATACACATTTACAGAGCAGACTCTGATCTGATGAATGTGTACTCTGTTTGGAAAGGCATGAAAAAGTATTTTAATCAGGTAACGGGTTAATTGAACTTAATTCATATGAGGCCCCCATATATGTAGAAGAAAATTTCTAGTTTTGGACTGGGCAGTGATTTCAACTTAATTAATTGTCCAAATACACAGCCCCTTGGTTAATTGTCCTTGATCTCAAATTGCATGTATCACACTTAATATAGCACAAAATTGAACTAATTTCACACTTTGCTAGCAGCTGATCACAGACATTGAGTCAGGTGATACCATTGTTCACCGAGCAATAGCTGCCACAGTGTATATCAGTACATCTTCAGCAGATATTATTCGGTATGGGCAAGATCGGAGTTGTTAAACCATGGGTGAGCAGGATTGATGGAATCTCAAATTAATCAATTGTACCTCATAAGCTGCAGTCCTGATTACTGCAGTACCTATACATATTAAATTTCAAAAGAATGTCAGTAATTTTTGCTCAGAGAATAATCTGAGTTAAAATTTGATCTTCACTCATTATATAGTGTTTGAATAAATTCAAAACGAAACAATTGGAAATGTACACAAACAATAATGATAAATAATAAAGATGTTCCTTTGATTATATCTGAAGCATAAGATTACAATATTACACATGTCTGAAAACGCAAAGGCCACAGGCTCACAGCTCTCAGATAAGACAGGAACAGAACGACCTAAATAATACTATGTAGTATGTACAGAACAATAATATCAAACCCTATTGCAAGATTTAAATTCCTTTATTTGTGGGCATTTAAATTTCAGTAAACAATCCATGAGATATTAACCCTTACAGTGCTGGAAACGAGTGATTTAAATGACCTTTAAAAACACTGAAGACCCAAATGAAAAGACTCCTTGTCATTTACATGTAGGTCTGCATCTTTGTCAAGTAACACTTCTTTTTTTAAAAAGACACTGAATATTCATGGTAAGCTTGACCTGGGTGAATTTTGGAATAGTCCATAATACTGAAAATCCTTGTTGAAAGGGTTAAGAGCCTCAGAGGTATTAACCCATATCTTGTTCAAACTCTGATCTGCTAAAAGTTTTACTTATTTTTGATTTGTTGTAACTTTTGAGAACTATTGATCAAGTGTCAAACAGCTTGGACCTTGAATCTGACAAGATACCAAGTTCCTTGGCATCTCATCTTGATCTGAGCTGTTTGTATATATATTATATGCCAGCCAAGTTGCACTTACATGTAGCAGGCAATGGGTTAACTGATGGAGACTGTATAATAAATTTATATAATTGATCAAAAAATGAGGAAGAACTAGAATTACAGTAAAACCTCTCTATAACGGCCACTAAATTGTGTTAATTAGTTGGTATATAGGGCAGGTGGCTGCTTAAAGCAAGGTGAAAGTAAAACAGAACGCTCCTATAGGAACGTTCTGTTTTACTTTCACCTAAGCAGCCACCTGCCTTTAACACAAAATATTTGATGTAATTTAGTGACCATTATAGAGAGGTTATACTGTATGACAAAAGGATGCCCTTACTGGTACTTATGTCTTTACTTGTTTTATGACGAGGTCTATGAGTAGCCAGGTCTGTAGATACAATGTAAATGCATATTAACCCGTTACCTGTTCAATATTCATTAAAGAAATAATTTTGATAATGGCATACACACACATGTACATGTATGAATTTTTTGTATTGGTGGATTTAAACTGTAATCAGATATTTTACAAATTCATATTACAAATTCATAAGCAAAATGAGCAGACCCTGATCAGATGGCTCCTGTACGAGCTGTCTGCTCCGAGTCTACTCTATTTGCAAATGCTAAAATTGAAAAGAATTTGTAACAAGGAGAGGGCTAATCTATCAAAAACTCTTATTTCTCTGGCCAAATCCTATTTCTGTGGCAATTTTAATGAGAAACAGCATCATAGGGTTTGGCATAGAATTTTATATGAAATAATTTACATTGTACTTATATTTCTTGACCCTTTACTCCATGAATATTCATGTAAGAAATAATGACATCATGTATATATCAATAAACTGTTAATGTTATAAAAGCACATGGACAAGGATTTTTTTAACACGACAGAAACTGCAGAATATAATCTATATTGTATGAAAAGCAAGCAGAGAAGACCCTGATCAGATGGTTCCTATAGGAGCTGTCTGATCTGGGACTACTCTGTTTGCAAAGGTGAAGAAAGGTGTATTTATGGAGTAAAGGGTTAAATCCACCTCATACAAATGTATCTACAACTGACTCTAGTGTTGTTGAGTGCAGATCATAAAAATACAAGCCATTTTTACTGTGGTTGAAAGCGAAAAAAAATCCTTGTGATTCTCTACCAAGGCTGTACAAATGATGACTTCTTGGTCAAAAATGGCCTCACCCCTGGGGTTAATTCCATAAGCAAATAGAGCTGACCCTGATTAGACAGTTCCTATACAGACCCTCTGATCTGGGCCAACTCTGTCAAAGCAAGAGTGACAAAATCCATTGTCTGTATTGTCCATGTTGCCCCAAAACCATTATGGACAAATTGAATTTTATAGTTCATTGTTATTAATTCATCATACTGTATTACAGATTAATAATAAATAGCTTTTGACATAAACAGACTTGTAAGTCATCCAAAATTAGATTTTGCCACCCATGCAAAGACGTCAAAAAGCACATGTATATGAGGGAAAGAGTTTATGATCAACCATCCAACAAAATATCATGATTCTAAGTCAAATGCAGTTGATAACAAGAGCATAGCATGTGGGTGTCAATGCTCATCAGTTCAATTGTAGGCCTTGTAATGGTGAGTGTGTGAAATTTCATATGACTGCATGAATAGTAAAGAAATAATAGCCAACATTAAGTTTCCGGATATCAACAAAGACGACAACCTGAACGCCAGAGATTTTAGAAATAAAAATAAACCTTTCCATCATAGAAACATATTTTCACACCTTTGGAGACAGGGTAGACCCAGATATGACAGATCCTACACCAATGTCTGTTCTGTATGCTTTAATATGGAATGATAATAGATCTGATGCTACAGTTTCTGCCAAAGTCAAACATTCCTGTATTCACGTTTCATGATAAAAAATTGAGCTAATTAATTAATATTCATGACATTATTGAATATAAGTACAAAACATATTAAAGGTTTAGACTGGAAATAAAACATAGCACAGTTCAGATTAAAGTATAAAAGTGTTTGTATCTGGGAAAGGGCTAAAGGACCCAATGGGGTTTCAAACTTGCAACCTTGAGTTTCCAAGTCAGACATTGTACCATCATGGCTTATAGTGGGATCGCAATTACTCAGCATGATATTTAGGGCATGCGGCATGCCGCTACGATCTTTGATGAGTGCAGTAAAAAAAGGGGCATGGCACTGTGCCAAGCTAAAAAGGCCTAGGGGAAACACAAACCATGTCATTTTGAATACAGAATAGACCCAGATCAGACATCTCTTACATGTATAGGAATAGGAGCCATCTGACCAGAGTCTGCTCTGTTCGCTTACGGAATTTGATCCGTTTCTAAAATGAACTCACTTTCTTTAAATAACAGCATATGTATGCATGATGTTTTAATAGTATTGGTAGGAAATAGGATCATATAAACAAACTGAATAGACCCTGATTACACAGCCATATATTACTGCTATATGAATATTTAATGGACCCAGATCCAGACCCAGACTCGTATTATAATTGCTTCGAACATGTATACATTTTTGGTATATAATTATCACTAGCTGTCTAATGTTCTGTGGAATTCTATGTTGTGATCAGGGCCTACACTGATCGTTTAATACTGTTCATTATGATCTGGAAAACAGTACCACACAATACAGTATATTTGCGATATTTCATGCACCACCGGGAATCAGCATAAACCTCGGATTATCGCGATGCTGGAAAGAACCGAGAGCATTTTCTGTCATTTTCTAAGAGCATTGTTGGACGACGACAGGAAGCGCATTTCTTCACAGTAAACTTTTTTTAACATTATCATAAACGTCAATGCATATTTAATTCATCGATTCTTTCCTTATATATAAGTGATAACGGAAAGCACCATTCACATTGGCGACCAAAGTTTCACTATAATTTGTATGGGTCCGTTCAGCGTACCCTTCACAATAAACCCAAAACTTGTTTCAAACCATTTAGACATATCCCTTAGGGCCTAGAACAGTCGTAGCGTATATCGTTATGTCGTTTATTTTGCATAATTTTCCATTTTTTGACATTCATTTAGTTGGGTGAACAAACAAAGATTATCGTTTCGTTCC
Source organism: Azorinus chamasolen (assembly GCA_963576725.1). Lineage (NCBI taxonomy): Eukaryota > Metazoa > Mollusca > Bivalvia > Cardiida > Solecurtidae > Azorinus > Azorinus chamasolen. The sequence continues at coordinate 47,712,692 of OY755236.1, forward strand.
CTTGCTGTTTCGTAGTAAGGAAAATCAGGACGGGTGACCCAATTTATGCAAAATAAATGATGAATCAAATTTAAAGGAATCTCAAAGCTTCATAATTGAACCCCCCACCCCCACAATACGCATTGTCTAGCCGTGCTGATTATTGATTCCCTGGAGTGCTCCTACAGTGTCCAGTCAGGGTCCATGGCCATAAGAGATAAAAATTCTATCTTGATCCTCTGTGACAGTACCCAGCCTTATCAGTTTGTGTATTAAATACCAGAAAGTCAGCACCCAAAATACACAGGTCAGCACGGGGTTAATGGGTCAACATTCCTTTCGAAATGCCGTTAACCCTTTCCCTTATAGGGTAAACTGATCATGAGTCTGACACCTATTCCATTTTTCCTCATGTCAAACGTCTGTGCGTTCAGCTAGACACTTCCGGTGCTCACTGGTACCTGGCCTGATTTCTTATATAAATAAGCTCTTCTAGCGCTTTATATGCATCAAACACACATGTAACAGGGCCAAACATTACGGAAAGATAGGTAACCCTAATTTGATTGTGACTCAGACATTTTCGATATTGAGTCGGACAAATTCAATTTCTTGAAATATTCAGTGTGATGTGCTAATTAAGCTCTGAACTGTGAGATTTCATAGTATTGTGTCATAAAAAAAGATATATCTTAGATATACATACATAGAATCTACTATAAATATCGTAGAATGACATGATTTCTCTGCTGTTCAATCATACTCATAGGAGATGACCCACCAGGAACAGTGTGTATATAAACGTTAAAGTGTCAGACTCAAAATCAGTTATTATTAGAGAGCGTGGCACTTCTTGTTGGGAGCCGGTCAAAACGTACCCAATACCAAAACGTACCCACATTTTTGGGTCAAAACGTACCCATTTTTGGGGTCAAAACGTACCCAATTATTATATCATTAATTACACTATAATTATTAATACAATATCATATTGTGTTAGTTCCTCAGGTGTTTGTTTATGTTTTGGATAAACCTGAATAACAGATGTCTTTTAAATGTATATTTATTTTTCTTCAACAAGAACATGATTTCCACCATTTGTAACACTCGTATAATGTTGCTATTACTCAAGAAACTAGAACCAAATGCGGTTTTATCTGACTTTGACATTTAAAAGTTGGTGCTTTTGGGTGGTTTCTAGCGTTGTTGTTGTGAAGAATGGATGTAAGTTATTGAGTTCAAGGTAGGTAAATCTGGTGAAAATAAGCATTAATGTACCTGGCAAAGTAAAGATTATGCTAGTTACACTGATTTCAGGCAGTGTATAAAGGGGTAGAAAAAGTCAGACTCTCAATCGTGTCCGATTCAATATCACTTTAATACGGGTGACGGTCGTTTCGTCAAACTGCCAGTTCGTCAAAAAGGTTATACAGTACAAAAGGGGTTGTCGTTTCGTCAAAAAGGATTATATAGCAAATTTATTTATATATCCCCTTTTTGACGAACTGGCAGTTTGACGAAATGACCAATAGTATTAGATCTATTAACTTTAGTTTGGATCTAGATGAGATCTGGATCAGAACTATATGCTTTGTGGTTCTTAATTAACTCAAAAATAGTAAAGAATGCGACATAGTGAAGAATGCGACAGTACCGTATACTTTATACACGCTACGGGTCAATTTGTGATTACTGTTTCAAATAGTTTGGGTCTATATCAGATCTGGATCAGAATTGAATGCTTTTAGTGATTAACTCAGAATTAATTAATTTATGAAGAATGCGACAGTACCGTATACTTTATGCACGCTACGCGTGCAGGCGAATTCGTGATTACTGTTTCAAATAGTTCAGATCCAGATGACACTCGGAGGCTATTTAATGGCACATCCACGATAATTAACTTAGAGAAATATTGAAGACGGCAACACTGAATTAGTAAACAGAAAGTTAGCCATTTTAAAGGCATTATTATTGTTGCAAATAGTTTGGATGCAGATAAGATCTGCATAAACTGTTGGACATTCGGTGCTATTTTATAGTGACATTTTTGACCAATTTTGCCGAGGACAATAACATAGGAAACTGAAGGCTAATACATTTTTGAAGTGTGATATTATACATGCAGAAGATGGCATTTGTCAGTTTTTTGCATAATCCGAAAAGGGCACTTTAAAGTGATCACGCACCAGTTTCACTAGCGGTGCTGACTGATTAGGAAGGGGGATTAACATTAATTACACAATAAAGTGTTGATAAAAGTTTGTGCCGCCGAACCCGTGTCGCTAACTGGTTTGTAGGTGTGAAAAAGCAATTATACTAACACGTGTAATTTTTGCACACTTATAGAGTAATTAATATTTGTTTTTTGCTTTACATATATTACTTGATAAAACTTTTAAACACATTAATCAACAAATCGGTTCCAAGATTCATCTTCATAATTTGTATATTACAAATTTAAAGTGCTGTCCTATCATTTCCAAACTCGATAGTTCCGCATACGCAAAAAAATTGTTTGTTGTTCGAGAATTACTCACAGCCCTATATAATTTGGGGATCAGTTAATTTTTCTGGTTATATTAATTCACCAAAATAACACATACATTTAACAGATTTATTGAAATACTAGTCATATATATCAGTAGATGCGATATCGTAGCTGTAAGACTGATAATGACTAGCGTCCAGTTTAGGAATAGAGCTACGTTATCGTATCTAATATATCAGGTAATATATCCTTTTTGACGAAACGTCTTTCGTCAAAACTATATATCGCCTTTTTGACGAACTGGCATTTTGACGAAACGACCGTAATTCCTTTAATACCCTATATATAAACGTATTTTCGTGCATGTGCAAACAGAGAAGACCGAGATTTGATAGGAGCCGTCTAATCAGGGTATGCTCTGCTTGCTTTTGACATGATATAGATCTAATTCTGCAGCTTTTGTCAAAGCAAAACATTCATCATCATCATCATCTTTAGTAATCGCTGAACTCTTCTAGAGTGTAATCGCTTTGAAAAGTTTATATTATAAAAATTGAGCTAATAAATATTCATGTTGTCATTATTCCTTAAATAAATACAGAACAGGGAAAGGGTTAAAAGAAGAAAGGATATGGAAGTACTATACTCATTACTTACTCTTGTTTAAATTTTTGAGCACCATCTCTCCAGTAAGAAATTTCTTCCTGCGGGGTAGCAAACTTCTTTCCATCCATTTTTGTGGTGTTTTGTTTGTTTTATTCCGCCGTGTTGCACACAGTAATTCACTCACTCCATTTAAGTATAAGATCAAAACAAAAACTTTGTAAATATATCCAAACTAAAAGTCAAAACAAGAAAAACAAAACAGTCCTACATAATAATCATTTGAAAGCAAATTTTGAATGACCACGGATTCAACGATTTTCAATCATTCCGTTACATCAATGAAATGGCATTTATTCCACGAATTTTCGTTAAGAGTATTCCATAAATATATAAAATGTTTATTTATGTATTTCCTGGCTGAATACAAATGTATTTAATCACTTCTGTATACACAAATTCCCTTTTTATTTCACACGATTTCTGACAAGTTACCTCCCGGAAGACACAACATGGCGAATATTCTCAATAATCAAGACGCTTGCAAAATATGAAATTTGATTGCCTCCCTTGATCCCGATTAAGCGAGTATTGATTGCTTCCCTTATTCGTCTTAACCCCTTACTGCATGAATATTTATGTGATAAATAATGACACAATGAATATTAATTAGATTAATTTGTCTGTTTCGAAGAAAAGTCGAGCTAAAAATGAATACTCATGAATTGACCAATTTACGCATAAATGTTCATTAAGGAAATGTTTGGTACATAGTCAAGGAGTCAAACAGTTTGGATCCCACTGAGATGCAAAATTATATTAATCTAATCTGGATCCAAATTGTTTGCAAAGGCTATATACACAAAATATCCGGTAGAATGCAGAAGGATAACATGATAGCTGATCTTGGCTATTAACCCATTACTCCATGAATATTCATGTAAGAAATAATGGCATCAAGAATTTTAATTAGATTGTTATAATTGCACATGGTCACAGAAAGTTTGTCAATGGCAGAAGGTGTAGAATCATATCTGTATTATATCATAAGCAAACAGAGCAGTCCATGGTTAGACAGCTCCGATAGGAGCCATCTGACCATGGTTTACTCAGTTTGCAAAGGGTTAACCCCATACTTCATGAATGTTTATGCAAAATTTAACAATTTCATGGATACCGTAATCATTAAACCTTTCACCTCATGAATATGCATGTTAGTTACAATGACTGTACGAATATTAATTAGCTGGGGTTTTTTTTATAACAGAATTGTTTGCTTGTTTGTGTTGGTTAATGTCCGTTTCTGTTCACTATGGGCTAATTGGACGCCCAAGACAGAGGGGAGAGGATACAGAGGAACCCGGGTGTGATACTTCAACTTTATACTGTCGACAATCGTTCTCCGATTATTATAGACAGGTGCTGTCAGGAAACAGTGTGCAAAGTTAAAAGACATGGTTAATATGTGCAAATTAAAAAGATAATAGGCCCCAAAGCCACTTAAAAGCAGTAGATGACGAAAAAGACTCAGTGATACAGTGCATACTAAGAATAAATGTCTCTTAGTCTGGGCTAGACTGCACATGTTGTGGTAGACCGTTCCAAAGCCTGATTGTCCTGGGGAAATAAGTAAGGTGGCTCTGAGTTTTGGAAAAAGGGATCAAATAGTTCAAGTTTCTAGTCTGAGTGAGATGATTATGATCAACAGTTACTAGGTTACATCTGATTTTGAAGAAGATGACCAAAGAGGAATGATTTCTTCTTTGTTCAAGTGTTCTCCAATTCAGTGAAGATAACATTTCTGAGACACTGCTGGTGTGCTGGTAGTCACTGAAAACATAACGAGCTGCGGATCTTTAGACCATTTCTAGCTTATGAGTTAGATACTGCTGCCAAGGATGCCAGATAGAAGAGCAGTATTCAACCTGGGGACGGACGTATGTTTTGTAGGCTGCTTCTTTTATCTGTTTGTTTTCTGTTTTAAATTTCTCTAAATGAAGCGGAGAGTGTTATTATCCTTAGATGTTATATTATTGATGTGATTTGCCCAAGTCAAATTTTTGCCAAATTCAATTCCTAAATATTTTGAACTTTCAGTAGATTTGAGTTGTTTTCCGTGTAGTGTGTACGGGTATATAAGTGGGATTCTTTTACGATGGATCCTAAGCACCTCACACTTGTGGGGTTGAACTCCATTGCCAAATCTTTTCCCCAGGCTTCCAGACAGTGTAGATCGTGTTGTAGTGTTTTTGCTTGTGAGTGTGAGTTGATGGTTAAATAGACTATGGTGTCATCAGCAAACAGTCGTGCTCTACTTTTGATTGAACTATAGGCAGGTCATTTATATATGCTAGAAACAGGGATCGATCGAGTACTGAACCTTGGGGGACTCCGGGCATAACTGGCAGGGATTTAGATGTTTCACCCACCACAATAACTTGCTGGGATCTATTACTTAGGAAAGATTGTATCCAAAGAGTGACAGGTTCGTTGATACCCAGGCCTTTGAGTTTATGAATAAGTTTATGATTATCAACTTTATCGAAAGCTTCGCTAAAATCCATTATAATGACATCTGTTTGTTGGCCTTGATCTAAATTGTCAGCAAGTTCTTGTGTGAAACCAATGAGCTGCGTCTCACAGCTATGCCCAGATCTTAAACCATGCTGTTGTGGACTAAGTATGCTATGAGAGTCAAAGTAATCCATGATGTTAGAGACTATAATGTGTTCCATCAGTTTGGAGGCAATGCAAGTTAGCGAGATCGGACGGTAGTTACTTGGTTTTGACTTTTGACCCTTCTTAAAAATAGGTGCAATAATTGCGTGTTTCCAATCGTCAGGGACCATCCCAGTTTCAAATGACCTTTGGAATATGAAACAGAGGACTGGGCAAGTTCTAACAGCATTGTGAACATTTTTATTTAAAAAAGAAAGTATAATCATATCTGTATGTCACATAAGCAAAACCAGCAGACACTGATCAGACCACTTTTAAAGGAGCCATCTGATCTACATGAGTTTGTGAATATAATTATAAGATCTGAGTCTATACTGTTTAAATTTACTCACATTTTATATAATATAAGAAAATCATTTAACCAATTACATCACCAGAATATGTAGTACAGAAAAACCTTTCTATAACGGCCACTAAATTACATCCAGTATTTTGAGTTAACCCTTCGCTTGCTATTCACGTCAATATACCTACCTGTAAATAGTGAAGACCCAGATGAGACAGCTCCTGCAGGAGCTGTCTCATCAGGGTCTGCACTATTTACAAATTGATTGTGCAACCAGTGCACTCCACATCAGTGAATGCACAGCGACATACTTGTACACAGTGAAGATATATGTAATTATACAACAGGGCATGGGTAAAGAAGGAGAAATGTATTTTAAAATTCAGCAAGCGAAGGGTTAAAGGCAGGTGGCTGCTTAAAGCAAGGTGAAAGTAAAACAGAACGCTCCTATAGGGGGGTTCTGTTTTACTTTCACCTTGCTTTAAACAGCCACCTGCCCTAAATGCCAACTAATAAATAAATTTTAGTGGTCGTTATAGAGAGGTTTTACTGTACTTTGGTCTCTATCTTTCCATACAGTGTATAATATGATCCAATACCTCAAATTGCTATCATCACAAACAATTTTGAAATTGGTCTACACTGTTTTCAATGCAATAAGAACACCTTGTCTCATAGTGACACATTTGGGAGTCAGATACAGTGATAAGAGATACCTTATGGGTTTGCAAACAGTGTAAACACAGACCAACTACAAACACTCCGTAGCAGCTAGGGCTCTAGAAATCCGGAAAAATCGCTCTACCCGGAGCTTCAATATAACTTATATGATATAATGTATCCATGTTTATCTCAGAAAAAGAACGCAATCAATATTCAAAACCCCATCCTTTGGGTTTATGCATCTGTTTACACATCTGCGTAATGGAATTTTGTCAATGGTATATTTACCATTAACTTTCTCCCAGGCATGAGATAGTGTGGTCCGTCGCTGTGATCAAGGGACCAATTAAGTCACCAATCCTCTCCTAGGCAAGCATTTCTTGCCCGAATAGGATGACGGGATTCACAGGTCTGTTAGAAATACTCTGCTCACAGGTGCTAGTGGACATAACTCATATAGGCAAGCATTACGTGCCCTCAGCCTTGCATTACAAGGTGCTAGTGATCATGTTTCATATAGGCCTGTTTACTTGCCCCCAGCCTTTGTAGAGTACCTGAACATTATGCTATGTGCCAAATACGAAAGCTGAGAACCTTCCAGTATCAGAGAAGATTTTCTAAAGTTTTCACTGTTTCTATAGAAAACTGGCCACCCCTGGGGCATAATTAACATAATTTTGTACAGGACCTGAACATTATGCTATGTGCCAAATATGAAAGCCTAGAACCTTCCAGTTTCTGGAGAAGATTTTCTGCTCACTATGGGCTAAATGGACGCCCCAGAGAGAGGGGAGAGGATACAGGGAAACCTGGGCGCACTGCCCTACTCTTATTATCGACTGAGTTTCTCTGGTTCTTTTATATGCCTAGTGTAAAGCACTGATACATCAGACATCGGTTTATAGGACCTGAACATGATGCTATGTGCCATATATGAAAGCCGAGAACCCTGTAGATTTAGAGGAGAAGATTTTTAAAGGTTCAAATTGTTGATGACCGACGACGGACATCAGGTGATCACAAAAGCTCACCCTGAGCACTTTGTACTCTGGTGAGCTAAAAAACAAAACTAATTTATATTCATAATGTCATTATTTCTGACATGAATATTCATGAAGAAAAGAGTTAATGCAATACAGAGTATCAACCAGTATGGATCATGATGAGTTATAATGAACTGTATGATCAAACTGACTGTAAGTCATTGCCAATGGCCGAGTGTGTAAAACTTCTTCTAAAGGGACACTTCTCTGTCAATATGTATTCCAAACTACATAACAATAGACAGTCTCAAGCGACCATCAAAATGAGGTCTAATTATGGTTCCCTAAGGCAGGTGGCAGCTTAATAAAGGTCAAAAGTAATGCAGAAAGCTTTCTGCATTACTTTTGCCCTGTATAAAGCAACCATCTTATGATCTACTATTTAAGATTCCAATTAATATAGGCTCAACTGTACTCTCATGAGTTATCTGAATTATTATCATGTTGCATTTTGACATTAGCCTTTTACTTGATAAAGACGCAAATTGATGCATCTGCAAACAGATCTGGGTCCATGCTTATAAAACTTTTAGTTGATTCTGAGTTCAACTTCGTTCTCACGTTTTTGATTGGTCAGCCTTTGGCTCAAATCTGACCGATCAAAAGCTTGAGAACTCAAATCTGACCAATCAAAAGATTGAGAACGAACTAAACTAAAAAGCTTTATAAGCATGGACCCTGACGCAGATCAAAAAACTCCTGTAAGAGCTATCTGATCAGGCTCCGTTTTGTTTACTTATTCCAAATTTTCTGCCATGGTCAAAAATTCACTTGTTCATGAGCCATTATAACATACAGCAAATTAAAATTCACAAAATCCAGAATTTCCTATATGAATACAGTCGAGTCCCGTTTATTCGAAATGCCGGTGGGACCAGCATTTCATTTCGAATAATGCATGTTTGAATAAGCAAAATAATCAAAGGCATACAAGGGCTTTATGTCGAGGGGAGAGATGGTCCCGATATCCCCATACACCATTACTTTTAAGAAAGATTTAAGCTATTTAAGCACACATGAAGAGTATTTGTGTCAGGAAATGTAATAAAAACAACTTATTTGCTTCATTAAGTTTCATTTAATCATCATTAGTAATTTAATAAAAGGATAACAAGTCTACGTTATGCATTGAGTTACTTACATGTACATGAATAAAATAGGCACAACTAGAACTGTCTTTACCAAGTGAATAAACCGAAAATTTGCTGGTACGGTGCTGAAGGTTAACCCTTTCCTTCATATGAACACCTTGTCATGCATTTGCAAACTGAGTAGACCCAGATCAGACGGCTCCTATAGGAGCTGTCTGATCAGGGTCTACTGTTTGCTAATGGCATTTGATAGATCTGTTTCTTTAGCTTCTGATATGGCTACAATGTTCAACCTTCCATATTTTATAACTAGTTTGTTCATGAATATTCATTAGGTATTGAAATTTGGAAATAATATAGAAAGTGTCGCCCGTATGCCCTCATGTCTGTACAGAGCCATTTCTCAGATACTATTCAGAATTTTTCTATGCAAGTATCACTCACATTTACCATGGAACACCAGAGTTATGGCACTTTGTTTGCGAACTGGTCTACTCTTTTTGCAAAGGCATGAAAAGGTGTTTAAATAAAGGAAAAGGTTAATTGGATCTGGCTGGCAATTATTACTGGTACTATTCGTCAGATTGGTCTTTATAAATATCTGTCAGTATACACATCGCTATGATTATCACTTGAAAGTATGCTTGGTAGCCTTCATCTGGTTGAAGCGGTCACTTGTTAAAAGCTGTCAAATTGGTCACTTCCATAGACTGGTATCCCCTGGACAGGGCCATTTTAAGCCCAGGGACATTATTTGAACAATCTTGGCAAAAGTCCTCAACATGACAACCAGTTCTACATTAAATTTAATTTTTTGAACAACTTTAAAAGAGCATCAGCCAAGGATCAGTCTTGTGCAATTTAACCCTTTCCTCCATTAATATTCATGTAAGAAATAATAGGTCATGAAGATTAATTGAATTAATTTGTTATACTGGCAAATGGACACATGAACCTTTGGCCATATCAGAACTGTAGAATCATATCAATATCATATCAAAAGCGAAAGGAGCAGACCCTGATTAGATGGCTCCTATAGAAGCCTTCTGATCTGGGTCTACTCTGTTTGCAAAGGCGTAAAATGGCTTATTTATTGAGTAGAGGGTTTAGCATAAAAGGTCCAGACAGTGGTTTGAGAGAGGAAATTGTTTAAGAAATTGTTGATGTAGTCTTACATTGTGTCAGTTGTCATGTTATTCAATCCATTATTCTGTAAACAGGTTTGATCAATATGAGATACACCAAGTACTCTAAGTTTCATATGGGTCAAGATTACCTATTTAACCATTTATCTGATGATTATGCATATAAGAAACAAGCATTCTGAGATTATTGCTTTTGCATAACAATGGCCCCTACCAGCTTGGAAAAGTGAATAAATTAGGGATTTATAGCTGACTCATAATGATATTCATGTAATTTGTTTCAAAATTAGAAATAAATTAATATTTTAGACATCAACATATATCTAATCTTTATAACATGTAATGTTTCAATACATGTAAACAAATAAAAACAAGATGTGTTTGTGAAATACTGTGCCCCTGATATGACCTTGACCTTAATAAGTCACTACTAAAAATGTTTGCCTTTATAAGTTGCACATGCATGCCAAGTTTGAAGGATGTATGTTGAATGACAACCAAATTATTGCCAATCTAAATTTGACCCGTAATTTTACCTTTGACCTTGATGTATGACATTCAACTAAATTAACAGAATTATCGCCAATCTAAATATGACTCATCATTTTGACCTTTGACCATGACCGTAATAAGTCACCCCTAAAAATGTTCGCCTCCATAAAATGGACATGCATGCCAAGTTTGAAGTACGTAAGTGCAATGGCTACAAAATTATCGCCAATGTTGGGAAAAAAACCAACAACCAACAGACAGACAGGGCAAAAACAATATGCCCCCTCCCCCTTGATCGGGGGAGGGGGGATAATAATAAAAACTTTCCTGCTAGAAAACAGCAGGAGTTGTTGTTGGGCCAACCACATAAAAAAAATGATTAAGGTCAAAGAAAATAAAAATAAAAACTTTCAGGCATGATTCTGTTCTGTTCTCTGGTAGGTTCATTTCATCTAAGGATCACTCCCGATACAAGTATATAACAGGATATTTTTTCATTTAAGAATTTTAAAAGACATTTGTACAATATTTACATTAATGAAATACCTGTACAGTAACACCATACCATAGCCAGCACTTTTTTCTTTTATGAAGAAAACTCATATACATATTTGTATATATCACACCTAATGATCACAGTAGAAGATCCTTGTAGCAGTAATGCTGCATGTCAAATATCACTTAAATATCTGCATGGGTTAGAAAAATTGTGTCTGTAAGACACAGTCATGTCCCCTTGTAGGTGCTTGTCAAGCTGCATGTAAAATTCCCCAAGTCATTTGATCTTGACATTAAGCTTGCAGGCAGCATGGGCTCGGTGCGTAATGAAAGTATGGATGGTGTTTAATGTGAACATGTATATGCATTTCCATGCCAATAGCTATAGAGGTTAGTGAGATATAAGACGGTGAAAAACCAACTGCATGTAAACAAAGTCATTTGACCTTGACATTGGGCTTTCAGGAAGCATGGGTTGGTTATGCAATGAAAGTATAGATGGTATTTAATGTGTACATGCAATTCCATGTGAGTAGCTACCATGGTTAGGGAGATATAAGACAATGAAAAACTGTGACAACCAACTGCGGGTAAAATTTCCAAGTCATTTGACCTTGACATTGGGCTGGTGGGTAGCATGGGTTTAGTGTGCAATCAAAGTATATATGGTATTTAATGTGTATATGCAGTTCCATGCGAATAGCTACCATGGTTAGGGAGATATAAGTCAATGAAAAACTGTGACAACCAACTGCACGTAAAATTTCCAAGTCATTTGACCTTGACCTTGTGCTTGCAGGTAGCATGGCCTGGGTGCGCAATGAAATTATGGATGGTGTTTAATGTGTATATGCAATTCCAAGGCAATAGCTACAGTTGTTAGGGAGAAATAAGACGAAAAAACTGTGACAAACCAACCGCACGTAAATGTGACAACCAACTGCACATAAAATTTCCAAGTCATTTGACTTTGACCTTGGGCTTGCGGGCAGCATGGGTGGGGTGCCAAATGATAGCACAGATGGTAATTGATGTGTATGTGAAATTTCATGTGTATAAGTGTAGAAATTACTGACATATAACACTTTATAGCAAAGCGTGATGCACAGATAGATGGACAGACGGACAGGTGCAAAACATAATGCCCCCTGACTGTCGTCACGGGGGCATAAAAAGTCTGGAAAACTGAAGTGTGACTGACAGGCAGACTGGTAGACAGCAAAGCTACAGTCCCCTTCAGCTTTGCTGGTCTGGGGCTAATAATGACATAATGAATATTAACTAGCTGGTTTTTTATAATGGCATACGAGTACAGTAACTTTTGGCCATAGCAGATCTATACAAGTCCATAAGTAAACAGAGGAAACCTTGCTCCTGTTAGGTCTGCTCTGTTGGTCAGGTGTCAAAAGGTGTAACAGTCAAGAAAAGAGTTAATCATTGTTTCTGGAAATAAATTGGATAAAGTATTAAATTTTGAAAACATTAACCCATTCCCTCATAGGATATTTTTAGATCCAATCTCTGAATAAATCTACCGAAAAGGGGGCATTTATTAGCAAAAAGGTAAATTTAAGAATTTTGCAGATTTGAAACCATTGTGATAAATAGAGCATTTGCTCCTATTGAGCAAATGCTTTATTTCTCACAATGGTTTCAAAAGGTGACTTTTACAGAGGCGTCAAAAGGCATCTGTATGAGGGAATGGGTAAAGCAAACAATCATTTTTGCTAATATAACAAAAGTCATTTTGTAGGCCAAGTTTTACAGGCCAAGGCACTTCGAGTAAGACAACAAATTCTGGAGTAAGCAGTTCCAAGTCATCTTGTGACATGCAGTTTCTGCTGGGTCAAGCGTTGGGATTGAGTTTCAACATTTCAGTCCTAACCAACTCCATCTGGGTGTCAAACTCCTGCAGCTTTAAATGGAGCAGCTTCTTCTACAATAGGAAAAACAAAAAAATGATAAAGAAAATACATATGCCCAGTAGAATTTCTTTAACCCTTCGCTTGTTGAATTTTAAAAAACATTTCTCCTTCTTTACCCATGTCCTGTTGTATAATTACATATATCTTCACTGTGTACAAGTATTTCGCTGTGCAATCACTGCTGTGGAGTGCACTGGTTGCACAATCAATTTGTAAATAGTGCAGATCCTGATGAGACAGCTCCTGCAGAAGCTGTCTCATCTGGGTCTTCACTATTTACAGGTAGGTATATTGACGTGAATAGCAAGCAAAGGGTTAACTCTTTACTCCATAAACATTCATGTAAGAGATAATGACATCATCAATACTAAAATTTTACATATTATATTGTCATAATAGTACAAAAACACACGGAATTTTGGCCATGGCAGAAACTGTAGATTCTTATCTATATCATATGATGGGATAAGCATACAGAGCAGACGGCTCCTACAAAGGTTTAGACAGGCATATTTATGGAGTAAAAGGTTAATGCGACCATCTAATCTAGGTCAACTGGCAAGACGTAAAAATAGCCATTGGCTACTAAACTTTCGAATTTTGCTTAAATAATCTTTTCCCGTTGTAACAACTAAGGACATGAAAATTTATTAGCTGAATTTTTTAGTGGCAAATGTACACTGGATTTTTCGGTATTAGTTGAAACTTTAGTCTGATCTAAGACTAACATCATTTCACAGGCAAAAAGAGCAGACTCAGATCAGACAACTCCTACAGGAGCCATCTGATCTAGGTATACTCTGTTTGGACGAATCAGGGGCAGATAAATGTAGACAATGTGTACCGATTCAACCAAAAAAGTATAGGCATCTTGCTCTGATGATACTAAGCATATGCCCTTAATATGAAACCAATATGTGAAGTACTCGTTGAGTTATCATGTCACAGCCAAAGTGTTGACAACAGTTGATGGCATTTTTATGAATCAAGGGCAGATAACTCTAGACATAATGATCTGATTCAACCCAAAACAAAAACTATAGGCATCTTCCTCTCATGATACTAAGCATATGCCCTTAATGTGAAACCAATATGTGAAGTACTGTTTGAGTTATCGCGTCACATCAAAACTGTTGATGGTCGGACGGACGGACAGACAGAAAATGTGATTCATATAGGGCTCCTGCATTTTAAATGCAGGGCCCTAATAAAGTACCTTAATAGTACAGTAAACTTTAACTCATTCCCTCCTAGACCCAACCTCTTTGAATAAATTTACCGTTAAGCAGCATTACCCATAGAATTAAGTAGTTTTGAAACCATTGTGATAAATAGTGCTCCTATGGAACAAATGCTCTATTCATCACATTTTTTTCAAAATATGATTTTTACAGAGGTGTCAAAATGCGTCACTAGGAGGGAATGTGTTAAACCTATTGCAGAAGTGCATGTTGAGATATGTGCATTCAATAATCAACCAAATTTCGTGAGACACACAGGACCACAACTTGCATTCATTTATCTTATTGTTGTACATGTACTTCTTTCATGCACAAAGTACCCTGTATCATAGTATGTGTTTCTTTGTGTTGATATACATCAGTTTCTGCCCACTATGTGCTAACTGGAGGACCCAGAGAGAGGAGAGGATACAGAGAAACCCGGGCTTTATGCCCTACTCTTATTATTGACAGAGATTCTCTGGTTCTTTTAGATGCCCAGTGTAAAGCGCTGGTACATCAGACCGCGGTATATAGTCTCATCCGAAGGACATGGTCTGGGTACCAAGTATGTGAAGGATATTCATGGAAGAAATAATAACAATGAAAACTTACAAGCTGAATTTTTAAAATGGCATATAAAACGGGAATTTTTTTGGTCATGGCAGAAGCTAAAGTATCCGCTCTATATAATTCCAGCAAACAGAGCAGACCCTGATTAGATCACTGCCATAGGAGTCCCCAGATCTGGGTCTACTTTGTTTGCAAAGGCATCAAAAGGCATCTTTAACCCTTTCCCTCATATAAATGTGTTTTCAGGCATTTGCAACCAGAGGAGACCCAGATCAGACGGCTCCTAGAGGAGCCGTCTGATCATGGTCTACTCTGTTTGCTAGAGGAATTTGAAAGATCTGGGTTTTTTCTTTCTAAAATGGCTACAATGTTCTATCTTCCATATTTCATTATTACTAGTCTATTTTGTCCATGAGTATCCAGTACGTATTGAAATTTGGAATAAACATAGAAGAGGGAAAGGGTTAACAGGTAAAGAGTAAATTGTATGATACGTCTGAACATTCCTGAGAAAATACTCAAATCAATTATGTATATTATTGTGGAGATATGAAAATGAAATAAAGTTGCACTAAATGCTACCAACTTTTTTGTGTTTCTGTCTCTCAAACTCCAGTTTGATGAACTCATCCATGGTAAATTCTGTCACATCCTTACTCATGCTCAGGAACATACAGCCAGGTGACCGTTTCTTGTGTTCGCTCCTATAACAAAATGAACATTAATTAAACAAAATCAGTATGTAAGAAATTACATGTAATACAAACACGAGGACGATAATGGCCCCGAGTCACTTACATGAGTACCATCAGTCCAATTATACATTATGAGGTCAAAGTCTTAACATCACACTTTCCTTCAGCTTTTGCCCTCTTTGCAAATTGTCATCTGATTATATTGTCACCAGCTTCAATTCTAAAAGTATATTTTTATTCCCTTCCTTTTCAACAATGTCATGGGGAAACACAGTTTAGATGATAATAAGATGTCGAGTTGCATCTCATTTGGATCCAACCTATTTGTACATGCTTTATATAAATCCTGCTCTATTATCTACAAAGTTTCTAAGTGATAGTTCAATTTTATCATAGGAATTCTGTTTTGTCAATTTTGTTTAAAACTTCTTTGAAGGACTCCCAGGTTCGATCCCCACAAGACCAAGTCCTTCGGATGAGATATACCATGGCCGATGTATCACTATCAGTGCTTTACACTGGGCATCTAAAAGAACCAGAGAAACACTGTCGATAATAAGCGTAGGACATCGTGCCATGGTTTCTCTGCATCTCTTTAGCATCCAATTAGCCAGTAGTTGGCAGAAAAATGTTAATCAACACAACCAACCAAAAGGACTTTTGTTTTAAAATCAAGTCAGAAACTTGCCTATGAGTCTAATTTTGTCCATAAAAGCACTCTGTTGATTTTTACGATCATACACAATGTGTCTGACTAGGATAAGGCTACATGTATACAGAGCAATAGAGTCAAAAACTAAAATCCTCATTTCTTCACCAAACCCTATGTTACTATCACTCTTTAGAAAGTCTCTTCGAGAGGATTCTATGTGGTCACAATAATGACAATATACACATATCGGTAGGTTTTGGTGGCGAATCAAAGAATCTATTCTTGGAAATGTTTTAATTGATCAATTTTATCAAAGCCTCTATGTACTACAAGTATAATATATAGAAATAATGGCACTAGACAGCTAACAGGGTAAAATATGTAAATTGTCCTCAATCAAGAGCACATAACACTAGACCTGCATCTTATCTTTGATCTAATTGCTATCCTAATTATTTGTCAATATGATAAGGATCCATGACAGAGCATTTACAAGGTAAACTTTTATTTAATATGCTCTTTTAAGGTTTTTTTTTTATAAATCAAGGGCTTATAACTAGATATACTAATTCAATTTCGACTAATATTGAATGTGTATGTCATACGGTATGTTATCTTATTGCCATATAAAATGAGTTAAATGACATTATCAATGATACAGATCTATAAGAAATAAGGATGATAACACTTGGCCAAATATACTATTTTCAAGGACATAGCAGACATGTTTTTCAGGACAATTACTTAAGGTAGTGAGATATGTTAAACACACGCCATCAGAAAATTGTATTACATACAACTAAACATAATTTGTTTTAAACCAAGGTGGTTAGTTATATTAATTTATTTGATTATTTTTCACAATCAGTGACAATCCTATTAAAACCAACATTAAAAATCCATTTAAACGTGACAGTTTGAACTTATTAAACAGTGATTACAAAGTCATCTTTTGGAATAAAGTTTTTGCAAATTTGTAAATCATTGCATGTCTAGGGAACTAACCATGTCAGAGGATTTTGATAAAACATTAAGAAGTTATGCAATATTTAATTTTAAGACCCCTCAATTTCTACCTCCCACTATGTTTCTTTTGATGTTAGACAATCAAAGCAAGATATAAACTAGAACTGTAAGCCAAAGGCTAACAAATACCCCCCACCTGTCTGCTTGTCAGAACACCTATCATCAATCTGAACATATGTACATACAGAAATATGAAGAGATTTAAAAACAATACATGTCCCAACCTAATTTATGTAATAAAAATGAAGAATAATTCAGAGAAACAAGACCCTTTCATGAGGTTTTTGTCAAATCCAAAGTTCTAAAGCTAGGTACCTTTTCAGAAAAACATAAAGTTCAAGGACAATAACTCTGACAAAAATTATTCAACCAGACCCATATTTGAACTTAAGCTGTACCTCATCTAGATTTAGCTCTATGTCAAATATAAAGTTAATATCTCTAACCACTTCCAAAGAAAAACCGGAAAATTGAAAATTTGACAAAAAATTAAAGTTCAAGGGCCATAACTCTGTCAAACATTATTCAACCAGACTGAGATTGGGAATTAAGCTGTAATTCATCTGGAGTTAGCTTTATGCCAAATATAAAGTTAATATCTGCAACCACTTCCAAAATCTGGAAAATCACAAATTTGAAGAAAAAAATTAAAGTTCAAGGGCAATAACTCTGTAAATAATTATTCAACCCGGCTGAGATTGTAACATAAGCTGTAACTGATCTAGATTTAGCTTTGTACTAAATATAGAGTTGATATCTCGAGTCACTTCCATAAAAAGTCCAGAAAACCGGAAAACATTGGTAGGGGACTAAAAAGGGGAGATAACTCCTGAAGTAGTGGTCCGATCATAATGGAAATATGCGGTGCACAGGTTTATATGGTCATATGGCTATACATGAACTTTCAACAAAATTGAAGCAAAACTGTAGAATAAGAAGGCCGGACAAAATTGTGTCCACGGACGGACAGACGGACACACTAACAAATGGGTAGTTGTGTGACTTTTTCCTTTGATCTTTTCTTGTGGGACTAGTCCCACAAGAAAAACTATTTTTGGCTCTAACTTTGGAAAAGAATGATCTGGAAGCTAACCCTAACCCTAACCCTATGTCCCACAACTGGCCAGGTTAATGTCACAAGAAATGGCCAGGTTAATGTCACAAGAGATGGCCAGGTTAATGATTTTACTTGTGCGACTAGTTAGAAAAAGTCACACAACTACCCATTGGTGAGTGCGGACGTACGGACAACCTGATTCCAGTATACCCCCCCAAACTTCGTTGTGGGGGGTATAAAAACCAAGACATGGATCTCCGAGACAATGCTTTTTAATATGCCAAAAACCGAATGTAATTTGGACATATATTACATAAGATATATGTACATTTGAAAAAGCTGGTTCTTTTAACTCTTTACTCCATGAATATTCATACAAGAAATAATGGCATCATGAATATTCATTAGATTAGCTGTTATAATAGTACATGGACACTTAGTGACCTGAATGTTTGGCTATGGTAGAAACAGTAGAATCAGATCTAAACTAAAACTAAACACCTCCACATGGCAGTCTTGATCGCAAATCCAACCTTAACAAGAATTTGTAGACTGACACAGGACTTTTTCCAATTTCAAAGCCAAAGGTCAAGGTCATAGGAACCTGAAATTTGTGTCTTACAAATCTACTACATGTACTTCTGAATAACATTTATTCCAAGTCTCCAGTGAATCAGGTTGACACTGAAGGAGGAGTTTGCCATACAAAAGATTTTGCAGACTGCCAATTTCAAGGCCCGAAGTCAAGGTCACAGAGACCTGAAATGTGTGCCTTGTGCATCTACTACTCCTGAATAACATTTATGCCTAGCATCAAGTGAATCAGGTTGAAACTAAAGGAGGAGTTCGCCTTCAAAAAGATTTTGCAGACCGCCAAATTCAAGGCTAGTGGTCAAGGTCAAAGAGACCTGAAATTTGTGTCTTGCACATCTACTATAGTTCGATTTTGACCCGTGAGCTGTGACCTTTAAGACCAGTCCACCCGTAGAGGTAAAACGCGTCACAAACCATGTATTTGTTCTGGAGTTACCTGTGGTAATACAGACAAGTAATAAGCATATACAGTAAAACCTCTTTATAATGGCCACTAAACTGTGTTAATTAGTTGGTATTTAGGGCAGGTGACTATTTACAGCAAGGAAGTAAAACAGAACGCTCCTATAGGAGCATTCTGTTTTACTTTCACCTTGCTTTAAGCAGCCACCTGCCTTTAACACAAAATATTCGATGTAATTTAGTGGCCGTTATAGAGAGGTTTTGATACTAATACTACACCATTACTACGAGCTTCTCGTGACAACCATTGTCCACTTACCCATAAATTAGAATGGTTGCAACTTCTATAAATAGAAAAGTGCAGACACGGCTCAGCACTCGAAATCAAACAATACTCCTTATTTACATTTATAAGTATCAAGTGATTCTGGTTGAAACTGAAGGAGGAGTTCGCTGCACAAGATTTTGCAGACAGACCAACCGACCAACAGGCTGATTCCATATACCCCCATCCCATAAACTTTGTTTGCGGGGGTATAAACTATATCATAAATAAACAGAGCAGACCTTTATCTGACGGCTCCTAAGTCACCTATTCAAAGCGGAGAGAGGTAAAAGATTAAGGAATACAGTGTTAAACAGTTTGCATGTTACAAAATTTGTAGAAATCAAATTTATATAACACATGTATTAAACCTTTCCCTGTTCTATTTATTTATTCCAAATTTCAATAACAAGGACAAAATACAGTAAAATCTCGATTATTCAAATTTTTGTTTAGAAGAATTTAGAACCTTTTAGACTGGTGGCTGCTTAATGAATGGTGAAAGTCCTGCAGAAAGCTCCTAGAGGAGCTTTCTGCTTGACTTTCACCATGCATTAAGCTGCCATATGCCGTAAAGATCGATAATGATACGTATTTTAGTGTTCGAATAATCGAGATTTCACTGTACAGTGTAGTTTAATTTGGGTTTACTCTGTTTGCAAATGCATCAAAAAGAGTTTATATGAAGGAACGGTTAAAACCGTCAGCACAGGTAATAACTATTACTAATGTGCAAAGTAAAGTAGAACGCGTTTTAAGCTACCATAAGAAAGGGGTCTAATTAAAGGTCTGTAAGGCAGATGGTAGCTTAATGCAGATCAAAAGTAAAGCAGAAAGCTCCTATAGGTCATTTCCTATATGTCCACCTGTTTTTAAGAAATGAATTGAATTCAATTGATGAATCAATGGTCACTTAAGACAGGTTCTATTTTAGTGAATTTATCGCCTTACCATGGGTTATCATCAGGCTCCCAACAATCAAGTTCCTTATAGCAGCAAAAGCACCGAGTTGCATCTGGACTCTGATCAGTGGGAATATGGTAGAAGCCAGCTTCTGCAAGCTGAAATGAAATCCTGACCATTGAAATAAGTATCCTAAAAAGTCCTGGCTTCCCTTCAGAATAACAACTTGCATCAATCGTTCTTAAATCATTTACCCCACAGAACAAGCAAAATTGAAATTTGCTGAATTGATATCTCCCTCCAAACAAGTGCTGGCCTCAGATTTATTGATCAGAGGGACAAAAAGGTTAAATTTTTCACAAAGTAAGAGCCATAATTCTGGTGTTCAAGGTAAACATGAGTTATACTTGCATGGTAACATTTCTTTATAGTAACATGTTAAAGAGGAAGTCCCTACAATGATCGCATATTTTCAATAATATCATAAAACTTGGTACTTGTTATGCTCTATCATTTTTATGAAGGTTCCCAATTTGAACATATATCGAAAAATGCCCCTGTGATACAAATAAACCGATTTCATCAATACTGATAATTTTTGTTCTGCAGCACAATATTATCGGCCTTTTCCGTTAAATGCTTCCGCGTTTTGCCGATGATCACCCGATCTCTCCATTGTTTACGTAACAGCTTTCACGGAAGTGGTCGGAGAATCGCAAATAGGGCGAACAGTTACGAAACTAAAACCCAACCCGAATAAAACTGAAACATCGGGGAGTAAAACCGGGATCGGCGATATCAAACACATGGATGTTTTGTCATTATAAACGGTAATTGGATGGGGCTTTTGCGATATACTACTTTTCAGCATATAAACAAATGAGTTTTATACATTTTAAGTGTTTATGAAACGCGTCAAATGTAGGGACACCCCCTTTAACAAACATATATATACACAAATTTTCATTGAAAAAGTGCAAAAAGTTTCTGAGATAATTATATAACAGACGGACAAAACGGTTAATTTATTGCAAAGAAAGGGTCATAATTCTGGTGTTCCAAGGTCAGTATCAATGATACATGCAGGGCTACAAGTCCTTATGCTACACAAAGTTTCATAGAAAACCTACCAAACAGATACTGAGTTTCAGTATTAATACAGAATTTACTAAAATTATTTCGCTTAATAATTGATACTTATTTCTCTTCTATTCTTTTTCATTTTGCCTTTCTTTTATAGCAGGAAGCTGAAGAATTATCACATGCTCAAGTAACGTGACTTTATGCCAAGCAACAAAAGGTGTGAAAATCTATAATTAACCCCTTCTATCATATCAATGGACAGACAGACAGACGACTCGGCAGTCGACACAAAACGTGGAAATTGTAATAACAAATTTTCATTAATTTTGAAATGGGATTTTTTTGTGATAACAAACACATGAGCAACAAGGTCTAACTGTAACAGAATCAGTTATAGAATGTCCTCCAAAACAATGGCAATCAAGTCTTTCAAAATGCCTTTGAGTTTGGGGTACTAAAATACCCTTTAATACCAATTTTCAGCAAAATCGAACAAAATGAAAATTTTGATCAATCAGAGCCAACAATTCAGTTACCATGGCAACCAATTCTTTCAAAACACCTACCAATCATTTTAGTAAGGGTGACTATTGAGGCCAAAATGACAATCACGATAGTATTGCGATAGTCAAAATACTATCACGATACTATTGCAATAACAAACAATTGTTTTCATATCTTTGCAAAGTTTGCAAACAGGGTAGACTCAAAATAAGAGATGGACGTTTTCTTTTCATAATATGATCAATAAGTGTTTCCACTGTACTTCATTAAACAATTGAAACTATCGATTGTTGAATTAACTTTTGGCGATAGTCCCCATAGTCGGAATTACTATCGAACTATTACTATTGCAAGCTCAACTATTGTGATAGCTCGATAGTTTGACCTACTGTAACACCTCTACATTTTAGAGTACTAAAATATCCTAACATACAAATTTTCAGCGAAATCCAACAATATCTAAATTTTGTCGAAAAAGATCTAAATTTTGATGAATCAATGCCCACCATTCATGGCAACCAATACTTTTGAATCACCTACTTTGTTTGGATTGTTTGATTCAAGTTTAAAAGATCTCACTTCAGTCCAGCGAACTTTGTTTTTGTCTGTATCAAGATCTATTTTTTTTACCATTTTTGATAGTTTGATACAGACTTTGAAAATTAAAATAAAGCTAAATCAAGTTCTTTTTACAAGATACAGATTTTTGCGATGAGCAGTTCTTATAACAGATGTCCACTGGGCAGTTGTGTAGATACAAAATGGCCAACTTATCCTTTCAATACTTGCATGAACCAAGTCATTTTCATTTTGTGTATTCCCCCTTTCTAGGTACTTTTGCTCCACATACTCTAAGCTCAATTTTACAAGGCATACGGTCCATACATCCATACATGACCACAACATTGAAACGTAATACTTGTTCTTATTTTGTCCCTTACAGTTATCTGAATAAAAAACAATTTTCTTTTTTTTCCCTTTTTGGCCATTGAATTAACTTAAATATTCAATGACACTGCTGGAAATTTCACATGCTCCCCTTCCCAAAGTAGACTAATTCCATAGATAGCAGTAAGCATTAATAATAATGGCATTACTCAAGGTAGATCCAAATGCCTTAAGTGTCACTAGCACCTCTTCAAGATCAAAGCATGCTGCTGTGACTGTTGAGTCACTGTTTTCTTGTCCGTTTCTTTGTTTTCTCTGGATAATTCCTTATTTTTAAAATGGCTTTCATACTTTTCTTTCATTTTCAGTTTTTCACTGTCTGAGACATTTTATATGAGTTGCACAGATCACATTGATCCTTGATTGGTTTGTCAAAAGCAATATTAAAATGTGTTTAAAATTTGCCTGTATATGCTGAGGGAGACTGGGGACATGATGACATTTTTGTGCAATTCTCTAAAAAGAGCCTGTACATAAGTGCAATACTAAGTTCTTCGCTCAGGTACATATTTTACCATCTTTCCTACAATAATGACTTTCAAGTTTCAATAACAGGAATCAACTCAATATGTGACACTACAAAATTGTTGTGCTAGGAATCATTTTTTTTATTTGTTTTGTTTGCATGTCACTGTAAAAAGTTCTCACCTATCCTCATTTGTAAATTAGTTTTAATATTTTATCCAGCGCCTTCACATAATCATCATTAATGATGGAGTGAAGTAATTGAAAGAAGAAGAAGAACGACATCTTCCTAAACGGTATTTGGATTAAAGTGCACACAGGTCATAAATGATAATAAAACCTGTTACATGTGTGTCTTTTTTAATCTACCGTATATGCTCTATTCCTGGCGATTCGTGTTCCTTAAAGTTTAAATTATATTATGTGTATGACAGTTGTGCAGTCTTAAGTCTTTTTTAGTTGTATAGTAATATTTTAAGATATATTAATCTTGAAATAATAAATTTTCAGAAGAAAATCATAAAAAGTGTAAATTTTACTTACTACAATAGATCGAGTTGGCTGCTTACAAAAGTTTGACATACTTCCTATTGATTTGTGTGCTAAAATTGGTCAGTATCAAAACAGCATTTCCGGGCAAGAAAATTCAAGTTGCGGGATTTTTTTCGGGACTACATCTACATCGTACATCTACATTGTACATCATCGCAGTCACACTTGACTATTACGCGACGGTTGGTGTACGAGGTAAAAGGGAAAGCAAAAGAGATATAGGAAAGTCAGAACTGTGTGTGAGAATGAAGTGAAAATTAAGAAGGCAGCGTATGTTTTCGCCCCCGAACAATCCGGTTACGGTGGTCGCTGCCGGCACAGCTCTGAGAATCATCGGCGACTACTTATACCTGCACTGGGCCTAGAAAGAGAGGGTTGACAGCCACTGCTTGAAAGATACCAAGCTAGCGGCCTCTGCAACTGTGGCAGGCAAACTGTTCCATGACGCTATAGTGCGGGGAAAAAAGGAGGTCAGGTAATGGGTTGTGGAACCTTGCCTCTGTATAAACTTCCTTCCGAGTGAACAGGATCTACGTGATGGTGTTAGGTATTGTTCTTGTGGTATTGCGACCAACCCATTGACAATCTTGTAGAACATCATCAGCTGGGCTTTTATCCTTCGGGATTCTAAGCTTTCCCAGTTGAGGTGGTCCAGCATGTCAGTGACGCTACTTCTATTGTGGTATCGGTTGGTCACAAATCGGGCGGCTCTGCGTTGTACCATCTCCAGCTTACTCACAAGATTTCTGGTGTGTGGGTTCCAAACACAGGAACAGTACTCAAGTTTCGGTCTGACCAGGGTGAAATATGCCATCGACTTGACCTCTTCATTGCTGATGCGCAGGTTTCGTCGTAAGAAGCCGAGAGTACTGTTCCCAATTTTGGTGGTCCTTGAAATGTGGCTGTTCCAAGACAGGTTCTGGCTCAGATCCACTCCTAGGTACCTGGTTGTAGACTCATTGGATAAGCTGTGGCCCTTCAGATGATAGTCATACAGGGTTGGTGTTCTCTTCCTATGTATGCGGAGGATGCTACACTTCTCCGGGTGGAAACTCATACCCCACTTTCCTTCCCACTCCTCCAAGGCTTTGAGGTCATCCTGTAGCAATTAGCAGTCTTGAACTGAGTTGATCTGAGTTGCAGGTGGCGGTGGTCTAGTGGTAAGCCACCTGCAACTCAGATCAACAGATAAGGGGTGTGATTACTGAAACTATTGAGGGGAGGAAAATGTCGTAACCCCCTTACATGATATTCCAAAACCATCAGATCTGAGCTGATCTCACTGAATGTAACAACTTTCATAATTTGGATCTCAAACACAAAGGGAGAAAATCCTCTGAAAGGAGGAAAAATCACACCCCTGGACCGTAACGCGCTTGACTATCAGTCCGGAGTTCGAATCCCGGTCCCTCCCGGAAATTTCAAAGACGCTTTTCCGTGTCTCCCACCCGCACATCCTCTCCACCCAGGGGTTAAAATGGGTACCTGTGAGGGTCACTCGCCGATACTGCGGCTGCATGATTGCGCCATATGTTAGCAGTGCTCAATATTGTAGGCCAATGACTCAATGACCAGGGGAGTAAATGTACGGTTGGCTGAGCTGTCATTCGGACTGAAAGTAGACTATAAATAGGTACCGTATCTCCGGATATACCACACAGTCATCCGCAAACAGTCGAGTCCGCGACTGCACCTGGCGTGGGAGGTTGTTGATATAAATCAGGAACAGAATAGGACCAAGGACGCTTCCCTGGGGGACTCCGCTGTGGACTTGTGCTGGATCGGAAATAGCTCCTTCTACAACTACACGCTGGGTGCGCCCTGATTGGAAGGTCTCAATCCAGTCCAGTGTAGGGCCTCTGATCCCATAATGTTTGAGCTTCGTCAATAGTCGCCTGTGTGGTACTCGGTCGAAGGCCTTGATGAAATCAAGGATCACCATGTCGTGCTGTTTCCTCTTGTCCAGGGATGTTGCAAGCTCATCTACGAGCGTTAACAGCTGTGTCTCACAGCTACGCTGCTGGCAGAACCCATGCTGACAGTCTGTTATGTTTGTCGAGGTGTTGCATGATGTTACTTACAACTATGTGTTCTAACATTTTACAGCAAATACAAGTCAGAGACACCGGTCTGTAGTTGCTGGCACAAAATCTGTCACCCTTCTTAAACGTTGCAGATACGTTTGCAGTGCGCCACACATCTGGAATTGAGCCAGTGGATAAGCACATGGCATAATTGTCACGGAGATATGGTGCACATGCATCTGAGAGTTCTTTCAATACTCTAGCTGGAATCATATCTTGTCCAGAAGCCTTGTTAGGGTTCAGCTTGTCCAGGAACTTTACTACTCCATCTGTCGTAACTGCTATTTCTGGTAAAGTAGGCGATGGTTCACCTTCAGGGGTAGGAAGGTTACCTGGATCCTCCTGAGTAAAGACAGATTGGTAGCACTGTCTGTTGAGGATATTGGCTTTGTCAACCGGGTCACTGTGTAGTTTGCCTTGGTCCTTTAGTGGAGAAACTCCACAGCTATCTCTTTTCAGTGATTTTATGAAGTTCCAAAATCGCTTTTGTTTTGCTATGGCCTTGTTCTGACTCTGAGTGTCCTACATCAATGAGGTCCTCAATGTACCGCCAGTATGACTGCCATTCGAGTCGCTGGGTCTTCTGATCTACTGCTTTTTTGGTCGCCCTCTGCCTTTTGAAGAGTTTGTTTCTCCTTCTAATGTGTGAATTCAGGTCCTTGTTTATCCAGGGCTTGTTTATCTTATTTCCTGAGAGCATCTTTGATGGGATATATTTGTCCATAAGCTGTTTCAATTTACTCTCATAGGTTTTCCAAATCTCATTCACGGAGGAGTTACTGAATGACTCTGAAAGTGTTATAGTAGGCTGCCAGTTCTTCACGCATAGCACAGTAATTTGCCTTTCTGTAAGTGAACACTTTCTGGGCGGGAACTTTAACACGCATGGAGCGGAGGCTATATTCTATGAAGACAGCTTCGTGGTCTCCTATCCCAGGAATCACTTCACACTTGTTTACTAGAGTGGTGTTGAAGAAAAGATCCAGAATGTTCCTGGTATGCTCGGTGATATGTGTCGGTGTTGTTACTACCTGGTCAAGGAAGGCATCTTTGGTGATATCCAGGAGTTGAGAGGCTTGCATTCATTGGTCCAGTCTATATCTGCCAGGTTGAAATCCCCACCTAGCCATAGGTGGGATCCTATGGGGATTCTTACAAGGCTACTTTTTAGATTGAGAAAGTAGTCTGGGCTTTTCTTGGAGGGAGGTTTGTAGCATGAGCCAATATGGAGGCATTGTGTTCCTTTGACCTATACCCTGCACCAAGTTAGTTCACAATCACCTTCAGTTCTTCTGGTTGGTCACTATTCATTCTCGAAGAAACCATGACGAAAATACCACCTCCGTGTCGGCCATCCTTTCTGTCCCTTCTGTAGACCTTGAAACCATGAGGGAAGACCTCTGATGAGTTTATACTGCTGTCTAACCAGGATTCGGTCCCAATTACTACATCAGCCTTCGTGGATGTAACCAGGGCTTTTTACAGACTGGCAGTTTACGACTAGAACCCTAAGTGGCAAGTCCTGTCTACTAGCTGGTGCGGCATCTGATGCCATGCTCTGTAGCTTCCTTTGGGGAGAGGATGTGGTATTTGGGCAACTGAAGCTAGTATCACTGTCTAATGTCGTGTTATAAAGACATGAGAAGGAATTTAATGTCTCAAATAGGCTGGTGTCAAAAATTTCAGTAGAGAAATTTGGTAAGCCGCAATGAATACATTCCCATGAGACATTGTATAGTGCTTGGTATATTGTATCTGGCATACCCATACATTTCTGGTGATACCAAGTGTCACACGAGTCACAGACACGAGTCACAGCAAATGAATGGTGTGGTCCACTTGCATGCCTTTGTGCATACCCCGCATGGGAACTTGATTGGTCTAGGTCCTGGGTTTGGTTCTGAGGCGTATGACTGGGCCAGAAGTAGGTTACATAGGTATAATAGTAACGTCCTGTTACGACACACTTGTCCCTGGTATCTGCTCCTGTGTGTTCTCATGCTGAATACGAACTGAACAGCAGATGACATATTTTGGCTACGCTGTAACATAAGCGTTGGGCAGGTCTGATCTCCCTGTGGGTCATCTCTAATAGTCTCTAGGGCAAGACAGATTGTACAGAATTAGAAAAATGGCAGCAAAAAAGGGTAAAAAGTCATACCTGAACATACTTGTAAATACCGCTCAGTTCAAAATAATCTACATTACAAGATGTTTACCACTCTCGTTGCATTGTGGGTAATGGTTGCCATGAACTTCTTCCAATAGGTAAACTGAAAGAAATAGTTTTAAGGCCTGGCCACAAAATTCTGAGTGACAAACCTGTCTGTAGTCTCTCCCAAACCTTATTAAATGGAAATTTATAAAAAAAATATTAATAAACTGGCACTGTTTAGCGAAAAGAGAAGAATTTTCAGGAGCAAGAATTCAAGAGGATGTGACCCCCGCGCATACCAGAAGTTTGTTCTGATGAAAATTCGTAACAATAATTATTTTGAAATTTATGATTATACAGCCCAATTGAAGAAAACTAAATATGACCATTGCTGACATAATGGCGGTTTCCAAAATGGTGGACAATTTAATGTTTTTATAGATGGCCCCATAAAGGTCCATGAAAGGGTCTGCAGAAAGGTCCATATACAGGCCTTTTTCTGTTTATTCCAAGGGTCCGACTATCGGACCCGTTCCCAATGACAAATGTACTCTTTTTTTCCCAATTTCAAAAAAAAGTCCCAATCAGAAATTGTAATTAAAAAAAATATCGAAGATTGAATTTTCGATTTTCGTAAGACGCATATACCGAGATTTTACAGTAGGCGCCGACTATTAGTCATAGAAGATCGTGTATTCGGATGCCTTCGTGAGCTATCGTTAAATCCTATTGTAAGTAATGTCAACAACAAAATGTCACACAACTCGAAATATTATCAAACCAAACTACGTAAAATTACCAATATTTACATCGCTATATTCCCCTTTGCAAAGTTTTGTATCTCAAACGGTTTCTCGGGATGAAGTCCGAGGTATTCGAATTTCGTATCGCTTTTCTTTGCATGTCTCGGACACTTTTACAAGAATATGAATAAAACGTATGTGTCTTGGTCCGCAAATTTATATTCGGACGAAAATTCTTTCAAAAGGTGATTCACAATTTTTGTAAAAACTACGATACTTTTTTCACAATTTTTGCCAAAACAACGCTAATTTTTCACAATTCAAGGGGTACCGGACCCATTCACAATCCCAGGAAAAAAATCGCTGTGCATATATAACCTCTGTGTTTACATTTTTGCAAATGGCTGCCGAATTAAATACTGAGGCATTTACACACATCAAATCATTGCAAAAAAGGTAAAATAGAGGCCTCAATTTAACTCGTTTTTAAAAGCTTGGGAAACCCCATGCATGATTAGTTGCTAATTGAAGGTAATTTTTATATATAAACACTTTGTTGTTTTAAATGCCCAATTTCCTGTAAAATGTTTTAGGAATGCTGATGATGCAAAAAATGACCAAAAATCCTCGAGAAGATTAACAAGGGGGGGGGAGGGGGGGGGGGAATGTCCGCCCAAGTCCAACAGGGGGCAAGTGTAGGGGGGGGGGGGGGGCAAATGTCCGCCCATGCTAAAACACCAGGGGGCAAATGTCCGCCCATGCCCAAATGGGGGGACAAAGGTCCGGGGGTGCAAATGTCCGTAAACCCACGAATCCATAGGAATTTGCCATATTCAGTGAATAAAATTCATACATTTTCGTTAGATACGATGACGTAGCTCTATGACGCTAGTCATTATCAGTCTTACAGCTACGATATCGCATCTAACATTTTCGTGTGATTGGATTACCTGTATATTCTGTGCAGCTAGTTATTTATGTTGAAAATGTGTTAAACTAAAAAGCTATAATAATGCCTTACTTAAATTTACATGTAATTGCAATCATTTTGTAGGAATTATTATGTTACCGTTTGAGGGTTGCACGGGGTGTCTTCGTCGAAAGGCCAATTTCTGAAAGTTTGACGACGAAGGTCTGTAAATTGCATCCTATACTCATCTTCCGTCGGATCTTCGTAATTAGTAAGAATATTTGTCACATTAAAGAGATTTTCTTTCTTCTTATTTGGTTCATTTTTCTTCGACGCTTTCTTTGATTTTCTGGCAGGCATCTTTTAAAACTTAAATCTACCGCTTTGTTTTGGTCTAAAACTCATACCGAATATATTCTGGGGTCGCATTAAAACACTGACGAAGCTGACCATATAACTATTGGTGATCCGGGCCATGTATAAAATTCCCAACGACAAACTAGAAAATTAGTAAATATATAGACATTGACATGAACAAAGACAAGTTTTATTTTCCGTCGGATACAGCAAACAATACAACATAAGCGGTGTGCCTAATATAAGCAATGACGGGTTATGACCAGTTATGACGGGTTGTGACCAGTAATGCCGAGTAATAAGTAATACTTAAAAAAAAAAGCC
Organism: Azorinus chamasolen; assembly: GCA_963576725.1. Taxonomy (NCBI): domain Eukaryota; kingdom Metazoa; phylum Mollusca; class Bivalvia; order Cardiida; family Solecurtidae; genus Azorinus; species Azorinus chamasolen. Next base: position 47,743,219 of record OY755236.1, read on the forward strand.
ATGCCCATGCACTGTTTTAACCGGGTGTAGGACAAAACCCCACTAGGACTTAACCCCACTAGGACGTAACCCCACAGGACAATACCCCACTAGGACGAAACCCCAGCAGGACAATACCCCACATGGACAAAACCCCACTTTAATAAAAATTATGTATTTAATTAAGGATTTATATATACAAATGGCACTTCATAGCAATAGAAAGGGAGAATAAAACATACAACAAAAGAAATAAGTATAAATATTTAATTTCAATTTGAATAAAAGTAATAAATAACTATGTTGTTAAGCATATGGTAATATGGTAATAACCTGATTTTCACTAAAAGCATAAGTTGTATTATCACAAGGGGGATATTTATATATCTTTTTACAAACAGAATAGATCCAGATCATACAGATTCTAAAACAAAGCCATCTGATCAGGTTCTAACCTATTTGCTCACTGACAAATAATGAATATTTATTAGGTGAACCACATTCTATACAAAAAAGGCATACATGGTATAACCAAAATTAACCAATTCCTTTCTTAATTAACAAACAGGGTAAGCCCTAATCATTTTCACAATTTTATGATCTGGCTCAACCATGTTTGCATTGGTACACTTAATATAGATTCAATAGATGTGGATAATATAATATTAGCACACATTGCATATAAACTATTATAATATAACGACAATTAACTGATTCCTTTTCTTAACTTACAAACAGGGTAGACCCAAATCAAGATTAAAGTCAATGTGAAAACAAACTTTCATGATTAAATAAGAAAGGTGTGAAAATTAAAGACTATCCAACCAATCAAGCTTTTAATGACCATCACAGTGAGTAAAGTATTTATCATTAAAGAAGAAAGATGCGAATTTAAATACTTTAAAGAGAATGAGGTGTGAAATCATTAATAAAAGAATTTGCTGTATCAAAGTTTCCAGTACAATGCCATGTATAATCCTGTTTAATTAATTGTATGTAAAATTAACTTTGATACATCTAAAAACACATCACACATTCAATCAGTAGTTTAGTCTAATCCTCTTTAACCGAATTATATAATTATGACTATTGAACATTGATACCGCTAAAAACAATTATATTAAAAGTAAAATTAAAAGTAAACTAAAGCTCATTTAACTATGAATGCCTTCTTTATTTATTCATAAGTTTGACCTAATTTTAAATATGCTTTAACTTCTATTTTTATTTGCAGATTGTAACTTTAAATTTGAAAATGTAAAGATCTTGCTTTGAATTTATATTCTGATTGAGTGTTTCTTCTTCAAATTATCTAAAAGTTGATTTATAACCCAATTATGTTAACATGTGGGGTTTTGTCCGCCTTGACACATTTGGGTGTGGGTTTGTGTCCTATGGGGTTTTGTCCTGTGGGGTTACGTCCTAGTGGGGTTACGTCCTGGTGGGGTTTTGTCCGTACCCCGTTTTAACCATATGATTTTTTTTGATTGCCTGGATAAAGAAATATTTTTACCATTATATAAGAGTCTTATGCGGTCGCATCTAGAGTATGCTTGTGTTATATGGAAACCAGTTTTGAAGAAAGATATAATAGCAATAGAAAGTGTACAACGGCGAGCTACTCGACTTGTATTAGGAATGAAAGACTACTCATATAAAGATAGACTGAACATTTTAGGGCTCCCAAATCTAGCGTATAGGAGGGACAGAGCTGATATGGTCCAACTATTCAAAATAATGCAGAACTATGATATCGTTAATATTCCAAACCTGAAATTAGTTGAACAAAGTGCAACAAGGGGTCATAGCTTGAAACTCTCGAAGCCAAGGGACAAAACTAGATATAGTGCCAATAGATTCTCATCAAGAATAGTCAATCAGTGGAACAGACTAACAGAAGATGTTATTTCAGACAATAGTGTAAATAGTTTTAAGAGTGCTCTTAACACTGCTTGGAGAGCAAAAGACAATAAATTCAATATAGATCAACACTAGAACCATCACCACGCAATAAATATTGTTTATCCGATTGAAATTGGGTCAAGACATGCAGAATTGCTTATTGGAAGACGATCAACGACAGACAAGTTACAGGCAAGTTATATTCCCGATGTCTTTATTTTTCACATGAATGTTAATTCAAGATGTCATAATTTTTTCACATGAATGTTTTTAATTGAGTAAAGGGTCAACTGTGTAGTTTTCAGATCGCCACCGTGTGATAAGCCACGTGTTTCTGTGTTAAATTATTTAACCCTTTCCTTCATATAAACGCCTTTTCAAGCATTTGTAGAGAAGACCAGATCAGATGGCTACTACAGGAGCCATCTGATCAGGATCTACACTGTTTGCTAATGTAATTTCTTACCGTTGAAATCAGGATCTGTTCTGTTTGTTTATAATTTGATAAAAAATATGCTTCTAGAACTACGTTATAGAAATTAACCATTTCTCTGTTCAATATTCATGTACGTGATGTTGACATCATTAATATATATATTATAATATATGTTAGCTGGTGGGTTTTTTAATGAATTTTTTATACATTTTATAATATTAGAATATCATATAAAGTGTATCTTTGTATAACTTACGCAACATAGCAAACAAATATATATATATGTCATGATCAGCATCTACATAGTATGCTAAAAATTCAGAAAACCAATACAGAATAGCTTTAACTCGGTTTAGAATCTTACGGGTGAAGAATATTACATCTGCAAAATTTCTGTACAATAACCACTGGGGGGAAACGTATCCCGGATATTGCTAATAAATGAGCTTTATTTTGACACAACGGAGAGGACAGGATGGCAACGAGGGTAAGTAAATGCGTATTTTCTTTTAATTAGTTCTTTTTCGGCAATTGATAGGTGGTGCTTTAGATTCATCATACTCATATTATACACGCTATATACATGATTTGGAATCAAACAATGCAAACGATGGGAAAACCCACAAAATGAACGCCGTGTTCGCGAAAGAATGCATAACCATCTCCCAGATTTTTTTATGTTACTGAAAGATGGAATCAAAATATAAAATTCTGAATTGAGCGATCGCTTTGAATATCATTTAACTATGTATACTGAAAATTTCAGTCATATTGGTTCAAGTTTGACCAAAATATGGCCACAAACGAATAGTCGGTTAGTCACTGTTAGTGTACTGGGGATTGGTAGCTCCAAAGATTTTAGTGTACTGGGTATTGCATGATAGTGTACTGGGTATTGCATTTCATTTGTTCTCTTTTTTCCGTTTTATTGAACGTTGTCAGATATTTCAGATATATTTCTGTCGTGATAAATACTGTTTCTAGTCAATCGCACATTCTAGATAGATCTATATGCATCTGTATTGAAATACTCGATGATCACTGACTTATTAAAAGCCGTTATCTATAAGTACCTGTTAATAATAGTTTTTTGTGTAGCAGTGCCGTAAAATCCAACTCATACATCCATCAATCATAATAGTTTTTTTACCTATTTCTTAATAGATCTGTTGTTTACTCTTCAGTTAATTGATATGACATAACATGTAGATCTATGTGTAGCTCTAGTTAACAGGCTCAGTACCATATTGAGTACTGACTGATGCAAAACATACTGTAATCAAAGGTCGAGCCAAGATGTAAATATAATAGTACTGTATAAACATATACACGTAATAGGCTTTTATTAATAGCATAAACATTCAGAAATATTAGATCTATATCACTCAGTTTTTCAAAAATGCCAATGAACGTTGTTATACATAACAGCGGCTTTAGCCCAGTGGTCAAAATAGTACTGTGATATAAGAAGTGATGCAGCTAGGGGCGCGTGTTTTTAACGACCCATTCTCAAATAAATTGGTCAATTCACCGAATGAAAACGTTAAATTTCAACTACGTCGTATGTCTGAAAAGTTGTGAATATTTAAATGTTTAATGTATCTTTGACCTTATTCCGAAATAGTTCTAATATTTATTAACAATTAATTATGTAAAATGAGTGGTTAATGTATAGGCTATAGAAATTTATTCCTTGTGTTCACAGTACCCATAACCTGATTTTAACAGTTATCCATAGAGCTCGGACAGTTATATAATTCAAAGAATCGGGTTATGTATATGAACTGAGATTATATAGCATGCATTTATCCATTTCTGATCAAACATTTTGATATTAAGTATGAAAATTAGGAGTTGAACACCACACTCAACTTCATTAAAATATAGTTTCATGAATGTTGTATTTGAACTTTTACGAGGGGTGTTCCAAAAATAATGTCATCTGTGCTTTATTTCGCGGAAATCGTGCAATTCATGCACAAAACCACCTCGTGTCGATTGAGTGATCACTGGTTTGTGACACAGGTAAATATCTCGTCCACACGTTCACTTGCCTCGGTACAGTGTACATCGTTTCATAGCCTATTCGTTAGACTATACACAAAATGACAGGAAAACGAGCTGAAAATGTTCTTGAAATTAGGGCCTATATAAAAGGTAGGTCATTACTCGGCATAAAGGCTGTAGATATTCACCGCGAGGTGTGTGGCATTTATGGGGAGGGCCAAATGTCCCACAGGACTGTTTGTAGGTGGGTAGCTAAATTTAGTGCTGGGCAGCAGCAACTGAAAGATGCTGCTCGCCCAGGTCGTACTGCAACAACTACGGCCAAAGGTAACATAGAAAAAATCCGAAATATCCTCAAAACTGATGCTCGATTCACCGTAAGACAATTGGCTCGAATGACAAACTTGTCGTTAGCAAGAGTTCATGCAATTTTGAAGAAACACCTAAAAGTTAGAAAGATAATTGCAAGATGGATACCCCATTTGTTAACGGATGAGCAAAAGAAGACGCGTGTAACAATGGCAAAAACACTTCTCAAAATGTACCCAAAATATAGTAAAAAGGCTTTAGATAATATAGTCACTGGTGATGAGACCTGGGTGTATTATTTTGAACCAAAGCGGAAGGTTTCCAACCGAATATGGGCCACTAAAAATGCCAGACGCCCAAGTATTGCCAAACGAATACGAACGGTAAAGAAGGTTTTGTATGCTATTTTTTTCACTAATAAGGGTCCAGCTATTCAAATTCCGGTGCCAAAAGGCAGAACGGTCACAGGCAAGTTCTATAAAAACGTTGTTCTGAGAAAATTGAAGAACTACTACAAAAGTAGCCGCCCCAAAACAGGACTTAAATATGTCCGAATTTTGCATGATAATGCACCCGCTCACCAGGCACGTATTGTGACTGACTTTTTGGAGTCAGAGAAGGTTACCGTCCTTCCGCACCCTCCGTATTCGCCAGACTTGGCCCCCTGCGACTATTTTCTCTTTCCAAAACTTAAATATCATTTATCTGGAAGGAGATACAATTCGAGAAATGCCATTGGATCTGCTGTTTATCAGTGTCTGATGGGTGTCCCCATTGAAGAGTATGAAAAATGCTTCCAAAAATGGATTGACCGGCTAAAAAGGTGTATTCTGGCTGGCGGAGAGTATTTTGAAGGGCAGAGCAAATTAAAATGAACAAAAACACTTCCGCTATATGAGCACCGATGCAAGTGACATTATTTTTGGAACACCCCTCGTACACAGTTAAAATTAGTGCAAAACAAAAAAAAAACAATTTGAGGGTCAGGAAACGTTCCCGATGTATTATAAACTCGTACATTAGTACACAAAATCGTTAAGACAATTTGTAAGAAAATTTCTCTTTCGAAAGTCACAGTCCCGTATATTATAGGAATGTGTCCTGTAAATTAGACTGACAAATAATATGATATACATTGCTTTATAAACAGCAGCATTCATCAAAACGAGCATTTAGGAGTATAAAAATAGACCGAAAATTTCAAATCCAACTCTGTATGTCGTGTTCAACTCTGTAATTTTACTGTCTGAGTTAAAACATCCCTTTTGACTGAACCATGCACTGACCGCTGACAAATGTATGTAATGAAAATAGTTTGATTCAGTCGAACAATCAATTGTTAACTGTTTGCAAGAGTTACTAATGAAAATAACAAAACTGATTACTACTTGCGTTCACATAACCCAGAACCAGCCATTTGCTGGGGGAAAAGTGTGTCATTGGATTGTCCCGTAAATCATAAAATTATGTTAAGGACTACATGTATTGGTAAAGGACGTGAAGTTGAAAACTTTTTCAGGGACAGTGAACATTCTTCTCCCATTTCCTGTAGGTACCAGGACGCCTGTCTTGCGCATTACATTTTCTTTTTCAATCAATTTCATCTGCTTTAGATGGCCTTAAGTTTGTTATACTTTATGGTACAGTCAAACATTGATAAGTCTATTAACACGATTTCCTACATACTCGTAATTCAAAGTTTCCATTAGAACTAAAACTACACTTAATTGTTCACCTCTTTATTGGCGAGTCTATATTATCTTTTTCAAACAGCTCAAAGTGCGAATAAATTCTCATTTTGAGTCATTTGAAACAGATATATGTTCCTCCCAGCTGTCATTGAATCTATATCTTTCATATTGATGATACATCGCTATATATTTTCAATGACAAGTATACATTTATCAAAGGTTGGCTGTACTTTCTTATTTAAATTATTGCTGCTCTAAATTATCACACTGTCACTAATGTTTTGCTAACTCATGGGCCGAAACTTAAGGTACACATGCTCAAATAATGCACGTTTCAACAGTCCGCTTCAATTAGTGTTTGAGTAATGAGTCACACAACACCTCGAGACGGATAAACACTATCACAACATATGAATATTATTATTATTATTATTATACCACATTTATATAGCGCTCTTTTCATACAGGATATGTGCGTTCAAAAGCGCTTCACAAAGATACATTTACTGTACAATAATGCGTAAATTACAGAACATTTAAAATAAAATATATTTAATACTTATATATAGATAAGAATAATAATAAAATAGAATTTATTTAGGACATTGGTAAATAAGCTAATCTTTTCCGTAAGTTTATCTGTCTGTGTCGTATTATGTTCTATTATAGTGTGTCAACGCACTCAGATTATAAAAAACAAAACTTGAATGCAACATTCTATGCGCAGTGCCAGTACGTCCCATAATTTTGACCCAGACTCAACAGACTTGGGTACATTCGTTTAACATACAACACTGCACATAAAATATTGCCGGAAAATTGGGTAACAGAACAGATCAATTTGAAGTTCATGCATATAAACTAAGCAATACAAATACACAACTGTTATATACGCGCACTATGCAACCCCTCCAGTCAAACACTATTCGACCCGCTATGGCAATGAGGGAGTACACAGCGTATCATATTTTAATAGAGTTTAATTACAGAATAAAATGTCTTATTATGGGAACCCAAAAAAGCCCAGCCAAAGTAGAGCTAAAGAAGGTATCACGTATACTGTTCCTGCAACATATCCCACCGGCTGCAATGGCAAAGGAATCACATCGGACAAATCGAGACTGACTGAGACACGCGATGCTGCATTAGACCGTACAGGCTTAATTTGCCCGCTGCCCATATATTACACAACCCAGGTCACTGGTAAGCAAAAATACGGAAACTGGGTCAGCTTAACAGGAATCCCTGGCACTGGTTAACGGCAGGGTAGCAAGTCATGCCAGCAAGACTCCCAATGTACCAGCGCGGAATTATACCGTAGAGGGATGCCCTGTTCCACTACGGTGCTCCCTCCGGCATTGGAACTGGAGTTACCAGAGGTACCAAGCATATAGGGATGCCCCGTTTGACAACAGCACTCCCTCGGCCACCGCAACAACTGGACAGCGGAATCCCGCTGACACAACACCCGCACGTTCAACAGCAAGGGGATTCCCTAGAAGTCCATAAAAATATGGATGAGGTTTTTGTTATTCATTTATCTATTTTCTACATTTGTGGAGCATTATATTTGAAACAAGAGCACCGCAAGACGGGGCAATATACGCCCGAAGGCTGTTCTATAAAATTATGTTGAAAAATAAAGGAGGAGTTAGTTGCACAAGAAATTGCTACCCGAAACTATCAAAGGGCAATAACTCCAGAATGAAAAATGATATGAGAGTTATCTCACTGATATGCACAACTACACATCAATATCTATAATTCCTGAAAGTTTGAAGAAATTATGTTGAAAAATAAAGGAGGAGTTAGTTGCACAAGAAATTGCTACCCGAAACTATCAAAGGGCAATAACTCCAGAATGAAAAATGATATGAGAGTTATCTCACTGATATGCACAACTACACATCAGTATCTATCATTCCTGAAAGTTTGAAGAAATTATGTTGAAAAATAAAGGAGGAGTTAGTTGCACAAGAAATTGCTACCCGAAACTATCAAAGGGCAATAACTCCAGAATGAAAAATGATATGAGGGTTATCTCACTGATATGCACAACTACACATCAGTATCTATCATTCCTGAAAGTTTGAAGAAATTATGTTGAAAAATAAAGGAGGAGTTAGTTGCACAAGAAATTGCTACCCGAAACTATCAAAGGGCAATAACTCCAGAATGAAAAATGATATGAGAGTTATCTCACTGATATGCACAACTACACATCAATATCTAATTATCTATCATTCCTGAAAGTTTGAAGAAATTATGTTGAAAAATAAAGGAGGAGTTAGTTGCACAAGAAATTGCTACCCGAAACTATCAAAGGGCAATAACTCTAGAATGAAAAATGATATGAGAGTTATCTCACTGATATGCACAACTACACATCAGTATCTATCATTCCTGAAAGTTTGAAGAAATTATGTTGAAAAATAAAGGAGGAGTTAGTTGCACAAGAAATTGCTACCCGAAACTATCAAAGGGCAATAACTCCAGAATGAAAAATGATATGAGAGTTATCTCACTGATATGCACAACTACACATCAATATCTATCATTCCTGAAAGTTTGAAGAAATTATGTTGAAAAATAAAGGAGGAGTTAGTTGCACAAGAAATTGCTACCCGAAACTATCAAAGGGCAATAACTCCAGAATGAAAAATGATATGAGAGTTATCTCACTGATATGCACAACTACACATCAGTATCTATCATTCCTGAAAGTTTGAAGAAATTATGTTGAAAAATAAAGGAGGAGTTAGTTGCACAAGAAATTGCTAACGGACGGACGGACAGACGGACAGACGGACGGACGGACGACATGCGCCATACCATAATACGTCCCTTCGGGCGTATAAAAAGGGGTTTAAAAGTCCACAGTCATAAGGAAGTGGCAGGATCAACACTCTGTGGCCAATGCAGCAATTATGATAACCGACGATTAGCAGGTACGTTTTCTAAACTGCCCTAATAATATATGTTGAAGAAATGCGTTTTCAGAGATTTTTTGAAACATGTCAGTGAGCTTGCATCTCTAATGCCTGATGGAAGAGCATTCCAGAGTTTGGGAGCTGCATGCATGAAACTTCTCTCACCGTACTTTACCTTACGACTTTTTGGTACAACCAACGACAAAGAACTACTTGCTGATCTTAATTCTCTGCGGGGCCTGTACACGTCAAGCATGTCGACAATGAATAGACAGACATACTGACAGACAGACGAAAGTAGGGATGGACGAACAAAACATTTCAGCTTTTTAATGGGATTCAAACCTGTTGATGTGAATAAAACTATTACTATAATTTACGGGACAAAAGAGATTATATTTTACGGGACACTTTGGTGACTGTATGTGTGGCTTTGTAAATGCCTATTTGAAAGGAGACATACTTGACTATATTTGTATGTAGATTGGGAAATAGGAATAAATGCAATGAAGTGAATGTTTGCTCTTTTTGTAGAAGAAATACCAAGTAAACATGTTCGTGACTTAACAAAAATAAAAGTAAATATAGTAGTGAAAAACAAATCTGAAAAATTCTACAAATAATTGCCATTAATATATTGCCAATCTTGTTTTTATTGAACCATTTATTATTTCTGAATAGATTTGTATTATACTGGCATAATTTAAACTTACTTTACGTTTGAAAAATTGTGTAGAAATACTTTGATATTGGCATCCTCATCTACGGGACAATTTAATCTAAGCTACGAGTCCGAACTTTCATGTGGAATACATGTATTTAAATAATGCGAAAAGTTATGTTGTTCATACGTCGATAATTCGGTATTCAAATCATAATTATGAAATAATATGTATACAAATTCAAGAAGGCAATCCTGTAAGCTATTTCTGCAAAATGTCAAATAACTCACCGCTTTCTTAGGGAATTGTGTAGACGAATTATGTAGCAGACTGACATCTTCCATGAATTATTTACATGTGACTGTGTTTTAAGTATTGAATAAGATGTAATTGAGTGTCATGACACTCGGGAATGATGGAAGGGGCAACTCAAGAAAGATTTGTCTCGTAAATTAGGCCTCGTAGATTAGGATTTTTTTCTTTTCCGCTGTATTTGATTGGTCAGCAAAATTTTATATGCTTTCTCAAAGTACTTTTCATTAAATTTTGATAAACAATAGGTTATTTAGTACACAAAATTGGCAAAACAAACATAAACACCCTTTTACAGTCGGTAGCTACGCTTCCCTCTTTGCTTGCGCGATGACAGGCCGAGGGTAGTACTCTATGATGGTATACTCTTAAACTTGGATACAGGAGGAGCTTACCAGACTCATGTATTATTTTTTCCCTGTCGTGCCCTTAACGGCTTACCTGCAGGTGCTCTGACTTCAGCAAAGTCATTGAGTACATATTTGACGGATTGTCACAGTTATTATGCTATGTTTTACATGTTGTCCTGTGTTCACCGTCGTCTATGTTGTGGGTAAGTCCAGCGGGGATACCTTTATTTACAATATTTGTAAAGCTAGGGTGACTTTGAGAGAAGTGTGAGGTTAGGACGTCCGTAAACCGGTTTAAACCCCCAGTGGTGTTTTTGCTGCTGACCGTGCCAAGGCGGTACTCTCTTTGTCACCCTTCCTTTTGTTTGCATTGCGTCTTTGTGCTTGTGGTTTGTTCATGTTGTGGAACGTTTGTCCCTGGTTCTTGTGTGTCTTTTGGTGTTTTCTGTGTTCATTTCGTGTGTGTGCGTGTGCGTTTGGGTGTGTGGTTGTGTGTGTGTGTGTGTCATGCTGTCTATCGGTGTTTTGGTGGTGGTTGCGTCTTGCATGTGGCTTTGCCTGCTTGACTTTACTACTTTTCCATAAAAAAAAATTTCATGAGGAAACGAATATGCTTATTTGTGATGACTCGTAGATTAGAAAGCTAAATTCCCGTAGTGTAATTTAGAAACTTGGCCTCTGATTTTTTTTTTCCACAGATGAATTTGGTAAAAATCTTTTTTCATACACATGATATACATTATTAAAGGGTGAATGAATAAGGCATTGCATAATTATCGTGCAGTATGTGATATTCTATTTACCGTTATAGTTTAGCCTCATAGATTAGGTCAGGTTTGGCGACATTGCATTAGCATGTCAGTGTATTTTAATGTTTGGTTGCTTTAGGGCCGTTTTGTCTTCGTGAAAAACATCCATTAATAATAAATAAATGCAGGGGCTTAAATCGGGAATGATGACATTCTACACTATATTATGGGTACAATGAAAACTAAAAATGTCCATGGCGACATACAAATTCCGCCACCCCATGCAGATTCAAAGGCATGGAAAGCCATTCAGAACAACATTTTATACCATAAAAATGTTTATGAAATAATCTTAATATAATGAAAAATGGAGAAAAACAATGACACGGCGAAATATCAGTTGACTTATAACGGCGACATTGATTGTCCATTTTTTAGAATGGGTCCCCACCAAATAGGCTGCCCTATATCATTGAATGATTCATATAAACTGCATCAACTACAGTACAAGGTAAAGAAATGTCAACTTTTATACCCAACACAGGAACCCGTCTGTATTGTCCTCAAAGATAAGTTCATGCATAGCTGAAAAATGCAAACACTGGGGTGTCATGTGTTATGTAAGAAAAATATCTTGCACTCCAGTTTCTTGACACTTCTGACAGAGGCACTGACTAAACAGGGACATGTTACTTAGGTTCACACAAGTTCTTCACAAACCCTTTCTAGAATAACAGACAAGCATTGTATCTATTCTCTGACAACCATGTATATCAACATGATAAACATAAAATGATGAAAATCCCATGAAAACAGTGCTACTTTATTTTGAGGCAAAATATTTGACACTAATTCTCAGTGGACTTGTAACTTTTGACTACACAATGGGGCATTTGCGGCTAATTCGTGTTCTGATACCAGTTACTTCTACCCAGTTACTGATTTGTATCTGAAAAGGTGTATAAAGGGTATCTGGTGTCTCCCTCCACCAGTAATTAGCTGGACGTCGCAATATGACTGAAAAACTGTTAAAGAGACGTAATATCTGAAACAAATAAACAAACAATTTTTAATGCATTTTTTTCATATGAAATAGTTTGAAAATCATTTTCTGTCTCAATATGACACTGTACATAAAGAATATGTATTGCTAGAATATTACAACTAACGTTTTAAGGCTATCCGATCCCTGCTGAATTACATCGATGGATAGGGCATATTTTAACAACGCTTAAATACCTATTATAGGGGTTCATAACTACCCCTTTACCGCAAGCCAGTTAGCACAGTAGGGTTCTAATTGATAGATGCTAAACCCATATCATGCAGCAATATATGTGCATATTTTAATTCAAAAGGTCTCAGAGACAAATGCATTTTAAGTCTAACAGCCTGGATCTAGATCAGACGCGGCATTATGCAGCATCTGATTTGGATCCAAAACTGTTTGCAAATAACAGTCAAGACACGACCAGCAGGATAAGGGTTAGTTGCAATTTATCCTTATCCTGCTGGTGGCCACTTGTCCGTTATTTGCAAACAGTTTGGATCCAGATCAGAGGTAGCATAGAGCATCTGATGTATGTACAAATCGTATTTAGATCTAAATATTGTTTTGCAGACGGCAATTTCAAAGCAGACGAAAGTACTGGAGGATATGGGTTAATATGATGCAATAACTATCAAGCATGGTGGGATCCAACCACAATAAACAATCCAATTAACACCCCATCAAGTCAAAACTAGACCTTTAAACACTACTTTATGATGAAAAAAGAAGAATATTGCCTGAATAAACTTTTCAGAGGTCTTTTCAAATTATTATGCTGGTAAATAAGCAAAAAAACAACTAAAGTGTAATGTGCAATCCCCAGTACACCAAATTTTGACAATATGCAATACCCAGTACACCGTTTATCAATCCCCAGTACACTAATAGTGACTAACCGTCTTTTCGTTTGTGGCCATATTTTGGTCAAACTTGAACCAATATGACTGAAATTTTCAGTATACCTAGTTGAATGATATTCAAAGCGATCGCTCAATTCAGAATGTTATATTTTGATTCCATCTTTCAGTAAAATAAAAAAAATCTGGGAGAGGGTTATGCATTCTTTCGCGAGCACGGCGTTCATTTTGTGATTTTCCCCAACGTTTGCATTGTGTGATTCCAAATCATGTATATAGCATGTATAATATGAGTATGGTGAATCTAAAGCACCACCTGTCAATTGCCGAAAAAGAACTAATTAAGAGAAAATACACGTTTACTTACCCTTGTTGCACTCCTGTCCTCTCCGTCGCGTCAAAATACAGCTCATTTATTAGCAATATCCGGGATACGTTTCCCCCCAGTGATAACTGTTTGAGAGGTATATGATGGGTATACCTAAAATCCAATTATCGGATATGGGTAGTTGTCATAATCCATTCAGTGATATTGCTCGTGCCCGTGTAATGCACGTTCCGAAATCCATTAACGACCCCTGATGGCTTTATCTATATTCCATATTAAAGGTAGAACTTTGTCAGAACAGAACAGAACAGAACAGATAGTTTATTAAAGACTTGTACATAGTACATCGTCATAATATACATACAAAACATCAAAACGTTTTGAACAGTAAGAATATCAAAACGTCTTGATAGCAAACTCACAATAATCACGTAATCATCAAGCTTTGTTTCTTATTTTTTAGGAGAGTAAAGAGAATTTATCTCACAATGTTGTTTAATGTTTGCATAGAAATATTTTTAAAGTTCCAATTTAGCAGGATCTAACCTGTTTCCCCTTTACTCCATAATTACGCCTTTCTATACCTTTGCAAACAGAGTAGACCCAGATCAGACGTCGATCTAATCCGTGTCCGTTCTATTTGCTTATGGAATGATATAAATGTGATTCAATAGTTTCTGCTTTGGCCAACATTCCATGTGTTAATATGCCATTTTAAAAATGAGCTAATAAATACTCATGATGCCATTATATCTTCTTGACTATTTATGGAGGAAAGGGTTAAAATTAATCCGAAATATTATTTAGATGCTTATTTCTTTTGTTTGTTGCACACTTTAAAAATAATGCTAATTTACACATAATCCAATCAGTGAATTTGCTCGTGCAAAATTCAATGATGGCCTTTAACATGCTACTATATGCATTGCGTTTTTCAGTGCATTGCTATTGTAACCATGTTACTTGCACAATATTGAAATAAATCGATCTATCTTTCTATCTAACCCATTATTCTATGAATAAACATGTAATTTGATATTTTAGATATCTTGAAATACGCGTCACTGTTATCATAAAAAATCATCTAATAAATATTCATGATGTCAGGGAAAGGGTTAATGTAACTACTGTCTCCTATTGGTATTATTATTTTACATATTATTTATTTAATCATTATTCCATGTGAGTATATTTGATAAGTTTGGCTGTAACCAGTTCGCCAATGTTTGTAGCCCTATAACTGAAATCTGAAATCATTTGTAAGTTGACAAATGCTTATATGGATAGAAAACTTTACAAAGAAGAACGGAAAATCAAAAAGTGCTTTTTCTGCATTTTTAAATGATAATTCCCTTCACCCTTTTCTACCAATAGTTTCTCTTTCAAATTAAATTAAATGTAATTATTTTAAAAATCTAATTTGTTTTAATTAAATAGATTTTTTTTTTTTTTCATTTTTTATATTTTTTAATGTATACTCAAACTTTCCATTCATATGCAACTTTCTGATTTAACGTACAGGTGTTTACATTATAATCCTCCCCAATTTAATGGATCAGTGACCCTTCTATTTCTTTGCCTTCAGCGATTTCTGAAATCGTTCTATTTCTATATCCTCAGCGTTTTCCTTCTTTATCTATGTATTCGGCAAACCACTTCAGCGTTTTAGTCCGCGCCTCACTTTTTATCATAAAGGGAAGTAACTGTTGCAAAATTCAGTAGAAGAAGCAAAACAATGACTGAAATAACGCTTAGATATTCTGCTGTAAAGAAGAGGTAATAATAATCTTTATGTATTTAAGTTTCTCTAATAACATGAATCCTCCACTATGGAGAAACCTTAGCCGTTGCTGACTAAACATTAATCGGACTCCTCTAGTCAACTTTTGAACCATTTATAATATCTGGTGTTGTTAATTCGGACATTGCAGTGCATTCGGACAGAACAATGCATTGTTTGCAAAACGTACTCCCCAGACACTTCTCAATTCCCATATATAATCAGGGCCGTACCCAGAATTTTTTGTCGGGGGGGGCCTAGTTGGGGAGGGTACGGGAGGGTAGATACGATAACGTAGCTCTATTCCTAAATATGTAAACTGGACGCTAGTCATTATCAGTCTTACAGCTACGATATCGCATCTAACGGGAGGGGTGTCCCCTCCCGGTCGGTAGCCGAATTTTTTTTTGGTATGCCGCATTGAATGGTGCAATTTCCTGCTATCTGGATCACTCTATCAATATATAATTTTATGTTATAATATAGGAAATCGGCTCCTTTTACACCTGGGTTTCAGTGCATAGACTTAATACATGATGAATGATCACCAATGTTTCAATGTATGGACTTCATACAAATCACCCTAACACAAAAGTTGTGATCAAGGCTAAAGTTTTTTGCCATTAACAGACAGACAGACGGACATGTGATCATGACTTTTTTCCATTGAGAGACGTGATCTTGGTTAAAGTTTTTTTGCCATTGACAGACAGACATGTGATCATGACTAAAGATTTTTGCCATTTACAGACAGGCAGACAGACATATGATTAAAGTTTTGCCTTTGACAAACAGACAGACATTTGATCATGATTAAAGTTTTTTTGCTATGGACAGACTCGGCATTATTCATCTCAGAACTAACATCTGCTTGTGTCTTTATTTAAGGACATGCTTGTTGATCTACCAAGATTGGCAAGAACACAATTAAAAGTAATAAAGAAAACAGGTTGTTTTTTTTAAAAAATCATCTTCATTTATTTATTAAAATAAGAAACATAAGTATATCAGTTGTCTGTATAACTATATTTACTTTTAAAAGAAAATAACCATTCTTTTATTCATTGATCACAATGAAAATCCTTTTGAATTTTCAAAATTAATTGATTTTATGCAATATGGCTAAAAACTATTATTTTCAAGATTGGCTAAAGGAAGAAAAAAAGATTTTCTGTAAGTATAAATAACTGAAATGCAAATACAGGGCTCAAGCAAGAGGGCGATTTGGGAGAAATAGTCTCCCTAACCCTGCTGACTTCTCCATTTTGAGCTCAGAGAGAAGTTTTTTATATAGAAAATATAGGGAGATACAAAATCAGGACCAAACTTCTCCCTCAGTATCACTAAACTTCTCCCTAATTAAGAACTCCAGCTTGAGCCCTGAAATACATAGATTTTTTTTGATTTTTTTCTGAACATTACCAAATTATATATATATATATATATACATGTATATAAAGAAGCAAAATATCTAAGTAAATATACACTCAACTAACCATAGCATCACAATAGTTCTTTCTTCTAAATGTGAAAACAACCCTGATCAATACTACAAACATCTAATGTTACAGTTTAACAAGAGAATCATGATGGCCCTTAATCGCTCACCTGGTTATAACAGATTTATGTATACATGTACAATGAAAAAGATATTCCATTTTATCTTATTTTACAATAGCAATTTCAGGTTTTTCTGATGATATTATAGCCCTTATTTGGCTATATTCCCAATGGCAAAAGGTGTGTATTTCACCCATTTTTTTAAGACAACTCCCAATCTCAAGTTACAAAAAAAATTCCAAGAAATACGTTAACAATCCTCGTTTTATTCAGTACTATCGGTCTGGGGACGAATCATTCATACTTTTTTATCATTCGGAATATTCGGAGTTATTCTTTCATTACTAGAGGGTTAATACACGTTTTTACGGGCAATAACATCTGCAGTGTCCTGAGGGACTGTTGTTGGCCCGAGCCCGAAGGGCGAGGGCAACAACATTCCCGAGGGACACTGCAGATGTTATTGCCCGAAAACAAACGTGTATTAACGCTATTCTTGCATAAAACCAAATTTCTGCTTTCCTGCATCAATTTAATTCTTCAAAATACAAGCAAAACTACTGCAGCAAAACTAAACACTTCTTCGACACTTCGTCGATTTTATGCTGTTTCCGGGCCACTGTTTTCTTTTCGACGTCAATTCATGATTGTATCAAATATCGTTTACACGGAATTTCATTCAATATGTCTATCACTAAAAACAGTTTATTGTCGGTGCTTCTGGTAATACTCACACCCCGGCTTTCACCTAGCTTAGACCAAAACTCTATAGCATTCGCATACATTGTTTACCTTAGGCCCCGAATAGGTATAATTAAAACCGGTCAACAACAGCGCGTGAGCACGAGAATCGCCTTGTTAATACATGATCTAGCGGGACTACAACAGCACGTTTTGTGCAAGAATAGTTATTGATCAATACAGTAAAACGCTTATCGGTCGATGTGCATACTGCTTAGCGTCTTGATTCGTCACCCCGGCCCCCTCGTTTTGCGACATTGTCTCCACGCTTGAGTAATTTACGTGCCACATGTGGTATTTGTGGACAACGTAGCAATTTGCATTTTCTCACGACTGGCTCCTGAACAATTTATTTGCTAACCTCAAGTATAGCGAAAACCGGAACCAACTCGTGATTATACGTAATTCGGGTGTTACCCTGATTGGTCCATACCAAAATAGGCCAAGCGTGGATCACAGCATGACAGCGTGCTAAAGGTGGCCTGTCTGTGTAGAGAACTAACAGATAATCTCCCCCAGGGAGGAAAATATCGGTCACTAAAAAAATTGCCATGGTAAAATTTCAAAACGGTAGATTTAGCTGAAAACTAAAAAGGGCCCATAAATAAAAATGATATCTTGAAAGCCAGCTGGGGGGGCCCGGGCCCCCGAGCCCCCCACTTTGGTACGTGCCTGATAATAATTGTCAAGTGGGGATGCTGTGACAGATGTAATGGTTGGATACATTTTGCTTTCTGCACACATGTAAGGGTATTTAGATGCGGGGCTACATTCCAATGCCCAGTTTGTCAGAATACTGAAAATGAACAATAAACCGGTAAACAGTAATCAAAACACTATGTAAGTCTGTTAAAAACTATTAAGGTTAGAAAATTTTAATGTTAATACTAAGTAAATAGTTGAGAAACATTTTCTGAGTGTGCAGCGCTTTTTATTTTGAGCAGTATAAATGAAAAATTACATTTTTATTGAAATAGCTTCCCCTGATCTAATTTAGGTTGTGACCCCGAGGTTGAAATAAAATGGAAGGTGGTTTAACCTTTGCCGATACTGTAACTTGTACTTTCTGCATAAGTATTGGTAGTATAATTATTGCCCCTTATATATAATTATCTTCTGTCATATTCTATGTAGTGATCAGGAGCTACACTGATCGATCAATCTTGGTTTTCTTGAACTGGAAAACAATATAATCTTGTAAAAAACAATCTTTATAGTTCTGTCATGTTCGGCTTATCCTGTGCCATAGGTGAAAAATACAATCACTATATATAATTGCTTTCTAGGCAAAATCTCCAAATGGTTTACTATATATCTAGTTGTAGGCAAAATCGCCACTAGGCGATTTCTCTGTAAACCCTCTGAAAACTCTGAAAACTTGAAAGAACTTGAAAGAAATTTTCTAGAGTGGAATAAAGGGTGGGGGGAAGGATGTGTCCAGCCCTGCAAAGTTTTCATTGTGCCCCAATGACCTCAATCTTGCCTTTAATTGCACCACCCAGCCTGATAGACTTAATCAGATAATTCATTTTTGTAACATGGTGAAAAAGTTGTGACTTGACTAGGACGCAAACCCAGGGCTTCTGGCTTACCATGCCAACACTCCACTGACTGACCTATCAAGCCACACAGTCTTAAGCCTATCAAATGTTTCACCACAATCACTACCAAGCTATACCCCCCACTCCCCAAAATCAAGAATTTGTCCTTATTTCTTACTTAAAGAACACTCCACAAGTTTTTTATTATTACAATTGTACTACAGGTTATTTATGTTGGTCGCCAAATGTAACATGGCGAAAAAGTTGTGACTTGACTGGGGCTCTAATCCAGGGCCTTTGGCTTACCATACCAACACTCTACCGACTATGCTACCATGCCACACACAACTCTAAAGCCTATCAACTGTTTCATCACAATCTCTACCCGACTACATTTTGATTAAGTTTGTCCAATAATTTCTTATTTGAACAGCACATGTCATCTTACCTTTAATAAACAGTTCAGGCCCAAATCGTTACGGCCTATTGGTCATTTCCGACCCAAAATGTTTAGGCCATGATCGTTTCGGCCCTAAATTATGCAACAACGGGATACAGTTACTTATACATAATTTAAAATTATTGGTGCGAAATGTCGTATTCAACTAAACAAGAATACTCAGTATCAGACAACCAAACATTTAGTTTATAGAAATATGATTTAACATTGTAATAATAATAAATAATGAATATCAAGATAATGCAATCTTTGCATGTTCAGTATTTCAACAATAGCTTTATTCAAAGAATCAGCAAAATGCAAAATGGATTTAATACAGAATTATATTGTTCCATTCCAGCATTGGCTCAGAACCATTTTATGTTGATGCCACAGAACAATGTGCTGCATTTAATCTGAGAATGAAGCATGAAAGGAAGATGCGGCTACCATTTCTGGATGCTCAGACAGGAGTGGCACAGAGCCACACAGATTTATGGCATTACCACAGACACAGACAACCAGGTAGTATATAGATATATATTTTGTCAGTCTGTCTTGTAGTTTAACCTTTTACTAGATGTGAATATTCATGCGAAATGCATATTAGTTAGAGGTCGATACATCATTGATTCGCATGAATCGATCCGATATCAAAACTGGTTTCAAAATATTGGTACAAATGGAGGACATATAAACACCTTTCCACGGGTTATCAATATTTTGTTACCTGTATTGATATCCGATCGACTGATGTGAATCAACGATATATCGTTCCTACCAATGACACCTCTATCTTTATTATGGCATTAAACTTCTTCTAAAACTACTATTTAAATTCCTTGGACATTTCAGGAAAGTTTTATGGTCAGATTTACTCATATCCAGAGAAGAGATGGAAGAAAAAACGCCATTATTTCTTGTTCCCAGAGGAGCGATCTATGAAGGCAGGAGACATTGAGACAGGGGAGGCAGGTAAGTGACATTGTAGACTTGATTTTTTAGTTTTTACCTCATAGATGTACATGAGCTGTCTGATCGTAGTCTACTCTGTTTGTGTATACAGTAAAACCTCTCTATAACAACCACTAATTTACATCAATCATTTTGTGTTAAAGGCAGGTGGCTGCTTAAAGCAAGGTGAAAGTAAAACAGAACGCTCCTATGGGAGCGTTCTGTTTTACTTTCTTCTTGCTTTAAGCAGCCACCTGCTCTAAATACCAACTAATTAACACAATTTAGTGGTCGCTATAGAGAGGTTTTACTGTAGAATAATATACATTTGTACATGTATATCTGATTCTATAGTTTGTATCATGATGAAAAATTCCCTCATACCATTATGAAAATTTAGAGTATAAATATTCATACAATCATCATTTCTAATATGAATATTCGTTAAAGTGAAAGCTTAACAACACAATTTGTTTATCTTGGCATATATACTGTAGAATCACATCTAACATTGTATAAAGCCATAAGCAAACAGAGCAGACCCTGATCTTGGTCTACTCTGAAATGGGAAGGGTTAACTGTTTTGCCGCCAATGTCACATGGGATTACCTATGCAGACAATTTGGATCTAGATAAGACATCAAGTAACCCAGTGTCTTATCAGGATCCAAACTGTTAGTTACTGTGTCAGACTGAGTAAAAATTGTTATCAGATGACATTAGTTGGCATTGAAGAGTTAACCTAAAATACAACTGATTTAAGTCATTTCAATTGGGTTTTCATCTTCATACATTTGAAAAGAAATCAAACATTTTTTTATGTATACATGTAATGAAATAGTGAATATTGAGTATTAATATACTGTCATCATCTTATGGTACGCAAACTTTTCCTTTTAATACATGTAGTTATAATAAAAAAAAAAGAAAATTTTATTTTCTGATGTTAAAGTAAGACTATTCATAATGTATATAATAACTGGTAGAAAAAAATGATCCAATGGGTAAGGTTAGTTTTTAACCATTTCACTGATATAGACACCTTTTCATTGCTTTGCAAACAGTGTAGACCCAGATGATACTGCTCTTGTATGAGCTGTCTGTTTATGGTCTACTCTGTTTGCTTATGAAGTAATATAGATCTGATTCTACAGCTTCAGCCACGGTAAACAAACTCTTTGTTCATGGCGTCATTATAAAATCCAGCTAATTGATATTGATACAATCCTTATTTCTCACATAAATATTAATTAGGTAAAGGGTTAAAGTTTTGTGTACACAAAAATTACTCCTATGGCCTATTGACTCAATTGAACTATCTCTATCCCGTATATAAAGGCCTTTTTACGCCTTTGCAAATAGTAACCCCTGATGAGACATTTTCAGTAGGAGCCATCTGATCAGGGTCTACTCTGTGTGCATATGCAGTTATATAAATTGGATTATACATTATAATAATAAGTTAATGAATATCCATGAAGTGATCATTAACTCTTTCCTCCATAAATACGCCTTTCTACGCCTCTGTAATAGTCACTTCTTGAAATCATTGTGATAAATAGAGCATTTGCTCCATAGGAGCAAATGCTCTATTTATCACAATGGTTTCAATGCTTCACAATTCTAACATTTTCCTTTTCTCTAGTAAATGCTCCTTGTCAGTAGATTTATTCAACGAGATTGGGTCTACAAATAACATATGAGGCCAGGAAATGGGTTAACAGCTTAACACATAAATGTTCATTAGGGAAAAGACTACCGATATATTGGGCCACCATGGCCCTCTTGATTGACATCTTATGTGTATGTATTGTCTTCAGTGATAGATCTGTGTTTCCTATTCGTTTGAATTGTGTAGTTTGTGTGAATTAAAATATAAAATGTGGTCAGAGTTTTTTGACAGAATGTTTATTTGATGAAGAGAAAGTGAAATGTCTTAGCATAGTTTTGATACTGGCTGATGGTAAAATCTTTTTGCAGACAGTTTTGGAGTTGGAAAGAAAAAGTTACGCAATGAGACCCAGACTGGAGGTAACTTGTCCCAGTAATGAGTTTTGGATTCCCTTGCCCGCAGTGGTTTTTAAAGCTGCTTTGCCAGACTAGCTTTTTGCCTCTCCATTTCCAACATATACTGCTGAATTGTTTCATTCTTAGCGCTCTTATTAACCATTTACTCCACAGATACACATTGTAACCCAATTGCAAACAGAGTAGACCCAGATTAAATGGCTCCTACAGGAGCGGTCTGATCAGGGTCTGCATTGTTTACATTTGAAAAAATGTAGATCTTATTCTGTAGTTTCTGCCATGGCCAAAAATTCCTATAGTCATTGGTCGTTATAACAATTCATGATGTCATTATCTCACAGATGAATATTTATGGGGTAACTAGTTAATTATGATGTACAGACAAAAACCCAAAATGAGTATTTTCTGATTTGACTCTCAATGTAGATCTTTCTTTTCAAAAACAGGATTATAGTTTCTGAACTGCTATGTACCAAATGGGACATGAAGTTACTGAGCATCTCAGCCCATCTATATCAAAACTGTTTTGACAACCCTAAGTATTTAGAGACCAAACTCCTCTCGCTACTAGTTGTAAAGCTTAACCCATTCCCTCATGGTGATGCCTTTGACACCTGTGTAAAAGTCACTTGATGAAACAATTGTGATAAATAAAGCATTTGTTCCATAAGAGCAAATCCTCTATGTATCATAATCGTTTCAAATCTACACAATTATAACATTTGACTTTTCTCTAGTACAATGTACCTGCTGATTTTGAGTGGAATTGTTCAAAAAGGTTTGGTCTGAAAATAGTCTATGAGGTAATGGGTTATTAAATCATTTTTGCCCTGTTATAGTTACTTTAAATTAGACTGATAAAGTAGCAAAGAGTGTAGACCCTGATCAAACTGCTCCTTCAGGATCGGGGTCTTCACTATTTGCCTATGTTTTTTTCTGTTTGAATAACTGGTTATTAGGGTATAATATTCACCAATTATTTACTAATAATATTTACTGGTAGTAAAAATCATTTATGAAATTAAAACAATGTAATTAAATACTGTTACATTTTAAGTATCGTGCTGATGTACTTTTGAATAAAAATAAATTTAAAGCAATAAATCAAAGTTTTAAACTCGGTGGACATGGATTTTAGTTATTAGATTACTTACTTAGCCCTTTACTTGGTAATATCACCTTTTTGCATCTTAGCATCTCCTGTAGGAGCTGTCCGATAAGCGCCTGCTTTAACTTATAAATACCGGTATATGTTACAAATCTCTGCTGTTTGCCATGGCCATAAATTTTCTGGTTTTATATATCTTTAACCCTTACACTGCTGAATTTTTAAATGGACTATTCCAAAGTTCAAGCAGGTCAAACTTACAGTGAATATTTAGGGATTTTTAAAAAAAAAAGTGAGCATGACAAACAGTGCAGACCCTGATGAGAGGGCTAGGAGCCCTCTCATCTGGGTCTACACTGTTTTCAAAAGACATTAGTGACTCATGTCCCACACTGTACGGGTTAATAGAATTACTTAATCCTTTACTCCAATTATGCACCTATTAACACATTTGTAAACAGCACACCCAGATCAGATGGTTCATTCAGGAGCCATCTGGTCAGGTACTGCTTCATTTGCTTCTGGAATTATACAGATCAAAATGGTTAGATTTTCTTGCATTCATGCACCATTTTTATCTTCTTTTTTTTTTTTTTAATATAGTTCATGAAAAATCTAATTGATATTCATGATGTGATTATTTCTTTCATAAATATTCATGGACTGATGGAGTAAAAGGGTAAATGTTCATAACAGGGAGGGGAGTTGGATGAATATTCATCAAGTAAAGGGTTATTGCGGTTTACAGTCTTCCTTTTGAAATTTCTGAAGCTGCTTTTTGCTGCCTTTGCTTTTTCTTCCACACACAGTTATGTTCATTGCATGCATATCAAGGCACTGCAGCATCACCTACTTAAATATTTGCATGTGAAGTAATTAATGTCTGCAAAAACATTGTAATCTGCTGCAGTTCTAAATGTTAATTATACCCCTCTTTTTTAAAACATGTCAGGAAGGGGGAGTTATTGCTTTCATGAGGACAAATTGTTTTTCAGGTGAAAATGTCAAAATTATAAGCTTGTTGCCATTGGGGACATTCATCTCTTTCCTTTTATTTGTCTTCAAATGTTCAGTTGTGAAAGTGTCAAACAGTTTGGATTCAGATGAGACACTGCGTTATTTGATGTCATACCTGGACCCACACTGCTTGCATAGGTAATCACTGCTGCTTTGCAAAGAAATGGCTGAAATTTAGTGAGAAAAAAATGGTGAGATCTTTGTAAGCAAGAGGTTGCTTAAAGAGGAAGTCCCTACAATGATGGCATATTTTCAATAATATAATAAAACTTGGTACATGTATTTGTTATGCTCTATCATTATTATGAAGGTTCCCAATTTGAACTTTTATCGAAAAATGCCCCTGTGATACAAATAAACCGATTCCATCAATACTGATAATTTTTGTTCTACAACACAATATTATCGGCCTTTTCCGTTAAATTCTTCCACGTTTTGCCGATGATCACCCGATCCCTCTATTGTTTACGTAATAGCTTTCTCGGAAGTGGTCGGAGAATCGCGAATAGGGCGAACAGTTACGAAACTAAAACCCAACCGGAATAAAACTGAAACATCGGGGAGTAAAACCGGGATCGGTGATATCAAACACATAGATGTTTTGTCATTATAAACGGTAATTGGATGGGGCTTTTTGCGATATACTACTTTTTAGCATTTAAACAATTGAGTTTTGTATACTTTTAGTGTTTATGAAACGCGTCAAATGTAGGGACATCCCCTTTAATGCTGAACTAAAGTAATGTGTTAGAGAGTGTTAACTGTACTTGCAGACTACAGACATTAATTATTTTTTTTTTATGTAAAATACAAAAAATTGCTAACTACTCAGATTCAGATTTTTTAAATTACAAGGCCTTTTTAGTCCCTCACAAGGTTGGAGGCATATAGTCTTGCCCGTCCATACGTTACAGACACAGTAATGTACATTTGTATGTAGGTTCCACAAATCTTCCACAAATCTTGTGTGTCCAACGGCTCATTCACCAATTGAAGGATTTACTTCAATCTTTCACAGATTAACAATGTTGATGCGAAGATGTACTTAAAGAAGAATTTTGCTTCGACCATTTTTACTCTGTATTAAGCAACCACCTGTGTACAAGATGCAAGAATCTCCATTTTGAAAACTGTTAACATCCCCAGAAGCATTGATTAGAGATACAGTAAACTCCCTGAAAACCGGACTCTCTGAAAACCGGATTTCTCTGAATACCGGACGATTTTAGAAGTCTCGTATTGACTATTCTTCTCCTATAAGTTCAGTGCAAAAACCTCCCTGAAAACCGGACTCTCTGAATTCTGGATACCGGACGCTTTTCTATAGCTGCGGACCGGTTTTGTTCTATATTAGTTCTCTGAATACCGGACAGGACTTATGCAAACAACATGTCAGAGTTGTGTGTATTGTAAACTTAGCTTAAGGCCTATGTTTGATTGGTGTGAAAATCACAGGTGCTTTGCAGCACCATTGTTTTCATATAAGTGGAAACTGTATTACCTATCTAGGTGTGAAAAACACTAATCTAATGATTCTAACTACATGTATTATCAGTTTGAAATTAATATTGTATAATGACAGTGAAAATTATGACGACGATGGTTTCATTTGATAGTTTGTTGAAAATGTGAATATAATGATCTAATTCACTGGATAGATTATAATGCACAATGAAAATAAAATCATTTTCAATAGAGAACCTTTATAAGATAATACTCTAAGAGACATAAATAACAGATATCCCTTATGATTAGACCACTACACTTTGGAAGGAAGGTTATGGATATGTTAACTTCGCAGTTTTAGTCAACTCCCTGAAAACCGGAACTCTCAGAAAACCGGACTTGTGTCCAAGTCCGGAAGGGGTCCGGTTTTCAGGGAGTTTTCTGTAATACAATACACCCAATCCATCAGGCTTATATAACCTATTGACCAAGGGTATTGGCATCTCACCTGGATCCAAGCTGTTGCAAATGCCAGTCATCTCATGACATGGGTTAACACATTACCCCCTAGTGAACCATTTTTGCGCTTCTATAAAATTCACATTGTGAAACCATTGTAATAAATAGAGCATTTGCTCCATAGGAGCAAATGCTCTATTTATCACAATGGTTTCAATACTACACGATTCTAAAAATCCCCTTTTCTACAATTAATGCTCCTTTTCGGTAGATTAATTCAAAAAGGTTGGGTCTAAAAATAGCCTAGGAGAAAATGAGTTTAAATTATATTACAGTAAAATATATCTTAAGCTACCATGGACTGATTAAACATAGGGGTTTTAAAAAGCAGGTGGTTGTGTAAGCCTTTCCCTCATATCACTTTTTCACATTTTTGTAAACAAAGTAGACCCAGATCAGATATCTACTGTGGTAGCCATCTGATAAGGGTCTGCTGTTTGCTTATGAAATTATAATAGATCTAACTCTACAGTTTTTACCTGTACAAAAAAACTCCTGTGTGCATATGCCATTACAAAAAATCAGCTAATAAATATTCATGATGTCATTATTTCATGCATGAATATTCAACAGTTAAAGGGTTATGGATAAGGAACCAGTCAGGACACTGCCGAGTAGTTACGATAGATACAGAAGTCAAACGCACTTAAATATGTCTAAAACAGGTGAATAAAATTGACGACATTGATACTTTAACAACAAAATTTCGCAATTTTTAGTGATTATTTGTAATTTATTTTCACACCATACTAATTTTATTTAAAAAATACAATTTATTCCATTTTAACAGACTTCAAAAACATGTCATTTGTAAACTTATTGCATTTAATGCATGTCAAAAGTCATGCCCAAAGCTCCTCTAATAACTTTGTGCATTACTTTTGTCCTGCATTAAGTCACCAGCTGCCTTAAATACTCAGAAGTAGGCTCAGTTTTATTAGATGGTTTTACTGTATTTCAGCTACATACCCTTTGAATACTTGAAACAAACTAGGTGGCATTTGCGAATATTGTAGACCCGGATGAGAGGATTCCTGAAGGGGCCCTTTAGCAGGATCTTCACTGTTTGTCATTCAAAATCATGAATTTAAACTTATCATTCTGAATAGCTATAGGCCCTACCATTAAACATCAGTAGATCATGTCACTTTGAAAATTAAATGTTCAAAGGGTTAATAGTACATGTACTGAAATAAAGTGCACCAGGCTTGCCTCTTGCTTCGCTTTATTGACCCTTTACTCCACGAATACACCTTTCTATGCCTTTGCAAACAGAGTAGACCCTGATCAGATGGCTCCTATAGTAACCATCTGATCAGAGTCTGCTCTATTTGCTTACAATATAATACAGACATGATAAACAGTTTCTGCCATTCACAAAATTTCTTGTGTCAATGTGCTATTATAACAAATTGATGTAATTAATATTCACGATATCATTATATCTCACATGAATATTCATGAAGGAAAGGGTTAACCATTTACTCCATCAATATTCATGTAAGAAGTGATGACATATGAACACAGGAAGGTTTGGTAGAGACAGAACCTGCAGAATCTATAGTATTTCTAAACAGACAGAGAAGAACCTGATCAGATGGTTTCTACAGGAGCCGTCTGATCTTGGTCTAGTCTGTGTACAAAGGCATTAAAAGGAGTATCTATGGAGTAAAGGATTAATTCTTTTATATGGTCACAAAGTGGAATGAATTGCTCTCACTCAAATGTACAGTTCTCTTTGCATGCTAGTGCCAAATTTGTGACAACTATGCAAACAGTTTGGCTCCAGGTGACATGCTGAGTACTCGGCATCTGTCTAGGATTGAAACTGTTTGACACTCTGATTGTAGTTTCAAAATGGAACTGAAGAAAAACTTTACTTTCTGAATTGTAGCAGACAACTTTTTTCCAGAGGTTTGGGTGCAAAGAACTATAGTATGACCTCATTATCTTTACACCTATCCCTTTAAAACTTCAAATTAGGCTGAAGGACCACCATCTTAGTAAGACCTACCCTAAATACCTTAACCCTTTACTATGAATATTCATGTGAGAAATAATGATATCATGAATATTAATTAGATTAATTTTTGTAATAACACATGGATACAGGATTTTTTGGCCATGGCAGAAACTTAGAATCTTATCTTAATTGTATCATAAGCAAACAGAGTGGACCCTGATCAGATGGCTCCTATAAGAGCCATCTGATCTGGGTCTACTCTGTTTGCAAGGGCGTAGAAAGGGCATATTTATGGAGTAAAGGATTAAGTATTCAGACACTCACTCACCCCTCACCACTGGTTTGTAAATTTGCTTAATTCAAATTTGCACCATTTTTGTTGCCTTAGACTGACATTGTTTGCAAACAGTGTATACCCAGATCAAATGGCTCCTGAAATAGTTGTTTGATCTGGATCTGCACTATTGCCTATTGTCTGAATGAATTCTTATGGTAATTAGGATATTTATTAAATGATTTTCTGTTATGGCATATGAACTTCTGGCTATGGCAGAAATTGAAGGATCAGATCTATATAGTTCCATAAACAAACAAACAGAGTAGTCCCTTATCAGATGGCTCCTGCAAGTGGTCTGAACTGGATCTACTCTGTTTGTAAAGGCGTTAAAAGGAGTATCAACAGAATGAAAGGTTAAAGCAGATATAATAGTTTGATGCTCTCTGAAGTGACTATTTATTGTGAAAATGGATTTCTTAAAAAAATCACATTAATGTTTAT
This sequence comes from Azorinus chamasolen, assembly GCA_963576725.1. Lineage (NCBI taxonomy): Eukaryota > Metazoa > Mollusca > Bivalvia > Cardiida > Solecurtidae > Azorinus > Azorinus chamasolen. The sequence goes on from OY755236.1 coordinate 47,772,656, forward strand.
TGCAGATTAGAAGAAATGCATATAAGTCCCATGGGACCCGTCTGTGTTACTCAGGGTTACAGATAAGGTTTTGATGCAATTGGGTATTTACTCCTTGATTTTTTACAGAATTGGGTATTTGCAATTTTTATTGGGTATTGGCAATTTTCGTAATTGGGTATTATTCATATTCTCATTAGGTATTCTAATTTCTTTTTGCTTTTTGCTATATTTATTTGCTTTGTGTTACTCATAGTTTTGAAAAACAATTGCTATTTCCACAATTTTAATTGAGTAAATACCCCAATTTGCACTCCCCTTATCTGTAACCCTGGTTACTTTAACCCTGTTTGAAGCTACCACCAGTCTTAATGATATAGAATTTAGACTTCTTTCTGTAGAGACATTTTTCTGTATATATGTATAGTGACACAGTAAAAGTATTAACAGAGAAAAAGTTTACTTGAAACAATAGAAACAATTTAATCATGCATTACTATGTGCTTACAATCTTTTGCAGACATCCATCAAATAAGTACAGTGGAGAATCCAGCAGCCAAGGGAGAGACTGAAGAGACTGTTCCAGAGCAGAAGAACGAGGTCAGTAAGGAGAAATGGTATGATGATTATGATGAATACCTAGAGCCTCCTGATGCTGGAGAGATGTGTGATGACCAGTCAGATATCAGTGACTTTGAGGAAACTTACATCAAGAAGAGGAAGAAGAAGAGCAAGGTAAGGAAATCCTTCTGCATACTGAGCAAACTAATATGTGAATCAATTGCTGTTGACGGCATTTCCAAAATACAAGATAGAATGATTTGTGACTACATTTTCAGAATACAAGATTAGTCAATACCTTGCTTCATTTTCCAAAATACAAAAGAAATTAATATGTGGCTTCATTATGCCCCTGTGACGACAGTCAGTGGGCATTATGTTTTGCACCTGTCCGTCCGTCTGTCTGTCTGTCTGTCCGTGTGTCACGCTTTGCCAGAAAGTGTTATATGTCAGTAATTTCTACACTCATACTCATGAAACTTCACATACACATAAATCACCATTTGTGCTATCATTTGACACCCAACCCATGCTTCCCACAAGCCCAAGGTCAAGGTCAAATGACTTGGAAATTTTATGTGCAGTTGGTTGTCACATTTATGTGCAGTTGGTTGTCACAGTTTTTTCATTGTCTTATATCTCCCTAACCACTGTAGCTATTGCCATGGAATTGCATGTACACGCCCGCAAGCCCAGGGTCAAGGTCAAATTTTACATGCAGTTGGTTGTCACAGTTTTTTCATCGTCTTATATTTCCCTAACCACTGTAGCTATTCACATGGAATTGCATATAGACATTAAATACCATCTATACTTTCATTGCACACCCAACACATGCTGCCCGCAAGCCCAATGTCAAGGTCAAATGACTTAGGAATTACTTGGAAATTTTATGTGCTGTTGGTTGTCACAGTTTTTTATACGCCCACCTAATAAAGGTGGTCGTATATTGTCGTGGCCCCGCCCGTCCGTCCGTTCGTTCGTTCGTCCGTCAACATTTTGTTTGTCCGCTGTTTTCTGGGAAAACTATTTGACAGATATTAATGAAACTTCACACAAATGTTAAATGCATCAAGATCTGAAGCTGAGTTGATTCTGAGGTTCATTTTATTTTTCATTTCAGAGTTGTGGCCCTTGTCCTTAAAAATATGCAATAGTTTGTCCGCTGTTTTCTGGGAAAACTATTTGAGAGATATTAATGAAACTTCACACAAATGTTAAATGCATCAAGATCTGAAGATGAGTCGATTCTGAGGTTCATTTGATTTGTCGTTTCGGAGTTATGGCCCTTTTACTTAAAAAGTAATGCAAATACATGCAAATAAATTGTCCGCTGTTTTTCTGGGAAAACTATTTGACAGATATTAATGAAACTTCACACAAATGTTTAATGCATCAAGGTCTGAAGCTGAGTCGAGTCTAAGGTTCATTTGATTTGTCGTTTCGGAGTTATGGCCCTTTTTACTTAAAAAATATGCAAATACATGCAAATAAATTGTCCGCTGTTTTCTTGGAAAACTATTTGACAGATATTAATGAAACTTCACACAAATGTTGAATGCATCAAGATCTGAAGCTGAGTTGATTCTGAGGTTCATTTTATTTTTCATTTCAGAGTTATGGCCCTTGTACTTAAATATATGCAATAGTTTGTCCGCTGTTTTCTGGGAAAACTATTTGAGAGATATTAATGAAACTTCACACAAATGTTAAATGCATCAAGATCTGAAGCTGAGTCGATTCTGAGGTTCATTTGATTTGTCGTTTCGGAGTTATGGCCCTTTTACTTAAAAAGTATTGCAAATACATGCAAATAAATTGTCCGCTGTTTTTCTGGGAAAACTATTTGACAGATATTAATGAAACTTCACACAAATGTTTAATGCATCAAGGTCTGAAGCTGAGTCGAGTCTGAGGTTCATTTGATTTGTCGTTTCGGAGTTATGGCCCTTTTTACTTAAAAAATAATGCAAATACATGCAAATAAATTGTCCGCTGTTTTCTGGGAAAACTATTTGACAGATATTAATGAAACTTCACACAAATGTTGAATGCATCAAGATCTGAAGCTGAGTCGATTCTGAGGTTCATTTTATTTTTCATTTCAGAGTTATGGCCCTTGTCCTTAAAAAAATATGCAAATAGTTTGTCCGCTGTTTTCTGGGAAAACTATTTGAGAGATAATAATGAAACTTCACACAAATGTTCAATGCATCAAGATCTGAAGCTGAGTCGATTCTGAGGTTCATTTGATTTGTCGTTTCGGAGTTATGGCCCTTTTACTTGAAAAATAATGCAAATACATGCAAATAGTTTGTCCGCTGTTTTCTGGGAAAACTATTTGACAGATATTAATAAAACTTCACACAAGTGTTTAATGCATCAAGATCTGAAGCTGAGTTGATTCTGAGGTTCATTTGATTTTTCATTTCAGAGTTATGGCCCTTGTCCTTAAAAAATATGCAAATAGTTTGTCCGCTGTTTTCTGGGAAAACTATTTGAGAGATAATAATGAAACCTCACACAAATGTTTAATGCATCAAGATCTGATGCTGAGTCGATTTTGAGGTTTATTTGATTTTTTGATTCGGAGTTATTGCCCATTTACTTAAAAAAAATGCAAATATATGCAAATAGTTTGTCCGCTGTTTTCTGGCAAAACTGTTTGACAGATATTAATGAAACTTCATACACATGTTTAATGCATCAAGATCTGAAGCTGAGTCGATTCTGAGGATCATTTGATGTGTTGTTTCGGAGTTATGGCCCTTGCACTTAAAAAAATAATGCAAATCTATGCAAATATGAGGATGGCCATAACTTTTTCATTTGAAATGATATTTACTTCAATTTTTTTATATGGTTAAACCTTAATGTGAATTTTCACACATATTGCGGTTTTGATATGTCATTTTATTCTAAGTTATGGTCCTTGAACTTCGTGTGTTCGTTGCTTTGTTAGTCGGTCAACTTTTAGTTTGTTGTTTTCTGGGAAAGCTATTAAAATAATATAAATGAAACTTAACACAAATGTTTTAACCAACAAAATTTGAAGCTGAGTTTATTTTGAGGTTCATTCAGTTTGTCTTTACAGAGTTATGGCCGTTGCACTTTACAAAATCTGCAAAAATGAGGATTAGCTGTAACTTTTTTATTGAATAAGATATTCACTTCATTTTTTTAAAAAAATAGTATCACCTTAATATGGAAATCAAGATCTGAAGCAAAGATTAGAAAATGTCAATACTTATAAGGCATGTTGAATCAGAGAAAGTTTGCAAGTGGGCGTATTATGTACCGTATGCGGTACTCTTGTTCATCGTCTTTTATCTCCCTAATCGCTATAGCTATTCACATAGAATTGCATATACACATTAAATACCATCTTTACTTTTATTGCACACCCAGACCATGCTGCCCGGAAGCCCAAATGTCAAGGTCAAATGACTTAGGAATTTTATGTGTACTTGGTTGTCACAGTTTTTTCATTGTCTTATATCTCCCTAACCACTGTAGCTATTGGCATGGAATTGCATGTACACACCAAACACCATCCATACTTTCATTGCACACCCAACCCAGGCTGCCCGCAAACCCAGGGTCAAGGTCAAATTTTACATGCAGTTGGTTGTCACAGGTTTTTTCATTGTCTTATATCTCCCTAACCACTGTAGCTATTCACATGGAATTGCATATAGACATTAAATACCATCTATACTTTCATTGCACACCCAACACATGCTGCCCGCAAGCCCAATGCCAAGGTCAAATGACTTAGGAATTACTTGGAAATTTTATGTGCTGTTGGTTGTCACAGTTTTTTCATCGTCTTTTATCTCCCTAATCGCTATAGCTATTCACATAGAATTGCATATACACATTAAATACCATCTATACTTTTATTGCATACCCAACCCATGCTGCCTGGAAGCCCAAATGTCAAGGTCAAATGACTTAGGGATTTTATGTGTACTTGGTTGTCACAGTTTTTTCATCGTCTTATATCTCACTAGCCGCTAAAGCTATTGGCATGGAATTGCATTTACACATTAAACACTATCCATACTTTCATTACGCACCAAGCCCATGCTGCCCGCAAGGTCAAGGTCAAATGACTTGGGGAATTTTACCTGCAGCTAGGCATGCACCACCACGGGACATTGCTGTGTCTTAAAGACACAATATATTTTCTAGTTTCCAAAATACAAGAGAAATTGATAAGAATTGATAATATGCAGCCTCATTTCCACAATACTAGAGAAAATATGTGGTTTCACTCCTCAATTAAAAGATGAATTAATAAGAAAAAATAAAATGCAGCCTCATTTCCAAAATACAATATGAGTCCACATTTTGCTTCATTTCCAAAATACAAGATAAATTGATTTTTGGCTTCATTTACCAAATACAAGATAGGTAAAATATATGGCTTCATTTCCTAAATACAGGGTAAATTACTTCATCTATATGACTGCATTTCCAAAATACAAGATAAAGTTAATTCCGTATAGGATATTAACCCTTTCCTCCATAGGCTATATTTAGACCCAATCTCTTTGAATGAATCTAACCAAAAGGAGCGTTTTCTAGAGAAAAGTAAAATCTTAGAATTTTGCAACTTGAAACCATTGTTATAAATAGAGCATTTGCTCCTATAGGAGCAAATGCTCTATTTATTACAATGTTTTCCAGAAGTGGTTATTACAGAGGCGTATTTAGGCATATTTATGGAGGAAAGGGTTAAAGGTATAATTGCAAGAAGATTTTGAATGCCAATACAGAGCTACAGATAATGGTGTATACTGAAATACTGAAATAATCATTTCTCCACCAAACCCTTTGTTGTAACCACTCTTTAGAATCTTCTTGAAGAGACGATTCTAAAGAGTGGTCACAAAATAGGGTTTGGTGGAGAATTTATACTTGAAAATATTTCAATTTACGCATCTTATCTGGAGCCCTGATGTCAAAACACTCATAATCGGCTGTCAAAGGGTTAGTAGTGTCCAAACTGATTGCAAATGCATTATATATCTGACTGAAGAAAGTTTTAAACCCTTTCCTTCATATAAACATGTTTTCATGCATATACAGAGTAGACCCAGATGGCTACTATAGGATCCATCTGATGAGAGTCTGCTCTGTTTGCTTGTGGTATAATACAGATTTGATTCTACAGTTTCTGCCTCAGCCAAAATGTCCTTTAATTCATGTGCCAGTATAAAAAATAATCTCGGTAGACTCTTAGAGTGTAATGCATATTATTTACCGGCAAACTATTGTGTGTGTTCCTCTAATTAATTCAGGGTGGTCAGAGAGGAAGAAAAAAGAAGGATAAGGAGGAGAAAGAAAAAATTGATGAGGAAAAAGAAAAGCCATACGCATGTGAAGGTATTTCTTGGTAACATATGTGAGCATGGGAATTGTGTAATCCTGTACTCCATAAACATTTTGCAAACAGACTAGACCCAGATCAGATGGCTCCTGTAGGAGCTGTCTGATCATGTAGATCAGTTTCAGCATTGGTTTAAAACATTTCATGTTCATATGCCATTACTAATTATGTCTCCCCAAGTATACTGGGGAGACATTTTGTTTTTGTGCGTGGCGTCTGTCTGTCCAATTTTACTTTGTCCGCACGGTTTCTCCAAAACCTTGGATCGCATTTTCATGAAACTTCATAGGATTAACCCCCACCATAAATAGTTGTGCATATCGTATTCCTGCTCCGGTTCGATGCTTTTCTGCAGAGTTATGGGACTTTGAAATTTTTACATGGAAAATTTTGTCTGCGCGGTTTCTCCAAAAATTATGATCAGATTTTCATGAAACTTCATCGGATTGATCAGCACTATGCCTATATGTGCATATCTTATTCCTGTTCCATGATTTTCTGCAGAGTTATGGGACTTTGAAATTTTACATGGAAAGTTTTGTCCATGTGGTTTCTCCAAAATCCTTCTTCAGATTTTCATGAAACTTCCTAGGATTGATCAGCACTATGTCTAATTCTGCATATATTATTCCTGTTCAGGTTTGATAATTTTCTGCAGAGGTATGGGAGTTTCTCCAAAACGTTTGACTGATTGTTCCTGAAACTTGATAGGATTGATCAGCACCATGCCTACATGTGCATGTCTTATTGCTGTTCCAGTTTGATTATTTTCTGCAGAGATACGGGACTTTGAAATTTTTACATGGAAATTTTGTCCGCGGGGTTTCTCCAAAATCTTTGGTCGGATTTTCATGAAACTTCATAGGATTGATCCGAACCATGCCTAGTTGTGCATACTTTATTCCTTTTCCGGTTTGATGATGTTCTGCAGAGTTATAGGACTTTGAAATGTTTTGTCCACATGCTGGTGGAGACATCAGTTTTTGTATAAAAAACAATTCTTGCTATAAAATGATATAATTAATATTTGTAATGTCATCAGATGTATTTCTTACATTAATATTCTTTTAGTAAAGGGTTAATAAGACAAAGCCAGCGGAAGTCAAGGACTTACATCTGAGCTACAGATAAAGGTGCATACGGAAATACTAAACTCTTCATTTATCCACCAAACTCTGTACTGTGACCACTCTTTAGAATCGTCTCTTCGAGATGATTCTAAAGAGTGGTCACAGTGTAGGATTTGGTGGAGAAACGAAAGGAGTTATGCTTGAAAATGTTCAACCCATTCCTACTTAATAGGTTATTTTTAGATCCAATCTCTTTGCTGAGGCTATTTTTAGATCCAACCACTTTGAATAAATTTACAGAAAAGAGCATTAACTAGAGAAAAGGAATTTTTTTAGAATTTTGTAGTTTGAAACAATTGTGATAAATAGAGCATTTGCTTCTATAGGAGCAAATGCTCTTTTTATCACAATGGTTTCATAAGGTGACTTTTATAGAAGCGTCAAAAGGCGTCAATATGCGGGAATGGGTTAAATTTACACACCTTATTTGGACCTGATTGGTATTAAGATGAAGCCAGGAGAAGCGAAGGAGTTATTTAGAATTAGCCCTGTACTACATAATAGTGTCTTTTAACGCCTTTGCATACAGTGTAGACACGGATAAGGCAGCTAGTGTAGGAGCCATCAGGGTCTGCTCTGATTGCTGATGTGTTATAGATTCTTTACTCTTTGCCATGACAACATATTTGCTTTAATACTTTGTATTATTACTATAAGAATAGATATTCAAAGTGGGCAGAGTCTTGTATGAATATCTATGATAAATGAATGTGTGAAGAAGACTGAAGAATAATGATAAAGAGTGAAGTAGGTTCTCAAGGGTTGAAACCAAAACTATCTTAATTAACCCCCTATCCCTGTTCTTTGTTTATTCAAAATTTCAATACCCACTGAACATTCATGGACAAATAGTTACAATGAAACATGGTAGGTAGAACATTGTAACCATATTAGAAAGTAAAGAAACTGATCTATCAACTTCCTTTAGCAATCATTAGCAATATAGGGTCTGTCTGATCTGGGTCTACTGTGTTTGCAAATGTGTGAAAAGGTATTTATATGAAGGAAAGGGTTAACTTCACTCTTGATGACCTTTGCAAACAGTTTGGATAAGACGCTGAGTAACTCAAATGAATGACACTCTGATCAGTGGTTTTCAATAGAAATGAAAGAAAAATCACCCTGGACAATTTGGATTAAATAATTTGATTTACTTATAAAAGTTAAATAATCTAGTTACTACAGTCTGACTCTCAATCCATATATAATATTTGTTGACTTCTTATCTTCCATTGTTATTTTGTTCCTTGATAATTCTGAAAGGTGAAAAGGAGGATGGCATTTAAATTAAATATCGCAGGACTGCTTGAAATGACTATTTACAAATTTGAATACCAAATACCATCTTAAGCCTTTACCTTATAGAGAAGTCCTCCTGTTCTGCGTTCATTCCAAATTTCAATACCTACTGAATATTCAAAGATAAAATGATTATAACGAAATATGGAAGATGGAAAATTGTAGCCATTTCAGAAATTAAAGACACAGATCTTTGAAATTCTATTAGCAAACAGAGTAGACCCTGATCAGTCGGCTCCTCTAGGAGCCATCTGATCTGGGTCTACTCTGTTTGCAAATGCGTGAAAACACGTTTATATGAGGGGAAAGGTTTAAGTTGTAAAATGAAGTTACACAAGCTACACTTATGGTTAACCCTTACAGTGTGAGACACACCTCACTAACATACTTTGCAAACAGTGTAGACCTCATAAGGGTCTGCACTGTTTGTCATGTTACACTTTTCTTTAGAAAAATCCCTCAATATACTTAATAAGCTTGACCTGTTTGAATTTTGGACAAGTCCATTTGAAAATTCAGCATTGTAAAGGTTAAGAATAAAGTATTTTTCATGGAATATTTATCGTCAGTTTGCAGTGCACGCTACAAGACTCGCCCGGGACTGTCCTATCACTATAACCACTTCCATAATGGTATGCTGGAGCCGGAGGAACCGGAACCATCGCCCAAATCTGTGGGTAAGTCTGACATAATTGTTCTTTTTGGCTGCTGGTCTGATGCTGGGACTGGCAGCTCTATTGAAAAAATACTTACAGGTTTTGTACATGATGATATAGACTAGCTACTCCATTAGGGAAGTGATGTCTGATCAGGATTGACTCGGTTGGCTAAAGTTAGGAATAATACAGTAAACACTTCTACACCAAAAAGAGGTATAATTCTAGGTGATAGAGGCAAGTGGTAGCTTAGTGCAGGATTAAAGTTATGCAGAAAACTCCCATAAGGGCATGCTGCATTACTTTCTTTTGCATTATGCAGCCTCCTGCTTTTACAGACACCCATGTTTATTCATTAAGTGGTCACTGTAGATGGATTCTATTGTATATACTATATGAATGCTGATTAGTTTTAAGCTGATTGGAACCTGATCGGGCTGGTCTTTATCTACACAGTTTGTCATGCACTGTGGGAATCTTTCTTGTGAGGTGGTTTATTTTATATTGTTGGAATAAGAAAAACATTATTTGACGTCTTTCAAAATCAGTAATGAGTTCAGTTATTACATGGCTAAGAAAATTTATTTTGCAACGATTTAACCTTTTATCAATTTATATCATGAATATTTATGAAAGAAATTATGACATCATGAATATTTATTAGCCAATTCTTTATAATGAACACAGAATTGATGGAATCTGATCTATATAATTCTATAAGCACACAAAGCAGACCCTGATCCGTTGGCTCCTATAAGGACCATCTAATCTGGGTCTACCCAGTTAGCAAAGGCAGTTAAAGTGATATCTTTGGAGTAAAGTGTTTTTCTTTTTTTAACACACATGTTCCATTGTATCAATTTATGATTACATATCAATTAATGTGAGTATTATAAGCAATGTAAACCAGCAGTAAGTGTATGTATTTTACAATTAGATAACCAGTTTCCACATCAGTCAGTACTTTGAAATGTTGCCATACTTTGAAATGTTGCCATACTTTGAAATGTTGCCGTAATGTACTCTACCCTATAGATGTTAGTCTTCCCAAATGTTACTTTACAATATTTTCTTGTAATCAGTATCTAGGACAGTCATTCTAAATAGCCTCTTTGCATTTACATTTGATATGTCACTGATAGAGTAACGAAGTAGTATAACCCTTTCCCTCATACAAACATGTTTTCACGCATTTGCAAACAGAGTAGACCCAGATCAGACGGCTTCTAGAGGAGCCTTCTGATCAGGGTCTACTCTGTTTGCTATTAGAATTTGATAGATCTGTTTCTTTACTTTCTAAAATGTCTACAATGTTCCACCATCAAGAATTCTTTATAACTATTTTGTTAATGAATATTCAGTAGGTACTGAAAATTGGCCTAAATATAGAACAGGGAAAGGGATAACATATATATTGGGCAGTACTGCAGTATTAACTGTAAATGTTGATATTTTGTGTCCCCCTGTATATAGCCAATAGCCAAATTTCAATTTCAACAAAGTACTTCATTATGTGATAGTCTGAAACTGGTATTTTGTTCGATAGTTTGAGTGATAAACAGCTTAGGGTCTGATTTATGTGACACAGCCTTATACCATTCTACTGGGTGTTTTTTTTAACCATTTGCAAACAGTGTAGAACCAGATCAGATAGCTTCTAGAGGAGCCTTCTGATCAAGGTCTGCACTGTGTAAAATCTTTTGGTAAATTCATTGAACACTAAATGGGTATTTTTATTGATTGTAACAATGTTTAGCTGTTGCTGATGTTACAAAGTACATTTCCATGAAGCTATTTATCATGACTGGCAACAAGCAATTTTTGTTTAGTTACAAATGCTTTGTTCTTATTAGATCTGTACTTTGTGTGTTCATTTTGTTCTGTGTTTTCTTTTCTGTTGCCTCTGAATTGTAAAAGAATTGGAAGAATAAATTGATGCCGACAAGTTTTGCTGACAAAATTTCATAGTGTTAACCTTTAAAATGCTGGAAACAATTAACCCTTACAACACTGATTTTTCAAATGGACTATTCCAAAACTCAAACTGGCCAAGCTTATGGTGAATATTTAGTGATTTTTCTAAAGAAAAGTGATACATGACAAACAGTGCAGACCCAGATGAGAGGGCTCCTCCATTCCATCTTGGAAATTCAGCGTTCAAAAGGTTGAAAGGTTCAACGAATAGTAGAAAAAAGTAAAAAAAATATTGTATCAGTCAAAAGTGCATTGTATGCATTTCTATGCTGTGCGAGCATCTTCCTTATCTTCTTTTTTTTTTTTTATCAAGTTCAGAGGCAAAACATTAGGTTAATCTGTGATATTAATCTTCAAGATCTGTGATATTAATCTTTAAGACACCCAGTGTTTTCCTTTCTGATGATAGACATTGCACAATTGCCCTCCAGGTTCTTATCGTATGGAAGAAATGACTCTCAAATTGAAATTGTAGAAAGAACTATTTAAAACATTCAACCCTTCCTTTTTCATTGTCTCGAGATATCTAAGATTTAAGGGAAAGCACTGGCTTGTAGTACATATATGTTGAACTTCTGTACTTTGGTTTTATTCATCTCATCAGCTTAGGCTCTTCAAGCTGTTGTTGTGACTAATCCATTAACTCTCACGATCCTATAAGTCAGAGCTACAGATAAAGGTGCGTACTCAAGTACTAAAATCGTCATTTCTCCACCAAACCCTATGTTGTGACCACTCTTTAGAATCGTCTCGATGAGGCGATATCTAAAGAGTGGTCACAACATAGGGTTTGGTGGAGAAATAAAGAAGTTATACCTGAAACTATTTTCATTTACGCATCTTATCTGAAGTTCTGTATAAGTGACATATATTCAAGCAGTTTAGACCCATATCAGAGGTTTTCAGGAGCGCTCTGATTAGGGTCTGCACTATTTACTATATCAACTATTGTCAACGATTTTCACTAGCATATATGTAGTTCTCATGCAAATTGAGTGAGTTTGAGTGAGTTTTCTTTCTATATATTGGTATAAATTGGAAATGAAAAAAAATGTGTGTGTGTGTTTAGGATGTCTAGGGATGGAATTGAAGTACAGTAAAACTTCTTATTGAACAAACACTTGGTACTTGAAGGCTTTACTGCATAATCTGGCCTTTAACGCCTTTGCAAACAATATATAGCCAGATGAGACACTTCTTGTATGGACCTGTCTGATAAAGGTTAGGTCTGTTTGCTTATATGATACAGATAGGATTCTCTACTTTTGCAGTAGCAGCTAATCTAGCAAAGTGTTGAAAGCATGAAACTGCTTAGTGCGGAAAGATAGTAATGTAGAAAGCTCCTATTTGAGTTTTTATACCCCTTCTCACTGGAATCAGGTTGTGTGTCCATCTGTCCGTCCATCGGTCAGTCCATGGACACAAATGTTTGTGGACAATTACTCCTTTTCTACTGATGCAATTGATCTGAAACTTCATATATGATGGAATAAGCAAGATAAGAGGAAGTGTCATGCACAGAGCCATAACTCTGACATGCATTTCATAAGAGTTGTGGTCCTTTATCAATTTGGAAAATTTGCATTTATAAAGTACACACTTGTATTAATTTAGTTAAGAATAATAAAGATGTTATTAGGCTACTGGCATAGGAAATTATATGCCTGTGATTGTCATTAGGATTGGACTATTATTATACCCCCTCCCCCCCCCCCCCCCCCCCCCCCCACCACCATCCTCCATCCTTTACGAATAAAGAGCTGATGGGGGTATCCGTTAGCCTTTGGCTTACAGTTCTAGTTCTGTTTTATTTTTTATCTTGTATTAAACTGCCATCTATCTTGACCTTTTCCTGATGAATGTTCATGTCAGAAATGATGATATCATGAATATTAATTATATGATTTGAATAATGGCATAGTGCCAAGGTGAGCTATTGGGATCACTCTGTTTCCCATCATTTACATTTTCTTAAACACCATTTCATCCTAAACTACAGAATCGAATTTGACTATTTAATGCTTTTTTTAAATGTTAGTAAATACATACTCCATACATAAGTCACAGGAGCTGTGAACTATTTCTATAAACAACATCTCCTATATTGCTGAAAAGAAATTCACCAAACTTCGCAGAAATAATCCTCAAGAGGTCCTGTATCAAATTAAGATACGGTAAATAGGTTTGTTGCATAAGTGGTTCAAAGGAACTAAAGCTAGATTTTAACAAACAATTTTAAATGACATCTCCTAAATCAATAAATAGAACATGATCAAACTTCACATGATTATCTTTCTTTTTTGTAGTATTTTATTTAACCCTTTCCCTGTTCTATATTTATTCCAATTTTCAATACCTACTGAATATTCATGGACAAAATAGTTATAATGTAATATGCAAGGTGGAATATTGTAGCCATTTTAGAAAGTAAAGAAACAGATCTATCAAATTACAATAGCAAACAGAGTAGACCCTGATCAGACGGCTCCTCTAGGAGCCGTCTGATCTGGGTCTACTCTGTTTGCAAATGCGTGAAAACACGTTTATATGAGGGAGAGGGTTAAGTTCTACAAATGGTTTCGGTTGCTGCCTAAGGAGGTTGCAGAAACTAAATAGGTTTTAAAATACAATTGAGACATCTCCTCCTTAGCAGCTGAATGGAATTTGATCAAACTTCATAGGCATGATACTAAATGGTCTGTCAAAAGTATGTAGAGTCTTAGATGATTCCAGACAAAAACTATATATTTGCATTGAGAGTCTGCATCCTGTACAATTTTGGTAGAAGTGCATAATTGATTATAGATCACTTGGCTAATTGACCCAGGGGAGCGATACTTGGTCATTATGGCACTCTTGTGTCAGAAGTAAAGATATACAAGCTTTTATTTTTAATTGAAAGGATTAATTTTGTCAGCAGATATTTTGTTGTGTACCCAGGTCAGTTTATGTTGTGTTGAATGTAGAGGATATACTTTTGTGTAGATTCCGTTTTATTTTTCCATGATCTTTAGACTGCTGATGTGACTGATCCTAGGAAATAGTCAATATATGTGTGTCAGTGTCTCTGAGTTGGCAACTCATTGAGCTCTTAACCCATTACCTCATGTAGGCTATTTTTAGACTCTTTGAAGGTGCATTTCCTAGAAAAAGGGGAAATTTTACAATTGTGTAGTTTTGAAACGATTGTGATAAATAGAGCATTATTTTGCTCCTTTGAAGCAAATGCTCTATTTATCACAATGGTGTCAGAAAGTGACTTTTACAAAAGGTGTCAATATGAGGGAATGGGTTAAAAGTTTAACAAGTTGATTTTCATTGCAAAATGAAGAGGGGGGAATAAATAGTATGCCATACGACATACACATTTTACTCCACAGATATGCTTTTTATTGCCTTTGCAAACAGAAAAGACCAAGATCAGATGGCTCCTGTAGGAGGTGTCTGATTAAGGCATGCTCTGTTTCCTGATGGAATGATATACATGTAGATAAGATTCTGCAGTTTCTGCCCTGTCAAAACATTTCTATGTTCACATCTCATTCGAATCATCTTATTGATTTTCATGGTGTCGATATTTTCTTTACATAATTTTTTAGGAAGTAAAGGAATAACCAGTCATTGAAAGATGTTTTATCTAGAGCAGATTTTGAGCTGAAATAAATCTTTGTCATGGCTGTAATATTTTGGCTCCGATTATTTGTATTTTATAATTATTAAGTCTTTGAATACAGGAATAGACTTAAATGATAAATGCAAACAATGAAGACACAGATCAGAGGACCAGTTCTATGAGCAAGGTCTTCACTGTTTGTCATTCAAAATCTTCATGCAAATTTTGCACTGAATGGACTCTACCATTCAACAACGATAGACCATTTCATTTTGAATATTCAGGGTCAAAAGGGTTAAACAAGGAATCCTAAAATTTAACACTTTAACCCTTTACCGAATAGGCTATTTTTAGGTACAACCTCTTTGAATAAATCTACCGAAAAGGATCATTAACTAGAGAAAAGGAAAATTTTAGAATTTTGTAGTTTGAAACCATTGTGATAAATAGAGCATTTGCTCCTATAGGAGCAAATGCTCTATTTATCACAATGATTTCACAAAGTGACTTCTACAGAGTCGTCAAAAGTCGTCAATATGTGGGAAAGGGTTAACTCATTAATATTTATGTGAGAAATAATAACTATACATGTAATTAGCAATAGGATGAATTTTAAAGTTGAACAAGACAATAGTTTACAATTGCAGAAACTGTAGAACCATATCTACTATTTCATAAGCAAACAGAGAACACCCAGATTTGATGGCTCCTACAAGAGCTGTCTGATTAGTCTACTCTGTTTGCAAAGGCATGAAAATGTGTCTCAATGAGGTAATTAAATTTGAGACTATAAATATTTCATCAGCAGTCTAAAATAATATGTATCAATGCAAATCTGATGTATTTTTGTCTCAGTTAAAACTCCTCCAAAACCAGTGAAGGAGGAGCAAGGTGAGTTGATTTTCTGTTGCTATGGAAACACTTCTGTAAGAAAACATTTAATCCCTTTTTTCAGTGGGAAAAATTTCTGACCGTTCCATCAGATTTGCCTTTTCTAAACCCAAGCATATTCACCTCATAGTATAGCCTCGGCTTTTTAACTCTTCCACTGCCAATGTTGCCAGAAAGGGACTCGGGTTTACTGCCTTTGGCAACTGTGATTACTTTTACAGACAGTTAGGATCTAGATGAGACGATAAGTAACTCAAGGTCTCATCAGGATCCAAACTCTTTTGACTCACCAGTTGTATTTTAGAGAAGAAATTGAAGGATACAGTAAAACACCCTCTAAACTGGACATTAAATTTAGCATAAATATCGGTCTTGGACACAGGTGACAGCTTAATGCAGAGTGAAAGTCATGCTAGGGACATTCTGCATGGCTTTCACCCTACATTAATCAGCCACCTGCCTTAAAGTATCTAAATTCTTCTCTACTAAAATTCCTGTTTAGAGGGGGTTGTAGTCCACTCTGAATCTTAAAGCAGATGACATTGTTTGCAGACGGAAATTATTTGGAGCCAAAAGAGTTAATGATTCCCCATACAGTTATATGTACTACAGGCTTAATTGAATCAGTTTATGAAATGCTTTATAGTGTTTGCTTATCGGTTGTTAAAATTAGGAAATATTGTTAATATATTGGACTGTAATGGCCTCTGACCAGAAGATTATAAAACTTTTGATTAAGTGTCAGAATTTATTCTCAAGTACGTCGATGTCAGATTTTGAGTGAAACTGAATGATCACATGTTTGAGACTGAACTCAAGTTTAACCTTTATGTCAGGTCTGGGTCCAAGGTTATAAAACTTATCAGACTCAAGCAAAAAGCTTTATAACCTTGGACCCTGGTCTACACTGTTTGTAAATACCTGGGGATAAGTCTGTGAATTGATACTCTGACATGCCAAAATCCTTATCCTCCTACCGTTAAAAAACTTCTGATCAAAACATCCGATTGCTTCAAGCTTTTAAGAAACTACTGACCCAGTATCATCCTGCTTGGATCCTGATGAAATGCTTGGTGTCTGGTCTGGATCCAGTATCATCCTGCTTGCATCCTGATGAAATGCTTGGTGTCTGGTCTGGATCCAGTATCATCCTGCTTGGATCCTGATGAAATGCTTGGTGTCTGGTCTGGATCCAGTATCATCCTGCTTGGATCCTGATGAAATGCTTGGTGTCTGGTTTGGATCCAGTAACATCCTGTTTGGATCCTGATGAAACGCTTGGTGTCTGGTCTGGATCCAGGCTGTTTGCAAATAACAGATTGCACGAAGCATGACAAGGATTATCAATAATTGAAAGGATCATGCATATGTAGTGTCTATTGCTTTATGTTCTGTAAATTGTAATATGCAAAAGTGTTACTTGCTTTAACCCATTCCCTTGTAGGCTATTACTAGATCCAACTTCTTTGAATAAATCTACCAAAAAGGAGCATTTACTAGAGAAAATGAAAATATTAGAATTGTGTAGTCTTGAAACCATAGTGATAAACAGAGGATTTGCTGCTCTGGAGCAAATGCTCTATTTATAACAATGATTTCAAAAAGTGACTTTTACAGAGGCGTCAATATGAGGGAATGGGTTAAACTTTCAAATGGTGTTTTTCTTAGCATTGTCCTCTATAAATATACAGCCATGTTTGTTCAGGTGATTTGAGATGCTTTTTACTTGTACAATGTACTTGAATTTCAATTTGGTCCAGACTTACCCTAATTACTCTAAGTATTTCGACAGACAACCTTAGGCAAAGAATGTAGACTCAGATGAAATCACTGACTCCTGAAGAAGCAGTTTTATCGGGGTCTACACTATTTTCTACTCTGCTAGTCTAATTGAAATGATCAAAATGGTACTAAACTCATTTATTCAACTTTTGTAAACCAGATGAGAGAGGAGGACTGATATCTGAATAATTAGAGTATATAATTATGAAACAGATAAATCTCATTAATGCAAATGTTTAGTAAAGAAGAAGTGGACATTTTAGGCAGGAGACAGCTTTACCCTTTACCGGTTCAATATTCATGTAAGAATTAATGGCATTATGAATATTTATTAGCTGAATTTTTATAATGTAAAAATTTTCAAGGGAAATATTTCCTACGACAAAAACTGTCAAATCATATCTATATTACGTCATAAGCAAACAGCAGACTCTGCTCAGACGGCTCCTACAGGAGCCATCTGTTCTGGGTCTACTCTGTTTGCAAATGTATGAAAAGGCTTTTATCTGAGGGAAAGGGTTAATGTGTGATGCAAGTATTGCAGAAAGCTGCTAGAGGAGCTTTCTGCATGACTTTGACCTTGCTTAATGCACCCGTTTGACAGACCAGTAATTACATGTACATGTATACTAATTTGAGAGTTTGGGTAATCAAGGTTTTACTGTCCCAGGTTTGTTTATGTCATACTTAAAGCATTGGTGAATTTGTTCAGACCTATGTCAACCTGTGTAATTGACATCTCAAACTGTTAGACACACAGCTGTATCTTAGAACAGAGACGATGGAAGAAAAAAATACTTGGAGAAATTAAGCTGATAACAGTTTTTGTTTAGCATGCAAGGAGTTTATTAATGAGTGAGGATTATTCAGAAACTGATTTGCGCAGTTAGTGTTGCTTGAAACAGTTTTATGAGTAAGTGCATGATTATTGTAACAAGTGCACATCAATTAGTAGCAGTTCACAACAGTAATCTTAACCATTTACTTAATTAATATTCATGTAAGAATACCTTTATAGCAATATGGTATCATGAATATTAGTTAGATTATTTTTTTTTTAATAATGAACATGTTTTATAATGGTACATGAACACAGAAAAGTTTGGCCACATCAGATATATCATATTCCATAAGCAATCAGGACAGACTGTGATCAGATGACTCCTAAAGGACTGGTCTGGGTCTACTCTGTTTGCAAAGGCATACAAGTTAATATACGTTGAGTAAATGGATAGAAACACAAAAATGGAAACTGTCAAAGCCACAAATTGCCAGTATCCATTGTGGTTTTTTCCAGCAGTTTCTGTTTGCTAAAAATGTTGTCTTTAGTGATTGTCTGCATAAACATTTTCCACGATTTGTTTTAGAAAACATTATCCGTGTGTGCAGCAGTTTTGACCATGATGAGATGCTGTGTTTCACAGTGTATTATCTGGGTCTGAACTGTTTGCAAAGGCTGTTACATTAAGCTACTGGTACTATATACATAGAGTGCTGAGGGTTAACCCTTGTCATGCTGAACATTCAAAATTAAATCCATCCTCTATGAATATTAATCAGCTGAATCATTCTAAAAGTTGGATCAGTTGTAGCCACTGAATGATAATGGCAAATAGTACATGCGTATATGAGACAAGTTCTCCAGGAGCTGTTTAAATAGGGTCTGTACTATTTGCAAATGCAGATAAAAATGCTCATAGCATAAGAAGGGAGAAGAATCATCAGCTGTTTTGTCAGCAATGGGCGTTGTGCATGTCAGTTCTTGTACCGGCTGAGTTAAATGGATTTAAACTTTACCTCATGAATATTCATGTAGGAAAAATAATGATATCATGAATATTAATTAGATGAATTTTTATAATGGCATGTAGACACATGAATATTTAGTCAGGACATTCTGTTTCTCTGGTATAGATTTTTTTCATGCCTTTGCAAACAGAGTAGACTCAGATCATTTGACTCCTGTAGGAGCCTTCTGATCAGAGTCTGCTTTGTTTGCTTGTAAAGTTATACAGATCAGGCTACATATAGTTTCAACCAATACAAAAAATAATCCTATACAAAAACTAACAAACAAGTAGAACAAAACGATCCTGCAGTGTTGTGTTGACTTTTCTTATTCACCAACGTTTCGGCCTTACAAAGGCCTTCATCAGGGTGGCATGAAATGGAAACACAATTTAGTATAAAATTCTTGTCCCTGAAGTACAACTTTTTAGGTGCCTTTAAATAATCCTGTGAACACCTGTGCCATTATGAAAATTCAGCTAATAGATATTCATGATGCTATTATTTCTTTCATGAATATTCAGCAGGGAAAGGGTTAACATAAATCATGATTAATGAAACATAAGCTTTTATGCCTTTGCAAATAGAGTAATCTAGCCTGTTCTGTTTGCTTATAAGATCTTATTCTTCACAGTTTGCCATTTACTTATTTTATTAATTTGATACAAGAATTACATTTATAGAGTAAAATTAATAAAAATCAGAGTTTTGCATGAATTTTCACCACATAAAGGGTTGGGTATTTTCACGGACACCCCAAAATTCAGCTGTATACTTATTATAGTTAAAAACTTTGTGGGTTAAACTTTTAACCATTTTCCTCATAAGGACGCCTTTAAGGCCTTTGCAAACAAATAATACCCAGATCAGACTGCTCCTGTAAGAACATGTTTATAATTGCATATATACACATGAAGTTTGGGTATTGATTAACACTGTAGAGTCAGATCTATTATAATTTCATAACCTTTTCATTCATATTTAAATGCTTTTTCATACATTTGCAAGCAGTAGACCCAGATTAGACGGCTCTCGTAGGAGCCGTCTGATCAGGGTCTGTTCTGTTTGCTTATGAAACTGTTATAGATCTGACTCTACAGTTCCCACCTATACAAAAACTCTTGTGTACATAATTATGCCATTATACAAGTTCAGCTAATTAATATTCATGATGTCATTATTTCTTTTATGAATATTGGACAGGGGAAGGGATATTAGCAAAGAGAGCAGATCCTGATCAGACTCTGATCTGGGTCCCATCTGTTTGTATTGGACTAAAAAGTGTTTGTATGAAGGCAATGATTGTGAATAAAGATGCAGCTTGTCACTGGAGCAGCATGTTGCTTAACCCTTTACCTGATAGAAGCGGCTTTTAGCGTGTTTGATTTATTCCTCCGCTGAAGAAAATAGTTCAAATTCATACAGTCATGAACATATTGCATAATAAATATTTTCTATATCCTAGTAGGTGGTAGCTTAAAGCAGGCTGAAAGTAAAGCAGAATGCGCCTTAAGGCGCATTCTGCTTTACTTTCAACCTGCTTTAAGTGGTCATATGTCTTCAAAACTAGAAACAGGCTATTGGGTAAAGGGTTAACATTGAAATACATTGGTAGCTTATAACAGTAGCATGGCAAAAGACACAAGGAGTACTTGGGAGCAAAACTGGGTCATAAATTTGAATGCAGATGAGAGGAGATGAAGACTAATTTGAGTTTTTAGCAGAATCCAGACCTTTTGACTCTTATTAACTCTTTACCTCATGAAGATTCATGTAAGAAATAATGGCATCATGAATATTAATTAGATGATTTTTATAATGGTTTAAGAACAAAGTAATGCTTAGCAATAGCAGAAACTTTAGACTCAAATCTACTGTATATTGTTCCCTAAGCAAACAGAGCAGACCCTTATCAGACTGCTACTACCGTATCCACCTGATCTGGGTCTACCCCATTTGCAAAGACATTAACCCTTTACTTTGAATAAATGCTTTTCATGCATTTGCAAACAGAGTAGACTCAGATCAAACAGCTCCTGTTGGAGCTGTCTGATCAGGATATGCTGTTTGCTTATGATAATACTACAGTTTCTACCAATACCAAAGTCCATGCATACAAATACCATTATGAAAATTAGCTAATAAATATTCATGATATCATTATTTCTTACATGATTATGCAACAGGAAAAGGGTTTAGGAGTAATTTACATAAATATTTATATAAAAAATGGAATATTTTTCCAGGTTTACAACCTAGCACTTTTGTCTTTTCATGAATCCAAATCATATACAGAAATAATATATGTCTATTAGGGTCTGAGGGTATAAAATATTTGAGTCTGAGTTCATTCTCAAGGATCTGATTAGTCAGATTTAAGCCAGCTAAGAATCTGGCCAATCGGATGCTTAAGAATGATCTCAGACTCGAGCAAAACGTTTTTTATAACCTTAGGGCAAGATCTTATTGGGGTTATTGTCAAAGTTGTTGAAGCAGGTCTATAGTTACAGGCCTTTGACCCATAAAAAAGAGCATACCGGTATTGTACCATGTTTACCATCAATCATCATTGTTTCTCAACAGATGATCCTTATTATATTTATGATTTTTTTTCATTTCATTGATCTGCCTCATATTATTTAGAATGTAAATTTATCAAAACAGTATAACTTGGCATGTTTACACTGTAGTCACATTGATTATAATGGATCCTTATCATAATTAGAAGTAATGTGTATCGACATGAGAATTCTATTATAGGTGAAAATCATACCATTAAGTTGATAAGTTGCTTTGATTAATTAAAAAATAATTTACTGTGTTTATCTCTATCACCTTTAGTTTTTCTCAGATCCTGATCTTATTCAGGTAAAAATGTGTTGCTATAAGATCGGGTTGTAACTAAAGTTGAATTTGAGTTCTAGGGTTGTGCTCTCCTTATTTGTCAAAACATGTATTAAACTAATGTATTCAAATTTTTTCTCAGAATTTAAATCTGGACTGATGATAATTCAAATAAGCCATATCATCACCCTATTGTTACTGTAGCAGTGTTTTTTATTAAATAAAAGTAGTTAACCCTTCGCTTGCTATTCACGTCAATATACCTACCTGTAAATAGTGAAGACCCAGATGAGACAGCTCCTGCAGGAGCTGTCTCATCAGGGTCTGCACTATTTACAAGTTGATTGTGCAACCTTGCACTCCACAGCAGTGATTGCACAGCGAAATACGTGTACACAGTCAAGATATTTTAATTATACAACAGGGCATGGGTAAAGAAGGGGAAATGTAATTTAAAATTCAGCAAGCGAAGGGTTAAGAGCATTGCCAAAGCTTTGATATTGTCATCTTTGGAGTCATTAATCATTAAAGTTTGAAAATAGAGAAATGTTGGCATTTGCTTTCTGTGCTCCTGTTTAATTACACAAACATGGATTTTATCTCTGACAGTGATTCATTTATAGTGTCAGAGATGTTTTGAAGTACATGTATTTGCTTTTTTCCCCCCCAGTCATGAGCATGGCTTATAAATAGCATCTTGGCTTTCGTTTTCCAATTCAAGCACAAATGTCATTAGGGAAATGCTTTGAGTAATGTTATGAACATCCATTTTGATACAGAGTTTCAAAATTTCAGCTAAGATGGTCCCAGTTGTAATGTTACCAGGTAAGATGGTGTAGTTTTGACACTTGTACGTCCCAAGTGCTGTGATACACAAATATGTATTAAAAAAGTCAACCCAATAATTATTATGCACAAAGTCATTGTTGACCTTGCAAAACATTGTCTACTGCAATTTTGGAAGTTATCATACCCTCATTGTTACCCTTTTACTCCATAAATACGCCTTTCTACCCTTTTGCAAACAGAGAACGCCCAGATCAGATGGCTCCTATAGGAGCCGTCTGATCTGTCTGCTCTGTTTGCTTATGGTATAATAAAGATATGATTCTACAGGTTCTGCCATGGCCAAAACTTTATGTGTCCATGTGTTATTATAACAAATTAATCTAATTGATATCCATGACATCATTATTTCTTACGTGGATATTTATGGAGGGTTAATGGACATTGTATGAAAATGTAACCCATTGAATACGGAATATTCAAAATGGAAGACCTATCAGTATTTATCTATGGAATCCATCCCGTACAAAAGGGTATAGTTTGAAACGTGCATTTAAGCCTTTCCCACATACCAGTATAAACACTACTTCACATCTTTGCAGTACATTCTCGAAATAACGCAACAGATCAGGTTTTCAGTTGATTTAATTTTTGCCAGCATAATAGAGGTTACGGTCCTGTCATATTGCACTATATATCCCTCCCACCCTTTTCCACTGCACAATGGCACCATGTCCTAGGACAGCTAGGAATATAGCTTGTCTTGAACATTTGTATCAACATTCAGAAAATACTTATGTAATATATAAGTTTGTCAACATAGAAGTTTAAATGTATTCTTTGGAAAGGTTATCAGTTTTGTTTAATTCGATCATTACCCTTTCAATGAGGGAAACAAGTGGACTCTCATTTGCTGTCTGTGCTATTAATATGTAGTTAACACCAGTATTTTCAATTATTATTGATATTCAGACCCTCTGGATTTTGTCACCATAACACCGTATCAATCCTTCACTGTTAACATCCATACTACACAGGATGTTTTGGTATTGATAGAAACAGTATGTGTCGACTAGTCACTTCATGAATGTTCATTAACTCATTCTCTCCTAGGCTATTTTTAGACCCGACCTCTTTGAATGTATCTTCCGAAAAGGAACATTAACTAGAGGAAAGGAAAAATTTAGAATTTTGTAGTTTGAAACCATTGTGATAAATAGAGCATTTGCTCCTATAGGAGCAAATGCTCTATTTATCACAATCGTTTCATAAAGTGACTTCTATAGATGTACAAAAATGCGTCACTAGGGGATAACTTATTTTTTATAATGTGAATTCTTTCAAAGGACTTTTTTGTTTTGAAAAAAAAAATGTAGTCAGATCTACACACTTCCATAAGCAAACAGAGCAGACCCTGATCAGATCTACTCTGTTTGCAAATGCGTGAAACGCGTTTATCTGAGGGAAAGGGTTAAACTGAATTTTTATGATGTTGCGTGAACACAGGAATTTTTAGCAATGGCAGAAACTGTAGAATCAGATCTATATGTATATCATTATAAAGCAGACCCCAGTCAGACAGCTCCTACAAGAGCCACCTGATCTGAGTCTGTTCAGCTTCTGTTTGCAAAGGTGTTAAAAGTTTTTAAAACTTATTAGGCACCTTTGTCAAGGAAAGGGTTAATAGTTTCACATTGTTCAAAGAATGTGGGTATATTACTTTGCTCTTGTATGTTGGTCAGTAGATCAAATGGTTTATGATCAATAACTAGAGAATGCTTTGGCACATTGTCCTGGAACTTCATTAACCCTTTCCCTGTTCTATATTTATTCTAAATTTATCATATTCAGGGACAGAATAGTTATAATGAAATATTGAAAGTGGTACATTATAGCCATTTTTTAAAGCAAAGAAACAGATCTTTGAAATTCCACTAGCAAACAGCAGACCCTGATCAGATGCCTCCTATAGGTAACATCTGATCTTGGTCTACTCTGTTTGCAAATGTATGAAAACACATTTATATGAAGGGAAGGGTTAAGACAGGTTAGACAAGATCTTTAGATGACTCTTATTGTTTTGGAGCATGGTAGGTCAAAGGTCAGGATATCCTGACTGTTAAAAGAAATATATTTTTAAAGAAATGCAAAGGCCTATGATCTTCAAAATTAGTGGTGTTTGTATCGTGTTTTTTACGTCCTTTTAACAGTACATAATCTTCAAAATTGGTTGGCTGTTTGGTCATGACTATGAGAGGACCCAAATTGATTTTGAGGTCAGAGTATCAAAGGTCAAGGTCACTCTGAACTTTTTTCTTTTTTTTTAAAACTGTTTTCAGCATATAACTAGATAATTCTTTGGTCCAGGTCCCTCACACTTGGTTGGGAGGTTGACAGTGAACACTGCAAATCAGCCTTAATTACCATTTCTCCCTTTAGAGTGTCTGTTGGGGCAGGGGGATGGTGGGGCGGGGCGGGGCGGGGCGGGGGTACCTCTTTTACAAACATTTATAATTTTTATTTCAACTCTTTCAACACTCAACTAATGTTTGATAACTTCTCCAAACAGGTTGTCTCCAGATGAGATGCCAAGTAAATCACCAGGATCTAAACTGTTTAACCTCCAAACACTGTTTATCTTAAATGAAATGGAAGAAAAACGTACTTGGAAAATTGTTACAGGAATTTTGCACTCAGCCCTTGATACATGTATATTCATAGACATATCAATCAGTTATGACCTTAATTTTTTGTTTTCACATGTTTCAGGATTTATTTTTGTACTTGTTATTGTGGAATGTTATAATAGTACAAGTTTTGTGAATTGCAATATGATTTTAACTGGTTTCAGCATATAGCTGACAATTACAGCGCCAGGGCTCATCACGCCCTGATCTGGTCACAGGTGAGGTTGTCTCCCTTTCAGAGGTCACTGCATTGAGTTGTGGCCAGGATGTAGACTGACCTAGAGTTTTATAATACATGTACATAGCAGACATTGAGTGTGCGGGTGTCTAACATAAATGTAGAGTTTTGCTGAAAATACTTTTGTCCAAATTTGTTTTCATCAATATGGAATGTTTTAAAATTTAAATTATTAAAAAATGGAGAATATTGCGCAACAGGTTATATGAGGTAATGGTCACATAATGCTGAGTTTTGATTTGTTAATTTAACCTTTTACCTGATGAATATTCATGTAAGAACTAATTAGTTTAATTACATGTTGAATACTTATTGAAGAGTAATTATAGCCAGAACCATGCCCAGAAATTACTTTGTCTTAGCTTCAATATAAAAAATTGCTAGTTTGATTGTGAAAATATCAAGATTGACTGTACCAACAGATATGAATGGAGGCCATTGACAAGAAATACAAAAGTTAGATTGTAGTTTCCAGGCAAACTTTCTTATTTAATTCTTCGCATGCTTAATCCATTCTCGTAGGCTATTTTAAGACCCAATCTCTTTGAATAAATCTACTGAAAAGGAGCATTTACTAGAAAAAAAGAAAATTTTAAAATTATATAGTTTGAAACTTGTGATAAATAGAGCATTTACTCCTATGGAGCAAGTGCTCTATTTATCACAATTGTAAAAATGACTTTTACAGAGACGTTAAAAGGCATTAACATTAGGAAATAGCTTAACCCTTAACTCCATAAATACGTCTTTCTACGCCTGCTCTGTTTGCTAATGACATAATATAGATCTGATTCTATAGTTTCTACTTTGAGAAAAGAACCATGTGTTGATATGTCATTTTAAAAAAATAATCTGATTAATATTCATGATGTCATCGTTTCTTTCATGAATATTCATGGAGTTAAGTGTTATGGAATTTGTGATTACCATTGCAAACAGTTTGGATCTGACGAGAAATGGTAGGAAAATTAACGTTGCCAGTTGTGGCAGTCTCCTAAACTTGCCAGAAAAAGGTCTGGATACCCCTTGTCCATCTGTCAGATAATGATTTACAACTTGTTAGAATGACCGTTGTCCATCTGCCATATAATTCTTGTCTATCTATCTGATAATCCTTGTTCATTTGGCAGGTAAACCTTTTCCTTCTGTTGCAAACAGTGTAGACCCATATTAGAGGGCTCATGGATGAATCCTGTGATCAGGATCTGTACTGTTTGCCATTCAAAATCCTCAAGTAAATTTAAGCCTTTTGTACTGAGCGGACTCTGTTGTTAAGAATAATTGACCATTTCACTTTGAAAATACAACATTTTAAGGGTTTAACCTCATATAAACGTGTTTTCACGCATTTGCAAACAGAGTAGACCCAGATCAGATGGCTCCTAGAGGAGCCATCTGATCAGGGTCTGCTCTGTTTGCTAACAGAATTTGATGGCTCTGTTTCTTTGCTTTCTAAAATGTCTACAATGTTTCACCTTCCATATTTCTTTATAACTATTTTGTTAATGAATATTCAGTAGGTATTGAAATTTGGCCTAAATCCAGGACAGGGAAAGGGTTACGAACTTTTGAGACAACTTGTGACATACCTTTATTAACCTAAGTATTCTGACAGTCAGTGACAGACAAACTATGCAAATCAAATGGCTCCTTAACCTTTGAATACAGGAAATGAGTGCACTGTCATTTGCAAACAGTGTAAACCCAGATCAGTGTAAACCCGTGTCAAAGGGCTCCTAGAGGAGCCCTTTGATCGGGCTCCTAGATGAGCCCTCTGATCAAGTTCTGCCCTGTTTGTCATTCAAAATCCTCTTGCAAATTTTACCCCGTCATACTTTATGGGCTGTACCAATAAACAATGCTGGATTATTCCACTCAGAAAAATCAGCTTTGAAAGAGTTAACCTTTTCCTTCATATGAATGCCTTTTCATGTGTTTGCAAACAGTAGACCCAGATCATACAGCTCCTGTAGGAGCCATCTGATGGAGGTCTGCTCTGTTTGCTTCAGGAATAATATAGATCTGATTCTACAGTTTGACAAGGTCAAAACTTCCAGTGATCATGTTCCATTATAATCATTCAGCTTATAAAATAATATTCATGATGCCATCATTTCTTACATGAATATTTAACAGGGAAAGGGTTAAGGAGGTGATTCATCAGGGTCTGCCATATTTGCTACACTGGTCAGTCTAATATAGAGTTGAAAACAATCGTCCATAACTGACTTATTTAGCTGTACTAACCAGTGGAGATTGGAGACGCAAGGGTGTCTAAATACATAGGGTTCATAGGATAGTGACATTTTCAGATTACCCTCAGAAATAATAGTAATACATGCTTTACTTAGATAAGTGATGGGTTTGGTCATTTCAAATGTGGTTGTTGTCTCTAACAATGAGTTTGATATTTTTTTCTTGGTTAATCCTTAGGCCTCACTACTGTTGACATTTCATTTGCTGTGAACATAATATAATGACAAGTTTTGCAACATGAATTTAACGCTTTTCCTCGTACAAACCCTTTTTCACAATGGAATGCACAATTTTTTTTAAAAATTATGTACAGAATGTTTGTGCAAAATCATATTGAAATCTTGCCAGTGGTTACAGAGAAGTGTATTTGAATTTTCAATCAAACCAGATAAGGAAAACCAGCCCAACTCCAGATTCATGGTGTATCATGAAGGTTTGAACAATTTTGGTTAAGGGTCACCTCTGATCATTCAAGCGAAATTATATTGAAAACCAACCAGTGGTTTCTGTTGAAGAGTATTTGAATGTTCAGTTAAGTCTAGTGTTATAAAATGCTTATAAAACGGTTTAAATTAAAATGTCTAATATCTAATTAGTATTCATGGTGTCATTATTTGTTTCATAAATATTTATGAGGTAAAGGGTTAAATTTAAAACATATCTGTGTATTCTCACTGAAATCAACATGACCAAAGATGGTTTGGCTTTTGTGATTCATCAAATAATAATGTGGCCAACAAGAGCAGGATAATTTTCCTTGTATGGTTGCTGAAAATTACAATAAAAGTTATACTTGAATACTATCAGATAAAAGGTTAACATATTATTTATTAACCCTTACAGTGCGGGACCGAGTCACTAATGTCCTTTGCAAACAGTGTAGACCCAGATGAGAGGGCTCCTAGATGAACCCTCTCATCAGGGTCTGCACTGTTTGCCATGTTACACTTTTCTTTAGAAAACATCACTAAATATTCACGATAAGCTTGACCTATTTGAATTTTGGAATATTCCATTTGAAAATTCAGCGTTGTAAGGGTTAATGTTAACTTTTGTACATGCAAGACAATGTTAACCCTTTCAGTGTGGGAAACAAGTCACTGATGTCCTATGCAAACAGTGTAGAACCAGATGAGAGGACTCGTAAAGGAGCCCTCTCATCAGGGTCTGCATTGTCTGTCATGTTACATGTTTCTTTAAACAGATCCCTGAATATTCATGGTAGGCTTGACCTGTTTGTATTTTGGAATAGTTCATTTGAAAATTCAGCATTGAAAGGGTTAAAAAAAATTCCTTCATATAAACATGTTTTCACATATTTAGAGACCAATTCAGACAGCTCCTATTGGAGCCATCTGATCAGGATCTGCTCTATTTGCTAATGTAATTTGAAAGATTTGTTTCATTACTTTCTAAAATGGCAGCAATTTTTCACCTTCCATAGTTCGTTATAATTATTTTGTTTCTGAATATTCAGTAAGTATTGAAATTTGGAATATACATAGAACAGGGAATGGGTTAAAGGTCTTATAACTATGAAAATTACTTTCCTTTGAATGTGGTAAGAAAGTATAAAGTTCCATTCTTAGATTGAAAGCTAGAGAGTTATTTAGTGTTCAGAGAAATTAACCATTACTTTATTAACATTCCTGTAAGAAATAACAACACGAATATTGATTAATTGAATTTTATTCTGGCAATGTAATACAGTAAATGGTGATTTATTTATTATATGACAGAAACTGCAGAATCAGATGTATATAATTCCATAAACAATCGGAGCAGACCCAGATCAGACAGGCTGGGACTATTCTCAAAGGTGTTAAACTTTTATTCCCAAAATACACCTTTCTACACCTTTGTAAACAGAGCAGACACAGATCAGATGACTCCTTATGAATTAGTATAGATCTGATTCTACAGCTTTTGTCATAGCCACAACTGTCTGTGTTCATATGCCATTATAAAACTTCAGCTAGTTAATATTCAGGATGTCATTATTTCTTTCATAAATAATCATGGAGCAAAGAGTTAAAATGTAAATGGGTTAAAATGTGTATATTGGATATAAAGGGTTGAGGCAGGATTGAACTAAGCTGGTATGTGTATGACATTATAGTGCATGCACAGGATATAGAACATCTCAGGTATACTGTAAACTAACCATTCTTTAACCTGTTAAGCCTTCGCTTGCTGTTCACGTCAATATACCTACCTGTAAATAGTGAAGACCCAGATGAGACAGCTCCTGCAGGAGCTGTCTCATCAGGGTCTGCACTATTTACAAGTTGATTGTGCAACCAGTGCACTCCACAACAGTGATTTCACAGTGAAATACTTTTACACAGTGAAGATATATGTAAATATACAACAGGGCATGGGTAAAGAAGGAGAAATGTATTTTAAAATTCAGCAAGAGAATGGTTAAACACTGGATCACTGTGTTCTTATAAAAAGTGTTGTCTGCTTCAGTTCACAAACCTTCATGTCATTAACCTGTGCCAGACTGTCAAAAAATGGCAGAAACTATAGAATCATACCTATACAACACAGTCGGCAAACAAAATAGACCCTGATCAGTTAGGGCTGCTATAGAAGCCATCTGTTATGGGTCTACTCTGTTTGCAAAGGTATCAAAATGCTTTTCTATCAGGTATAAAGTAATTTGTTAGAATTGAAGCAGTGAATTTGTTTGTTGTTGTTTTTCAGAAAAATATTAAAGTTTGCAACAAGTTTACAAGTTTTTATAACTCACAATTTGTTTTTTCATTATTCAAGGGAGAATCTGAGTTGAGCAAAATTTCTTTGATTGTTTTATTCCATGTATACCGTATGTATATATTATTGTTTGTAGAGGCCAGATTTGAGCTGTGGTCAGTACCCTCTGGCATACATACTTGATTAGTCTTTAGCAATAGTTGGCAAGCTATGGTTGAAATTACCAAGTTTTTTAATATTGTTTAGAGAATTAAAATATTGCTTTTTACCCTGATCATATGTTTCAAAAGAATTTGAAGACAATTTTTTAAAAGGATAAGTAGTACATAGGTACAGTACAAATGTTCTAAAGGATAAGAGGATAAGTAGTACATAGGTACAGTACAAATGTTCTAAAGGATAAGTAGTACATAGGTACAGTACAAATGTTCTAAAGGATAAGTAGTACATAGGTACAGTTAATGTTCTAAAGGATACGTAGTACATACTTAATTAGGTACAGTTAATGTTCTAAAGGGTAAGCAGTATATACTGTCCATTTCACTCAATTTTGTTTTTCAAGTTTTTTATTTCAGGACAGATTGAACTTATATCTACTTTGTTCGATCACATCATTTTTCAGGAACTCCCATGCTTAGTATCCCTCTATGCCATGCAGTAGCAATGAAGAAAACACACAAAAAATTGCATTTTCTACATGCTTATTTGATCAGCTTTTTCTTTGCAAATGGCTGCTGTATGACGTAATGCACATGTACGGAAATGAAGTGTGGAGTGTAGCATATTTTTAAATAGGGATGAATTGCATACTGATATGAAAGTAAATGACGTAATTTCATAATTATATGATGTCAACTTCTAAGAGCTATATTTACCCGCAGAAAAAATCAAATGTTTCATTCGATGTCATTTAAGTTCGCCATTTGCAATTTGAAAAATGAACAGGTTTACAATCAGTAAGCATTATTTTTCAGCGGTTAGCTGTCTATTTTCACTTTTGTTCTAGTTTTCCACCAATCAGAAACTATGTTACATTGTAATTTGCATATGACCTAATAGTATTTTCTAGTAAACTGTATTTTCATTAGTTAATCCCTTGACTGGCATACAGCCTTTTTATAATGCCTCTACACGTGGCCAAACTGAATGTAGGACGTTTCGGCATAGGAAATTTCGCCCCGGATGTTTCGACCCAGGACGTTTTGGCCATCTATTTATTCGGCCTAGGACGTTTCGGCAAAAATTGAAAATTTGTATTAAAAGCAAAAATTGAATAATCAAAATCATTAAATAACTATCTATATGTTAAATATTGATATGTGGTCCATTTTGTTTTTGGTTTAAACTGATCAGGATATTAGCTAAGCAGGTGACATATTCACACTTACTCAACCTTGGGTACAATGAGTGATAAAGAGGTGCTTTCAAATACTATAGTCACATTGTTTAGTCATTAAAACAGCCCCAGACCACATAACACATTACTCATGATTTACTATCCCATTCAGTTTTTATTTTAGTCTTGGTCCAAACTGTTTGCCACTCACTTTATGCTTTTTGTTTTCAGTCAAAATGTTGTTTAGTTCAACTTTTGGTGGATTCAAATACATGTACAATACTGTAGTCACATAGTTGTTTATTACCATGACCGGTAAAACAATATGAATTATTTATTACTTTGGTCATTATCAAAACTAGAGTATATAATACATAAACAATATTACTGAATACAACTATATAGATCTATTATCCTAAATAGGTGTGGATCAATTTTGACTATTCAATTTTTGGTGTGTCATACTTTATATCAGTTCCTAACCCATTATCGGACTTATCACCTTATGGTCATGATTGCTGAGCATTATTGCCAGTTTGCCAAAACCACTATTAAACTTTTAAACATTTATTATCATTTTGCTATCAATTTAATACCACATTTGATCACATCCACTTTGGCGAACAGGTAGTTTGCCGAAACCACCATAATTCACAGGCAATGCTATAGGAAATAAAGAAGAAATGTTGTTTAGTATATTAGAGTAGTGGCATTAATAGTATTAATTACTATCCCCGACCACAGCACCAATTAAGGCGCTGGTTATTCGCTATCTGTGATATAAAGCTACTTACTGAAGGCTATTGTTACGGCTCTATCACCTGGCGCTTTGGATCGGGTAGTAGGTTGAAATAGCTAACTTTATATTGTTTTAAAAATACATGTATATTCAGTTAATGGTGTCACTAATGATGATGCACACACGTCAATTAATGCGTTGATCCAGGCTATAGATAAATACCTTTCTTTAAGTAATTACAGCCTCTGCACAAATAAAAACTAAATTCTGTATGCTTTATTTAAAGTGTATTCAATTAGTTATCTTCATATCAATATAAATATACATGCTTTCAAGTAAAGTTTTATAATAGGTAAAATGATGAACTAACTTCAGATAGTTTTAAAAAAATACTTTGACATTGTACATTTTAATAGTGATTTCCTATAAAAGTAACTTGATTTTTTCCATAATTGCTTATTCTACTCCAAGTCATTTCCATTGCATGCTTCTCTGCTAGTATAATTACAAGCAACCCTTCATAGATCTAGTTCCCTGTACTAACAGAATCTCGAAACATTGAAATTAAGTTGGCAGAGATTTAATATCACTATCGTTTTGTAAATTATGTCAATATTTGAATGCCGCTGAATATCTTTTTTAAAAGATATTTTTTGTTAGGTCTGAAATCTTTATTTAAAAACGGATTCAAGGGAAACATGGACACCAAGTTCCTTAAAACGATGACACAGGATTTTAATTTGATCTCAATCTGGTAAGAAATGAAAAAAAAAGTCAATTCAAATTGAGCGACAAAATTGAGTGAAATGGACAGTAGATACAGTACAAATGTTCTAAAGGATAAGTATTATATAGGTGCAGTACAAATGTTCTAAAGGATAAGTATTAAATAGGTACAGCACAAATGTTCTAAAGGATAAGTATTATATAGATACAGTACAAATGTTCTACAAATGTTCTAAAGGATAAGTATTATATAGGTACAGTACAATTTTTATGCCCCCATAGACGATAGTCGGGGGGCATATTGTTTTTGCCCTGTCTGTCTGTCTGTCTGTCTGTTTGTCTGTTTGTCTGTTTGTCTGTTTGTTTGTCAGCAACTTTAACATTGGTCATAACTTTTGAGCCAGTATAGATAGAGACTTGATATTTGGCATACATATGTATCTCATGAAGCCGCACATTTTGAGGGGTGACGTGTCAAGGTCAAGGTCATCCTTCAAGGTCAGAGGTCAAATATATGGGTCAAATCGCCGACTTTAACATTGGCCATAACTTTTGGACCAGTAGAGATAGAGACTTGATATTTGGCATGCTTGTGCATCTCATGAGGCTGCACATTTTGAGGGGTGACATGTCAAGGTCAAGGTCAGAGGTCAAGGTCAGAGGTCAAATATATGAGGGGGCATAGTGTTTCACAAACACATCTTGTTTTTAATGTTCTAAAGGATAAGTATTATATAGATACAGTACAAATGTTCTAAAGGGATAAGTATGATATAGATACAGTACAAATGTTCTAAATGGTAAATGGTATAGTCAAACAACTAGGTCTGACGTGTCAAAGGTCAGCCGAGTCCATTTTTTAGGGAGATCAGCATTCCGCCTGTTCTCGGACCATTTTTTAAACAGACGAGTTTAGTATATAAGATAAAATTGAAGGTGGAATTGTTGTCAGCAGTTTAGCGCAGTGGGTAAAGTCTAGGTACGCAGAAGACATTGCGAGAGTAGTTTTTTTTATTGAGCGTGGGTTCGAATCCCGTGTCGACCTTAAACTTTTTTAATTTTGAATGAATAGAAGAGTATTATTTTATGTCATATTGTATAATTGTATATAATGGCCATTTATGCACAGACTATGTTAGGGAAGAGTACCTTTGTTTGAGTTCGAGTCCTATATTAGCCATATTTTCAATAATAAATCGATGCTAATATATGAAAGCAAATGTCTTGTACAAGTGGATTCTTATTGCACAACAAACTAATGCTCTTAAGGGGGCTTTCCTTAATATTTTTAGCAAAAAAAATATTTTAGGTGTATGCGAGACTCGAACCTGCGCCTAATAAAATGTTCGCCGATTATATACTTCTTCATGGTCCTACGACTTATCCACTACGTTATATTTCCGATAACTAATGCGCTTATTCTTTATACCTATAACTGAACATTTTCTTTTATAAATGGCACGTGGATATCCGAAATGCTGATCTCCCTTAAAAATGGACTCTGCGAACCCGTGACCCGTCAGACCTAGTTGTTTGACTATATATAGGTACAGATTAATGCTTTAGTGTGTAAACAGTATATATACCCGGTAGGTATAGTATGAATATTTTGAGGGTAAACAGTATAATAAAACCTCTCTATAATAACCACTCAGAAGAAATCTTATTATTAGTGAATTTAGTCTGAAACCTTTTACGTCATACATAACCTTTTAATGCCTTTGCCAACAAAGTAGACTCAGATCAGACAGCTCCTGTAAGACCTGTGTGTTCAGACAAGCTCTATTTGCTTAGGAAATAATATACATGTAGGTTTGATTGTTTCTGCTATGGTAAGAACTTCCATTGTTCATGATGCCATTATAAAAATTCAGATAATTATGTCATTTATAATGTTTTTGGTCGAGTTGTCTGTTCTTCCGTCTGTCCGTCCGTCCGTCTGTCCGTCCGTCTGTCTGTCACACTCGTGTCCACTCCATATCTCTCACAAATATTGAAGGATTTCAGAATGCTTCGGCACAAATGTTCAACTCAACAAGACCATGTGCAGAGCGTTGATTCAGGCACATGGGTTAAAGGTCAAGGTCACAATTCAAGGTCAAAGGTTTTTAGCCATACCCTTCGTGTCCGCACCATATCTCTTAAACCCTTGGAAGGATTTCAAAATGCTGTGGCACAAATGTTCTTATAACAAGACGATGTGCAGAGCATTCGATTCAGGCATGTGGATTTCCAAAAAATTTTGGTCGGATTTTCATGAAACTTCATAGGATTGATCAGCACCATGCATAGTTGTGCATGGTGAATTCCTTTTCTGGTACGCTGATTTCCTGCAGAGGTTTGGGACTTTGGAAAATTTTGTCCACGCGCTGGGGGAGACATCAGTTTTTGTATGAAAAACAGTTCTAGTTTATATTCATATACTCATATTTTCTTTAATAAACTTTTGACAGATGAAGGCTTAAGGAATGTGGTTAAAGCTTTAATGCAGGATGAATGTTGTGCCTATATTTTGTTTTATATTATGCAACTTCTTGATTTTAAAGACCCCAATGTTGATCCATTAACTGGTTGCTCTTACTATACCCTTTACATCATGTCTATTCATGTATGAAAGAAGTAATTAATGTATGGGTATTAGTTTTTAGCCATTGCAAAACCTTCAGATCTGTATCATGATCTGGATCTATTCTGTTTGCAAAGGCATAAAACAATGTGTCTATGAGGTAAAGGATATGAGATTCTATTGTATACACTATATAGGCCACAAGGACACTAATTAACCCATTCCCACTTAGGCTATTTTTAGACCTAACCTCTTTGAATAAATCTACCAGAAAGAAGAATTAACTAGAGAAAAGGAAATTTACAGAATTGTGTAGTTTTGAACCATTGTGATAAATAAAGCATTTGCTCCTGTGGAGCAAATGCTCTATTTATCACAATGGTTTCACAAAGTTACTTTTACAGAAGAGTCAAAAGGTGTCAATATGAGGGAATGGGTTAACTTCAGCTTATTGCTGGGCCCCTGTGATGCTTTCTTGAGCTGATAGTATCCATCATGATTGAATTTTTACAGAGAGAGGGGAGGATGGCAAAGCCCAGTCTAGCAGCTACTGTGACTTCTGTCTGGGAGATTCAGAGGAAAACAAGAAGACCGGCCATGCTGAGGAGCTTGTGTCATGTAGTGACTGTGGACGATCTGGTATGTGAAAATGAAATTAAAATTAGGTCACACACAGAGAGTAATTATGTTTGCTCTGATTTACATAAATAGAATACAGTAAACCCTCTGTGCACTGATTACTGAAAGAAAGGAATTTCAATTCTGGGCCTATGAGACAGTTGGTAGTTTAATGCAGGATGAATAATATACATTTAGCGCCCACCTGAGCTTTCTGCATTACTATCATTGTGTAGGTGCTAATGGTCAAATACCCAAATAAATTTCTTTCATTTTGCACTAAACAGCCACATGCTTTCAAACACCATTGTGTTGTTTCAATAAGTGGCAGCTTAAGTCATTACTTCATAGGCTATTTTTAGGCTATTTTTAGACCAAACTACTTTCAATAAATCTACTGAAAAGGGGAATCTACTAGAAAAACATTTAAAACCATTGTGATTAATGGAGCATTTGTCTCCATAGAAAGTCAAAAAAGTTTCAAAAA
This sequence comes from Azorinus chamasolen, assembly GCA_963576725.1. Lineage (NCBI taxonomy): Eukaryota > Metazoa > Mollusca > Bivalvia > Cardiida > Solecurtidae > Azorinus > Azorinus chamasolen. The sequence goes on from OY755236.1 coordinate 47,809,725, forward strand.
TTAATCAATTATGAATATGATGAGTTAACCCTTTCCTCCATAAATAAGCCTTTCTACGCCTCTGTAAAAATCTCCTGTTGAAACCATTGTGATAAATAGAGCATTTACCCCAATAGGAGCTGATAAATAGAGCATTTACCCCTATAGGAGCAAATGCTCTATTTATCACAATGATTTCAAACTACAAATTCTAAAAAATTTCCTTTTCCCTAGTTAATGCTCGGTTTTGGTAGATTTATTAAAAAAGGTTGGGTCTAAAAATAGCCTATGAGGGAATGGGTTAAGACAGGTTCCACTATAGTCTTATGAAGCTGCACCAAAAGTACCTATTGGACTGTACAGATCCCAATACCAGACAACACACTCCATTGAGATACCCAAATTCCCACTGTTGGCAACTATTTTATTAACTCTTTTGGACACTAGTGGCAAATCTTTGATAACATATATACAAACCATTTGGATACAGATGAAATGCTGAGTAACATGACATCTCATCAGGACCCAGAGTGTGTGACACTTTGATAACATTTTTTAAGAAAAACAAATTCATGAAGAAAATCTATAAGAATTTGTAGTACTCATTGTCTGATGACGAAATTGCAAAGGCAATTAACATACAAAGAGCAAACTAACTTTGGAAATACAAGTAGTGTAGAGACTGGACGGATGCTGTATCTTATACATAGTTGCTTTTTGGTGTCACTTGTTTTAGTAGGATAGCACTTTGGAATCACTTCTCTGCTGTCAATCCATCTGCCTGTCTGTCAAGCTATATGTGTCACACTCTTTTTGACATACTGTAATCACCTGAAGTATTTGGACAGACAGCCTTACACAAATAGTGCAGACCCAGATCAAACTGCTTCATTAGGAGCCGATTGATCAGTCTATACTGTTTGCTATTATGTCAGTCTAATATAAAAATAAATGAAATGGTGCCAAATTGACTTAGTCTGCTTTACAAACACATGGAGAGGAGATATTGGACTATTCCAGATGGACTATTCCAAATTTCAAACAGGTCAAGTCAAATTTAGTGATTTTTCTGAAGAAAAATGTAATATGACAAGCAGTGCAGACCCTGTTTGCAAAGTACATGTATATTAGTGACTTGTGTCCCACATTGTAAGGGTTAAGAGTAATTTTGATCACTTCTGCTGGCAGGTTACACGTGTTCCTTCTGACACTTTTGTCTTGGTCTACATAATGCTTTAGCATATTTTTGTGTGTTGCAACCCATATGTAATTTTCTGTAAAATAAAAACAGCACATGCCAGTTCTGTTCTTGCTTATAACATTTTTACCATAGCAGCAACTACAGAATCAGGTCTATACTGTTTTATTATCCCTTTCCTCCATAAATATGCTTTTCTACGCCTCTGTAAAAGTCACCTGTTGAAACCATTGTGATAAATAGAGCATTTGCTCCTATAGGAGCAAATGCTCTATTTATCACAATGGTTTCGAACTACAAAATTCTAAAAAAAATCCTTTTCTCTAGTTAATGCTTCTTTTGGGTAGATTTATTCAAAGTGCTTGGATATAAAAGTAACCTATGAGGGAATGGGTTAAGTAACATAGTTGACCCTTATCTGATGGCTCCTACAGGAGCCCTCTGATCTGGATCTGCTCTGTTTGCAAATAAATTAAATGGCATATCTATGAAGTAAAGGGTTATATCAATTACTTTAAAAGCAACAGATTAACTGAACACCTAAAATATACTCTTTGCAAGTTTTATGACAATAGTATCAAACTTATCTCGACGTGATAAAGGCATGAGTAGACCAGCATTGAAGCTTTATAACACATGTACTTATTTTGTGTCATTGGCTTTAGGAAGGTGACACTTTGGGATCATTTGTCCATTGTTAATTATTTTGTCTGTCTGTCTGTCACTCTTTTTTGTCACACTGCTTTATTATTACTAGAATAACATATAGATGATATATGGTTCTCCTTTTTAGCTCCACTTTTTCAAAAAGTCGAGCTATTGTCATGACCTCTCGTCGGCGTCGGCGTTGGTTAACCTTTTTGTTAGGTCCTTTTCTCAGAAACCATCAAAGATATTTGGTTCATATTTGGTTTGTATGTTTACTATCACAATGGGAACACATTTCATAAGGGTAGGTAGCCCTAAAATTAATTTGTGCCCCTTTTTCGACTTAGAATTTTCATTGTTGGTTGAGTTTTATGTTTAGGTCCATGTCTCAGAAACTGTCGCAAGATATTTGGTTCATCTTTGGTATATATATTAACTATTACAAGGGGGACCTATTTCACAAGGGCAGGTAATCCTAAAATTAATTTTGCTGTTGTTATCTCCCCTTTCTGACTTAGACTTCCACTACACTATCCAGCACTAAAGAAAGTGGAGCGCGCTGTCTGCGGACAGCTCTTGTTACAGTCTACTCATCCAGTCTACTGTTCAGTGCCAAGTTGTTACTAGTATTTGATATCTGGTTACACTATTTTTACAGGCCACCCAACCTGTCTGCAGTTCACCGACAACATGACCATATCAGTGAAGAAGTACCCATGGCAGTGCATTGAATGTAAATCCTGTGGACTGTGTGGAACCTCTGAAAATGATGTGAGTACAACTGAAACCTTTTAACCCTTTCCCTGTTCTGTATTTAGGCCAAATTTCAATACCTACTGAATATTCATTAACAAAATAGTTATAAAGATATATGGAAGGTGGAACATTTTAGACATTTTAGATAGCAAAAAAGCAGATCTATCAAATTCTATTAGCAAACAGAGCAGACCCTGATCAGACAGCTCCTAGAGGAGCTGTCTGATCTGGGTCTACTCTGTTTGCAAATGCGTGAAAACACGTTTATATGAGAGAAAGGGTTAAACTGACCACTTTATGAATAAAAATAGATGTCTTTGAATAAGTTAATGGTTTCTAATTACAGGGCAAACATAATGCAGAAAGCTCCTATAGGAGTTTTCTGCATAAATTTCATCCTGCATTCAGTTACCACCTGCCTTGCATATTCAGAAATTGACCTCTTTTTGGTGGTTGCTTTGGAGGGGTTGCAATGTAAGTTGGATCAAGATGAGACATTTGTGATAACTTAGGCCAATAATTTGAATACAGATACAGTAAAACCTTTCTATAACGGCCACTAAATTATATCACGTATTTTGTGTTAAAGGCAGGCGGCTGCTTAAAGCAAGGTGAAAGTAAAACAGAACGCTCATATAGTTACTTTCACCTTGCTTTAAGCAGCCACCTGCCCTAAATACCAATTAACAAAATTTAGTGGCCGTTATAGAGAGGTTTTACTTTGCTATAATTGTCCTGAGTGTATAACCAAATTACACTAAGTAATACAAACTTATATTATTTTATTAGGCAAATAGTGCAGATCTAGACCTAACTTATCCTGACGGAGCAGTTTGATCAAGGTTTACAGTATTTGCTATTCTGGCAGTCTAATTTAAAGTTATCGAAATAGTTCCAAATTTGACTTTAGTTTTATAATCCCAAGATATTGGGTGTTTGAATACTTAAGAGTAATTTTGACAGCCTTATTTGTTTATGTTTGTAGGAGCAGTTGCTGTTTTGTGATGACTGTGACCGAGGCTACCACATGTATTGTCTCAACCCTCCCCTGTCTGAGGCCCCTGAAGGTAAGGTAACCCTTGAAAGAGGAAAACTAGTTTAATCATTTGTTCGCTAATGAATGAATTTGTATTAAATATGACCATACTATTATTTTATTTCTGACCTATGTTGACATGCCCCTAATATTAACCCTTTACTCCAGTATATACACCTTTGCCAATAGAGTTGACCTAGATCAGAAGACTCCTGTAGGAACTGTCTGTTCAGGATCTGCTCTGTTTGTTTGTAGAATGATATACATGTAGATCTGACTCTACTTTCTGCCCTGGTAAAAATGTCAGTGCTCATTGCCATTATAAAATTCAATTAAGAAATATTCATGATGTCATTTTTTTTACAGGAATATTCATGGAGTAAAGAATAAATGGTTATGTTTGAGTTGTCACTTCCAGATGTACCCTGGATGTAATCACCTTAGGGCATGTTGATTAACTAGGTCATAAGTAACGCTTTACCACATGATTATTCATTTAAGAAATAATGACTATGAATATTAATGAGTTGAATGTTTATAATGGCAAGGGAATATTTTAACTTGACAGAAACTAGAATCATATCTTATTATTTCATTAGCAAGTATAGCATACCCAGGTTAAACAGGTCATTCAGGAGCTGTCTCATCTGGGTTTGCTCTGGAAAGGCTTTAACCCTTCGCTTGCTATTCACGTCAATTTACCTACCTGTTATAATGGCATATAAACGCTGAAATTTTAAGCCAAGGCAGAAACAAGAATCGTGTTTTCATAAGAAAGCAGAGCAGATCCTGATCAGACAGAAAGTTGGAAACTACACAAGCCATCTGATATATTGCTATATAGAGTAAAAGGTTAAACCACCAACTAACCAACTTCTGTTTGCAGGTAACTGGAGCTGTCATCTGTGTATTGAGGAGTTCCATGGCGGCAAGAAGCCAGCAGGAATGGTTTGAGCAGTCTGCCACAAGAGTCATAATATTGGGAACAAGTTGCTGTATAGAAAAGTGTATTTGGTTCATCATGAGAACAAGATGCCGTTGCGATTTTAAAAACTGTGTAGACAAGTGTGTGTTTCTGAGACAGGTGGCTGATTAGGAGGTTCTGCAGTTCATCAACTTTTGCTGATGCTTATGAATGCTTCAGTGTTGAACCAGACTAGTCACCATATATGGAACTCAACATTTGGTCTTCACAAGTTGAAAAAGACATGTTTTGTATATATTCTGTCGTGATTCTGTATGTTTGTCAGCAAGGATGTTAAAAAAATTGGAAACACAAATGAAGGCATTAGTGGAACGGTTTAACCCTTTGAATGCTGAATTTCAACGTGGTGTGATTTCAGTTGAAAGCTTGTAATTTGTGAGAGGATGGTGAATGACAAACAGTGCAAACCCTGATCTGAGGACTTGCCTAGGAGCCCTCAGATTTGGGTCTAGACTGTTTTCAAATGTCGGTACATTCTATTTCCCACATTCAAAGGGTTAAAGATATCTACTGTATATATGTCAGTTTCAGTGTATATGATTGTTACATAATTGTGCAGGCAGGCAAACCGTGTTATTTTTCACAAGGCTGAGATTCAGATGAGATGCCAATTAACTTAGCATCTTACAAGGACTCAGTTGCTAATGTCTTGTTAACCCTTTGTTCCATGAATATTCATGTAAAAAATAATGGCATCATGCCTATTGATTAGATTAACTGTTATAACAGCACATGGACAAAAGAACAAAAGAAACTGTAGAATCATATCTATATTACATGTATATCATAAGCAAACAGAGCAGACCCTGATCAGACGGCTCCTACAGGAGTCGTCTGGTCTGGGTCTACTCTATTTACAAAGGTGTAGAAAGGCGTATTTATGGAGTAAAGGGTTAAAGAATATAGTGTCACATGCTGTAGTGTTCTCTTCATACAAGATAGCACCAGGCAAGTTGTATATGTAAGAATGATGTATATTTCTGTCAGATCACAACTGTTGTAAATAATATTGTATTGTTAATAACCCTTTACTCTGTTAATATGCCTTTTAACGTCTAAAGCAAACACAGTACACCCAGATCAGACAGCTTCTGTAGAACTATCTGATAAGTCTGCACTGTTTGTTTATGAAATCTTATTCTAGTGTTTGCCATGGCCAGCCATGCCTGTGCTCAGTTGCTGTTATAAAAAATCAGCTAATTAATATTCATGATGTTATTATTTCTTACATACATATTCATGGATTAAAGGGTTAATCAGGTATTCATGTATAAGAATCTGAGGTAGATTTTGATGCATACTGTCAGTAGTTGAACATCATTGATATACTATCTGTACTGCTCCTTACAATGCTTAACCCTTACCCTACAGAATATTCATGTAAGAAACAATGAATATTTATTAGCTGAATATTTATGACATATGTACACAGGATGTTTTGCTGTTGGTAGAAATTGTAGAGTCTAGATTTATTACAGTTTCATAAGCAAGCTCAGCCGACCCTGATCAGATGGCTCCTACAGGAAACATCTGATCTGGGTCTACTGTGTATGGATGGCATGAAAAAGCATTTGTATAAGGGAAAGGGTTAAACCTTCGCCAGATAGAGATGCATTTTGATACCTTTGCAAACTGTAAACTGAAGTCAGACAGCTCCTGTAAAAACAGTCTGATCAGGGTCTGCTCTGTTTGCTCATGAAATAATATAGATCTGATTCTGCAGGTTTTGCCACAGTAAAATTTCCCCTATTCATAATGCCCTTATAAAAATACAGCTAATTAATGTTCATACATTTATTGTTCCTTACATAAATATTCATGAGGTAAAGGATTAAACCTTAGTAAGTTGGTGTTAACCTAAGGGAAAAAAAATCTCAGTTTTTATTGGAGCCTACAAGCCGTTTTAAAAAAACAACTTAGATATATTAAAGCTCATTTGGTTCTGCATACAGTAAAACCTTTCTAAACTAAACTTTTAAATTAGTATCAGTTGCGATCTGTTGCGATCTTCTAGATGGGCGATAGCTTAATGCTTCCAGCTTTCTACATGATTTTCATCCTTCATTAACCTTTCCTTCACAGAAACGCCTTTTCACACCTTTGCCTATAGAGTAGAACCAGGTCAGATGACTCCAATAGGAGCTGTCTGATCATGGTCTGCTCTATTTTCTTAATGACTAATACATATGATTCATACGCCATTATAAAAAATAATCTAATTAATATTCATGATATCTTTATTTCTTACATGCATATTATTATATTAAACAGGGAAATGGTCAAGCAGCCAACTGACTAAAATATCTAAATTTGTCATCACTTTACTATTTTAGTTTGTCTGATATATCCTTGATCAATGATCCGGGGCATATTGTTTTCGGCCTGTCTGTCTGTATGTCTGAAACATTAATCTTGGCCATTTCTTTTGTTCCAATAGAGACTTCATACTTGGTATATATATATATATATATACGCATCTCATCCTGTCATGGTCATTCTTGGAGGTCAAAGGTCCCAATAGCTGTTGTGTGTAGCATGTATTGGGGACATTGTGTTTAACCTTTTACTCCATAAACACACCTCTGTAAACAGAGTAGACCCAGATCAGATGGCTCCAATAGGAGCCATCTGATCATGGTCTGCTCTATTTGCATATGATATAGATACAATTCTACAGTTTCTGCCTTAGCTAAAAATTCCAGTATCCATGTGCTATTATAACAAATTACTATAATTAATATTCATGATGTCATTCTTTCTTACATAATATTCATGGAGGAAAGGGTTAAAACATTGTTACATTTGGATTTCAAGTTGCAAAGTTTCCTTCTTTTTCTTTTAATAGTAAAATTGTGTTCTTCATGGATCATGATTACATTAATATGTGCTAAGCCAAAAATAACATTCCAGACAATCATTACACAATACGTTTATACTCTTATGACAAAATACTTTTATAGTACCAATATACTTACACATCAGCTGATATTTTGTTCATATTACTTAACCTTTAGCCTGCTATGGTTGAATCCATAGTTACTTTTGCTACAGGTTTTGACTCGAAATGAAACATTGAGTTACTCATCTCATCAGGATCAAAAGTGGTTGATACTGCAAATAAATTTTACGTGGAAGTCTAAATTTGGAGTCATAATTTGATGAACATGCTAAAGGTTATCATGAGAACAGGTTCCTTCAGGATTGGCAAACAGTGTAGATCCAGACCAATTTCTGCATATTAGGCAGAGTGTGTTAGCAGAAACATATTACAGTAAAACCCCGCTAATGCGGTTTTAAAAGGTTTACTTCTGGTAAAAAAAGTAATGCAGAACTTTTGTCCTGCATTAAGCAACCACCTGCTTATAAAGACACCCATGTTTGTTAAGTGGTCGCATTAGAGGGGTTCTACTGTATACTGTTTATCAAATTTGGTAATTGTTAACACTTTACTACATGAATATTCATGTAAAACTAATAACAAAGAATACTAATTAGCTGAACTTTTATATTAATGACATGAACATGTGAAGGTTTTTCTAAGGCACAAACTGTGGTATCACATGCATATTGTCCTACAAGGAAATAGCTGACCCTGATCAGACATTCCTATAGAAACTGTCTCATCTTGCTTTACTGTTTGCAAAGGTATATCTATGAAGTAAAGGGTTTAACCCTTTCCCTGTTCTATGTTTATTACAAATTTCCATACCTATTGAATATTCATGAACAAAGTAGTTATAATGAAATATGGAACATTGTAGACATTTTAGAAGTAAAGAAACAGATCTATCAAATTCTGTTAGCAAACAGAGCAGAGACCCTGATCAGACGGCTCCTCTAGGAGCCGTCTGATCTGGGTCTACTCTGTTTGCAAATGGGTGAAAACACGTTTTTATGAGGGAAAGGGTTAAAATGATGTAGAAGTGGGTAATTCAGCAAGGCCACTGGTTTGGGTATACACTGTGTGCAATTCTTCAATGGTACCTGTTCTCTAGTCTGGTCTCTTACTGCTGGTCATATACTGTTAGGTAATATACACATGTGTATTCAATGTCTATGTGTAAATAGCCAATGTTGTAATAAATCAACAGTAAGGCAGTACTTTGTTGTTAATCCTGTATTAATTTACCTCCCACAGTCTTTACTCCTTTACACCAAAGCAGAGGAACAGATATGGTTTAAAGGTTAATTAAGTATTTATTATTACTCCACACTTTAAAAAGTAATTCAGTACCCAAGAAAATAAATGAGTACTTAAACTTCTGTATTCTCCCCATCATGTACACTTAGAAAATTACCGACTAATATAATAGCAAATTATCATAATGCAAATTTAGCCTTCTGATTACTGATATACAAAATGTGTACAAGAAAAATATGGTCAAAGACATAATTATTTGGCATATTTCTATTTAGTAATCACTCAAATACGCGGCTTATCAGTTCCTCTGCCAAAGTATGTCTTTTAATGCGTTTGCAGAGTAGAACCAGATCAGATGACTCCTGTAGGAGAATCTGATTGGGGTCTATCTGTTTGCTTATGAAATAATAGAGGGTTAATAAACATTTTTGGGGCAATAACATCTGCAGTGTCCAGGGGAGCTGTTGTTGTCCCGAGCCCAAAGGGCAAGGGTATCAACAGTCCCAAGGGACACTGCAGATGTTATTGCCAAAAAAACGTGTATATTCCCTATTCTTATATAGCCCTTATTTTTTGCTTTCCTGTGTTAATTTAATTGTTTGACATACAACCTCAAAGAGATCTACCAACCTATCAAGTTTCATGTTACTACCTCTTATACTTTTTGATTAATCGGCTACATTAAAGCTTTTGCATGCCGCCACCGCTGACGATGTCAACGCCTACAACAATGCCTATGACCCAGTGATCACAATAGCTCAACTTTTTTCTTCGAAAACATCAGCTAACAAGAGCTGCTTGCGGCGCCAACGTTCAACTTAATCTGATTTGGTGTTTGTCTAGCTAAATTTAAAAAAAAATTAAAAAAAAATATAGGGCCATAACTCAAAAATTTTGAAATCAAGAATTATGGTTCTTAATTAGGGACCTTCCCCTAAATGAGATCTACTAACCTATGAAGTTTCATGTTGATACCTCTTATACTTTATTAAGAGTAATGAGCTACATTAAAGTTTTTGCACAACAACCCAGTGATCACAGTAGCTGGACTTTTCTTCGAAACAGACAAGCTAAAAATGAGTGACATAGGGTCATTATGGCACACGTTTATCACAAATTAGCAACATAAAGCCAGCATGGCGCAGTTGGCACACATCGCAAATGAGTGACAAAGGGCTGCTATGGCACATAATTATAACAAATGAGTGGCATTTGGCAACCATAGCATACATTAAACATGAATGAGTATACTAAGGGTGTTCAAATATGAATGGAACCAGGCCTGTATCTCGCGTTTAACCATGATTTGAACGAAATAGGTACATTTATAGAGGAATGTGTAAGCTCTCCATTGATGCACTACATGTTTTAATCCGTTCAGTCTAGCTTTAACAATAGCTCGATAAACACTGTCTACTTGGGGAAAAGGTCTCCTTTCACTGACCAAATATGGTCCTATATCAAGAACCGCTGTATTCTTGGTATGCAGACGACATATTCAATGAAATATGCTGTGTTTTTGGAAACAGCAAACTTTCTTTTTCATCTGTCACATGATGGTGTAAGAAATTTAAAAGCGGTATAGATTCAGTGAAAGATGCGCCTCATGCACGCTGTCCGAAAACTGCAACTTCGCCAAAAACAGTTGAAAAAGTAAAATATTTTATTGCTACCGATGCAAGATTTACAACTAGGCAAGCGATTATAAAAAAGAAAGGATAAGCGCCAGGTGGATACCCCATCTTACAAAAGAGCAAAAACTTGCTCGGGTAAGAATCGCCAAACAATTTTTGAAAAAAGTTCCCTAAATACTACAATCTATCTTTCAAAAAATATCATTACTGGTGATGAAAAATGGGTTCACTTTTATGAGCCCAGGCGGAAGATACAGAATAAAATATGGGCAACCAAAGGAAGTCAAAGACCTTGCATAACAAAACACACCATGAGCATCAAAAAGGTAATGTATGCAATTTTTTTTACAAATCAATGTCCTCCTGTTCAAATTGCCGTACCAAAGGGTAAATCTGTAAACGCCAAGTTTTACAAAGGCAACGCCTTTCATAAATTAAAGAAATATTTTGCAAAGCATCAACCAGTACTGGTTTCCATCATGGTGTCAGGTTGTTGCATGACAATGCTTCATATGTACCTTGAAAAGATTATGAAAACGCATTTAAAAATTGGATTAAATGACTGAAACTTTGTGTATCACATGGTGGTGTATATTGTAAAGGACAGATAATTAGTTTGCCATTGTTTGTTAAGCACCTCAGAAAATTGACTGTTGCATTCATATTTGAACACTCGTATAGCCTGATAGGGCCCCCATCACACATTGATCCCAAATGAGTAACAAGGCCAAGTTGGCCATGTTAATCACAGGTGGGTGACATACAGACCATTAGCCACCATAACCCTCTTGTTTAGTAATACAAAGACGGGTACAAAAGTTCCATTTTGTAACAAGGAACAATAAACTCAAAAGGTTTCTTTCATATTTATTTACAAAAATATTGCACATACTATATTTATTAACCCTTTGAATTGCTAAATTTTCAAAGTCCATAATCATTTAATGATTCCGTCCATTCAGTTCAAAGGGTATCATCTGTGAGAGGATTTTAAGAGTGCAAACCCTCATCAGAGGGCTCCTCTTGATATCTAAGGTCTACACTATTTGCACTTTTGCTACAGTCAAAGGGTTCTGTTTAATTTTTCTATTCAGATAAAATAAGCAAGTATGTAGCTTGGGATTGGCCCAATGGTGGTTAACCCTTGATCTGAAAGAGACTCCATTAGCAGAAACAATATAGTAGACATGAATCAGATGGCTTCTGTAGGAGCTGTCTGATCAGGATATCCTCTGTTTGCTTACAGAACATCTTAGATCTGATTATAGAAATGTAATGTATTCCCTTATTTTACTAACCAACATAAGAAAATTAGTTAATCCTTTACTCCATGAATATTCAAGGAACAAATAATAAAATCATGAATATTAATTAGATTAAGTTGTATAATGGCACATGGACTTGAAGTTTTGGCCATGGCAGAAACCATATAATTATATCTATATTACTTCATAAGCAAACAGAGCAGACCCTGATCAGACGTCTGATCTGGGTCTACTCTGTTTGCAAAGGCGTAAAAAGGCATATTTATGGAGTAAAGGTTTAATAAATATTCATAATGGGTAGGGGGGTCTACCATGTATAATCATCATGTAAACTTCTTGCTGAAAGGGTATCAATGTCAACGCCCTAACACAATTTTTGGGGGGGAAATTTGAATGTTTGTACACTTGCTGTGAACTTTTGGATTTTCTATACAGTAAAACCCCTCTAAACCAGAATTATTCTAGTAGAGAAGAATTTCGATACTTTTATGCAGGTGGCTGCCTAATGCAGGGTGAAAGTCATGCAGGAAGTTCCTGGAGGAGCTTTCTGCATGACTTTCATCCTGCATTAAGCTGCCACCTGTCTCTGAGACCGATATTTATACTAAATGTAACATCCAGTTTAGAGGGATTTTACTGTAAGAGCAGATAAAAGTTGCTATGTTTGCAAAGAGCTGATGACTTCAACCTATTACCCATTGGCCTTGGACAGGACACAGCTCAAATATATGCTCTGTTTGCTTTATATGGAATATAAAGATCTGATTCTACAGTTTCTGTCACGGCACAATATTTTTGTGTTGCAAGCCATCATAAAAATTCATCTTGTTAATATTCATGTCCTTATTTCTTACATGAATATTCTTTAAGTAAATATTAACTAGGCGAAACAGGTGTGTAAAACAATGTAACATGTACAGTTTATCTGGCTTTGTTCTCTGTTGTTCAACTATTAAGCCATAACAACTTTCTGCAAGTCCTGTAGAATGTCTTTCATGTTGCTATCCATATTCAGCAATAAACCTGGAAAATAAAAAAAAATATTTCATGCTTTTCCAGAGAACCTTACAACTCCAATGTTTCAGTCCATCACTCGTAACTCTTTGTTACAGTTTAATTCAGATTAAGAACTACAATTATGTCGTGAGCCAAAAAACTAATATGTATCTATAGGACATGCATACCCCCACTCATATATGACTCTGTGGCCTATAACAAGGGCAGTAACTCTGGTTCTACAGAATACATATCCTAATTATACTCCAGATAAACATGCTTATCAGTAGTAAAGCAATCACTATGTAATATCAATACTTAATCCTTTAATTAAAATGCGGGAAATGTGTGTGTACTGGCATTTGTAAATACAGTAAAACCTCTCTATAACGACCACTAAATTGTGTTTAATTAGTTGATATTTAGGGCAGGTGGTTGCTTAAAGCAAGGTGTAAGTAAAACAGAACGCTCCTATAGGAGCGTTCTGTTTTACTTTCACCTTGCTTTAAGCAGCCACCTGCTTTTAACACAAAATACTTGATGTAATTTAGTGGTTGTTATAGAAAGGTTTTACTGTAGTGAAGACCCGGAACAGGACTCATTGAGGAGACCTCTGTTCAGGGACTACACTGTTTGTCTTTCGAATTCCTCTAGTAAATTCATACCTTTCACACAGAATGGACTCTAGTTTGAATATTCAGCATTCAAGGGTTAAAATGATTAGAAAATTCACATCTCTGCCCAGACATAATGATTTCAAATCAACCCCTACACAAAGATCAATCATCTTATTGCACATCCTTTGCCATATCTAACTTAACATCACATGTGATCAACTGATATACAGTACACCTTTGAGAAGACAAAGTCTGTTCTGTGCAATTTAAACCTTTACTCCATAAATATGCCTTACAACACCTTGGCAAACAGAGTAGACCCTGATCAGAAGAATCTTGTAGGGTCAGGGTCTGCTCTGTTTGCTTATGGAATGATGTGAATCTGATTCTAGTTTCTGCCATGGCCAAATCTTCATATGCCACTATAACAACCCAGTTCAAAAATATTCACAGTCATTATATGAATATTCATGAAGTAAAGGGTTTTCAAAACTAAGTACATGTACTTTAATTCTGTCTTTTGGCCCATACAGGGTGGTCAATATTTTGTACAGTAAAACCCCGCTAATGTGACCATCTAAATGAGGTATAATTCTGGGTGCTAGATGCAGGTGGTAGCTTAATGCAGGACAAAAGTAATGCAGAAAGCTCCTAGAGGAGCTTTCTGCATTACTTTTGTCCTCCATTAAGCAACCACCTGCTTATAAAGACACCCATGTTTAATCATTAAGTGGTCACATTAGAGGGGTTCTACTGTAATTGGTACCATTCACACAGGAGTCCTAAGAATCACAACTCACCTGTGTTAGTGTCACTGGATGCTACGAATGTTAACAGAAGTGGAGACTTGTTAATCTGAACAACCTGAAAACAAGGAAGTAAACTATTTCTAAACTGGTCACTCAAAAGAAGTTTAACGCTCTTAAATATAGAATGAAATTTCATGCAGGACAAAAGTAATGCATATACCTCCTAAAGAAGCATTCTGTTTTACTTTCAACCTATATTAACCTTTTACTTGATGAATGAATGTTCATGTAAGAAATAAAGACATAATATTTATTGCCAGTAGCTGATTTTTATAATTCCATATGAACACAGTATAACGAGATCTATATTATTCCACAAACAAATAGAGCAGACCCTGATCAGAATGGATCTTACATGAGTCATCTGATCTGGGTCTACTCTGTTTGCAAAGCCATCACAATGTGTCTTTATTAGGTAGAGGATTAACCTACCACCGGATTTCAATTACTTCCATGTCCAATGACATATTCAAAGTTATTGTTGTAAACATATTCCACTGTAAGCAACTACAGTAAAATGCCTCTAAATAGGTCTTATTGTGTGACTTGAATGCAGGTGGTAGTTAATGCAGAATGAAAATAAAGCTCCTGTAGAAGCTTTCTGCATTACTTTTGCCCTGCATTAAGCAACCACATGTGTTTAAAAAACACCTGTCTTGATACTTTACTTTGTCATACATTAGTGTAACAAGTGAAAATCTTGTTAGCATAACATTGTTTCAGAACTTGACAAATTTCTCATATTGGGCCTACAATGTGTCTACACCATTTGCTATGTGCAAGAAAGCTTCTTTCAATGTTACAGTTAAGTAAGTTAACATTTCTCTGTTTATTGATGCCTTTGCAAACAATGTAGACCCAGATCAGATGGCTCCAGTAAGAATTTAAAAGTAGTTTTTAATCTTTTTTATTCTGCACACATGTAATATAACATGCAAATGACGTAAGCAAGTTGGTGAGGTTGATAGCATGTCATTGAGATATAAATAGCAAAAAGCACCTGTTTTTCTTGTTGTTTTCTGTGTCATGTGACAAAAAGAATATTACATTAGTGTTCATTTACTGTTGATTTTTACCAAACACATTGACAAAAATAAATATGATACTATGCAAGTCTTGTGTCATATCATTTTAGTCAACTCGTTTGGTAAATATCAATAGTAAATGAATACTCATGTCATATCCTCTATATATAAGTCTTCTTGTACAGTTTCTGCTGTGGCCAAAAATATTGTTTTCATATACACATACTATTAAAAACCTCAACTTATAAATATTCATGATGTCAGTATTTCCCCCCAGAATATCAATCTGATAAAAACTGAGGTCCATATAACATGCATAAATTGAAACATTTTCTAGAATAACTTCTTTATTTCTCCACCAAACCCTATACTGTACCACTCTTTAGAGTCGTCTCTTTGAGACAATTCTAAAGAGTGGTCACAACATTGGGTTTGTCAGAGAAATGATGATTTCAGTATTTCACCTTTTATCTGTAGCTCTGGGTAAAAGGTTGAAGGTGACAAAATGTAAGCAAACCAACAGATACAAACAGCTGTGTCACAAGAAAGTGTGTCCTTCGAGGTTTGCAAAAAGTGAAGTCCCAGACAGGCCACTGACATTCAACACAATTTATATGGTTTTATACTGTTTGTAGCGATGGACATAAAGAAGGAAGAAACCAATTGACCTAAAATACTGCACTCCATGATCAGGAGTTACATGTATGTCTCAACTGACCAATAGTCTTGGTCTACATTGTAAAACCTTACATTTATCATAGTAAAAGTGATAACATAACAAGAGGGCCATGATGGCCCTGATACCGATTACCAGACAATCAGAGGAGAAGATTTTCAGTAAACTATGTTTCTATAGAAATTTGGCCACCCCTGGGGTGGCTTAACTCATATAACTTTGGTAGAGGACTTCAAGATGATGCTATGTGACAAATATGAAAGCTGAGAACCTTCCAATTTCAGAGAAGAAGATTTTCAAAGTGTTCACAACAACAAGGCAAAAACTCCAAAACCTGTACTACATCTTGGCTCCCAATGAGCAATATGATACACTCCAACAATACATGCTAAAAATAGCCACTGGTCAAGCCACTGGTCAAGGAGTAGACCACTCTACAATCACTGACTGATGACATCTCCAAAAGTAAATCTGCTGGAAAAAGCAGTCTGCTACAGAAAACAGTCCCCCCTCACCACTGTGCCTGGACCAAATTTGACCCCAGGGGAAAAATTTATATATATTTTGTAGAGGACATGAATATGATGCTATGTGCCAAATATGAAAGCTTAGAACCTTCCAGTTTCAGAAGAATTTTTTTTCAAAGTTTTCACTATATGTTTCTATAGAAATCAGGGCACCCCTGGGGCAAGGCCAATTTTGACCCCAGGGGTATAATTTATATAACTTTTGTAGAAGACATACAGATGATGCTATGTGCCAAAGATGAAAGCTAAGAACCCTGTAGATTCAGAGGAGAAGATCTTTTAAGGTTCAAATTGTTGACGACACACGACGGAGGTCAAATGCCTACGGACATCAGGCGATCACAAAAGCTAACCCTGAGCACTTTGTGCTCTGGTGAGCTAAAAAGGTGTTAAAAAATCATGAAGCACACATATTAACCTCACATGGCATAAATAAATAGCAAACAAGGCAGTCCAAAGGACAGCTATATCCCCCACCGCCGCCACCTAAATTAAGACATTGACCTTAAGGTGATACCTTCCAGTTGTTAAGAAAATAGGACGCGGAAACAAATATAATGGAAAATGAAGGTAAGAACATGACTTTCAAATGTGACCTTGACCTTGAGCCGACATGATTGCCACATGTGTTCTGCACATCATCTCAATTCGGTTAATATTTGACTCAAGTTTTATGAAAATCCTTCAAATGTTTAGAAGATATCGAGCGGACACTAAATGTAATGGAAATTGAAGATTAAATCACTTGGCCTTCAAATGTGACCTTGACCTTGAGCCGACATGACTGCCACATATGTTCTGCACATTGTCTCAACGTGGTTAACATTTGAGGCAAGTTTCTTGAAAATCCTTCTAGGGGTATAGGAGATAACGAAACTATAATGGAAATTGAAGGTAAGAACACTTGATCTTCAAATGTGACCTTGACCTTGAGCGGACATGACTGGCACATGTGTTCTGCACATTGTCTCAATTTAGCTAACATATAACTAAACTTTTATGAAAATCCTTCAAAGGCTTTAGAAGATATGGAGCGGACACGAAATGTAATGGAAATTGATGATTAAATCACTTGGCCTTCAAATGTGACCTTGACTTTGAGCCGACATGACTGCCACATATGTTCTGCACATTGTCTCAACGTGGTTAACATTTGAGGCAAGTTTCTTGAAAATCCTTCTAGGGGTATAGGAGATAACGAAACTATAATGGAAATTGAAGGTAAGAACACTTGATCTTCAAATGTGACCTTGACCTTGAGCCAACATGACTGGCACATGTGTTCCTTGACCTTGAGCCGACATGACTGGCACATGTGTTCTGCACATTGTTTCAATTTAGCTAACATATAACTAAACTTTTATGAAAATCCTTCAAAGGCTTTAGAAGATATGGAGCGGACACGAAAATGTAACGGAAATTAAAGGTTAGAACACTTGACCTTCAAACGTGACCTTGACCTTGAGCCAACATGACTGCCGCATGGGTTCTGCACATCGTCTCAATTCATTTAATATTTGACTCAAATTTTATGAAAATCCTTCAAAGGGTTTGGAAGAAATGGAGCGGACACGAAACTGTAATGGCAACTTAAGGTTTAAACACTTGACCCTCAAATATGACCTTGAACTTGAGCCAACATGACTGCCACATGTGTTCTGCACATCGTCTTAATTTGGTTAACATTTGAATCAAGTTTTATGAAAATCCGTCAAAGGGTTTAGAAGATATGGAGCGGACACAAAAATGAAATGGAAATTGAAGGTTAAAACCCTTGACCTTCAAATGTGACCTTGACCTTGAGCCGACAAATCTGCCACATATGTTCTGCACATCGTCTCAACTTGGTTAACATTTGAGGCAAGTTTCTAGAAAATCCTTCAAGGGGTATAGGAGATATGGAGCGGACACGAAATTGTTACGGACAGACAGACAGACGGACAGACGGACAGACAGACAGACAGACAGACAGACAGACGAAGGCCATTCCTATAACCCCCCCTCCGCTATGCGGTGGGGGATAATAAATTCATAGCAAGTATACTGAACTAATTGCTTGTCTGTTTCTTAAATGCAAAAAGATTTTAAAACTTTATGAACTTACTTGGTGATTATCATACATGCAGACTATGGACTTATTTTTTGACATCCCTAGTTTGCTGGCTTGTGTTGCAGCTAATCCAAATGTGCCCAGGAAATTGTGACGTAAAACTAAGTCTGGCGTCTCCTCTGTAGCAACTGAAACCATTACAATACAGTAAAACCCCTCTAAACTGGACATTCAATGTAATGTTGGAGACAGGTGACAACTTAATGCAGGGTGAAAGTCATGCAGAAAGTTCCTAGAGGAGCTTTCTGCATGACATTCACCCTTTAAGCAGTCACCTGCCTAAAAGTATCCAAATTTTTCTCTTATATAATTCCAGTTTAGAGAGGTTTTACTGTACACATCTCAGATCAAATTTCACACAGATCACATGAATCTATATAATGTTTTCTTTATGGAAATACACCACTATTTAATTCCGACAAATGTTTGCTTCTCCTTCACCTAGTTTTATCAGCAGCTGACATCAAATTAAACAAAAAAAAACTTCATAACATCATCCTTCTGAAGCTAAAATAAACAAGAGGGCCAGAAATTCCAGAATGGCCCTGACATCGCTCATCAGACAATTAGAGGAGAAGATTTTCAAAGTTTTCACAATATGTTTCTATTGAAAACTGACCACCCCTGGGGCGGTGCCAATTTTGACCCCAGGGGCATAATTTAACTTTTGTAGAGGACCTGAACATGATGCTATGTGCCAAATATGAAATCTGAGAACATTCCAGCTTCAGGAGAAGATTTTCAAAATTTTCACTATGTTTTTCTTTTGAAAACTGACCACCCCTGGGGCAGGACCAATTTTGACTCCAGGGGCATAATTTATATAACTTTTGTAGAGGAAAACATGGTGCTATGTGCTAAATATGAAAGCTGAGAACCCTGTAGATTCAGAGAAGATTTACAAAGTTTTCACTTTATGTTTCTATAGACAGCATTTCTAACAGATGACAGAAACTCAGTGTTATAACTCTATCTGTGATTGCTGAGCATGACTTGACTGAATTTAGCACATAGTTTGGATTCTGATCTGACACATATGTAACTTCATATGTGGTTTGTACAAGAGAGTTAATTGTAAGATTGATATGTATTAAAAACAGTGTGAACAATCTTAAACAAGCATACAACAATTCTGAAGCAGATAACATCACAGTACTGAAAGAATGGGTAGTGCATAGAACACTGGAATTTGTATTAAGCTGAACTTCACAACAGATACACTGACAGGCTCTATATTGATAGCTGGCAGCTTAACGCAAGGCATAGGTATGAAAAAAAGTTTTAAGAGCTTTCTGCATTTTGAGAATTATCCAAATTGAGTGTGTGTTATTTGTCTAAACACAACTTCTACTCTACTGATCAGGCTAAGGGTGATTACATCAGCACTCACACTGGCTAGTCTCAGTCTGATATTAAAGGGTAACCATTAAACTGTAGTTTCTGATGTGAAGAAGTCTATACACACAGGGCTGGGCCAATTTTAACCTCAGAACTATGATATTAACAAAGCTCATAAATGTATGCCAAGTAAATCTATACAACAAATATATAAACTCTGGGACATGTAGTTTTTGACAAGAAGATTTTTAAAAAAAATTCCTATGCATACATAGGGATCCCATGGGCTGTTTAAGCAGTCAGCTACAAAAAAAACCCTGGCAATCCCTGGGGTGGGACCAATTTTGACCCTAGGGGCATAATTTATATAACTGTTGTAGAAGGCCTGAAGTTGAAGCTATGTGTCAAATATTAAAGCTAAGAACCTTCTAGTTTCAGAGAAGAAGAATTTCAAAGTTTTCACTATATGTTTCTATTGAAAACTGAACACCCCTGGGGCGGGACCAATTTTGACCCCAATAACTTTTGTAGAGGACCTACAGATGATGCTATGTACCAAAGATGAAAGCTGAGAACCTTGTAGATTCAGAGGAGAAGATTTTTAAAGGTTGAAATTGTTGATGCCCGGCAACGGATGACGCACCCCAACGGACGACGGACATCAGGCCATCACAAAAACTCACCCTGAGCACAAAAGTGCTATGGTGAGATAAAAAACACACACAAGGCAACAGCTGCAGATAGAACCTTATAAAGCCACAGTTGGTCTAGAACTACTCAATATTTCACTTTTAACCCTTTACTTCATGTATATTCATGCAAGACTCTTTGCAGTATATTTCAAGTTCGAAAATCCTGCACATGGGAATGATTGTAAGATTCAGACAGCTCCTGTAGGAGCCATCTGATCAGGGGCCTGCTACATTTGCTTATGGAATAATACACAGATCTGATTCTAGTTTCTCCCATTAATCAGATTAATATATTCATGATCTCATTTTTTCTCAAATGAATATTCATTAAGTAGAAGATTATTGTCTTTACTGAGTGTGGAACCCAGGAGGAATAATAGTCTCACCTTTGAAGACAGGCACACCATCTCTATCTGTGATGATAATGGCCATCAGGCCCTCCACACTGAAAACAACAAAAAATCATTAAGTTCTTGAAAAAAAATTGTCAAAAGCAAGAAATTCCAAAATTGGGTTTTAACCTCTTACTTAATGAAGAGTAGAAACAATAAATGCATGAATAAAAGGCTGCTTATGAACAAGGGGATTTTTTTACAATGGCAAAAACTCTAGAATATTATTTCATAAGCAAACACAGCAGACCAAAGACCTATGATAACTGTGTTATCATAGGTCTTTGAGCAGACCCACTTCAGATGGCTCCTGCAGAAGCCATCTAATCTCAATCTACTCTGTTTGCAAAAAGTCATCTCTATCAGACAAAAGGTTAGGTAAAATCCATTCAGTATCTAAGAATTTTGAAAGACAACCGACCCAGATAATAGAACTCCTAGGAGAGATACATTGTTTCAATTATGTTAGTTGTGGTAAATAAACGATGATGTAACCAATGACATCAGAATATTTACAAATGGTAGGATGTTGCTATTCTGTCTCTTAATATAAGTTAATTATGTAGGCACTTAAACTCATTATTTCTCGAAAGTTCAACTACCAGAAATCCCTCTATGTTAGCGGTTTATGGTGAATTCGCCTAATGACCAACTCGCCTACAATTAGTTATATAGTAACCCGAATGGTGAATTCGCCTAGAAAGCAATTACATAGTGATTGTATTTCGCACCTATTGTAAGGTATCGATAACATAACAAAATGTGTTTTCAGATAGTGTTGATCAAGATTGAACTTTTGAGTGTAGCCCCTGATCATCATATGCATTTGAAAGTTTATATACTCACTCCGTTGATAACCATTTATATTTCGATTTTATAAGTATATACTTGTACGTATGGAAAGTAAATAAATTCTGGAATTCCCTCCCTTCAAAGTCACTCATGGGACTGGGAATCAGGTACCGGTATTTGCCAATTTACTTAAATATGGTTTTACTGACTGTGTTATTTTTAAACTAAATTAAAGTAACGCAATATTTACCCTGGCCATCTATATGTATAATACTCATATTTTTCATGTTGGTGCAAGAATTTTTATTTTCAGTATAATAATGGTGCATTCTGTTTGCACCCCACCCCTTTCAAACGGGTTATAAAATTTGCATGTAGCGATTAGGGTCTACACTGATCTTTTAGTTTAATTAAAAAACAACAACAAACATTTGGATAAGAAAACAACAAGGCAAGTTCTTGTTAGAAACAGCTTTGTTTCATTGGCATGTTACTGGTAGATCTACCTGTAATATAAGGTGTGAAATACAACCACTATATAATTGCTTTCTAGGCGAATTCACCATTTGGGTTACTATATATCTAATTGTAGGCGAGTTGGTCATTAGGCGAATTCACCAGCACCCATGTTAGCGTAAGAAAATAATTTCACGGTAGAGCAGAAGTAGTTATACCAGTGCTTGACAAAGTAAATAATTGCCGGGTTTCGAGATTTATATTTACACGGGTTTCGTGTGGCCAACAGTATCATGGGGTTGAACTATATAACTTTACTTTAACTAACACAATAAACCGTTACCTCTGAAGTTGCTTGTTGAAGTAATTCTTTGCTTCCTGAAACAGAAATGTCAGTTAAGCGACTAACAAATCAATGATAGCCGATTTCTATCTCAACATTGATAATTTATAGGTAAACGTGCCTTGTTATATTTTCATTACTAATAAAAACAACATTTTTGAATGAATCAGTGTCCGCTGAGTACAGTACTTTTTAGTCATACTGTGTCAATGACATTGTTGTGAGTTTTACTCCTCTCGTGAACATAAAATCCAATGGCATATTGGTAAATGGAATTACTGAGCTAGGGTAATGATCTATCATCAATGATGCATAATTCGGTCATTGTTAAGAGTATTCTGTAATGTCAAAATGTAAAGGGTGCATGAATTTATAAAAATGTTTCGGACAATCTATTTACCTCTGCCATTTTTAAAGGGGCGTTACTCTATCTTCGTTCTCAAATTTGTTAGAGTAAGCTCCCCTGAACAAGCCTAGCGACATATATCCTTGCGCATTTTTAGCAAAAAATATAAATTTTGATAAAGAAACTAACGATTATTAAAATATTAGTTGATTTTAGAATGTATTAACTTTTAAGTCATTTTTTGTGCAATTTCAATTACTAAATTAAATGACCAAATCTAATGTATGATTTTGAAAGAACTATTTTAGTAGTGTAGTTGTTTACATATGATGTAATAGGGTTTATTTATTTCCAAGATGTCAGTTATAACGAAGGTGCCTGAACCTAATCTCTTTGCGGCAATATGCAAAGGTTTGTCAATGATGTGATATACAATTTTCAAAATAAAACACCCGCTTTTGAGTCGCATATATTTTTGTTAATTTTAATGAGTGACACCTGGTTGTACAACTTATGAATTTAAACAGTCGCGAATTGGCATTACCATCGATACACATCATGCACATGATAAAGTCATGACAGTACTATCGCGATACTCTCCGAATTGACTGTGGCATGAAAAGGTGAAAGGGACAGTACAGTGATTGGAGTTTAAACACACTGAGTCTGTCTTCTCTATCAATCCACCTCTTTCACCCAAACAACCATAGTATCCAAAATCTAAGGACCCTTTAACCATCTGAATATTGCAAATGGTGTTTTAAAATATGTCAGTCAAAAGCTATACATAGCATATGTTATCTGTTAAATGTCACCCGACTATAAAAAAAATGTATTTGTTTGACTTCTGCGTCTTGTAAAAGACATTATAGGATTCTACAACGTATATAGATTCAGAATATCCTCAGATGAGCAATGTACACCACCATCAGCAAGCTAGCTAAGCATTATTCAACAACATGCCAATATGAAGGCTAATATGAAGCTACAGATTATATTGTACACTCACCTTCTATCGAACCTCACCTGTTTATCGAACCCTTCATTTTTGTGTGTTTTTACTCATGCACAAGTGCATACTATGTCATAAAATCACGAGTACCATTGCTTTGTCTGTAAACAACGCCTCGTAACTTTAAAAACGAAATATACATCATAAACAGTTCAATACAGTTTAGTTTCCCTTCATCTATGTTAAACATGAGAAAACTCTTACTACGTTATAGAATATCAACATAAATTGAAAAGTGTACCACATTTAAAAATTGTTTGACAGCTCTGACCCCTTCAGCTTATGCAAAGGTCGCGTGCCCCTGATGAAATCACGTGACTATGAGTATTATGTTACAGTAAACAGTTTCTAAAATAAGGGTTTGATACGCAGGTGATATTTTTCTGGCAGCCATTTTTGTTTTTGCTATGCGAGTGGTGGGGAACACTGGATTGTTAGGGGATTAATAGATGAGAATAAAATTATTTAATTGTTCCAATGTATACATAAAAGATTATTTTGAACTGCTGATTTATTTTTTTCTTCAATATTCAAAGTAAACGTTTTCTGTTCCTGGTCATAGGTTAAGAGGTTCGATAGACGGTGAGACCATGCTAATTACTACTGTACATACTGCTGTGACCCATTGATAACGAAATAAGTCGAAACGGCTCAAAATTTTAATGCATAAATCAGTCATCAAAGGTATTTTCTATTTCTAGTTTCACATCTATATCTGTTTATATTTGTCATTAAGTTATTTTAATAAAAAACAAATAACTAAAAACCAAAAGTCTAAACACTTTTAGCAACAATAAAGAAAATGAGAGAAGCACACAGTGAAGACCCAAGTCAGACAAATTTTAAAACACAAATTTGATCAGGTTCCACACTCTTTGCTGACTTCAGTATATAAATTTATATATTGTTTCAGGCTGAGTCTGTTGACACGTAATACGTGGCAAGCCGCAAGATACAAGAAACTTTATTTATAGTTGAGTGTTGCATAAAAATAAACATTGGCATTAGCTAGAAGCTATTTACAGACTAAAACAATAGTTTCTTAACAAAATACTTTAACTAACTAAATAACTGTGGATAAAATACATGTATAATGAACAGGAATAGATATAAAAATACATCACAGTTTTGCTGCTGAGCTTATTATACATGGCTTAAAATAATATGTATATAGTTGTCTATATTAAAATATAATAATAAGACGCATTTTTCACTCAAGAGATTTACGTTATTTAAAGCTGTGAGAAAAATGCTAATCTAGACCAGAGGCCTAAAAACTGCCTTAAAAAGACAAATATGACACTAATTTGACAAAAAGAACACAAAAGTGTTTTTTTTCTTCTAAAAACAGATATCACATACCTCAAATCAGATTTCAGGAGAACATAAATGGCATAGCTGATGTGGTTGTTCATATGAAGTGTAAATACATTCATTACTAATAAATCCCTTATATAATTGTGTTTCAACGAAAACTAAAAAAAGAAACGCATAAGCACATAAGCATTAACCCTGTACCTGTTCTGTATTCATGTAAGAAATAATCATTAATGACAACATGAATGTTTATTAGCTTAGTTTTTATAATATAAGCTTTAAAGCTAGGTAACATTTTTTGCTTTGATAAAAATTGTAAAATCAGATCTAGCTATATTATGTCAAAAGCAAACAGAGCAGACACTGATCAAACAGCTCCTATAGAAGTCGTCTGATTATAGGGTCTACTCTATTTGCAAATGGGTGAAAAGGCATTTATATGAGGGAAAGGGTTAATACAAAGATGTATTTCTCACATACCTTCCCTTATCTCCGAGTTAGAACAACAGGTTAAGATTTCCTTATCTGTAACACGTGTAAGATCACTTTAGAACGTATGACGTTATGTATGACGTCACACCATGGAAACCTATGTTTACATGTCATTTAAACGGCGAAAATACACTGTTTTGATATGTGAGAAAAAGAATCTGATGCTCTTTGTCTTTTAAGAACACATGTTCCTAAACTCACCAAGAAAATGTTATTAAGCTCGCCAAGGCTCGCTTAATGACATTTTCTAAGACTCGTTTAGGAACATGTGATCTTAAAAGACAACTCGCAACAGATCCTCTATATCTTTTACAAGTAGTATACTTGCAAAGAGTGTACTTTTCTCTTGCAAACAGTGGGGGCCCTGAAACAGGGGTTCCTATTTGAGCCCAAATCAGGGTCCACATAGTTTGTTATTTTGCAACACATCTATAGCTGTAATGAATATATGTCAATCAATACTTATTAACATTAAGGTCTCATATACACACATACTTATTTTGAAGTTTAAGGCTGTGTGCATATATCTAGTATGAATGTATATCAGTGGATTTCTTCAGATTTTACCATATGCACATAATAGTTAATCACCTTTTCATGAACATCACCCAACACATAGAAAGTTTTGGTCCTATATAAATTTAAAAATATATATATTTTTAGGACTGTTTTTTATTCTTAATTAAATACGTCTTTTAATGTATTTGCAAACAGAGCAGAACCACATACCAGACAGCTCCCGTTCAAGCCTTCTGATCAGGGTCTGCTCTGTTTGTTTATGATATAGAATTATGTAGTATTGAAACCATTGTGATAAATAGAGCATTAAATTTGCTCCTTAAATCTTTTCGAGCAAAATTTTTAATGCTCTATTTACCACAATGGTTTCAAGCAGTGACTTTTACAGAGGCGTAGAAAGGCGTATTTATGGAGGAAAGGGTTAAATGAATATGCATGAGTTAGAGGGTTAATCCTTTTCTTAATATAATCACCTTTAATGCATTTGCAAACAGAGTAGACCCAGATCAGATGGCTCCCATCTAACTCTTATGGTATAATATTGACTTGATTCTTCAGTTTCTGCCTGAGCCAATACATCCTGTACACATATGTCATTATAAAAATAAGCTAATAAATATGCATGATGTCATTCTTTCTTACATGGATACTAGAACGGGAAAGCAGGATTTTTTCCCAGTTTTTGGGAGAAATGGGTCTTGGACCATAGCCGGGGGAAATTGTAGCACTGACAAACCAAAATTAGAATTTTTATTGGATGATGTATAATCTATTTGTGTTAAAATCTTTGCTTATGATTTTAATTTGTGATGCAACACTTGCAAGAGTAGCCAAGGGATATAACTTCACAATTTCTATAGAAGTTAAAAATGCGGCTGTACTTTATAAAATTGATCATAAATTCACTGTTTTTCACATTTGATCGTCCGGCAAGAGGGGCATTTTTTCAAGAGGGGGAATTTGGGCCTAATTTCTCAGAATATTTCAGTGAAAATAAAAACACTATAGATAGGGTTAAACAATACAAGCAACAATGAATGTTTAGGAGATTGTACTGATTTGATAGAGGGTTAGTTTATCCAGTAATTGGTAATTAACTTAAAACCCTTTCCTCCATAAATACCCCTTTCTATGCCTCTGTAATAGTCACTTCTTCAAACCATTGTGATAAATAGAGCATTTGCTCGTATAGGATCAAATGCTCTATTTATCACAATGGTTTCAAACTACAAAATTCTCAAATTTTCCTTTTCTCTAGTTAATGCTCCTTTTTCGTAGATTCATTGAAAGAGGTTGGATCTAAAAATAGCCTATGGAGGAAAGGGTTAAGTGTAAACATTTATTGTCTTCCACTTTACTTTGCAGAATTCTCACAATCTAAACAGTTCAGAGATGATGATGAGATTTCAGTATCCACAGACTACCAGGACTTTGATCCTGCCAAACACAATCCCGTATTCTACGGCAAAATGCACCAAGCCATACATACTGATGCAATGATTGATATTGATCCAGCAGCAGTACACCCCTCAGTTGCTGGTTATGCATTTACAGAAAAGCCACCTAAGTCACCAACACCACCACCAACTCCACCACCAGCTAAAGATGAGTGTAAGTAGCAGTATACAGTAAACCATTCTTAACCCTTCTCTTGCTGAATTTTAAAACACATTTCCCCTTCTTTGTCCATGCCCTGTTGTATAATTACATATATCTTCACTATGTACAAGTATTTTGCTGTGCAGTGCACTGGTTATACAATCAACTTGTAAATAGTGCAGACCATGATGAGACAGCTCCTACAGGAGCTGTCTCATCTGGGTCTTCACTATTTACAGGTAGGTATATTGACGTGAATAGCAAGCAAAAGGTTAACCAGATTTTAAATTTAGTATAAATACTGGTCTTGGAGACAGCTTTCTGCATTACTTTCACCCTGCATTTAAGCAGCCACCTGCCTAGTATCTTAATTCTTTTCTGCTAGAATTCCAGTTCAGATGCGTTTTACTGTAATCCAAATATTTGTTGGAAACAGTGCCATTGTTAAGACACATACTGATCTATCCAAATGTTTTATATCTCAGTAAAACTTTGTCTTGCAGTTATTTGTTAAAATCACATAAGAGAGGCAAATCTAATGAGTAGCAGCTAGATAGTAATTGACAAGGAAATATAAAAACTATTTCAGTTAGATTTTCTAAATACATGTACTCCTTTTATCTATGTACAGCTCTGGGAGATGACAGTGTGTCTAAAGCTCAGTGGCACTTTAACCCTTTTCCTGTTCTATGTTTATTCCAAATTTCAGTACCTACTGAATATTCATGGACAAAATAGTTATAATGAAATATAAAAGATTGAACATAGTTAACATTTTAGACAGCAAAGAAATAGATCTATCAAATTCTACTAGCAAACAGCAGACCCTGATCAGACGGCTCCTCTAGGAGTCGTCTGATCTGGGTCTAATCTGTTTGCAAATATGTGAAAACATTGTTTATATGAGGGAAAGGGTTAAATCCATTCCCTAATAGGCTATTTTTAGTCCCGACCTCTATGAATAAGTCTACTGAAAGGGAGCATTTACTAGCAAAAAAGAAAATTTTGGAATTGTGTCGTTTGTTGTGTAGATTTGAAACCATTGTGATAAATAGAGCATTTGCTCCTGTGGAGCCTTTCATACTGAATGAACATCTATAGTGTAGCTATAGTAAATCGAAACATGTATGCAGTAAAATAAAAAACGTGTTGGTTGTTAATTTATCCCATACTGAATGAACTGCATAGCTAAACAGTGATGAGCCATTCCACTTTAAATATCCAGCATACATTTAACATGTGTAAACTTGTATCGATCATTTCAGGCACACCAGGAGAATATTGTGTTAATATTCATTGTTTAAAAGGTTAATTTGCTGTATCATTTGAGGCAAATCTAAGAGAATTCTTGGAGATCTATGTGTTAATATTCAGCATTCAAAGGGTTAATTTGTTATATCATTTCAGGCTCACCAAGAGAGTACTTGGAGATCTTTGTGTTTCCTGTATTAATGCCTGCATTAGAAGCCATGTTGAGGCAGGCTAAAGTAGAAAAATGTTTTGAGGTAAGGCATAGAATTCCTGCATATATGAGGGAACATCTTCAATTCTAATCTTTTTCCTGATGGAAATGCATTGAAACACTTTTGCAGACAGTAGACCCAGATCTGTAAGAGCCTGTGTGATTAACCCTTTACTCCATAAATATGCCTTTCTGCGCCTTTCCAAACAGAGTAGATCCAGATCAGATGGCTGCTGTAGGAGCTATCTGATCAGGGTCTGCTCTGTTTGCTTATGACATTATATAGATCTGATTCAACAGTTTCTGCCATGACGGAAACTTCCTGTGTTTTTATTCAAGCTTAAAAGAATATTCTTATTAATATTAATGAAGCTATGAATTCTTCTATAAATATTCATGGTGTAAAGATCTTCTTTGTGTGCTTATAAAATAACGTAGATCTGGTTCTTCAGTTTATGCCAAGCCCAACACTGCCTGTGTTTATTTGCCATTAAAAGGAATTAATCTAATTAATTTTCTTTATGTCATTATTAAAATTCTTACATCAATGTTAATCAACTTATCGATCAATGGAATCTCTTTACCCATCTGTGATAAAGTGCATGGTTTCATAACAAGTGATATAAACCTTGTTTTCTCCATAACCATAGATTTATATACATTTGGTATTTTAACACCATTAACTTACATGCAGTGATTCATAGCTTACAGTGAATTGAGACCAACCCATCTGATATCAAGTGATTTACTTCTTTTTCATATTATAATTTTCAGAGGAAAAGAACAAAGTTCAATGCCTTGGATTTCCTGACAGAATATTTATACCAGTAAGTGAAAATGATTTTTTTTCAATTTGCCAAATATTCTATGACTCAGTGACACACATACACTACTCTTATTTCTCAATTCAACTTACCCATCCACACTCTAATAAATGCCCCCTTACTTCTGGGAGGTAACTAAAGATGAATGAAACAACTGAACCTCTTTTTAATAACTGTTAACATTTTCCTCCATATAAACAGCTTTTCATGCGTTTGCAGGGTAGATCCAGATCAGACAGGTCAATCAGGATCTGCTCTGTTTATGATTGACATGGTATAGATCTGATTCTATAGTTTTTGTCGAAGCAAAAACTTCCCTTGAAAAGATTTTATTATAAAAATGCAGCGTATAAATATTCATTATGTCATTAGTTCTTCCATGAATACAGAACAGGGAAAGGATTAAATAAAAAAAAAAAATACAGGTTGTAGCTTATGGCTGATTGAAAGCAATTCAGAAAGCTCCTATATATTGGCTTTCTGCATTGCTTTCATTCTGCATTAAGCAACTACCTGTTTATAAAATGCAATAAACTCCTTTTCAAAAATGTTTTGTCCCCAGCAGTGTTTACTAGAGATAATACGGTATTTTGATTTTGTTTCAGAAACAACCCAAAAGAAACTGAAAGGGAAAAACTAGAGCTATGGGATATTCCTTTTGTAAGAGAGTGGCACAAAGACCAGTAAGTTTTAATTTGTTGTCCAGAAGTTTTAGGTACAGTCGTCAATTTTTTATTTTTTCACACCAAATCTACTCTAATGAGGGTGTAGATGTTGTTATGTGGTAACCATTTTAACAGTGTAGATTTAGTATCTAATTGTTTCCTCTCTGAGAGACTCAATCAGATGGATAATCAAGGAGATTTTTTCTATGCTGTTTGCCTTGAATCCTTTGCATAAACAAACAATTATGTTTTATGCCTTTGCAAAGAGAGTATATTCGAATCAGATAGTTCCGGTAGGAGATGTCTGATCAAGGTCTGCTCTGATTGTTTAATGAAGTTATATAGATATGATGCTATAGTTTCTTCCATTCAAAAATTAAAATTTCAGTTTATTAATATGTATAAGGACATCATTTCTTCCCGTGACTGAACTGACATCCTTTGGTATCAGCTGTGTATGTCGTTGGTTAAATAGGGTTTAAGATATGAATTTTGGACTGTCAATCACTGTTAGACAACAAAGCAGGTGGTTGGTTATAAATCAGGTTTCAGATAAATCAGGTTGTACTGTATTAGTGTAGGTTATATTCCCCGCAACAAAGTTATGATGAAGGGTATACTGGAATCAGGTTGTCCTACTGGCCTTCCATAGACACAATTTTGTCTGCGCTTTTTGATGACGTCATAACATTTGAAATAACAACTCAATGTAACCATGAAACTGGATCAACATTATTCTCTTGGATTTTATGGCTGAATGCATGTACCAAAAATGTTGCGTGTATTTTGACATGACAATCTTTGATAAAGACCCATAGTGGTCAAATATTACAATGAAGAAAATATTCCAAAATAGGGAATTTATATAATACATAAATACTTGAACTGCTCTGATCTAATATTTCGACCACTAAGGGCCTTTTTCATAGATTATCATGTCAAAATACACGTCACATTTTTGTTACATGCATTCAGCCATAAAATCAAAGAGAATAATGTTGATCCAGCGTCATGGTGACATTGGTTTGTTATTTAAAATGTCATGACATCATCAAATGACGTCATGGGTGCAACGACGTCATGCATGCATTAGCGCATTATCCTCCTTGATGTTACAGCCAAATGGTCTTAAAATACCTTTTTATATACTGTAAAAATCTATGTGACACACTGGTGCATTCAAAAACTAATGGCGTGATAAAAATCTATGTGACACACTGGTACATTCAAAAACTAACCGGATTGTTAGACCAAGCAATACAGTCTGTTCACAGGGTTGTGCTACTTGCAGTATTCTTGAAATGTCAAGTATTAGTGACACAATGTCAAATATTAGATAAGAACTATTGAAGTATTTCTGTATTTCTGAACACAAAATGAAGATAATATTCTAATAGGGAATCTTAATTCCCTTTTGGAATATTATCTTCATTTTGTGTTCTTGTACAGTTTTTCACAAATTTTGCTGAAACTTTACTGGAATCCTCTTACTATGGGAACTTGTGCACATGCAATTTTCATTTAGATTGGACAATTATTGCAGGAGTTATTCCCCTTTTCTATAATTTTATTGCATATTTTGTGCTTAAGGCCAATGTTTTTTGTTTTTTTTTATAATAATCAAAGCTATTGACATGAAACTTGGAGCATGTATTAGCCATCATAAGATAATTATGTAGTGCAAGGGTCATAACTCTGACATTTATTTTACGAGGGATATAATCAGTTGTGAACTTTGCGTTTCTTCGTAACTCTGTGAGCTATTGGCTTTTAACTTGGATCACTTATTAAGGGAAATAAGTTGATTATATAGTGCAAAAGCCATAACTCTGGCATGCATTTCATAAAAGTAATGGTCCTTTGTTATGTGTAGCCTAACTAGCATGCGATACAGTGTGTCATTAATGTTATTACAATTGGACTATTATAGTAACCCAACCACACCACCTTGCAATTAAAGATATGGAGGTATTCAATAGCTTTTGGCTTACAGTTCTAGTATACATCTATTATTAAACACTGCGTTTTCGTATTCAAAATACATTTCTATCATATTGTAGCTTTTAGATCTTTACTCCATGAATATTCATTGCAGACTCTGTCCTTTAACATTAATTGACTAATTATTTATATTGTTATGTAAAAGTGAAAACCCATCTTAAACAAAACAAATACATGTAGTATAAAATCAGATCTGTATAATTCCTTAAGCAAACCAAAAAGTCCCTAATCATGTAGCAGTAGTCTTATGTGGGTCTACAGTAAAATCTCTGTAAACAGGATGTTAATATTAATATAAAAACTGGTCTTTTGGACAGGTGGCAACTTATTGTAGCTTGAAAGTCATGCAGAAAGCACCCAATGTGATTTCTGCATGAATTTCACCCTGCATTAAGCAGCCACCTGCTTAATAGACCTAACTTGTTCTTTCATAAAATTCTGATTTAGAGGGGTTCTACTGTACTTGTGTTTGCAAAGATATTACTACATCATTACTGGTTTTTCCTTTTCAGCCCCAGACCCCCATTGCCCCTGTCACTCATTTGGACAGAGGAAGAGGCAGCCCTTATTATACAGTCCTTCTGGAGAGGGTATTTGGTAAGGAGCATTATGTTTTTTACAAGCCAGATTGTTTTCTGCACAAAGTGTAGACAGAATTGAGAATAAGTAGGCAGAGCCTGTTTCATAGAAATGCAGAGAGATTCTAAGGCCTTTGGAATGACTTCTGGGAGAAGCAGATGCCGGAGACTCCCAACGCATGCAACTGGTTCATCTTTTATCTGGCCTACGTCACTTCCCGTACTTTGGCGTAGATTATGCAGTATGCTTGCGAATAGTTGGCTTATTCTGTCATAATATTTTGAATTATATCCACAAAGGGTATTAGCATGGTATGACCATAGTATGTCGATCGCCATATCAATGTATTATTAATATATATCATGGTCAGATAGTACAATATGCAGCTATTGTTGTTGCTGGGTTTTTTGGGGGTTTTTTTTTTGGGGGGGGGGGGGGGGGGTTTGCACAGCAAAACATGGTAAATGCGTCGACATACCAACTATCTATTGATTTGTATATACATCTACATGTATGTATGTATGTATTTATATTTTCATACGTTGGACTCGGCTAGAAATGGTTAAGGATTACATAGCTGAGACCTCGGGTATATAGGTTTCTATTATGCACAATATGTTGCGTAGTTACAATGTCAATGAGCTCTGTACAGCTCAGGCACGTCAATTATTTCTCTGTGTTTCGTTTCGACAGAGACATAATAAAAGGCGTCCAAATTAAACAATTTTCTCCACTTTAGTTTTCGGCTTTTTGCCACAATCTTCGTTGTTATCGTCGATGTTGTCGTCGTCGTGATCATGGTCATGTCTGTGATCGACATGATGACGACTATCATCGATGTCGTCATCGAAATTGTGATCTGAATCATTTCTTACCGTGAATAGTCAGTGTTTATAATGTTGTGTGTTTAATGTTCAATGTCTAATTGTAACCGTTTGCCATTGTGTACATGTCTATTTATGTATGTATGTTGATATGCTCTCCTACATTGGAGGAAATAAAGATTATTATTATTATACAGTCCTTCTGGAGAGGGTATTTGGTAAGGAGCATTATGTTTTTTTACAAGCCAGATTGTTTTCTGCACAAAGTGTAGACAAAATTGAGAATAAGTAGGCAGAGCCTGTTTCATAGAAATGCAGAGAGATTCTAAGGCCTTTGGAAGACATTTTGAATTTGAATATTCTTTTCTCTGTATATGTTTACCTTGTTCATTTATCATTTACAAAACTTAGAAGAGGAGAAATAAGTTTACAGGAAGTTTCAAAATGTAAACCTTAATCAAAGGACCCCTGGATGAGCCCATATGATACCAGAGTCCACCCACTTTACTATCCTAGGTAGCTTATGTCCACAAAATCTTTCTTGCTTAATAATTAATTACAAGATAATTCGGTTTGCTATAAATTTATTGACTGTATTTTCTTAACAGGTAAGGCGGGAATCAGAAGTACAAGAGTTGCGTCAGTGGCAGAGGGAATGGCGGAATGAACTGCATGGAAACATTAACCGACAGGTGAATGACTTCTGGGAGAAGCAGATGCCGGAGACTCCCAACGCATCACAAGATAACCTGAACAAAGACCAAAATAAAGACACATCAACAGGCATAGACACAGAGGCAACAGCTACAGAGGCTGATAAATGACTCCAACCATATACAAACCATTAGGACCTATGAAGTGTTTCATCAGAATAGGGACAACATTAACCCTTTACCTCATGAATATTCATACAAGAATTCGTGACTTCATGAATATTAATAAGAATATTTTTTTATACTGGTGTAAGAACACAGGAACTTATGGTCATGGCAGAAATGCAAAGGTGCATAAAGGGTTTTCAGCATATAAGCACCTTTCTATGCCTTTTCAAACAGAGTAGAGCCAGAGCAGATGTCTCCTATAGGAACTATCTGATCAGGGTTTGATCTGTTTGCTGATTGATTTGTATAGATGTGATTCTTCAATTTCTACCAAGGTAAACAAATCATGTGTCCATGTACCATTATAAGAAATCAGCTAATAAATATTCATGATGTCATTATTTTTTACATGAATATGCAACAGGGAAAGGGTTAATCAGTATCCTGCTAAGAACAATGTTGTTTGCTGAAACAATGTTGCAAATTTTGATTAGATTCATTTTTATAGCGGCATAATTCGAGGGCTTGGTGCAAAACTATTCTAACTCCTTCACAAAGTGAAGGAGTTAGAATAGTTTTGCACCAAGCCCTCGATATGAACACAGGAAATGTTGGCTGTGGCAAAAACTGTAGTCACATCTGTGTTATTTCATAAGTAAACATAGCATCCCCTGATCAAACGTCTCCTGCAGGAGCCATCTGATCTGGGTCTACCCTGTTTGCAAAAGTCTAGAAAGGTGTATTAATGGAGCAAAGGGTTAAATATACTTTGAGTGGCAAACAGCTTGGATCTTGACGAGATGCTTAGTTACACAGCCTTTCATGTGGATTCAAGCTGTTTACAAACTGAAGTAAGTTCTTGTAAAGATAAGGTTCATACCGTTATCCATCAAGAGCCTACACTTTTTCGCGTAAAAGTATGAAAGAAAAACTGAAAATGAAAATATTTATTATATTGAATAATTATCAAAAGTTTCAGAATTTTTTGTTATATTTTTCATCTGCTTCAATAAAAGAGGGTTGTAGGCACTAACCTTTAACCCATTACCTCATATTGACACCTCTGTAAAAGTCACTTTATGAAACCATTGTGATAAATAGAGCATTTGCTCCTACAGGAGCAAATGCTCTATTTATCACAATGGTTTCAAACTACAAAAAATCAAATTTTCCTTTTCTCTAGTTAATACTCCTTTTCGGTAGATTTATTCAGAGGTAGGGTCTAAAAATAGCCTATGAGGTAATGGGTTAAGGATAAATGAGGAAAGTTTGATACTTCTCACAATTACGGTAAATCCTGTCTACAGCAACCTCCCAAAATAAGTCTGGGGCTTAAAGACAGCTGAAAGCTTAATGCAGCATGGGATTTATGCAGAAAACTCCTCTAGGATCTTTAATGTGCATTAAGCAAGCACCTGCTCTTATAGGCATCTCTTTTCATTTTGTGATTGTTATAGACAGGAGCTATTGAAGCTTAAATCCAGATGATATGTCTATTTATAACATATGACTAAGATGCAAACTAGCTGAAACTCAGATTGAAACTGAGAAAAAAGTGATTGTAAAATTAGCCATATCGGTTGAAACAAGTACTGTAAAACCTCTCTATAAGGGTCACTAGATTACATCAAGTATTTTGTGTTAAAGGCAGGTGGCTGCTTAAAGCAATGTGAAAGTAAAACAGAACGCTCCTTTAGGAGCATTCGGTTTTACTTTCACCTTGCTTTATTAAGTAGCTACGTGCCCTAAATACCAACTAATTAACACAATTTAGTGGCTGTTATAGATAGGTTTTACTGTAACAGGTATCACAGATATTAGTTAGTGGAGTACTGATGTTTTATATCTTATACATGTATGTTGAATCTGAAGTAAAGATAAGGTGCATAAAATAAGCAGTTTATTTCTCTACTAAATTGTTTCTTTGAGACAATTCTAAAGAGTGGTCACAACATAGGGTTTGGTGGAGAAATAACAGTTTTCATGTTTGAAATACTCCCCTGTATCAATGACTCTGGGAACACATGTAAGGCTCCGATGTTGTAAGACTTTAGTTCATTCACAAGTATCTGATTGGGCAGATTTTGAGCTTCCTACACACAATGTTGATCCATAAGTTAAAAGTACCACATATCAAATATTGCAAAATAAACAATAGTTTTACCAATTGTTCTGTGTTGCTGTTTTAGTAATTACTGTCACTAACTTTAATTATAAAGTGATGGAAGACTATATTGGTAAATGCTCTGTTTATCTATATGGTTTCAAAAAGGGTCTTTAATAGAGGTGTTAAAAGGCGTCAATATGAGGGAATGAGTTAATGATTTTATGATGTTTTATGAACAAGTGAATATTTAGCTGTGCCAAATCGTATTGAATCAGAGCTTCAACATATTCTTTAAGCAAATAGAAACAGACACTGATCAGATGG
Organism: Azorinus chamasolen; assembly: GCA_963576725.1. Taxonomy (NCBI): domain Eukaryota; kingdom Metazoa; phylum Mollusca; class Bivalvia; order Cardiida; family Solecurtidae; genus Azorinus; species Azorinus chamasolen. The sequence continues at coordinate 47,847,032 of OY755236.1, forward strand.
CCTTTGAACAGAGTGTCTACTCTGTTTGCAAATATTTATGGGGTAAAAGGTTATACCACTAAAATAGCAGTTGAAACTATTATACAGGTCATACGCTTTGCACTAAAAATTATCTAATTTGCTTGACCTCTTGCTCAGCCATATTTTGTCGTCTGCACATTTTGTCATCTGCCATTTATTTTGTTTGAAAAACAATCACAATAAAACACTTTCGATTCAATTTAGACGCCTAGACTCGGCGTCTCATCTGGATCCAAACTGTTTGCATAGTTAATTACAGATGCGACACTGGCAGCAAAGAGGTAAAAAGACTGGTGGAAAGGGGATGGGGAGTTTGTGTTGTGGGGGAGTTTGTGTTGTGGGGGGGGGGGTCGTAATATATGACAGCGATTTACGAAATTTTGAAACAAAATTAAAATTGAATGATTCCTCAAGGTATCTGTTGTTGTCGTGAAGATAGTTGATGTGACGTCAAGAATTAAGTACATGTAATGCAAGTTGTAATTGGTACAAATATGACAAAATGACGTTATAACAGGCATCATATTGTATTAAAACCCTACATACTTATGGGATGCTGCACACCGATTGAAGTTGAAACTTAGTTTTTGCAATATTTAACGTCCTGCATGACTAAAATTTGTGGACATTTTATCCTCCGTATTTCTGTGATTCGTTGAAAGGGTGTGCTTTTCCGGATTTGGCATTTGTTTTTTAGGATGACCAATGGTTTTGGTCTGGCCCATGATTTTGGTCTAACACATTCACATGCAAAAGTTTATTTTCTATTGCCTGTACATGCAAAAATTCTCTTGCCCTTTAACTAGTAGAACATTCATATAAATATGTATAGTATGACTAAATTAAGTATTTGCACGCTAGTGACGAAACCGTGATTACCCATGCAAACAGTTTGCATCTAGATGAGATGCCACATAATGTGGTGTCTCATCAGGATCCAAACTGTTTGACCCTGACAAAATGTTTGCAAAGAAATTAGATATATTTTATTCTAAGAATTGAAGCCGACGACACTTGTTGCAGACGAACAATTACTTAGTGTTCCAAGAGTTAATAATACCTGATTGTCAACACACAATGTTGATCCATAAGTAAACAGCTACGTCTGATCAGATCTGACGACTATTTCACACCGAGTCGCTCTAATCAGTCATTCTTCCTTGTAGAAAAAATCCAGTCTGCATTCCTTGTAGAAAAAGTCCAGTCTGCATTCCTTGTAAAAAAAAGTCCAGTCTGCATTTCTTGTAAAAAAAAGTCCAGTCTGCATTCCTTGTAAAAAAAAGTCCAGTCTGCATTCCTTGTAAAAAAAAAGTCCAATCTACATTCCTTGTAAAAAAAAAAGTCCAGTCTGCATTCCTTGTAGAAAAATATGATTCAATATACAAATGTAATTTTATTTTGTCTGCCTTATGCATACCGTATAAATTAAATTCTGTATATTTTGTTGGACTATTTGCTAGTAGAAGTCATATCTACTCAGATCATGTATAAGGGGTATCCGTGATACAATTCACCATCACCGCAGATTGTTAGAACACCTCTTCGTGGTCTTTCATCAATGCTATAGTTCTTTCTTAGGTAGACCATCATCGGGTTGGGGCTGTTCTTCCTTCCTTTCCAGCTCTACGATATTACTGATGTACCACTGAAGCGACGGAAAACTAAAAAAAACCGGGACTATGTTGGCTTCATCTGAATATCACCAGATGATGGCATTTGGGTAGAATAATGTTGGCCATGGCAAAATCTGTAGAATATTCTGATCAGACGGTTTCTATTGGAGCCGTATGATCATAGTCTTCTCTGTCGCAAAGGTGTGAAAAAACTCTTCACTTTTGTCCGATTTTGTCCATTATATCAACTGGCAGAACTTTTATGGCCATACAGATATGAAACTATGAGCACTATGTTGGGGTCACCTGAATATCACCAGATGACGGACCTGAATTTTGGAATAGTCCATTTGGAATTTCAGCATTGTAAGGGATAAGCATTCACGTGCTTTTATATACATGTACCGCTATATTTATTCATTTAGCGGTTGCTATCGAGATACTTTACTATATGCGCTAACTGTGCAGCAGTGAAAATGGGAAGGTTGGATACTTAAGTGAATTCTGTTTTAGATAAGTGGTTGCTTAACTCTTATGACGCTGAATCTTCAAATGGACTGTTCCGAAATTCAACCAGGTCAAGCGTATGGTGAATATTTGGGACTATTTCTAAAGAAATGTGTAACACGACACACAGTGCAGACACTGCTGAGAGGGCTTCTCTAGGAGCCCTCTCATCTGGGTCTACACTGTTTGCAAAGGACATTAGTGACTTGTGTCCCGCACTGTAAGGGTTAATGCTAGATGAAAGTTTTAAGCTGCCGCTTGTCTTAGAGACGGACACTGACACTAATTTGAACGTCAAGTTTAGTGAGGTTAGACTGTTGGCGAATAATCTTGCACACTGCAGTTAACCCATTCCAGTCTACTGACGCCTTTTGGCGTCCCTATAAAAGTCATTGTTTGAAACCATTGTGATAGAGCATTTTTTATCACAATGGTTTCAAACCTGCACGATTCTAAAAGTTTCCTTTTCTCTTGTAAACGCTCCTTTTTGGTGGATTTATTTAAAGAGTTTGGGTCTAAAATTAGTCTAGGAGGGAATGGGTTAACGCTCATTTATGGCTGTCATTACCGTACATGTCCGGACATCCACTCTCTCTCCTCCGCTGGTTTGGCTTAATGAATCGTTTTGAGTTTAGCAATTCTAACGCTGAATTTTCAAATGGACTATTCTGAATTTCAGACGGGCCAAGCCTGTCGGGAATATTATGGGATTATTAGAGGAATGTGTAATGTGATAGACAGCCCTATCATCTGGGTCTACCCTGTTTACAAAGGACATTAATGATTCGTTTCCCGCACTGCAAGGGTTAATTAGACAGACATAGTAGCACATAGTGTACGTCCTGATAAAACTGCTCTGGGTATGCACTGTTGTCCGAATACTTAGGGTAATTAGTGGAATGTCCAAATGAACATTAAAATGAGCGAAACTCATTATTAATAATAGAACAAACCTTCAACATCCGTTATATACATACCTGTATTTGAAAGATTATTTGAAAGAAGTTGATAATTTGTAAGTATTTGCTGGTTGTTAAAAAACAAACACCAAGCCAAATATTCACTCATTTTAGACTCATACTCTGGAAATAGAATTTGACTATTTTAGAGGAACGGTAAGATAACATGGACTTTTTCGACAAGAAACATTTAAAATGCAAGTAAATGCATTAAGGAGTATATGCATTTGCGTAAAACAACCCTGGATAGTATTGCTGCATTGCATTTCTTTTTAATTCGTTAAGTATGTTTTAATAGCTACATTATTACATATTTGCATGTATTATTGTAAGTGGTCACACGCAATATGTATTGCTGATATGCCAATAAAACTGAACTAAAAAGCAAAGCAAATATCTATAATTATCACGAATTCATTCATTTATTATTCACAGTTGCATATTTCTATTCCATTTTTAAATTGATTCTTTTGAAGTTGCATTACAATTATGAAAATTAAATTTATGATCGACGTGCAGCTATTGTTGAACTGTATTTTTAACAAAGGGTTAGGCACTTTGAATTCCGGGCAAAGTAAGTCGTGCTAATTAGGAATAATTAAAACATAACGTAGGTGACTTTCAAGTACTTTACTATCGATTTTTCGATTCATAATGTGGATTTGACAGTTACTCTGAAACTATTGAAACCTCTCTATATTGATTTGAACATTTTACAATTGTACTCCATATAAATACGTCTTTCTACGGTTTTGTAAGCAGAGTAGACCCAGAACAGACGGCACCTATAGGAGCCGTCGGATCAGGTCTGTTCTATTTACTTATGAAATCATAATAGATCTGACTAGTTTCTACCAATACCAAAACGTCTTGTGTACGTATACCATCATAAAAGTACTTCTAATAAATATTTATGATGTCATTATTTCTTACGTGAATATTGAACAGAGAAATGGTTAAACATGTTCTTGGTGCCCAACCTTTTTGTTCAGTGTTTTTGTCTGATCAGGAAACTACATAGAACTGATTCTAAAGTTGCTGTCATTGCCGACAGATGTATTGTAAGATTATAAAATACAGTCAATGAATATTCACTAAATGATAGAGTTTTGCATAATTATTCACGAGATATATAGGGCTAACATGTTCGATGTTCGCACTTGGTGTTCAACACAACATCATCATCATCATCATCACCATCGACCTCCGTCCGTCATGGTTGGCGATGGATTGCGCTCTGCGGAGTAGCAACGTCTGCGATGACTGAACAGGCCAACCCTAGAGTGGCATTCCTTTGAACAGTCATCGCAGATGAAGGCTTGACGTCTTTCTCTGTAGACGATGCCTTGCGCTTTTGTCGCTGTAGTGCCCGCTTCTCGCTTCGATCCTCCCCTGACATGTTCACTCCTGTTTTCACAGCATGTCTCAAATTTGTCGCGGTCTGCTGTCATGTCTTCCCAAGAATCAATATCAATATGGGCTGAGTGGATGCCCCCCCCCTTGCAGGTGTCTTTGTATCTGCGGCATGGGCGTACACGTTCTAGCTGACCGGACAGCAGATCCTTTGGGATCCGTCCCTTGTCCATCCGAAAGACATGACCAAGCCATCGCAGCCGACGCTCATTTAGCATGACATGGATGGTTGCCGTCTTGGCCTTGCTGAGGACCTCTGTGTTGGTTACATTGTCCTTCCATGTAACGCTCAGTAGTCTCCGTAGACTTCTCTCATATGGAAAGCGCTGAGATTGGACTCTCGCCTGGTGTAAGTGGTCCATGTTTCACTTCCGTAGAGGATAGTGCTAATGACACGTGCTTGATAGATTTTCAGCTTGGTGGTAAGTGTGAGGTTCTTGTTCTCCCATACTCTCTTGTTCAGCTTTGACATTACTGTCGCTGCTTTTCCAATACGAGCATCAATCTCGGAGTCCTGTGATAGTTTCTCGGAGATATTCGAGCCAAGATATTTGAAGTTGTCAACGAAAGCTAGTGAGGACCCGCTAATAGATACTGACGGTGGGATTAGAGCATCCTGTGTCATGACCTCTGTTTGTAACCGAAACTCCTCACACACATGTGAAAAGCGGTCTAATAGACGTTGGAGACCATCATGAGTATGGCTGGCGAGGGCAGCATCATCTGCGAATAGCAGCTCCCTGATCAAGACTCGGGTGATCTTTGTTTTGGCACGGATTCTGGCTAAGTTGTACAATTTGCAATCATGTCGGGCGTGAATGTAGACATCAGTGGAGGAGGTGAAGGCGTATGACAGGAGGACACAGAAGAAAATGCCGAAGAGAGAGGGAGCTAATACACATCCTTGCTTGACACCACTGAGGATGTTGAAAGGTTTAGACAAGTCGCCATTGAAGCTTACTACATATATGCCTTGCATGTCGGTGTGAAAGGATCTAATGATGTTCAGGACTGAGGAGCTTGGGAGGACATCCACTATTCTCAAGGATTTTCAATAATCCACTTCGACTTACAATGTCAAATGCCTTAGTTAGATCGACGAAGGCTAGGTACAATGGTTGACGCTGCTCTATGCATTTTCTTGCAGTTGCCGCACAGAGAAACTCATGCTAATGGCTGATCTTCCAGATCTGAAACCACATCGTGATTCTGGGTAGGCTTGTTCCGCTAACAACTGAAGCCTGGAGAGTACAAGCCGAGCAAATACCTTTCCAACGATGCTGAGAAGGGAAATGCCACAATAGTTACTGCATGCGCTCCCATCACCTTTGTTCTTGCAGAGGGCGACACTCTTGGCATCGCGCATGTCTTTGGGAACTTCACCCTTCTTCCAGCAGATACACAATAGATGATGAAGGTGAGGCAGGAGAGCCTCCCTCCCTGTTTCAGAATCTCTGGTGGGATTCCATCACTCCCAGGTGCTTTCCCAGTAGATAGCATTTTGATTTCCTTCTCTAACGCAGTACTGGTAGGTACAGCATCGAGTTCAATCTGGACTGGTTGGGCTGGGATACTGTTGAGGGCCTTGTGTGGCACTGTTTTTCTCTCAGAGTACAGATCTAGGTAGTGCTCTACCCACCTCTCCATCTGCTTGGTGCTGTCAGTAATGATCTACCCAGTTCCGGACTCAAGCGGAGCTGTTTTCTTTATCACAGGACCAGTGGCTTGCCTTATCCCCTCGTACATAGTTCTGATGTTGCATGTCAGTGAAGCTTGTTCTATTGATGTGCTCAGCTGAAGCCAATAGTCGTTGGCGCATTTTCTGGCTGTCTCTTGGCTGTGGTTTTTAGCCTTTCTCAGACTGTCCAAGTTCTTTTGGTTTGGACTATTTTTGTAGTGTAAGAGAGCTAGCCTTTTGCAATAGTTACTGGCTCCGTCATTTCGAGGTTAGCCTCATATCAGTCAGCATTGCGGCGTTCCATATTCCCATAGGCCCCTATGGCAGATTCGTGAATGGCACTACTAGGGAATGTCCATCTGTCTGCTGCCGTTTCATTTGGCCTGGGAGGAGGATATCATAGATTGAACTGAGAAACCGACTGGTTCTCTCTGCATCCCTTGTGCTGGCAATGTTGATCATGGATAATCATTTTGGCTTGGCATGGTGTAACCCCTTTGGTTTGGTATTAACTTGGCTAATGATGAGTGAGTGGCCAGTGTCACAGTTTGCATTGTGACAAGCCCTGGTGTTGTGGACTGATGGCAGTTCTCCTCTTCTGGTAATGACAAGGTCGAGCTGGTGCCATTGGTGAGACCTTGGATGCATCCAAGAGACACACTGTTTGGGCTTGTTCTGGAAAAAAGTTGTTGGTGATGCAGAGGTTTCGGGTACAGCATAGTTCCAGCAGCCTTTGTCCGTTATCGTTGATACGACCTACTCCGTGGTGACCGATGCAGTTTGGCCAGTCACTGTGTTCTTTGTTGACTCTGGCGTTGAAGTCCTCACGAAGGTGCAGGTTTTTTTTGTCTTTGGAAGATTTTTAGTCAGCTTATCCAAGTCTGCATAAAACTGATCCTTGACATTAGGATATGAGCTAGTAGTTGTATATAGGTGCGTAGGCAATCTCAAAATTGACTGGTCCATTGTCAGTGTTGAGTCGAAGACATGCGTTTTGTTCCTGTATCTGGCGGTTCTACCATAGGTAGCAGTGACGTCTTCACTGCAATTCCCACCCCATGCTCCCTTCTATCGTTGGGACCCTTTCCTTGCCATTCCAGATTTTCTGTCAGTGTTTACTCCCTTAGCCGTTACCGAACCAACGGCTAACCACAAGGCAGTAGTATATAGTGCTATTTTACCCATAGCTAGGACTATTTACCCATAATTGGGGGTCTGTTCATGGGCACTAGGGCGTATCCACACGCCGGTGGGCCTGGCATGCCGCATATCTGGGGACAGACCGTCCCTTGTAGTTTCAGTTGACATGTGCCGCCACGAGAAGGCGCTGCATAGGGCTCGTTTACCGAGATGCTGTGTACTGGCAGGGAAGACTTACGTACTCGGCTCCCTTTTCGTCCAAGTTGGGCTAGCCAGCGGTGGGGGCTGAAAGCGGAAGGTGGCAAGCACACAACACACAACTGACCACACTGAGGCGTCAGTAAGACCATTTGACACAACATACCGTTCATATTTCCCACAAAAATACATGTACAGTAAAACCTCTATATAACGGCCACTAAATTATATTAAATATTTTGTGGTAAAGGCAGGTGGCTGCTTAAAGCAAGGTGAAAGTAAAACAGAACGCTCAGATAGAAGCGTTCTGCTTTACTTTCACCTTGCTTTAAGCAGCCACCTGCCCTTAATACCAACTAATTAACACAATTTAGTGGCCGTTAGAGAGAGGTTTTATTGTACAGTAAAACCCCTCTAAACCAGATTTCTAGTAGTGAAGAATTTAGAAAACTTTAGGCAGGTAGCTGCTTAATGCAGGATGAAAGGCACAGAGAAAGCTCACAGAGAAGCTTTCTGTGTGAATGTCTCCCTGCATTAAGCTGTCACTTGTTTCCAAGACCGATATTTATGCTAAATTGACCGTCCGGCTTTTGAGGGTTTTATTGTATCTCAAATTGTTTATCCACCGTGTTACAGTAAACCCCCTCTTGATTAACCGGATATTTAATAAAGAATAATTTAGGCATTTTTAGGAAGGTGGTTGCTTAATGCAGGTAGAAAGTCACACAGAAAGCTCATTTAGGGAGCTCTCTGCTTGACTTTCAACCTGCAATAAGCCGCAACCTGCCTGAAAGACCGCCACTGGTATTTATTTTAATGTCCGGTTCAGAGAGATTTTACTGATAGTTCTAAATGTTTATTTCTAATGCAATAAAACTTCTCTATACCGATCGTCAAAAACGCATACTGCCTATGTCTGGATAATAAAGTCAGGTGCAGTACAAAAGTATTGCAGAAAGCTCGCATGAAAACTTTCTACATTACTTTTATCATGCTTTAAGCAACCGCTTGTTGTTTAAGACTCCAATTTTTATTCATTAAGTGGTCGTTTTAGAGAAGGTCTACGTATATTTGAAATTGTGATAACCTGTGCAAACCTTTCTCAGTATGTCATCTGGATACAAACTGTTGACACCTTGGATGTATTTCTATAGAGAATTTAACGAATTGTAGCAGACGACAATGTTTGCAGACATATTACTTATAAAGAATTTAAGGATGGCACACAATCATTGAACATTTATTTCGCATATTAAGTGACTTTAACCCTTTACTCCATGAATACGTTTGTCTTCGTCTTTGCAAACAGAGTAGACCTAGATCAGACGGCTCCTATAGGACTGATTATGGTCTGCTCTGTTTGCTTATGATTTAATATAGACATTATTATTCTACAGTTTCTGTCATGAACAAAAATGTTCGTATCCATGTTTTATTATTAAATATAATCTGCAAAACTTGCCACCTGCTAAATTTTAATACACTTTTCCATTTCTTGGCATATCACCTGTGTACAACGCTTTTGTTTGCAAAGGTTATCACAGCCTGGTCAGTTAAATCCGACTGAGGCCTGTCCGGCCTGCCCGGCCTGCCATTCTGACGTCACTAACGTCATATCAACACGTAATACGACGACGTCGTCTGTAGTTACTGGTTACCAAAAATAGTCCCAGTATTCACAACACAAACACGTACGGCAAACTTATCAACTAATTTCATCGAGTTATGTCAGTATTACGGGAGTTGACGGGGAAAAGAAAACGTTTGACAAAGCGGTACAGTCACAACAGTACGAGCAGCTTCACAGACCCAAATAGTAAAATGCAACAATGCATAGACGAAGCTAACGAGTATTTGTTTAGAATTGCAGAGCTGGATAGAGAGCTTGTCACAGATGGCCAAAGTAAGGAACAAGCAGTAAAATGTCAGGTAAACAGCAAGACAGTACAAGAAAAGGACAACATAGCAGAGAATGGAAGAACACGAGATAATCCCAGCCAGGACAGTCCAAGTGGTCAGGTTGGTATGGCGTTGGAAGATTTTGTTAATGAGACAGAAATGAAAGAAGACAACAAGAAAACCAAAGGGCGATTTCTCAACTTTCTAAGGAAGCTATGTAGACGAAATAGGTTGCCGAAATAATGATTTTGACTCAAGACTCTGAAATGTTTCATAAATAATCGAACATACTTGCAAAAATGAGATATGTAAACCTATTTTTAAGATAAATATAATTATGTAGCTGATCTAGATCTTTTCTTCTCTATCTCTTTTCTCCTTCATTTGACTCATCATTCGGAGTATCTATGTATTTTATTTGTCTATCATATTTCTGTCCAATTAGTCTTGTAATCGAAGGCCACTGACCTTACTCACAGAATCATGTTCTTTTCTGATAAGATATTATCAGAGTCTTTACAAGGCCTTAACCATTTCCTTCATATAAACGCCCTTACATGCATTTGCAAACAGAGTATACCCAGATCATACGGTTCCGGTAGGAGCCGTCTGATCAGGGTCTGTTCTGTTCGCTTTTGACATAATAAAAATTGATTCTAAAGTTTTTGTCAAAGCAAAAACTTCCATTGAAAGGTTTGCATTTAAAAATATTCAGCAAATTATTTCTTGCCTGAATATTGAACAGGTAAAGGGTTAACACATACGCCACTATGTCGCTAAAGAAGAGCAACTATTCAAATATATTCGCACATCTTACTTACAATCAGTTGGATTTAAATGCTTCTACGGCAACTCTTTATTCCATGAATATTTATATAAGAACTAATGACACCATGCATATCAATTAGAGTTATTGTTATAATAGCATATTGACACAGGACGTTTAGGCCATAACATACTCCGTTTGCAAAGACATAGAAAGGCATATTTATGGAGTAACGTGTTAAAGTAAAATACATGTCTGTCGACTGGTTTTCCACCATTGGTCGTAATGAGCAACCCGATTACTCATTTAACATTTTACTTCAATATCATTCAGAGCTACAGATAAAGGTGCATACTTAAATACTAAAATCGTCATTTCTCCACCAAACCCTACACTGTGACCACTCTTTAGAATCGTCTCGGAGAGACGATTCTAAAGAGTGGTCACAGTGTAGTGTTTGGCAGAGAAATAAAGAAGCTAATCTTGAACATGTTTTAATTTACGCATCTTATATGGAGTTCTGATTATCACTCATGTAAACAATGATGACAGCATGATTATAAATTGGCTGATGAATTTTTATAACGGTATATGAACACAGCAACATTTGGCCATGGCAGAAACTGTAGAATCAGATTCTTTTTTATTCCATAAGCAATCATAGTAAACCCTAATCAGATGGCTCCTACATGGACCGTCTGGTCTGGATCTACTCTGTTTGCGAAGACACAAAATGTGTCTCTGTCAGGTCAAGGTTGCCCATAAAAAGGCAGAGTCCATTTAATTCGCAGTGATTTCTGATAAATGTGAGTACCACTTAACTTACTTACATGAAATATTATTAGTTTAGTCAATTCGTTCAATAAAAATGACAATAAGGAACCACCTGTCTACAAGACCCAGACTATTTGACCTGTTTTACATGGTGTCTGTAGAGGTTTTACTGTACTATAGACGATGTGTTGGTGGGCTGGCACATATTGTCTATTCAGGGATTATGCACCATGCATGCGAGAGAGGCAGGTTACACTGGCGCATCCCTTCCGTTTGGTTAAAGAGACAATTCTCGTGGATAGGATGCTTCTGGGTCCCGTCTTCGAGCCATCCGCACCTGTGGGAAAGAGACAAACATCGATTAAACTAATTAATAATTGAACATGGCGTCATAAATGTTTAGTAGATTTATTTTTATAATGGCAAATGAACTCATGATATTTTGGCCATGGCAGAAACTATAAAACCAGATTTATATTATAAGCGAATAGTGCAGACCCTGATCAGATGTCTCCTCTAGGATCCGTTTGATCTGAGTCTATTCTGTTTGCAAAAGCGTCAAAATGTGTTCATATATTTGTAAAGTAATAGATCTAGTTTAAAGAAAACAATATGAAAACTGGAATGTTCAACAGTTTGAAAACTGTTGCGACACCGGGCTAATTCGCGCCAATCTTACCCGGAAGTGCAATATCAGAAGTAGGTGTAACACAAGAAGCACAAATGAAATGCATACCTGCACACGATTGCATGTGGCATTCACCTACTTGAAGTAAGGTAAAACATAGTAGCAATTTTAGGAAGTAAAGAAACAGATCTGTCAAATTCCGTTGGCAAACAGAGCAGACCCTGATCAGACGGTTCCAATAGGAGCCATCTGATCAAGGCCTGCTCTATTTGCAAATGCGTGAAAATATGTTTATTCTCGTATTAACCATTTCCTCAAATAAACACTTACGCTTTGGCAAACATAGTAGACCCTCATTCTACTAAGTATCGCCTGACTGTTACTTGCAAATAGCACGACTCCAGACAGGACGCGGAGTAACACCGCGTCTCACCAGGGTCCAAACTGTCTGATACACTTGGTCAGTAGTTTCTCAAAAGCTTGAACAAATAGTAAAACCGTCTCCAGAGTAGATTTTGAGATCACTGGCATTAGATCGAATAAGGTTATAGTTCTACATACAACACCTAACACATAGTACTATAGACTACAGTACTACATGTATATGACAGGAGATACATATATACCTACATAGTCTTTTTCGATCTATAATGCCAGTGTTTACATGTAACCCTTTCCCGGTTTACTATTCATGTAAGAAATACTGACATCATGCACATTTGTTAGCTGGAGATTTATGATGGCGTATGTACACCGGGTGTTGTTTTCTCAGGGCAGAAACTGTAGAATCAGATTTGTATTATACGTTACTAAAAGCAAACAGAGCAGATCCTGATCAGACGGCTCCTATAGGAGCCGTCTGATCTGGGTCAACTGTTTGCAAATGCGTGAAAATGCGTTTATATGAAGGAAAGGGTCAAGATGACATATAACACAAGACCATTCGGCCGTCTTTATCTAAATGATCAGGCGATCTTGATTTCTTTGAATACCCACGAGCATGTGCCTTTTGCACCGTCATCCAAATCATTTAATTCTGCCAACGTCATCAGGCGACTGTTGAGACTTTGGCACACACTAACGGCCTGGGAATACGTGTAGACATACTCAGTGGCATGACCCCGGACAAATAAGCACTCTGAAAGAAATGCAGAAATATTGGTACATGTACCATAAATGTTGTGAAATTATCAAAGTTGAAACGAAATATCATACCAACAAAATGAGTACTACTGAGGATGGTTACATGTGATATTCACCTACTTGGCTCTCTATAACACTCTCTCTCAAATAAACGCTTTTCATGATGTTGCCAACAGAGTAGATCCAGATCATAATGCTCCTGTAGGAGCCGTTTGATCAGGGTCTGCTCTGATTGCTTATAAAAGTATAATAGTTCTGCCTCTGTATCTTCTATCAATACCAAAACATCCTGTGTACTTTTGCCATTATAAAAACTCCAGCAAATAGATATTCATGATGTCATTATTTCTTACATGAATATTCAGCAGGGGAAGGGTTAACCCTTCCCCTGTTCTATGTTTTTTTCGAAATTTCAATACCTACTAAATATTCAAGGAAAAACAGTTATAAAGAAATATGGCAGGTGGAACATTATAGCCATTTCAGAAAGTAAAGAAACAGATCTATCAAATTCCAATAGAAAACAGAGCAGACCCTGATCATACGGCTCCTCTAGGAGCCGTCTGATCTGGGTCTACTCTGTTTGCAAATGCGTGAAAATACGTTTATATGAGGGAAAGGATTAACTACATAAATACGCCCTTTTCTTCTCGTTTTACGCCCCGGCATACAAACTCGACCGAAAACAGACAGCTCCTGCTGGAGCTATCTGACCAGGATCCTTTATGTTCGCTGATACATTATATATCTGAATCTCTTCTGCTTGGCATTACATTTCTTCATTTCATACCTGTAACAACAGTTCTAATATTCATAATGGGTGGAGCTTGAATGAATATTCATGGAGTAAATGGTTAAACATAACATATTGAGATGAGGTACAGTGGCAATTAGTGTCAGCGTACTGCTTTGCCTATCTGAAATAAATGTAACCTAACAAAACATATAAAACGGACAAAGCAGTGTAATACTTCGCTTACCTGAACGTTTGGTGATGAATATTGAGAACTGTAAGGTTTTGGTTTGATTTCTGTTGATTAGCGTCCGTTTCTGCTCACTATGGGCTAATTGGGCGCCCCAGAGGGAGGGGAGAGGATACAGAGAAACCCGAGATAACTCTTATTATCGACAGGGTTTTTCTGGTTCTTTTAGATGCCCTGTAAAGCACTGATACACCGGACCTCTGTTTATAGTCTCCTCCGAAGGACTTGGTCCGGCGGGGGATGAACTGTAAGGTAGGTGGTTGCATAATGCAGCTAAAACGTCACACAGAACGCTCCAATGGGGAATTACTTTTACCCTGCATTAAACTGCCATCTGTCTTTAAGGATTAGCAAGTGCTCGGATTAGTGAGTGTTCGGATTAGTGAGTGTCCGGATTAACTTGTGTACAAGAGAGTGCTCGGATTAGTGAGTGTTCGGATTAGTGAGTGTTCGGATTAACGAGTGTACGGATTAACTTGTGTAGAAGAGAGTGCTCGGATTAGTGAGTGTTCGAATTAGCGAGTGTTCGGATTAACTTGCGTACAAGAGAGTGTTCGGATTAGTGAGTGTTCGATTAAAAGAGTGTTCGAATTAACTTGTGTACAAGAGAGTGTTCGGATTTGCGAGTGTGCGGATTACCGAGTGTTTCGGATTTCCGGGTGCTCGGATTAGCGATGTTTAATTGTAGATTTTTGCTTCATTGTCCAAGAAATCAGCGAGTAATATACTAAACGCATCATGCTTACTGTTTTAGCTCGCTTGCGGTAGGTTGGCGATTCGCAATTTGATCCGTGCACAGCCTTAGCTGGAGGTCGCGATATGACTGACATATTTAGCAAGTAGGAGTGACCTGTCGTTTTTAATTATAGATTTGGTTTTTTCCAAACTATTCCATTCTATACAAAAGGGTTTTGCTTAAATTGGCGAGCCAATTTCTCGTGAAGCTCGTGCAGTTAGTTAGACCCGAAGTCCGATTGCCTATACATTGTAGTGATTAAATCAATGCTGAGCCCACCTAATACAATAGTGGTATTATCCCAATCCACGGGTGATCTATAAATAAAAACGACAGGTCACTCCTTTCTTGCTAATACTTTAAAACTATGAAAAACCAAATACAAAACAAACATTACTAGCCTAGAATAGATAAAACCATCAAATAAGGATAAGGAATACATTTCATGCTACGTGATACATGTCACTGTAACTGCTACTATGTATCACTGTAACTGCTACACAGTACGCGTCACTGTAACTGCTACTATGTATCACTGTAACTGCTACACAGTTCGCGTCACTGTAACTGCTACACAATACGTGTCAATATAACTGCTACACGATATGTGTCAATGTAACTGTTACACAACTGTCTAACTGTTACGTAGACATATGAATGCTATACAATACGTGTTGTTGTAACTGCTACACGATGCGTGTTACTGTAACTGTTAGACGATGCGTGTCAGTATGAACGCTACACAATACGTGTCAATGTGAATGCTACACACTACGTGTCAAATATGAATGCTACACAATACGTGTCAAAATTGTTGGATACGTGAATGGTGCTAAAGCTGTTTCATTATTTGCATTGTTATTTTTATGCCAGCAAATTACAAAGTGGTCATGCAAAATGATCGATAAGTTAGTTTGAACAAACAAGCGCATTGATTTTACAACACGTATGAAATTGAAGAACTTTATAATTCACATTTTAACACGAACGCTATTGGTAAATGGACAGGCAGTTAGTTGAAAGGTCAATCAATAAAGCAGACTTAGTACAGAAGTTGCATTCTCAAAACTATTTTGAAATCATTGGTAAATAGAGAAACACTAATAGGTGTTTTGATCCACAAAAAGCAGATTGTAGGAAAAGAAAAATCACAGAAATGTCAGAAGGGCAGTTACTTTTTTTTTTTTTAAAGAAATTGGAAATTCAGACAGATTCAAAGAAAAAAAAACAGAAAAAGAAAACATCACCTTTTCCAGACGTATCAGAAGATTTACATGTGAATTGTTTAACAGAAAATAAACCAGAACGTAAGTCAGAATAGAAATGTTTCACATGCAGACACATTGATTTAGTAACTGTTATCCAGGTACCAGTTGCCCCTCTATTAACCCTTTACTCCATAAATACGCCTTTCTACGTCTTTGCAAACACAGTAGACCCTGTACAGACGGCTCCTACAGCGTCCGTCTGATCAGGATCTGCTCTGTTTGCTTATGATAGCATGTAGATCTGACTTTACAGTTTCTGCTATGGTAAAAATGTATGTGTCCATGTCTAACAATCTAATTAATATCCATGACGGCATTATTTCTTACACGAATATTCAAGGCAGAAAGGGTTAAATGAACCCAGTCTCTCACGCAAGAGATAACTTTTCGTGAATTTACATTACTAGCCCAATCTTTAGGTGGACAAACACTCATTACAATATTATTGCAATAAATAGACTTCTTCAAGAGGGAATCAAAACATTCCCTGAATTGATAACTGATACATTTTCTACATGTAACAACGAGCCTGAATACGTAATGAGAACCCATATGTAATACTAAAAAAACTTGCATTCAAGTTAAGTAAGGACAGACGAAATTATAAAAGTAAGATCATTATCTTGAGGTGAAATAGTTTCCAGTTCAAAATATAACAGTGACTGTGATATTAATCACTCAATCTGTTAAATAAGAGGAGTTAAATAGGATAATGTGTGCAATATGAAGCTCTTAGCATTGTGCCTAGTATAGTTGACTAGGCTACATTTTTGCAGTATGTAGCTATTAGCATTGAACCTATAGTTGACTGGGCTACATGTTTGCAGTATGTAGCTATTAGCATTGAACCTATAGTTGACTAGGATACATTTTTGCAATATGAAGCTCTTAGCATTGTACCTGTAGTTGACTAGGATACATTTTTGCAATATGAAGCTCTTAGCATTGTACCTGTAGTTGACTAGGATACATTTTTGCAATATGAAGCTCTTAGCATTGTACCTGTAGTTGACCAGGATACATTTTTGCAGTATGTAGCTCTTAGCATTCCACCTGCAGTAAAATAGGATAAATGCATGCAATCTGTAACCCATTCCCTCCTAGACTATATTTAAACCCAACCTATTTGAATTAATCTACCGAAAAGGAGTATTTACGAGAAAAAAGAAAAAGTTTAGAATTGTGTACTTTTGAAACCATTGTGATAATTAGAGTATATATCACTTTGTGGAAATCTGTAGGTTTGCCATCATAATTCAATATTTATTACCTGTTATAATTTAAGTTCCCAAGAATGTTTAGCTTTGTCAAAAACTGTGGAATCAGCAAACTGAGCAGATCCTGATCAGACGGCTCCTTTACAGCCATCTAATATGGGGCTACTCTATTTGCAAAGACGTGAAAACGCGTTTACTGTACAGTAAAACCTCTCTACAACGACCACTAAATTTGTGTTAATTAGTTGGTATTGTGGGCAGGCGGTTGCTTAAAGCAAGGTGAAAGTAAAACAGAACGCTCCTATAGGAGCGTTCTGTTTTGATTTCACATTGCTTTAAGCATCCACCTGCCTTTAACACAAAATACTTGTTGTAATTTAGTGGTCGTTATAGAGAGGTTTTACTGTATATGAAGGATATGGATAATCGATCTTATATTGATTTAACACAGAAAGCATTAAAAGCAAGTGGTTGCTTAATTACAGGACAAGGGCAATACAGAAAGCTCCTATATATAGGAGACCTTGTAAACCCATAATTAGACATACAGTGAAACCCCGCTAATGCGACCACTTAAAAAACAGCCACTGATGTCGTTTAAAGCAGGTGGTTGCTAAATGCAGGACGAACGTTCGTCCTGCATTAAGCTACCACCTGCCTCTACCACCCAGAATTATGCCCCTTTTTGGTGGTCGCATTAGCGGGGGTTTACTGTATTTTGGATGGACGCTTAAGATAGGTTTCACTGTTAGTGTGACATTATTTGAAAATAGGATAAAGCAGTAGAGATATGCAGCACAGACGAAATTTCACTATTATTCAGATTTTCCTATCTGTAATTTTATTTTAAGTTCTGTCGTGTTATTGACATTCAAAATGTTGGACCGGGTCATATGTGCGATACACCATCATATTATGTCTAACATGTTTGTGAATGAGTATCAAAAATCAAATAAAACATGGTAGAGTTATGGAGAGGAAATTATCAACTTCTGCAGTGACCTTGACCTTCACTATGACGGTCCAGTCATTATGCGTGGCACACCTTTATATAAATATCACATGTAGATATTTGTCTATGAAGTAAAACACACGGTAGAATTATACAGGAAAATGAAATTGCAGTAAAATTTATATCAACCTCTGCAATAATCCTGACCTTGAATATAATGGTTCTGTCAATATGAGCGACACGCCATTACGTTATAACGGTATACGTGTGCACTATACGCTCGTGCATGTACATGGTGTGTTCGTGCTTGCGCGCGAGCGTGTGTGCGTGTGCGTGTGCGCTTGTGTGCGGAATAACTTTAAAATCTGAAAAACAAAACAGGTAGAGTTATATAGCGGAAACGAAATGTGTAAATACGGACAGACACATGGACGGACACATGGACGTTTTGGGACAGAACATGGTGGTCTTTTGTTTAAATATCTTACGAGCACCATTTAGATATCCAGTTAACCCTTCGCTTGCTGAATTTTAAAATACATTTCTCCTTCTTTACCCATGCCCAGTGGTATAATTACATATATCTTCACTGTGTACAAGTATTCGCTGTTCAATCACTTCTGTGGAGTGCACTGGTTGCGCAATCAACTTGTAAATAGTGCAGACCCTGATGAGACGGCTCCTGCAGGAGCTGTCTCATCTGGGTCTGCACTATTTACAGGTAGGTATATTGACGTGAATAGCAAGCGAAGGGTTAATCACGTCCTTACTCGCACTTGCAAACAGCGTGGGTCTAATTGAGACGCCGAGTAACCCAGTCTCACCAGTACCAATAGTTATAGAAATACTTGAGAACGACTTCGGAATTAAAGGGACACCATTGAGCTTGATGGACTCTTATTTAACCTCAGGATCAATGCAAGTTGTCATCAATAATGAAACTTAAAAATCTGAGCCCCTTAGATTTGGGGTTCCCCAGGAGGGTCCTGTGCGGGGCCTGTAATCTTCACCATGTACGTCGCAGCATTAACAAGGTCGTAAAAAAGTATCCTGTAGATCTCCATTGGTATGCTTACTTCCACAATCCAAGCGGGGAACTCTCAACACGAATCATCTGAGCTAAATCTATTTTATGGCTATCTAGGTAATGTCATTGATTGGATGACTCGTTTTAACAATTCAAAAACAGAAATGTGTTGTTATGGTAGCAACCACCAGTATATAATCGAAACTCAACTTCAAGTTAAATGTGTAGATCATGTAAGAAACCTCGATCTGCAAATGACCAGCACACAATTAATTTTGATAAACATATCAATAAAAAGTGTCAAATTGCCTGTGCACAACTTAGAAATTTGAAGGATATTCGAAGATACGTATCACAGATATCTGCAGAAGTACTAGTTCATGGTCTGATTCACCCCCACTTGAACTTTTATAATGACCTTTTCACTGAAATTCCAAATTATCAAATAGCTAGACTTCAAAGAGTTCAAACCCGTGCGGCAAGAAGTGTTACTAATGCCCCATATGAACGATCAAGCATTGAAATTCTTACATCACTGCACTGGCTACCAATACGAGCTCGAATAATGTTCAAGATTTTAGTTATTGTGTTTCGGATCTTGCATGGAACGGATCCAATTTACTCCCCGGCAACTGTTTAACCAGCAACAACCAAGATAAGACGATCAAGAGACCAAATTAACTTTAACATTCCCAGAAACAGAACGAAAATGGCTGATCGTTCCATACCTGTGGTTGGTCCGAAGTGCTGGAATGGACTTCCAAAAGACCTTAAGTGCTTACAAAGTGAACACCAATTCAGAGCCAAACTTAAAACTCATCTTTTTAATATGTTCCTCAATTAACACATCTTGAGAGCTTTGAAAATAGGACTATGTAAAGCGCAAGCGAATATTGTATAATCATTTTTGCGCTATATAAATGTAATTGTATTGTATTGTATATCCAAGCTGTTTGACACTCCGTCAATAGCTTGTCAAAGCATGATAGAGCCGGAAGTAGACAAAACAAATGAACCAGATCAGACTTTAAACAGACATCACATCTTACAGCAAGGTGAGCGTTTAGAAACATTTTCTGTAGACGAAACTTAAATCCGACCTTTATAGAAAAAAGCCCCTTACTTAAACGGCCTGTTGTTGGAATTGCTGTGACGTCATCTGTTTCGCTTTTAGTTAGCCTTGCAAAATAGAAGTCCAGTATATTGCACATCATCCTGGCTCCATTGTAGTATAAGTAGTCACAGTCCGTTGTAAGGCAGTGTTTCATACAATCCACCTTGTTTCGAACCCCAACTTGCCGAGTTTCATACTTTAATGTCCATCCATCGTGCTGCACGAACTTTCTATATTTGATTGAATTCACGCGGAATATTAACATCATCACAATGATTACAAGTGACAGAAGCATCCTACAGTGCGCGGTAAGGCAGGATCTCATCATTGTCCAACCGCCTGAAGTTGCTATGCACAGTTTATTGGGAAACCAGTAGTCCAGAGCAACGTGTAAAAGTGCGTACTCAGATACTAACCATTCTCTTGCTGAATTCTATAATACATTTCTCCTTCTTTACCCATGCCCTGTTGTATAATTACATATATCTCCACTGTGTACAAGTATTCCGCTGTGCAATCACTGCTGTGGAGTGCACCGGTTGCACAATCAACTTGTAAATAGTGCAGAACCTGATGAGACCTGTCTCATCTGGGTCTTCACTATTTACAGGTAGGTATATTGACGTGAACAGCAAGCGAAGGGTTAATATCGCCCTTTCTCCACCAAACCCTATGTTGTGATCACTCTTTAGACTAGTCTCTTTGAGAGTTTGGTGGAGAAATAAAGAAGTGATTCTTGAAAAATGGTTTGCTTTGCGCATCTTATCTAGAGCTCTTATTACGCAGGCAGCTGTATGGGTTTTAGTTTAGGGTCCACTTTTAACCCTTTCCCTGTTCTGTATTTAGACCAAATTTCAATACCTGCTGAATATCCATTAACAAAATAGTTATAAAGAAATATGGAAGGTAGAACATTGTAGACATTTTAGAAAGCAAATAAACAGATCTATCAAATTCTATTAGCAAACAGAGTAGACCCTGATCAGACGGCTCCTCTAGGAGCCGTCTGATCTGGGTCTACTCTGTTTGCAAATGCGTGAACACATGTTTATATGAGGGAAAGGGTTAAACCAAAACCGATCTGGCCAGATATATCTAATGCCAATAAATCATTCAGTACTAAATAATAATGTTTAAAGTATCGACCAATGCAAATGGCCTAACAGAAAACATTTAAATCCTTAACCTTTGTCACAATAGTAAATACTGCTATCTTTACATTCCCGTTGTAACCCTTTGTTTTACAAATAAAGACTTCCATCAGAGATTTTATATAAACGTAATGAATGAACTCGAATTCTCATATTACATACATGTACATGTATTAAACTCTTCTGCTAACTGCGACCTGTGACCTGTCTCGCATTTGCATACAGAAACGCCGAGCAGCTCGGTGTCTCACCAGGATCCAAACTCTTTCATACTCGATCAACAGTTTTTTTTTATCGAATAGGAAGTAAACAAAATTGCACGTGATCCCAATTTGAGCAGACATTATTTTTACCAGAGCAGGATGAGGGTTAAAACGAAGGTTCAAGCCCGTGCAAACAATGCTATAGATCGAATCTATTTTACTGAATGTCACCAAAGTAAACGTATAGGTAAGCACTGCTAATCCCAGTTCTTTAGAATGAGTCCGCGGATCTAGGTCTGCTCAGTTTGATTCGCAAAGTCACGTCAGAAAAAAAAAGAATTCACGACAATCGTAATTTAGACTTGTGGAACCATCCGTTAACTCTTTACACCACGGATACGAATATTTACGCATCTGCAAACAGAGTAGATCCAGATCAAAGTATCTAGTAGAAATCGTCTGACCAGGATCTGCTCAATTTGCTTAGGAAATGTTATATATATGAGTATGTAGTTTCTGCCACGACTAAAGCTCCATATGTAAATCTGCCATTATAAAACATCATTTCATTATTATTAAATGAGTATTCGTTAGTAAAGGGTTAACCCTTACAGTGCGGGACACGAGTCACTAATGTCCTTTGCAAACAGTTTATACCCAGATGAGAGGGTTCCAAGAAGAGCCCTCTAACCAGGGCCTGTACTGTTTGTCCCGTTACACTTGTCTTTAGAAAAACTCCCCAGATATTCACCGACTACAAGGAGTTTTATAATGGCATATGAACACGAGCTCTTGGCCATGGTCAGATCTATTTAATTCCAAAAACAAACAGAGCAGGCCCTGGTCAGAAGGTTCCTAAAGGAGCCGTCTGATCTGGTTATATACTATTTGCAAAACTATAAAAAGGTACTTCCATCAGAGAAAGGGTTGATGTTTTCTAGTGGAAATTCAACTGTTTAGTATTCATAGTCACTTGCTAAAGTATTCAGAAATGTTTACTCGCGTATACAAAATACATGTATTTCGTAAAACAGTCTACCATAGAACGTTCACTCATCAATAACAGATGCTTAGTCTTGAGATGTTTTAACTCTTTCCCTGTTCTATGTTTATTTCATATTTCAGTACCTACTGCATATTCATGGCCAAAATAGTTATAATGAAATATGGAAGGTGGAACATTGTCGCTATTTTAGAAAGTAAAGAAACAGATCTATCACATCTTATCAGCAAACAGAGTAGACCCTGATCAGACGGCTCCTATAAGAGCCGTCTGATCTGGGTATACTCTGTTTGCAGATGTGTGAAAACATGTTTATATGAGGGAAAGGGTTAAAACTCGCCAGTAGCGTTAAAAGAGTTACAACGCCCCTTGTACACACTGTAAATTTTAACGTCATCTAACGTGTTTTGAAGGTGTTTGATTCAATAACGCTAATGTTTTGCACCAAAACAGTGGCGTTTTTGTTGCGTTTTGGAATTAAACACGCGTGTTTTACTAAAGCGTGTCACTAAAACGCCGACGTTTTCACTTAGTAACAATGAAATGTTATATTACTATTTGTATCCCCTCCTCAGAGTAGTAAGCCATATTATGTGTGTTTTATCTAAAAAAGACTAAATTATGTTGAAGTAAGTCCTATAAGTGATATTTTGAAAATATTTTCAGGGACAGACAGTGCTTTAAAACACTGCCGTTTTCAAAGCGTTTAAGTTAAAAACGGTCCGCCAGAAAACACGTTTCTCAACAAAACACCTACGTCATCAGGGATAGTCTTGATGACGTAGGCGTCAAGCGTCTGATGAGAGCGTCTGCAGCTTTGAGTTCAGAACCGCGTACACGCCAGTTTCATTTATAAGATTAGTTATTGCCTATATTTGGGTTGCGTGTAAGTCTGTCACAATGCAATCTGTGCTTCGATCGTAAACTGCATTCAATAAATCATTTGTATTGATATAGATATATTTAAGGAAGCAATAATCCGCGTCTGTACAGTGACCTTGTGACTTCGCGTGTGTAAATAAGTGGGTGGGGGTAAACAGCCCCGTTTCAACTCTACAGGCATTTCTTGAATTTGTCGTATCAGTAACGTTACTGACAATGTAACGGAGACAGGCAAATGATTGATGGTCAGAACGTCGTTGATCTCTACACATTAGCACCCGAATAGAGACAGAACTGCTCGAAGTGGCCAGAAACAGTTTTCAAACGATTTGCGAGACCGTGTTATTTCAACTTATTTGGTAAGTATATTTTATTTCTCCCATCAAAGAAGCCTATCGAATTGTAGATCTACATATAAATTGTAAATAATGTATCTAGATCTGCATTTATAATAATAAGTAGAATAGTTTTTTTAATATGCTAAATTACAGATATCATTTCGTCCCATAACAATTCGTACTAGCTACCATCTGATTTAAGATTTCTATTGAATTTGAATGTGGGTCAAAACGGCCCACTTTATATCTCAAACCAGATTTGCCCATGTCAAAACGGCCCATATTTTGGTACTACTAGTATATTATAATGTAAATTTGCTTATATGATATTTCACATGTGCGTAGTCTAAATTGTGATATTGAGCTACAGGCAGAAGGCAACCATCAGAAAATTAGCATGCTATGTTTAACAGCGCAATTGATGTCATCATGAGACTATGATCGAGATGTAATAGTGTTCAGTTAACCCTTTCCCTGTTCTGTATTTATTCCAAATATCAATACCTAGATCTACTGAATATATTCATGGACAAAATAGTAATAACAAAATATGGAAGGTGGAAAATTATAGCCATTTTATATAAAGTAACATCTTTCAAATTCTATTAGCAAACAGTGCAAACCCAGTCTGGCAGATCAGACTACCCCTATAGAAACCGTATGATCTGGGTCTAATCTGTTTGAAATATGCAAAAACACATTTATATGAAGGAAAGGGTTAATGAGATCTTATTTATTACAATTTCTTTCTTGTAAATGTTGTGTATTGATGATAGAATAATATATTTTCAGGGAAAAGACTTGACCTTTTACTCCATAAATACGCCTTTCTACGCCTTTGCAAACAGGGTAACGTTCAGAGTACTAGACCCAGATCAGATGGCTCATATAGGAGCCAATATGCATTTCTATGCCTTTGCAAACAGAATAGACCCAGATCAGATGGGACCTATAGGAGCCATCAGACCAGAGTCTGCTCTGTTGGCTTAAGGAATAAATTCAGAATAATATAGATGTGATTCTATAGTTTCTCTTTGGCAAAATTTCATGTGTTAATATGCCATTTTGAAAATTAATCTACTTGTAATTAATATTCATGACATCATTATTTCTTACTTAAAAATATTCATGGAGTAAAGGGTTGAAAGTATCACACCTAATATAAAAAAAATTAATCGATTTGATAGAAAACCATCATTAAATTAATCTTTGTAATATATATTAACTCTATAATGTAAGTAGTATGACACCTTCGAAAAAGAACCCATGTTATTTTGCATTTAAAGACAGTCATTTGTTTTTTTTCATAAATCCTGATTAGATCATTAAAGGTGGGACATTCTTTGAATAATTCAAACGGCATCCAATAATTATCCACAATGATTATAAGTCTGGAAAGGAACAATCTCAATCAGTCAAAAAAGTGATAATTAATTGGTATGAATTTAACACATTAACTTTAAACAATAGATATATGACATGTGCTGTTTAAATATAATGTGCTGCATTTTTTTTAAAACAAATGATACTGGTGTATGCCAAATACTGGCAAATAGTGCAGACCCTGATCAACAGCCCCATCAGGGGCAATGCAGCTATTTGAATGTCACTAAGGCTTAATTTATCAGAGCAAGGCTCAGATATAAAGATAAAATAATGTTTATAATTTATACATAATAACTTCATATGTTATATCTTATGTGATATATTCTTATAATACATTTATTCAATAATTCGTATGTAGTCAGATAAAAATTGTGGTGAAACAGTTGATAGTGTGGCTTGGTAGTTCAGTCGGTAGAGTGATGGCATGGTAAGCCAGAGGCCCTGGGTTCGAGCCCCAGTCGAGTTACAACTTTTTCACCATATAACACATACAAATATTTTTACATATTGAATAATTCATACATGGAAGTAACACATGTTAATATATCATAACAAGATTGTTCAAAGGAACACATGTGTCACCTGCAGGGAGGGAGAAGTGTTAGAATAAAAAAGTCAGACAGACGACGGAAAAGTGATCCCTATATACTATGCTGTTTCCTATTCAGTACCAACCTTATCAGACTTAATGACATGTTGTACTGTACCTTTATAATTACCCCCTTTGAATAATTATCGTCTCATTTGTTATATTGGATTTAAATTCAAGATCCTATAGGGATCACACATTCATATAGGAGCAAATGCTCTATTTATCACAATGGTTTCACAAAGTGACTCTTACAGAGTCGTCAAAAGTCGTCAACATGAGGGAAATGGTAAATATCAATGTTCGATCCAGTTCAATTCGCTAATTCATGACACTGGCTCAGAGACTGTCTGATCGGGAACAGCACTGGTTGCAAAATATTTGAATAAGCCTTTGTCTGAGTATAAGCCTAAGTAATGAGTTTATAGGCTCCTATAGGGATAAATTATGTTGACTGCTGTCATGACGTAATATGGATGTTAAAGTCTACTTAATTCTTTACTCCATGTAGGAAATAATGAAATCATGAATAGTAATTAGATTGACACAGGTATGTTTGACCATGGCAATGTATACCATAAGCACACAGAGCAGACTCTGATCAGCCTCAGGTGGCTCCTACATGTATAGGAACCATCAGATCTGGGTCTATTCTTTTTGCAAATGTGTAAAAGTGTATTCATGGAGTAAAGGGTTAATAAAGACTTGATTTACTGATGGATTCTTTGATTTATACCAACACCTTTGCAAACAGAGCAGACCCAGATCAGATGGCTCTTGAAGATGCCATCTGATCAGGGTTTGCTCAGTTTGCCCAACGGAATTATTCAGATGTGATTGTAAGTTCTGCCCCTGGTGGAGGAAATCAAATTAACTAATAAATAATCATGATTTGATTATTTCTAATTGAATATGTCATCATTTAACTTTAGGCCGGCTTTTCTTCAATTAGTTATCTGTAGTATAGTAGCAATCTGTATCTTTACTTGTCCTGTTCATACATTTTCAGATGGAGGCAAAACACATGGTGATTATTGGTGCAGTTGCTGCACCTGCAGACATCAGAACAATGATAATTTCGCAAAATGGTGCCACCATACACATTACACTATGGCATCAACTGTCATAAAGTGAAGTCTTGCTTGGATCATTTGTCAAGGGGAACAACTGTCAGATTTGAACCTAGCAGCAAAGGAAACAATTGAAGAGCACTAAGCTGTCTACTGTGGAGGTAAGAATATTCATTCACATACATGAGTCATTCTTTATCCCTCAAGTCTGTAGATTTACTTTTGCTTACAAGTTAGACCCAGGTATAATGGCACCTGTATTTATTTACTATACATAACATTTAATATGGTTATAAGTTCTATAATACCTGATCACAGTCTGTATGCAGCAAACAGTCAAACACATCGTAATTTTACTAATATAATATTATATATTTCAAGACAAACTTGAAAACCACTTTAGGGGAAGGGACCTCAATGACAAAGAGGGTAAAGGTGCCATCAAAATACATGAACATTAGCAAGGCCTCTCTTTGCTGTGAATTAGTTATGTCCCATTAGGGGTATGGGAGAAATCTATCTAGCTTCAGGCATAGGGATCGAGTACAAAAAAACCACCAAGGTCCTTCCTGGACCTGGAATTAACCAAACATTGTCATAACACTGAAAAGCCATGTTCAACACCAATAAACAAATAATACATTTCTTTTTATGCCCCCAGCAAGGCTGGAGGCATATAATCATGGTCTTTTCTTTCCATCCATATGCACATCCCATAAATGTATGAACACATTTGGAAGAATTATTTCGAACGTGCATAGATGAAACTTTTGATGTGCAAAATGACAAAGAGAAGTAAATTTTTGTTTCAGGTTTCAGCCATTATTACCTTAATTAGTCAGATAGTAACTGGAATTTTCTTCATTATATATTACATGGTTGCGACATGTCAGGAAAATTGATTTGTTTAAGGTCAGGGACTTGTAAGGGAATTTTGAGAACTGTCAGGAAAAATTGAAAATATAGGCAAATGTCAGGGAATTTTGAAAACAAAATCGATTTAAGACAATATATTTTAGACTTTCTCAAAACTATTACATTTATTATGAAAGAAAGACCAAATGTTTCAATGTAATGTGTCAGGGAAATTTGGAAAATTATCAGAGAACTGTTAGGGAATTTGTTTCTCTGGTTTGTGGTAACCCTGTAGTGTATGAGACATAGTGAAAACTTTTTATGTATCTAACTGCTTATATAAATATTCCATGTTTAGGAATTATTTCCAAAATTCACAAGGGAACATCCTCAATGTGAAGATGATTGTATAGAAGGAGGGATTCTTTGCTCCATTCTTACAGTACTTACAGGACTTTGTCCTTTTTTTCACTATAAAACTTTATGTGGGTCAAACTCCTAATACACCACTTGGAGAATTTGCTTAAAACTTTCACAGATATAGAACCTTGTTGTGAAGATGTTTATGAAAAAGAAAATGTTTGCAGTGACGTTTTGTAAAGTTACAGAACTTTGTAACGTGTTTGCGCTTAAAAACATGCATGAGAGGCATCAGAATGTGGGGTGGAGGGGGGTTGGGGATACGTACGGTTTTTTTAAAACAAATTCTAGTTTCCTTTGCTATTCAAAATAAAGTATTCTCTTTCATTTGGCCTCTGTGTAGTTGAAAACTAGCAAATTATAATACTCAGATGGATATTGGGTTCTACATTCATCTAAAATTGGTTAATACTTATATATTCATATTTTTAATGATATAGTTTGGCATTTGTGTCTATTGAAACAAAATAAATGGTTAAGTTTTTGTTTCAGGTGGTTCAGGAGTCACATTTGTCAAGGGTATTGGCATCCAGACCATTAGATCAACCAAGTCTAGTTGTCATACTAACTGAGGAGAACAAGATTGACAGCATCTACCTAATTGGTGATAAAACAAAGATACCAGCGGACACAAAGTCAGTTATGGAGGGGCTCTTTCTTCTGATTTGATGGTGTTGCATCAAAGACTTGAATTATCCCAAATGTTACTCTCAGCTCCTTGGTTTTTGCCAGCAAACTATCATCAAACACCCGTTTCAGTGCCAGAAGACAACCGCATTTGTTCAGTTCATGAACAAAGTAGAGAAGCTCTGGAACTGAGCAAGTGCTGATGAACTGAACTTACTTCCATATTACTAAAATCAAATATATATAGCTGAGCAAATATACTAAGACTTAAGTTGCAAAATAAACTGTGCACACATCACATTTTGAGTTACGATCAGTCTAAGTGGATGGTTTTAAGCGAGAAAGGAGAGAGTATGATACGTCTTCTAAACAATAAAATATTCTAAATTAAAAAGTGCACACTTTATTTTGCAACTGAGTATAGTTAATAGTTTGAATAAATATTCCATCTTCCATATTAAAATGAAATAATTTTCTGCATAAATATTCAGTAGCCTGTAGGTATTGAAATGGGAAAGTATTGTTAAGTGTATTAATTTGGATTTAGTCAAAAGCAACTTGTAGCCTACTGCAGAATGGAAGGAATGTGGAAAACTCCTTAAAGAGCTTTCTGTCTTGTTTTCATCCTATAATAAATTGATCTGTTTAATGTGGAAGATCATGACATATGTTAACTTGAGTGTAAGTGAGGTCAAATGGTGAATCTTAATATATGACGCCTAACCGGACTTGAGTATATAAGACAAAGTATCACTGCAACTGTTTGAATTCTGTTTAACTTTCTCATAGTCATGTGTAGATGGAATTAATAGTAAATTGAATTACTGCATTCAACCTCTTGTCACTCTTGTGTTTTCGTTTCGAAACAAGGTTGACTAATGTGGGAGAACAGTTAATTATCTTTAAAATAGTGGATATACTTCATACAATTTGGATCCAGATGAGACTCCAAATGAATTGGTTTCTAGCCTGGAATAATGGAGGCAATGCAAAAAGCTCCTAAGGGGTTTTCTGTAGTAAGTTATAAGGGGTCATGTGATGCTTTTATATGTTTAGCCAGATGTCACGTTATATACCATTTTAAGTATTACTGCAAATATTGGCTGTATATCTAACTTTATAGTAATGGTCTGTTGATAGATAGATATAGCTGTATTCTATTTTAGAACATCGGGGTATAGAATTACTACATTCATCCACTTGTCACTCTTGTAATCATACCCCCGCAAACGAAGTTTGAGAGAGGGTATAAAGGAGTCAATTTGTTGGTTTGTCGGTCGGTCTGTTGGTCCATGGACAAAATATTCTGACGCAAACTACTTCTTCTTAAATTCTTCTTGGATTAAGATGAAATTTAAGATATGCATTTCACTGCATTTGTAATGAAGTGAGGTATGCATGACATAATTTTCTCGCGAATCCTCCAAAGGAATTAGAGTTACTGCTCCAGTGGGGGTAGTCATCACCTTCAGTGACAGTTCTATATAGTTTCGTTTTGAAACAATTTAAGGTTGATAAAATGTGGGAGAATTTAACTGTGAGTTCTCTTTATGTAGTTGGGTATGCTTCAGACAGTTTTGATCAGAATGAGACATCAAATGAAAAGACGTCTAAAATATGATTGCAAAAATATGAATGCAAGCATTTTAGGCTTTTGAGCGCGAAACCTTACCCATTTGGTATATTATATATAGTCTTCTGGTTGGGTAAATGGATTTAGCCACATCCTATATCGAGGGCTTGGTGCAAAACTATTCTAACTCCGTCACAAAGTGAAGGAGTTAGAATAGTTTTGCACCAAGCCCTCGATATGCTACCACTATCAATCATTGCGTATGATTTTGATTTATTCAATTATACTGTCTGCCATATATATTGTACATGTAATGCCACATGGGTCTAAGACCTTCTATAGTTTCTAAATAAAACTTAATGTAATTCTCTGAAACGTTATCTTCATGCTTTGCAAAAAATGTGGATCCATATCATTCCTGTTTTTTGCGTAAGTCTATTCAACACTAGTGTGTGCTTTGTGTAGCTACCAACATCTCAAACCTGATGATAGTCTATGTCTAGAGATTGGACGATTAGTCTGGGTCCACACTGTTTGCAGTGCAGTACAGTCATTATTAATGCAGATCTTCCAAACTGACACGGATAATGTGTTTTAAAATAAAATTAATGTTTTGAAATAAAACACTATAATTACTTAAAACGCGTATTTGTGTTTTCAAACTGTTACAGGGCCAAAACACGTGTAACCCGTTTTCAGACAAAACACTGTAACGTGTTTTCCCCCCAAACACTAGTGTTTTGCTATTTACGTGTTTTTGTTTAAAACACGTAACACGTGTTTTCAAACTGTTACAGCTACGTGTTTTCAGAAGTGTTTGGATTCAAAACACCCGCATTTACAGTGCAGTATACCATACATCCGAGAGGTTCTGTATTTGATTTGTTCAATATTTAGTTCTAATACGTTAGCGGAACTTCAATACATATCGAATTTACATTTATAAACAAACATACAGACACTTATTGACGTCAATATCTACTTATGTTGTTGTATCACAGTCATTGCTGGCATTTAAACAAACATACAGACACTTATTGACGTCAATATCTACTTATGTTGTTGTATCACAGTCATTGCTGGCATGTTGGTCACAGTCATTGCCTGTAGGAGCAAATGCTCTATTTATCACAATAGTTTCGAACTACAAAATTCTAAAATGTTCCTGTTCTCTTGTTAATGCTCCTTTTCGTTAGATTTATTCAAAGAGGTTGTACAATGTATCTAAAAATAGCCTATGAATAGTTAATGAATCCCGAGCAATTGAGAAAAAAATCACCAGACCAGATTTTCAGAAGACATCATTTTTACAGCATGATGGTAAAATATACGACTGATAAGGATCTGCTCTGTTTGCTTTTGCCATAATATAGATATGATTCTACAAATTCTGCCATGACTTAAAAATCACGTGTCTTAGTGCTATTATTACAAATTCATCTAATTACTATCCATGACGTCATTTTGTTTTACACGAATATTCATGGAGGAAATGGTTAAATAGGCGATTTTGTAGTTTCTGCCACGGCCAAAATTTCCTGTGTCCATTTGCCATTATAAAGCAATCATACCAGTAATAGTCATCATATATTAACCCTTTCGCTGCCAATGCCGGATATGTGATTACCTATGCAAACAGTTTGGATCCAGATGAGACGCCGAGTAACTCGGCGTCTCATCAGGATCCAAACTGTTTGTTACTGTTACTATGTTTTTGAAACAAAAATGAAGAAAATAAAAAAAATGAAAATGTGTAGCAGACGACAAAGTTAGCAGACGACAGAGTTTGGCAGCGAAAGGGTTAATATAAGAAATAAGGACATCGTGAATATCCATCAGCTGAATTTTATAATGACATACTGTACATAGGATAATTTTGGTATAAGAAGAAACTGTAGAGTGTGATATATTATAAGTTCGTAGGCAAACAGAGCAGACCCGGATCAGACGGCTCCTGTAGGAGGCGTCTGATCTGAATCTCCTCTGTTTGCAAATACATGTACGTTAAAAAGAGTGAACAAACTCAATGAAATCGAGTATGCGAATTTCTACTTTCAGAATTAAAGAAATAATGATTCCATTGTAGAAGTAGATCTAATCGTGTTATAGATCAAAGTTCAGAGCTGATATGTTGAGCACTGTATTAAAGGACTATTGGATGTAACATTTTTAAAAGGAGCTTTTGGCATTGTGTACACATGGGATTGCTTAATGCAGAATGAAAGCAATGCAGAAAACTCTCATCGGGGATCTTTCTACATTGCTCTCAGTCTGCATTACGCTAGTACCACATGTATTTTGAAGAAAACAAACACCCATTTGTCTGAACTACAGACCCGTCGGTTTGGACCCAAAACAGGAAATGGCTCAAGTGGGCCTCGAGTGGTCAATGACGTCACGAACGTGACGTTGAGTCATCACGTGACGTTGAGTCATCGGAGTCACGCGACAGTGAATCATAGGGGTCACGCGATCCTGAGTCATAAAAACTTTCCGTGACAAATCAAAGAACCCATCCCTTCGTGAAAAATCGCTACTTAAAACAATCGACGTGAATCAGACGTTAACTTCCTTTAAGTCGAGTGACACACACACTCCAACACGACGGTTATTACGAAACGTAACCAATCACCGACCTGCACGTACGTGATGAGAACGTCGACGTAAGTACGTTCAAGTGTCCATACCACTCGAGATCGTCGTCTGCTGTATATAAGAGGCTTACTCCAACAGCGTGGGTTTTGTATCTCTAGCGATTTTCTGGATTTAAGACGTTACGTAAACATCGCAGTACGGAATTAATTATAAGGTAAGCTTTATATTCACTATTCTCTTTACCCTAAGCGCGTACTCTAACACAAATGATCCGACTATATCTCCACTACGAAATTACACTAGACCTTTTACGAACGAAAATCTGTATATTACTTTCAAGGGTCAAACTTCGTCATTAAAAGGTTTATGATGTTTTTTTTACATAAAGTCTAACATTTTTTCCAAAAAGGAAGCAAATAAGTTATTGACTCTTCTATTTGAAAATATATTCAAAGCCTGTTTAGCTAAATACATTTTAACAAACAAAAACGATATTCAGGGTTATAGTCCTCTCACACTGTTTACCATAAAATGGAAACAGGATCTTCACTTACTATACTAAATATGTTATTACTCCATAGACTGAAAAAGGTTTCGGCTAATCTATTTTAATTTAAAATAATTACCCACACATATAGCGAAAAAAAATGTGTAAGCATCATTTCTTAAAATTTAACTCACTACGCGAGATATAAACGACGGCCAGATAACTTTGAATCTGTCTTTACGACTTACAAGGGTCCGTATTAAGCGCCCGAAAAGCAGTCATTGACAAACCCTTAACCGGCGATTTACTCTGTCACTTTGTTTTTACAGTTTACCATTGGCCTTTAGTATGTTAAATACGTTGATTTTTGATCATCGATTATACTAGAGTTCTATTTACTTTTCATCATTATTTATCAGACTAATGACTAATCTAATATCTATAAACATTATCTTCGACACGGTTATACTATTTCTACGATGAATTATTTAGATACCGCAGATACTAGTTTTAAGACAAACGCTATCCAAGTAAGTTTATATCCTACTCACCGAATCCCTTCAAGTACCTTTCCCTTCAAACAGGACAGGCCCCCTTCAACCTCTTAATGACGGACGTACACGGATTAGTTTAAATAGATTCGTCCGGTGCGGCAACGGATCAGTCTACTTTCACAGATTAAAAATACCCCGTTTCTAATTCTCATTTATACATACGTTAATTTGTGTTGACCACAGTGTAAACTCCACTGAAATATACCTTAAAACCAACGTAAAAGAAACAACAACAACCACAAACAACATGACACAACTGTTTCAGTTTGTTAAATTTTATTAATATATCGGAAACAATAGAATGAAGACGTTTTACTTGCATAGAGCTTGCCTACGTGTTATCGACCTTTAGCTTGCTCAGTTATAATCTAGCACCAAAAGAGTTGTAGAATAATGCAAAATAACCAGATAAGGTGACCCATAGCGAGATATTTGTATAAATAGGACTTACAATTGATCTCGCATTATTGTAGGATGAGTTCGATGTGTTCCGTCTGTTCAATTCCATGTCAAATAGAATGTGGCAAGTGCTTTGCCATTCTCACATACTTGGGAAAGAAGCACAATTGCCCGGTAGAAGAAGAGGGGTTTTATGACGATCACGAGGGATCGTGTCCTATGTGCCCCGATTGTCAGGGAAAAGAGGATGAAAGTGTCGCCTGCTAGTCCGCATCTAATCTGGATCAAGGCTAATTGTCCTTGTGTGTATGACCCCGACCCCTACCCCTAGACTAAGAGATAAAACAAAATGTTTCTGATTCAAACAACAACAACAACAACAACAGCGACAACAACAACTTCAACAGCAACAGTAGCAGTAACAACAACAACCACCACAATTGTTGTGTCTATAATGTAGGAAATGTCATAGACGAGAGAATAAATTATAAGCGCAGCATACGCATTAATTATATCTTTTATCTTCAGTATAGCGTTGGAGGCCTAGATTGTCGCCCAATAGTAACAAGGCGCGGAGGTGGGGGCAATTTGACTAGTTTTTCCGCGAAGTGTGCAGAATGAGCGATTTTAGAAACAGTAGCATTTTGGGAAAAAAGGTTCGTTTCCACAACCGTATTCGTTGTATAATTTACGTTATCCCGGAAGGACATAGACTACGACCCGTACCCAAGAAAATGCCCGGTTTATCTCCTCAGATGGTTAAGGTTGACCATTCGAAAAAAGTAGCCCAAATAAAGAACAGCTTAAAGAAACGGCTTTTAGTATGGTTACCGGAATCGCTCTGAAAGTCAAACGCGCGGAAGTTTATAAGAGAACGAACATTACAGCAACGCGTATCGCGCTAAAAGGGAATCATGCATCGTTGTAATCTTTGCGACAAGTCCTATACCTGGTTGGACAGTTTGAAACGACACCGGAAACAGAAACACAAAGACATATTTGACGATAAGGAACAGCAGCAGCAACAACAACAACAGCAACAACAACAACAGCAGCAACAACAACAACAGCAACAACAACAACAGCAACAACAACAACAACTGCAACAACAACAACAGCAACAACAACAACAACTGCAACAACAGCAACAACAACAGCAACAACAACAACAGCAACAACAACAGCAACAACAACAGCAGCAACAACAACAGCAACAACAACAACAACCGTTTACCTTTCAACACCCGTTTACTTGCATCGTCAGCGGTCCAACCTCCTGCGGCAAAACTTATTTTCTGTTCCAACTGCTACAAAAAGCGGACAAGATACAACCCGCGCCTCAACGTATCATCTGGTTATACAAACGATGGCAGCCTCTGTACGACGTCATACGGAGAACAGTTTACCCTAAAGTGGAGTTTATACGTGGCGTTCCTTTAAACCTAGACAGTGACTACTTTCTAGATCCAAGCCTGAACAACGTCATCGTTTTGGACGACATGGCTACCGAAGCGGCCAAAGACCCGAGAGTCACGGACCTGTTCACCGAAGGCAGTCACCACAGAAATTTATCCGTCATCGCTCTCAATCAGAACCTTTACTATACTAAGGACCCGACCCAGAGAAGAAACTGCCATTACCTAGTACTATTTAACAATCCCGTAGACAGGCAACAAGTCATGACCCTGGCGAGGCAAATGTACCCGGGTAACTCTCGACATCTGTTACGTCATTTCGAAGAAGCCGTCGGACAGCCGTACGGTTACTTGTTGATCGATTTGAAACCGAACACGCTCGAACGCTCGCGTATGCGGGCCAATGTACTGGAAGATATAAGAGAGACGACCCAAGCTAAGGTCCAAAAAACGGACTCCAGCGATCCGTCGAAAGTTAACTGCCAACCAGTACGTAATAGTCAATCATTGGCGCCTACGGACCTCCTTACACGGAGCGACATGGGGATCACGTGCGACGATTGCGGATCGATTCTATCTAATATTCGTCACTTGCGAGCGCACGTCGAAACGTGGTGTCCCATGAAAAAAGAAGGTACCGCAGTTTATGACGACAGTAACAGCGATTCGGACGATGAAAGGAATTTGGATGAAGACATCGCGGAATCCGACGATACCGAGGACGAAATCCTCGGTGAAGGATTAGAAAGAGAGGCGGACGAGGAAGACGAAACCGATTCCTTTCAACGGTTCTCAGAGGCGGAAAAGTGGACGAGGCATTTTCGAAGAATGGCTGAGGGAAAAGTACGACCGAATCACAAAGGTCACTATATCGTGGAAGACCCGCAAACCGGTTACGGTGGAGCAAAGGATGGAGGTCAACGGGTCATCCCTTGGGTAACGCCCCTCGCCCAAGATATAGAAATGGCCAGATCGTTAGTCAAAGGTCAAAGAAAATTGACGGCTTCAGCCCCTAATCATATAAGAGTCGTTAAGGAGAGACCAGCCGCAATAGTACCCGAACCCGACTTTTCGATGAGGCCTCCGGGAATTCCGGCGTACGGATGGTATAAACAGAAAAATACGCACCTGCAATAACTACGTTTTGAAGACATATTCTATTGTCTTATTTATTCGGCGAAAACAGAGAGGTGGGACGTTGGGTTTGGCTTTCAGCCTTATAGTAAAGTTATTGCTCCGCGTATTTTGGTTCACCTTGTCCAATCAAACTCAGATGTCGTGGTTGGAGTATGAAGCGAATAGTACGCTTCTTAGGAACGATAAGAAATATATACCGCTTTCCGTATAGACTTTTTTTTCTCTCTAAAGATGTTGAAATGTTGAGTGTTGACTGATGCGTATGTTTTAGCGGTTTAGTGGTGTTTTATTGTTGATGTTGGTACTTTTTTATGTATTGTAATTTGTTTTTGCTTAGGACTACGTGTAATATGTGCTGTAACTAAACGTATTAAAATGTGGAAAAAAAAATCAGGTTGTTTGTTGCGTGTCATTTTCCTTTAGTAAACAATTTATACCGAACTGATAGGAAACTTTACTCCTTTTTGCTGGCGATGTAGATTTCTCATTCAAGGGTCCTAATAAAGACGGACGCCATTTAAAATAAGTACGGCGTATCCATTGACTCCAGGAATGAAGTCTATACCGTGGGGCAAATAAGAGTAAATTTTCGTATCGGGAGGGTTATAAAAAGGTGAATAAGATTGAAAACGTAAAGAATAAACGCAAACGTGTTTTCTTTATATACAACTTTATGAACCCCGCTAGATACAGTACGTCGGGGATTAGGGCCGTCCCACCGATCGCGCTTTACAATAATAATGGCATTTCTATCAAAATAGGTATACATGTATAGTACAATTGCTTTTGATTTTGAATACCCGTCATCAACACCGACCCCGTATGAAAACACGTAAAATGGACAGTTTCTTTCTTGAACATGGCCGCGGGAAATAGTTCCGGTTCGTAGTGTCCGTCGTAATATCGAGCCACTTTGACTAAATCCAATGGTCCGGCCGTTTTAAAAGAAGCCGATATAGTAATCACCTTAATTAAGGATAATGTAACTGGCCAACCCTGCCGTTGAATGCTTCTGGCGTAACGTCTTAATCTCCGTTTGGCTTCGGACACGGTCTTGATTTTTCCGTTGACCGTGATCTTGCCCGATGAAAACACCATACAATGTCCCCCGATCTTTGGGTTTTTCCACTGAGCTCCGGAGTATCGGGTTGGATCGTAGATAATATTCCTATTAGAGTTAGTCAATGATCGTAAATCGATCTGGCAGTTCAAATCGGCCGTACACACGACGTTGGTGATCATAGTGTTACCAGTTGGTATAGTCGTTGGGGTTACACTCGGAGCAACGAAGATAACCGAGTTGATTAGCGTGGTCGCTCTGAAATTGACACGGTACCACGCTATCGAGTTCGGGAAGGAGCTTCCCCAAGCCAGGGATCACTCCCTTTAAATGACGGTATTCGTCGGGTCTAAGACACAACCCTTTCTTACAGGGTACGACTTCCTCCACGGGTTTCCAATACTGCCGTATATCCACGCAAGGGTTGTTGTCTCGAACGGTACAGAACACGTTACCACCGAGATGTAGTTGATAGGCGGTCCCGTTACTCAAAGCCGCGTCGACGTTTTCCAGACTATCTACCAGATTTTTCCATCGCATTAAAGTCAGACTTATACCTTTCTTGGTGGGTTTATCGCTGTCCCACTCTCTCAGGTCCACTCGTTTTTCGCCTTTCCATTCGGCTATTTTAACGTATCTCTGATTACCCAAGGCGAAACTGACGGTACTATCCATTCTGTGCGAGATGCTATACTGATATTCAGAGCTCTGGAACGCCTTATTTTATACCATATGGATGACGTCACTAACCACTCTTCTCATTGGTTGCCCTAAGGAGATGATGTCAGTCGATGAGTCATAGTATAGGATGGGTCAGTAGGTGAATCATAGTATAGGATGACTCACACGAAAATCCTTATATAATTAGTCACTCTTTGTCTGCAGAAACAGCACGTGTTGTTACGGAGCACTCGATCGCCGCACGCGGAACACAGGGTATGTCCGCAGGGATTTAAAGCGATCGAAATGTCGAGTTCCATGCAAATGGTACACTTTAAGCGATCTTCCGTCTCTCCGGCGCCTCTGGAATCTCTGCTGGTTATTTGGATTTGAGGAGTTTGGACGCTGTCGGTTTCGATATTTGACATCAATATAGTCGCGAGATGAGCGGCGTCGCACGCCAAAAGAGATTCAATGAAGGTCTGAAAGGCGTGGGGGCCCCTTTTCTGAATCACGGATAATAAATGTCTAGTTTTTTGGCTCGAAGTCTGTTTAGATTCGAGTTCTTCTCTCATTCCCATGGTTAGAATGTTCCGTTCGACTAGAATATCCGCGATATTAGATATTTGATCCGAGGTTAAAGAGCGAACGAGAGTCGTCCAACCCTTTCTGATAGCGGTTCTGTGTATCTCTTCCATGAATGACTGAGGACTAAATGTTATATTATAGTTACTACGTATATATTTAGTCTTTTTAATATATGTATATATGTGTCGTGACTACGTTTAATGAGTTCATGACTCACACACCCCGTGATGATTCAGGACCGCGTGACCCCGATGATTCAGGATCGCGTGACCCCGATGATTCACTGTCGCGTGACTCCGATGACTCAACGTCACGTGATGACTCAACGTCACGTTCGTGACGTCATTGACCACTCGAGGCCCACTTGAGCCATTTCCTGTTTTGCCCCCAAAGTGACCCATGTGTAGTCCTACATTTGTGTATTTCTTAGTTTAATAGTTATAACACGTCGGTTTAGTTGTTTAACCCTTCGCTTGCTATTCATGTCAATATACCTACCTGTAAATAGTGAAGACCCAGATGAGACAGCTCCTGCAGGAGCTGTCTCATCTGGGTCTTCACTATTTACAAGTTGATTGTGCAACCAGTGCATTCCACAGCAGTGATTGCACAGCGAAATACTTGTACACAGTGAAGATATATGTAATTATACAACAGGGCATGGGTAAAGAAGGAGATTTTTTTTTTAAAAATCCAGCAAGCGAAGAGTTAAACTAGTTTTATTCATCGCTAGTTTCCTCCAAAAGTAATATATTATAAAGGGCGTTTATTAAATTAGGGAGAATACGATAATTCAGGTCACATATCCTTTAGGTCGATTGGTCGAATTATTAAGATTTCAACAATGTGTCAATCACTTAGATCCCGATTAAACACCGAATTACTATGCGTCTCATCTGGATCAAAACTGCAAATGCGAGCAAAGTCAATCATATCAAGACTATAGCAGAATAACGTCACCATTTGAAACGTCAAAATGAGTTGAGACGTCATAATTACGAACTACATTTAGCTTTTTAATTGACCAATCTAGTCATAGGTAAACAGAGTAATGACTTATGCATAACGAAAGACAAACAATACACACGTTAATATAATTATTTTAATCATCTAGGACATTCACGCTTCCAATTTGATATTGTAGCATAATCACCGCCACCGCCACCACCATCATCATCATAATCATCATCATCGTTATCTAAGTAGCAATACATATGTCATCTGGGAATATTTTTTTCAAACACAGTTGAAATCAATGAGTCTCCGTGAATATTTAGCACAGCTTTTCGGGTTATGTTTAGATTTTATCTAAGACATCACTCGTTGTGATTTCATCTCGAATTGCATACAAAAGAAGATGAGATTTGTTTGAGAACCATAACCCATGGCTTCTGTTGTACAAAAATCCTGTTATAACAACCACATTATTCGCTTGTCCTTTAATCCTTGTTGAATACTCATGTAAGAAATAATGACATCGTGAATATTAATTATATTTTTTTCACCAATTGCTTCCGCGGCATACGCACATATGACATTTTGTTGAGGCAGAAACTGCAGATTGATATCTATGTTATATCGTACTCAAACAGAACAGACCCTAATCAGACGACTCCTACATGAACCATCTGATCTGGGTCTACCCTGTTTGCAAAGGCGTGAAAAGGCGTTTATATGCGGGAAAGGTTACATGTTGCATCAACTTTTATTTACTACTATATGTACTATTTTATTTATTATACTTAGTCTATCTTCAATCTTCATCATCACCATTATCATTTATCACCATGCTTACCCTGTTGTGTATTGAAATGGTAGTACTTCTAGGACTGGCTTGACTTCTGTTATTAAAGAATCCGGGAGGCAGATATGTCGTATTACAATTTTGTACCACTTGAAATTCGTGTGAACACAGTCTAGGTATGACGATCACGATCATGACTGTTATAACAATAAATGTAATAAGTAACAACACATGAAATGAATAACAACATGTGTAATAAGTAACAATATATGTAATAAAAAGCAACATAAATAACAACATATGTAACAAATAACAGTATATGTAATAAGTAACAACATGTGTAATAAAAAGCGACATATGTAATAAGTAACAATATACGTAACAATATATATAATAAGTGACAACATGTGTGATACGTAACACCATATGTAATAAGTAAATCATAAGTAACAACATATGTAATAAGTAACAACATATTTAATGAAAAACAACACATACATGTGATAAGTTATTACACATATAAGTAACAGCATATGTAATAACTAATAGTAAAACATTTGTAAAAAGTAATGTTCAATACATGTAATAAGCAACAACACATACAACAAGTAACAACACATGTAATGTGTAACAACAAATATGCAATAATTAACAACATACATGTATGTCAAAAGTAACAACATAATCATGTTGCAACACGATACTCTCTGTAACAAGATTTGAAAATAGAACTGCACCATTTGTAACACGTGCAGTATATAATGTTATGACGATCTGCGACGCATGCACCACATGGACCGAATTAGCTGAGTAGTATAGCGTCCATCGCCAAAATGAGGAAGTCGTGAGTGTAAGTCGCAGTGGAGACTCGCACATTCCAATGTTATATAAATTATATGTTATATATAATTATATATTATATGTTATAGGCATGCTTTGTCCGAACATTTTCCTTTGTTATAACCATTTGAATGCATGACACGCGCTCAATGCCGTTTGCAAACAATACAGACCCGGACCAGAGGCCTCCTAGAGTGCAGTACAGGTCATGATCAGGACCTGCACTGTTTGCCATTCAACATCCTCTAGCAAGTTTAAGCTTTTGATACTAAGTGTACTCTATATAGTTTAACACTGACGGACCATACCATTCTGAGTGTACTCTATAGTTTAACACTGATAAGAGTCTGTGCTTATAAAGCTTTTTAGTTGAGTCTGAGTTCGTTCTCAAGCTTTGATTGGTCATATTTGAGTTCTCAAGCTTTAGATTGGTCAGATTTGAGCCAGAAGCTCAAATCTGACCTATCAAAAACTTGAGAACGAACTCAGACTCAACTAAAAGTTTTATAAGCATGGGCCCAGATTGTTTTCAGAGTCCAGGGTTCAAGGTTATAAAACGTATGGGTCTGAGATCATTCTCGGGTATCTGATTGGTCATATTCTGAGCTTGCTCATAATCTGACCAATCAGGTGCTTGAGAATGATCTCGGACTGAAGCAAAACGTTTATAACACGGGGGCTCGGATTCAGATCAAGTAAAGTCCGGTTGACTATCGTAACCAAACAACTCAAAGTCGTGTTTATATAGATGAGCTAATGAGTCCATCTGGATTGCTGTAAGACTGCTGTATGCTTGTTTTATGGCCTCCGTTCTCCATCGTTTCTTATCAGTGTTTGTCACATTGAATTTTCCCCTTACATACCGAATTGCTGACAGAAAGGAATCTTGAGTAGGTCTATGGGATGTTACGTAGTCGTTGAACTTTTCAGATGGTGGTATATAGCCGTTGTATTGGAAAGCTTTCCACATTGTTTCACACATCTGATATACGTTAATACACCTGAAATGTCCATGGAGGATTTTGAAATTATATGTAACCTCGTCAGCTATCTCAAACACCACGGGCTCTTTTGATACTAACTTTTCAAACATATATGAAATTCCGATCTGGTTTACTATGTAGTGCAAATCCGCCATGAAGGTTTCTTGTTTACTAATTACTTCCGGTCTGAATGCGCATGGGTCGCAAATATCACTTGCCGGGAGCCAGTGCTTATCTTGGTTTACAAAATTTAAACTGTGTCCCGTTCTTATCACATACTCTATGAATTCTGGGAATGTTACGTCATGTCCACATTGAAGAGATTTCTGTCCCGGGTTTCGTCTGACCATTCTTATTATCGCCGCACCCTTACTTTGCCAGAAATCTGGCAGCAGCAGTTTGTCGATGTATGCCGACCAAAGTCGTGTGTAGGGATTCCTGACCGTCATTGAACGGAATGATTTTTTGATGAACCAAGCATCCCGTTCCTTTCTAAATGTCTGGCGAAATGTTTTGGAATTATAGTGCACAGCATACTTGTCTAGCGACATGGGATGGTCTGTGCGACCTCTCTGACCAGCAATATATTGAAGGGTCCTTAACCACATTGTGCAGCCTGCCTTAGGTACGACACAGTAAACAAACCCAAGATCCCGGTTGCCAGTTAACTCGGATACAACACCTGATGACCCGTTCAGCTTTTGGCAGCCTTCGTCTAGTAAACGCATTCTTGCCTGTAGTTTGTCTTTTTGAGAAAGTCTCTGAAACAATTCAAACCATAAACCTATACATCAAACCCCCTCTAATTTTGGTACAGAACAATTTAGATCTTTTTAGGCAGGTTGCTGCTTAATGCAGGATGAAAGTCATGCAGAAAGCTTTTTTGGGAGCCTTCTGTATGACTCATCCTGCTTTACTGCCACGCGTCTTACAGACCGGCATTGATGCTATCTTGAACGTTCGATTTAGATCGTTTTTGTGTACAGTAAAACCTCTCTATAACGACCACTAAATTACATCAAGTATTTTTTGTTAAAGGCAGGTGGCTGCTTAAAGCAAGGTGAAAATAAAACAGAACGCTCCTATAGGAACGTTCTGTTTAGCTTTCACCTTGCTTTAAGCAGCCACTTGCCCTAAATACCAACTAATTAGTGGCCGTTATAGAGAGATTTTACTGTATCTATTTTGTGGATTTACATACAGTCACTGATATGACTATACCATGTACTTTTTATGTATACATGTGCACAATTTATAATAACCCGGACAGATTTTGAAAAAATCGTTCTATATGGATTTTGTTTTTCTATTCAGCAGGGTCCATTAATTATAGATCACAAAGTCATTTCGATACCGCTGCTACCTGTGCATTTACTCATTGAAATTCAAGAGACTGTCGTGAAAATGTAAATACAGAAAAGACCCTCTAAACCGGTATTTTAGTAAAAATCACTCTAATAAATTGAAAGCTAGTAAAAACTCGTGTAAACCGAATTGTTGTTAAATGTCCTGTAAACCCGAAGTTTAAAAAAAGAATTTATGTCTCTTTATGCTGCTTAATGCTGGGTGAAATTAAATCAGAAAACGCATTTAAGAAGGCACATGTCTTAAGAATAGGCAGTGATTTATTGATTTGAAGAAAAACGACTTAAAGTAGCGAGATAGGTTTACCAGGTGCCATCGGTATATAATATCTAATACTACCAAAAATGTTGTTTTTTCTAAACCAAGATGATTGGTTAAATTAATTTATTTGATTATTTTTCAAAAACATCGGCCTGTTGTTGTTTTTTAAACAATAAAGTAATCTAAAGTTATTGCAATTGGCCAACCAATATGTAAATCATAAGCATGTCTAAGGAACTGTGTCACAAAATTTGATAAAGCTCTCCGTTTAGGAGTAATGGAATATTTTAATTTTTAAAACTCCTAACAATCTGCCCCCGTTACGTTTCTTGTGATG
Organism: Azorinus chamasolen; assembly: GCA_963576725.1. NCBI lineage: Eukaryota > Metazoa > Mollusca > Bivalvia > Cardiida > Solecurtidae > Azorinus > Azorinus chamasolen. The sequence continues at coordinate 47,891,590 of OY755236.1, forward strand.
CTAGACGATCGGGACAGGATATCATAAAAATTGTAATAGATCCGCCACTGAGACAATGCTTTTAATTTACTAAAAAGCGCGTCAAATTCGGAAACAAATTACAGAAGTTATGTTTGTTTGAAAAAGACGACTCCAATTGATTTGCTTCTGTCAAAAACATAAAAAAAAAATAATAGACGAATCCCCATTGTGTTGCGTATTTTTCGTGATTTTTAGTAGTTCGGCACTTTAGGCAGCCACCGCTTAAGAGTGATTTTACTGTATAATTTATTTTTAACCAGAAATCCTATTGATGTAAATCAGCAAAAGTCGCTGAATATATTATTTTCTCTTTTTCTTAGATTTCAACCAACTATTTCTGGAGAAAATGTGGTCAGTTTCGATGTTTGTTTTTGCCGTTTGTCTTTTACCAATTTGTGAATGTTTTTTTCGGAAATAAAACTGTTAGTCACTGTATAGGAAAGTGGCACCTGCTTATAGTCGTCACAGATTGTCAATCGCCATAAGCGTTAGTGTTTTGTCCACTGCCATGTTAAACAGTGTAGATTTAGACCAAACACACTGTCCCAGCACAATGCCTGACCTGATTGTTTTCAAATGGAATTTTTACATAACTCTTACCAGTTTTTCCAACATTTTCTTATCCCCTGGATTGTCCGATATGACATGGTCTTTTCTATCAAACTCAGTTGCTGTTGATTGCAAATTGTCTGTTTTCAAATCATTCCTCCTTATTTTGCTATCAGGGTGGGATCCCTCTGAAACTAGATAAAGAAATCCTCAAGATTTAAACTCTCCCTGCATTGTTGACAGGCATGTAATAATATAACTTTTTCGGACCGCTTTGCACCTTGCAAGACGCCGGGTAACATTTCTATTACCTCCGTGTACTTGTTAATTCTATGACCACCGTGTATGTATTATTTCCATGACCACGATGTATATGTGTATTATATATACATGTACGTATTATTTCTATGAGCACTGTGTATATAAAACACACATCTACACATTATTTCCATGACAACAGTGTATATTACACATTCATGTAAATAGTATGTCCATGATCACCGCGTATATATAACTTACCGTGCACATTACAAATACATGTACGCATTATTTCCATGGTCGCATTATTTCCATGACCATCGTGTATATAATACATACGTGTTCGTGTTATTTCTATGACCACGGTGTTTCCATGACCATCGTGTATATAATACATACGTGTTCGTGTTATTTCTATGACCACGGTGTTACTGTATATTATGCATACATGTACGTATTAACCACCGTATATTTCTCATACATTTTGTTCACACTACAAGGTGCTCAAACTATGTTATGGTTGCATATATCTGGCACTACTTACCATGTAGCTTTCGTAAAAAAAATCCAGTTATCTGACATTAATACAGTCTTTTTATTATAAAAGAAAATGACTATCTACGCAACCTTTCCTGAGGCCCCAATCGGGCCTAAAAATCACGAAATGGAATTATTTGAACAAAATAGTCAAACTATTATCAGTCTTGCTCATGAATTTTAGTATTTTATTTAATCAGCTGCTTTTTGGATGTACATGGATGACTGAATCTGATTGAATGGTGTTAAACGAAAGTACAGAACAGAATAGAGCAACATTTTATTTGTTTAGGACTTAGACATGATGTTTATCGTCCATACATACATATAAATAACATATGTAGCCAAAGTCAATATCTATATACATGTGTATATGTATACTTAACATATAAGTATATCTTTCTGAAATGAGAGAAGCGTTTAAACATTAAATTATTTGAGAGAATTCGTTCTTATTTTCATATCACAATTAATGTTGCAGGCAAGTTTGTTTGTACTACCGAAGTCTCTAGATTTCACCAGTTGACATAGCTTGTATACATACTTGATTTTTTAAATAAGATATTTATTCACATATGTTTTTTGTACTATTATATATTGTCCAAACAGAGATAAGACTCGTTGTAATACAATTATATGTATGCCTGTTGTCCTTTACCAGTGGTAGATGATAAATTTGAAATGAATGCAAAATAATTTAACTCTTTACGTGCGGGAATCAGGTATATAATTCCTTTGTAAACAGTGTAGACCAGGATCAAAGATCAAGTTCTGCACTATTTGTCATGAACATCATTTGATTCAGTGATTTTTTTTTGTTTAATTGGTATTCAGAAAAGGAGGAGCCATTTTTAATGATTCAGCAGATTAAGGGTGGCTTTTTAATATATATCAGTCAAAACAGTCTAGTTTTCTATATCGTTGCACCGAAATCGTTAATTATAAAAACGAAGGTACGTTTATCTATCTTTTATTCTTGCCTGGTGGACTTCCTGTAGGACTTTCATTCTGTATTAACCCTTCACCTGATAGAAGCGGCTTTTAGCGTGTTTGTTTTATTCCTCCGCTGAAGAAAATAGTTCAAATTCACACAGTCATGAACATATTGCATAATAAATATTTTCTATTTCCTAGTAGGTGCTAGCTTAAAGCAGGCTGAAAGTAAAGCAGAATGCGCCTTAAGGCGCATTCTGCTTTACTTTCAACCTGCTTTAAGTGGTCATATGTCTTCAAAACTAGAAACAGGCTATTGGGTAAAGGGTTAAGTAGCCACCTGTCTAACATATATATTTATTTATTTAATAAACATCTGCTTGAGACACGGTTTACATATTCCATTTTGAACTGACTTCTTAAAGTTAACCATATGCCCCATGGTAACCAAATGAGCCGAGGCGTATTCATTTGTGTACCTGTATAATACTATCATTGACTTTTAACGTTGATTACAGCGAAATACCCGTTAATTACTGCTCTCGTCTATGATTTATTTTGAAGTCTTCGGGTAACTTGGTAACGCGTGTATGGAAATCTACGCAGGTACCACGGTACTTCCATATTTACAGGCAGGTATTATGGTTTAGTGATGTACAATCGCGGACAGCCGGGACATGTGTCATGGATTTGCGATAGCATACACATGTTCATTCGTGGACAGTCAGGGCACGCTGCATGGTTTTGCGATAGCGTACATGTGCAATCACGGATAGGTATCACAGTACTTTGATTTAGCATAATATGCAGTCTTGAAACGAGTCTTAATATTTAATGAAAATAGAGTCTGTGTAATTTTGGATTAATGCATGTTTTGTTTCCATCTGTGTTTATTGTTACATATGTATACATGTGCATATTTATAAACGTTCACAAACTACAGTGAAACCGCTTTTAACAGAATTCTTTTTAGGCAGTTGTCTGCTTAATTCATGGTGAAACTTGTGCAGAAAGCTGCCAGAAAAATAGTTAACATTTTCCTTTTTTATGTTTTTTTCCTTCTTCAAATTAAGTAGACTCAGATGACCTAGCAGTTCTTGTCTAAGTCAAACATTCATTTGAAGTTATCAATTCAAACATAACTGTTACTTAGGAAAAGAGTTAAACCTTTCCATCATATTGATGCCTCTGTAAATGTCACTTTTTTTTTTAAAGCATTGTGATAAATAGAGCATTTGCTCCAGATGAGCATATGCTCTATTTGCATGTACCACAAAAGTTTCTACACAACTACACAAATTTATTTTTTCTTTAGTAAATTTATTCAAAGAGGTTGGATATAACATTGACCTTTTAGGTAATCAGTTAAAAAGTGTATCTACTCGTATGGAATAAAGGATTAAATGTCTACTTATTATGAGATCTGTTTTATTTGATACATAAATACCCGAATAGCTCTGATAATATTACATTGTAATTCCCTATTGGGAATATTTTCGTCATTGTGTTTTATTTGTTTAACCCCTTCCCTCATATTGACGACTTTTGACGACTCTGTAAAAGTCACTTTGTGAAACCATTGTGATAAATAGAGCATTTGCTCCTATAGGAGCAAATGCTCTATTTACCACAATGGTTTCAAACTACAAAAATCTAAATATTTCCATTTCTCTAGTTAATGCTCCTTTTCGGAAAATTTATTCAAAGAGGTTTTATCTAAAAATAGCCTATGAGGTAATGGGTTAAAGTCGACCGAATGTCCTAACAGAGTATCAGTCTCAAAAGCCAGTGTTAACCTAACGCGATTTCTATAAATAATTTTCAACGACCCTCGACCTTGAATATTATAAGACCAGAATAATCACGCTTTTATTAGATAGAGTGGCTATAAAAGCTATGGCAGATTTATTTGTTTGAAACAATAAAATGTGAACGATATTTGGAATTGTGTTTGTTCACCTTCCGATACTACATGTACATGTATTTGTTTTTAATCCAGTACCTCATAGAGGACGCATTTGCAAACAGAGTAGACCCAGATCAGACAACTTATGCAAGAAGGAGCTATCTGATCAGGGTATTCTTTGTTTGCGTATAAATTATATTTGTGAGACACGCGTGAACTGGCTTTTGCAAACAGTTAGACCCAGGTGAGAAGGCTCCTAGAGGGAGCCCCCTGATCAAGGTCTGTACTGTTTGTCATTCAAAATCGTCTAGAAAGTTTAAGTCATTTAGACTGAGTGGATCCTATAAGTTAAACACTGATGGGCTATCCCATTCGGAAAATACTACAGGAAATACAGAGTAATATGCGTAAAAACCGCGACAGACACGTGTGTATAACACACTATGTTATCTGTTGTTATGCCCCCACATAGTGGTGGCATATAGGGTTGCCCATGTCCGTACGTACGTCTGTCCGTACGTACGCCCGTCCGTACGCACATCTAGAGGAATTTGTCCTGACTTCTTCTTGGAAAGTATTTTTCCAATCCACACCAAGCTTTACACACATGTTTGTGGCCATTATATCTTGGTCCAGTTCAATAACCATGCAAATCGCTTCAGTCGTTTAGCAGTTGCGAAACTGACTTTAAAAGTGTCCTTAGTTTCTGCGACAAAAAGTCTGAAGTGGGGACATCAGTGTCCTATGGACACATTTCTAGTTGAACAATGAATCATTACTTTCGACAATCAGGTTCGACATTTCAATAATGAATGTATGCATTTCAACATTTGATTTGTGCATTTCAATAATGAATTTCTGTGTTTCGACAATGAGTTTCTGCGTTGTGGCAAAAAGTACATGCGTTTCGACCATGAGCTTATGAATGTTTGCAGGTTCGGTTTATGGAACAAAGCGATATCAGGCTTGCGTCCTGATTCCACTCTTAGTATTTGCCTCATTGTTTTGTTGCGTTTTTATCCTCGAAACAGTCCCATCTCTCCTACCACAACAATCACCCAAAACAATACATGTACATGTCACCCACCGGTTCCAGCAGTTTTCTATGTGACAGTTCCGTTACTTAAGTCACGCCATATCCGTAGTTAGTGAAAAGTCAGCACCATTGAAAAATATAAATTTTATGACTGCATGATGGGGGAAATGTGTGACTAAGTGGTTTTCAAATAAAGGGTTATAGCTCTTAGAAAAGTAATTAAACTATGACAAAACTCAGAGTGTATCTGTAGTTTCTTGTAACGAAGTTTCACAGCTCAACGTCTAAGAAACAAGAAAAAGCTACTGGAAACTAATTTTGACCAATGGACAAACAGTTTAGAAAATATTAACAAACATACGTTTTCCTTTAATTAAGGGGGATAGATACACAAAGTCAAAGCCGAAGCGACTTAACCCTTATCATGCTAAGCGAGACCGGACTGACATCTGCAAGTAGCTTGGCTATAGATGAGACGCAGAGTAAGACATCTCATCAGGACCCAAGCTGTTTGACTTTCAGTCAACAGTTTCTCAAACACTTCTAAGAATCAGAAATGAGTAAAAATGCAAAAGACCAGAGTTTTGGCAGACAGGTTTTTTAGCACGATAATGATTGATATTAGATCGTGGCCCACTACTTTCCAAAGAGTAATGCACATACATGTACCTAGTTTGGTATATGTAAGGATGGTCTACGGTAGAACATTTCCTAAGCGGCCATTCGTTTATTGCTTATGTATGACAAAAGTAATGCAGAACGCTACTATAGGGACTGGGCGTTCTGCATTACTGTTGACCTACATTAAGTTACCACCTGCCTTACAGGCACATAAGTAAACTTTTTATGGACGATTAAGACACGTTCTACTGAAGTACAGGGACTATGAGACAAAGTTGAATGTGCTTTTTCGTTTAACCATTTCCCTCATACATAATTAATGTTAGAAAGTGTGACTGTATGAACCCAATACTTTAACGGCGTTATTAACGAGGACTGTTTTACTGTGGCAGAAACTCAAGAACCAGATCTAAATTGATTCATTAGGAAACAGAGCAGACCCAGGTCGGACGGCTTCTACAGGAAGGATGGTCGGACATAAGGATGGAGAAGGATGTATATACATGTATACAATTGTATATGTATGTTGAAGTGATAGTCTCATCACATATTTTCAGTAAAATCATAGAACACGGTGTTGGTTTTGTTCTGTTATTCTTATGAGGATTGTCGATTTGAACGTATATCGAACTAGAACTATCACTGAAGGTGATTAATACCCCCACAAACGTGCCTGTCACGAGGAAAAAGCTTTGTACAATTTGAAGGGACGTAACTTTGTAAGAAAACAGATAAACTGTAAAACTATTATTGGATGCGCATCTCCTCTTCATGATAAAGTATCATGTCCAGTTTAGTACGATTCCAGTCAGCAGTCGCTGAGAAACCGTGCGGAATAAAAGTCAACAGACAAACCAACACAAAACTTTTAAACAAAAGGGCATAACTTTGTAAGATAACCAATCAGCTGGAAAAGTATCATTGGATGGTCCTATATAACTTTGTTTGTAGGAGTATAAAAATGCCCGTGTGTTACCAAATAAACTGTTTAAACCAAAGATGTACAGCAAAATATCCTTGGCCGATTTAGAACGGTTTAGAAACTAAAACGCTATCCGAATAAATACTAATACATCGGCGAATAACACCGGGGTCTTGATATCAAACACATGAAAGTTTTGTCTTCTTCAGCAATTATTCGGTCGGCTTTTTCTTGCGATATACTTCTTTTCAGCATAAAATTTGATTCCTTAATCTTTATGCATATTTAAAACGCGTTATAAATAGAGACTATCGCTTTAAAACGAAACGATGTAAGTGAACATGTCCTCTCGTGTATCAAGTTACTTTAAGTTTGACTTACCTTTGAATGTTTTAGTATTCAAAATAAAGATTCCAACACACACCAGTCCTAGAACGATACAATGGTAGACTCTAATCGTCTTGCCCCTCATCATGTCCCTTCCTAGTTATACTGTTGGTTTGGTTTTTCTTGTTTGCGACAAATTGCACAAAGAAGCTATTTGCCGAACAGTCGTCAAGCAACTACAGTGTACACTGTCGAGCGTGCGTTAGATAAATTTCCCTTTGTATGAATTTTAAGAACATGCGAAAGGTTAATGCGAAAGGTTACTGGGACACATTTTTACCCGACAGCGTTCATTTGTAACGGGTACATGTATACGTTTTGAATCAAGATTACACGCCGAATGCTCAGTAATTCACTGATTTTGGACAGACATGACGATCAAAACTTCGTTTTGATTTTATCTTTGGAAACAAATTAATAAGAATTTGGGAAGACTACATATCTTTTGTACACAACACATACATGCACCTAGCATGGTAACGGTTTAAAGGCACATCTACCCCAAGCTAAGGTAAATTACTGTTTGCAAAACTAACTTCTGCTATACATTCTTTAAGTAGATTTCCTTAATTCTTTGAGAAGAAATGTTTAAATTGAAAAAATATACAAATATATAAAACCTCTCAAAACCGGAATTCTAGTAGAGACGAATTTAGATACTTTTAGGCAAGTGGATGCTTAATGCAGCTTTCTGTATGACTTTCATCCTGGATAAAGTTGCCACCTATCATATTACAACAGTCATGCATATGTCAAATCAAGATTAATCAGTATGACTTGAGCTCGAGTCCACAATCACAAACTAGACCAAGTCATTTCACTTAACCCTTTCTCTGTTCTGTGTTTATTACACATTTCAATACCTACTGAATATTCATGGACAAAAAGGTTATGAAATATGGAAGGTGGAACATTGTAGTCATTTTAGAAAGTAAAGACACGGATCTTTGAAATTCTATTAGCAAACAGAGAAGACCCTGATCAGACGGCTCCTATAGGAGCCGTCTGATCTGGGTCTACTCTGTTTGCAGATGCGTGAAAACACGTTTATATGAGGGAAAGGGTTAACAGTAATTTGGGACAAAGTTTCATTATAAAATCGATAACCGATTGGGTAAGCATGGTAAATATAATTAACACTAGTATTGTATACATGCATATAGGATCGAGATGACATCTACAATATATAGCATTTCTGGTTAAGTAAAATGCCTAATCAAGATCAGTGACTTAGAAAAGCGGGACCTGGAAATACAAATTAAAGAGAATAAGTAGATCCTTGAGATATAATTCAATGTAAAGAAATTGACTTGTAATAAACATATAGTTTGAAGTCTCGTCAATAAAAGTTCTTTTTTATGCCCCCTCCCTCTCCCCAAAGGGAGGCATATAGTAATCGCACTGTCCGTCCAGTCTGTCTTTCTGTCTGTCGGTCAGTCTGTTAGTCTCACATCGTGTCCGCTTTGTAACTACTAAATAGATGAGTGAATTACAAAATAACCTATTACAAATATTTGCCAACTTGAGAGGATGTGTCGCGAAAAAGAACCAGGTTCCTATAACAAAGGTCACGGTCACAATCGAGGGTCAAATTTAAAAAATGTGGACATTTTGTCGTGTCCGATTTGTAACTCTCTGATACTCCAGATATATGTGTGCACTGTATCATATTTCTTACATGAATATTCTTGACGGAAAGGGTTAAAGAAATGTTAATGTTGTACGATACGTACAATGGGCGATACCTAAAGTGCCATGTGAGCTAGATATCAGTCAATAGCATCTTAAACCAATATTCACGAAGTAAAGGGTTAATAGTAAAAACATTGTTAAGCCATATGGACGTAAGGGATGGAGACTTGGGTAATCAAAAACACTAACCCCGAAGAACGGAACACATTTTACACTTGTATGTGGTTAAATGATGGAAATAAAAAACAACAACATATTTTCTTCATTTTTTTACCTAATTTAATCGTGTCAACAAAACAGCTTCCTTCAATGCCATACTTTAAGTCAGTTCAACATGGTACAGTAGAATCACTCTGAAGCATCCACTAGCCTCTATAGCAGGTGGTAGCTTAATGCATGACAAAAGTAATGCAGAGAGCTGTATCTTCATTAACGTTACTTCAGCATTAATTATCAGGTAGAGGATTAAGCGGTCACCTGTTTTAAAATTCCATTAGTTCTGTTTCACACTAAGTAGCCAAAGACTTTTAACCCTTTACTCCATATATATGCATTTCTACACCTTTGCAAACAGAGCAGACCCAGATCAGACGGCTCCTGTAGGAGCCATCTGATCGGGATCTACTCTGTTTGCTTATGATATAATATAGATATGATTCTAAAGTTTCTGTCATGGCCAAAAATGCCTGTGTTCATGTGCTATTCTAACAATTAGTGTCATTAATATCTATGATGTCATTATTCCTTTCATGAATATTCATGAAGAAAATGGTTAAAGACTCCCAAGCTTATTCAATAAGTGGACACATTTAAGAGCTTCTACTGCGTATCAAAAGTTCAAACAAAAATGCAGACTACTGAAAGGCCTGCTTCACTCAAAATAAAAATCAATGTACACGAGACAGTTAATAAAACATCGACATGGCATGATATGACTGGTCATTATATGAAAGACACAAATTTCTTCTGAATCATACAACAGTTTCAATAACTAAAATCTTTTGCACAAAATCGGTACTTGTACTACTACCTTTACACAAGGATTGGATCCAGGACGCTATCCCAATTTGTATTTTAGAATGAGACTTTTACGAGAAATTTACTCCATCAAAGCAGGAAAAAATCTTTTAACAACCAATTACCTGCCCTAGTTTAAATATTTTGGCAGTTTAAGTGAACTTTCATTTGGATTCAAAGTGTGAGTGACAAGTTGCAAGTGGCGGGATAAGGGTTTGTCTGCCGTGGTCTGTCTATTATAATTAACAGTGCAGATTCTTTTTAACTCTTCTCTTGCTGAATTTTAAACTACATTTCTCCTTCTTTACCCATGACCTGTTGTATAATTATACAATATATTCACTGTCTACAAATATATTCTTGTGCAATCACTGCTGTGGACTGCACGGGTTACACAATCAACTTGTAAATAGTGCAGACCCTGATGAGACATCTCCTGCAGGAGCTGTCTCATCTGGGACTTCACTATTTACAGGTAGGTATATTGATAAGAACAGCAAGAGAAGGGTTAACCTTTTCCCTCATATAAAGTAAACCCCTTTTCATACAGAGTAGACCCAGATCAGACAGCTCCTACAGCAGTCATCTCATCAGGGTCTGCTCTGTTTGCTTACAGATTTTTATAGATGTGATTCTAGAGTATCTGTCAAAGTTAACAAATCCTGTGTTCATGTACTACAGTAAAACCTCTCTTAACCGGAATTCTAGTAGAGAAGAATTTAGATACTTTTAGGCAAGTGACTGCTTAATGCAGGGTGAAAGTCATGCAGAAAGCTCCTCTAGGAGCTTTCTGCATGACTTCCACCCTGCATTAAGCTGTCACCTGTCTCCAAGACTGATATTTATACTAAATTTAACGTCCGGTTAAGAGAGGTTTTACTGTATTATAAAAATTCAGCTAAAAATATTGATGATATCATTATTTCTTAAATAAATATAGAACAGATAAAGGGTCAGAAGAAAACAACCCTTCCGTGGCCTTTACTCCATGAATATTCATGCAAGAAACAATGCCAATATAAACACTAATTAGATCAACTCTTAGAATAGCAAAATGGCACAGAAAGTTTTGGCCTTGGCAGAAACTGTAGGTTCATATATGTAGTGTATCACAAGCAAACAGCAGACCCTGATCAGAAGGTTCTTACAGAAACCTTCTGATCTGGGTCTTCTCTGTTTGCAAAGGCATATAAAGGTGTATTAATGGAGTAAAGGGTTACAGCAGGTACATAAACAAATAGTGTAGTCTGTGAATCAGGCATCACATCAGGCCTAAAACAAGGCCTTATAAATAAGCAACCTATAAGAAAAGATTTATTTGAGTATTTCAAACAGTGAAGACCCAGTTGATACATCACATAGGTTTGGTCTGATCAGGGTCTAAATGGTTTGTCCCTTTGGGCAATACAATCTTCCAGATGTTCTATTTTGTCACTCACTCTAAACCATAATCAGTATCCATGCTTATAAAACTTTTCAGTTGAGTCTGAGTTCGTTCTCAAGTTTTTGATTGGTCAGATTTGAGCCTCTGGCTCAAATCTGACCAATCAAAAGCTGGAGAACGAACTCAGACTCAACTAAAAAGCTTTATAAGCATAGACCCTGACACTACATATTTAACCCTTCACCTGATACAAACACATGTTAATGCCTTTGCAAACAGAGTTTCTGTAAGAGCCCTTTGATCAAGGTCTGCTCTGTTTGCTTATTGAATTATATATGTTTGATTCAGCAGTTTCTGCATGGCCAAACTCCTGTGCTCGTATGCCATTAAATATTCATGATGTCATTATTTGTTATATTAACCCAATCCCTCAGAGGCTATTTTTAGATCCAACCTCTTTGAATGAATCTACCCAAAAGGAGCATTAACTAGGGGAAAGGGAAATTTCAGAATTGAGTAGTTTTTAAACCATTGTGATAAATATAGCATTTGCTCCTATGGAGCAAATGCTCTATTTATCACAATGGTTTCAACAGCTGACTTTTGCAGAGGCATCAAAAGGTGTGAATATAAGGGAATGGGTTAATGCTCACGAGGTCAAGGGTATCACTGTAGCTGGTCTAGGTCAATTCTATTTACAAAGCTCATGGCACTACTGGAATAGCTATGCTATGTTATGAATTCTTTTGACATTTAGTAATTACTAGTCTGCAAAAAAATTGTGACCTCTTTCAAATTCTCAAAGTAGTTTTTTCTTTATTTCTTTGCTAAAGTACAACCAGAATGTAAAATATGTTGCACCCTAAAAAGATAGCAAGATGAAAAGATTGCATCTCGTCTGGACCCATACTGTATGCATAGATTATCAAATATTGGTCCATAGTGTAGAAAGAGCTAACCCTTTACTCCATAGAGAAACCCTTTGATGTCTTCGTAAATAGGAGCCATCTCATCAGGGTCTAGTCTTTTAACTTAAAGAATTATACTGGTACAGTAAAACCTCTCTATAACGGCCACTAAAGTACTTTGTGTTAAAGGCAGGTGACTGCTTAAAGCAAGGTGGAAGTAAAAAAGAACGCTCCTATAGGAGCGTTCTGTTTTACTTCCACCATGCTTTAAGCAGTCACCTGTCCTAAATACCAACTAATTATTTATGGAGTAAAGGGTAAAGTAACTCTTCAAACAAAAACGAGGCTAAAAGCAAGGAATCACATCTGGCTAGAAAAAAAATCCCGCATGTACAACATTAGCAGCATATAAAGCAAACAAAAAAAAAGCCACACAAATTCTGGCAATGTTACAGTAGCAATAACAGGCATTAATTTTACGATCACATTCATAGTTCACTGCAGAAAAATAAATAATATATCTGATATGTACAAATTTCATTTGTAAATGACAATAGTAACATAAGTACAAGTTACACCGTGGAATTCTCAAAAAGTCAATCACGTCAAAGCTTACAGTAGCAAATAGAAATCTATTCTACAATAAAACCCCTCTAAACTGAATGTTTAGTAAAGAAGAATCTATATCTTTTCAGGCAGGTGGCTGCTTAATGCTGGGTGAAAGTCATGCAGAGAGCTCCACCAAGCATAAGCTGCCGCCTGTGTTAACCTTTCTTCTCATATAAACACCTTTTCACACTTTTGCAACAGGGTAGACCCAGGTCAGATGGCTTTCTGTAGGAACCATCTGATCAGTGTCTGTCCTGTTTGCTAATGTAATTATATAGCTCTGAACCTACAGTTTTTGTCAAAGCAAAAACATTACAGTAAAATCTCTCTATAACGGCCACTAAATTACATCAAGTATTTCGTGTTAAAGGCAGGTGGCTGCTTAAAGCAAGGTGGAAGTAAAACAGAACGCTCCAATAGGAGCATTCTGTTTTACTTTCACCTTGCTTTAAGCAGCCACCTGCCATTACTACCAGCTAATTAACACAATTTAGAGTCTGTTATTGAGAGGTTTTACTGTACATTATAAAAAAGAAAAGGTTAATGAACATTCATGAAGTAACCAATTTACGCATAAATGTTCATAAGGGAAAAGGTTAAAGTTTATTAATGATACTCATTTGAAAGTTCAGTTTAGAGAGTTTTACTGCAATCGTGATTCTGTGAAAGGATATATTTCAGTCATATTTCAACCTTCTACCACAGCACTTAACATGCAAGCGGCAAACTCGTAATTATCTATGCAAACAGAAACTGGCCCTTTGTCAGGAACCAAACTGTTCTGTATTTTTGAAGAGTAACAAAAAAACTTATTTTGAGAATTGTGGCAGAAAACAATGTTTTGTAGGTAGCAAAATTTGGAATTAAGCCCATGGGACATAAAATACTACAGTATATTCACCAAACAATCTTAACCTAAAGTTTCTTTACATTTTCAAAGGGACAGAACTCTTCCATTTTGCCAGACAGGTTACAGTCCTTAGTGAAATTGAGACCCTTGTAAAAGTAATCAGGTGTGTGAAATTTGATGGAGTTCCAGCTAATGTTGATTCTTTGCATGTTTTAATTGTTGTCTGCTACAATTCTTGTTTTTTTCCCCCTTCAAAAATAGCTTCAAACAGCTAGAGTCCTCAGATGAGATACCTAATCACTTGGTGTCTCCTCTGAATCCAAATCAGTTGCCTACCTATATGTTATCATCAATTTGAACCAAGCATGCACACTTCTGGAATGTATTTGTAGACATATATACTGACGAAAAACTAACAGGCTACCGGTATATGTTTAAAACTTAAAGATGAAGCGGGGGAGGGGCATGAGGATCTTATCACTGTAGTATAATCATGGTCAAACAGGGAGAGCGCACTTGAACCGTGAAGCCTCAGAATAGCGACTACATTCCACCATGGTATCTGATCAGGATCTACAAGTTTGTAATTTATGCAAGTCTTTTCCACTATGGTGAAAACTGTACTCACTACAGTGGAATTATTGCTCTGGGACTACATTACAAGCGAGTCTCCCCCCTCCCCCAACCTTTCAAGGTGTTTGCCTTTTATGCATATTCATATACAGTTTAGTTTCCTACCATTACTATAGCACTTCAAAAACAGGAAGTCATGTGACTGATACAGTATAACCTCTCTAACCCTTGACTCCATGAATATTCAAGCGAGAAATAATGTCATAATGAATATAATTAACTGAATTTTTATAATGGCAATATGAAGAAAATAATTTTTTAACCTGGAAGAAACTAGAATCAGATCTATATTATATCATAAGAAAACGGGCAGACCCAGATCAGATGACCCTATAGGAGCTTTCTAATGTGGGTTTACTCTGTTTGCAAATGGGTAAAAAAAAGTCCATTTATGGAGTAAAGGGATAAAAAAAGTAAAGTACAAAGTACCTAGTTATAGTCTACTTTCAGTCCGAATGACCGCTCAGCCGACTGTACATTTTAACTTGACCTTCAGTAAAGAAGAATTGAAATCTTTTAAGGCAGGTGGATGCTTAATGCAGGATGAAAATCAGACAAAAAGCTGATTTGATGGCTTTCTACCCGACGTTAATCCTGCATTAAGCTCCCACCTGTCTAAAGACTAACATTGCTATTTATTTGAGTGTTTGATTTGGAAAGGCTTCACTGCACTCCCAAACAGTGGAGGTCTAGATAAAGGAACCCTTTTATCAGTTTTTGCACTATTTGCCATTCAAAATAATGTTCAGCAAAATCTGTCCATACTGAATGGATTCCACTGTTCAACATTAATGGATCATTCCACTTGAATAATAAAGAAATCAAAGGGATAATAAAAATGAAAGCTGAATGTACATTTCACATAAAAACAACAGTAAGACAAAAAGGACTAGACAATTCATTTTCTCACAAAGAACATCATATGTGCTGCCCCATGGGGTGTCTTCGATGCCTAGCTCTTTGCCAGCAACCAGAACAATCATGATTACCTATGCAAACAGTTTGGATCACGGTAAGATGATGAGTAAACTTAGAATCTCATCAGGATCCAAACTATTCAACAATCTAATCACGGGTTTGAACGGCTATGGACAGAATCCACATTAATAATAATTTGTAGTCTGTGTCTGATTACAATTATTAAGCGTGCAATGAGTTATGGGTCCAAGGTTATAAAACTTCTGAGTCTGAGATCATTCTCAAGTATCTGAATGATCTCAGACTCAAGCAAAAAGCTTTGTAACCACAAGGCATCGTCTTACGCAAACAGAATAAACCCAAAGTGATCATCCATGCCAGGGATATGACATATGATCAGAGTATACATTTTACAGGTGGGAAAATAAAACAGTGCCTGAGCTCATGAGTGTCAACAAGTGTGGATCCTGATTACACAACATGATGGAGTGTGGGTCTACAATGTTTTCAAAGCCACAAGGTATGATATGTTACAATTCAAATCACTCACAGACAGTGAAAAATTCTAAAGGCACATTTGTATCATTTGTTAAAAGGCCGACATTGGGGTTTGATGCTGCAAAATGCATAAGAATGCTAAATATTACCACTGTAAATTTGATAATAAACTGTTAGGGGCTTTTTGCACTTTAACTCTTTCCTTTTTATAAATGCCTTTTCATGCATTTGCAATCAGAGAAGACGCAGATCAGACAGCTTCTTTAGGAGCCATCTAATCTTGGTCAACTCTGTTTCCAAGGTGTTTTTAGCCTATTTATTTAGTATTAAAAGGATTAACCCTTTCCCAGTTCCATATTCATGTATAGAATAATGACATCATAAATATTTATTAAGAGAAATTTTATAATGTAAACTTTTCAAATAATTTTTTTATCAGGACAAACACTGTAGAATCCGATCTACATCATGTCAAAAGCAAACAGATCCCTGATCTGATTCTAATCTGTTAGCAAAGGCATAGAAATGCGTATTTATGGAGTGAAGGGTTTAAGTACTGTTGCAACACCAAACTCCAATATCTACCTTCAAGACAAAATGCCTCAAGCAGTTTCTACGAAATGTATAAAAGTATCAATACATCGTTGCACTGTTATTGTAAAAGCAATAAGTACCTTTGATAAATCTAAATAAATCTCTGTAGCAAAAGACTGTTACAAACAACACACATGAGTAAGTGCCAAGACCCAAGACACACCTTCCTTAGTGACCCTTATTATTCTAACACCAAATCACCCCTCTTCACTGAATACAATAAAAAAACCTATAAAGTGGAATAATAGTAGAGAACAATTTAGATACCTTTAGGCAGGTGGCTGATTAATGCAGGGTGAAAGTCATGTAGAAAGCTCCTGGAGGAGCTTTCTACATGACTTTCACCCTGCATTAAGCTGTCACATGTTTCCAAGATCGATATTTTTACTAAACTGAACATCTGGTTTAAAGGGGTTTTACTGTACTTATATTTGGCACCATTTTGAAAATCTTACATCAGACTGATTTAGTTGCAAAAGTGTAGACCCAGGTCAAACTGCTCCTTATGGAGCAGTTTGACCTGGGTCTACACTATTTGTCTAAGTTTGTCTGTTCGAATACATCAGGTAGATTAGGGTATAGTAAGTATTTCAAACAGGGTCAACCAAGACAAAGGCACAACACAGCCTGCATTGCTGCAAACTAAAAGTAACCTGCAGTATTTTATCATCCACCATGTACTTAGGTATACTTGATAATCATTAATTTTTACAAAATAAAAAGATTTCAAAAATTTATCTGACGATTTTTCACTCAATTACATCGAAAATATATTAACAGAGTATCCGTTTGGTTTCTCTTGACACACTGAGTTGCTCAGCATTTCAACTGGATCCAAACTCTTTGCATAGGTCATTAACCCTTTCCTCGATAGGCCATTTTTAGACCCAACCTCTTTGAATGAATCTACCCAAAAGGAGCATTTTCTAGAGAAAAGGAAAATTTTAGAATTGTGTAGTTTTGAAACCATTGTGATAAATAGAACATTTGCTCCTATAGGAGCAAATGCCCTATTTATCACAATGGTTTCAACAGGTGATTTTTACAGAGGCGTAGAAAGGCGTATTTATGGAGGAAAGGGTTAAAACAATGTCCTATGTAGTTACATTCAGTTTTGCCCTCAATACAGACACTTCTACTCACCAGTGTTAGCTGGTCTGGGTTACACTGTCATCATAACATGACCCATATTTTGTAACCTGAATTCATCCACTGTTACAGATTTAACCTTAATGGACGTTTTACTCCTTAGAAAAACATTCTATACAATTATATTCAACTCATTCACAATAATAAGTGCATTAATTCTTTCACAGAAAAGTGGATATGTAGCACTTTCACTAAATTCATGAATCTTGGTTTAGCAAATCTTTAAATGTAGGAAACAGGTGTACTGCCATTTGCAAACAGTGTAGACCCGAGTGTTACCAGAGGAGTACCCCTGATCAGGGTCTGCATTGTTTGTCATGAAAAACCCTCTTGCAAATTATACCCTTTCACACAGATGAGCCATTTCACTTAACAGTAGAGCAACAGATAGTGGTGTATACTCAAATGCTAAAATCGGCATTAACCCTTTCCCTCATACAAACGTGTTTTCACGCATTTGCAAACAGAGTAGACCCAGATCAGACGGCTCCTAGAGGAGCCGTCTGATCAGGGTCTACTCTGTTTGCTATTAGAATTTGATAGATCTGTTTCTTTACTTTCTAAAATGTCTACAATGTTCCACCTTCAAGAATTCTTTATAACTATTTTGTTAATGAATATTCAGTAGGTACTGAAAATTGGTCTAAATATAGAACAGGGAAAGGGTTAAGTCTCCACCAAACCCTATGTTGTGACCACTCTGTAGAATCATGTCTTCGAGACAATTCTAAAGAGTGGTCACAACATAGGGTTTGGTGGAGAAATGACAATTTAGTACCCCGTTATTTTCTTGAAAATGTTTACGCATCTTATCTGGAGCTCTGTTCAGTGTTCACAGGGTTAGGAGTTTTACTCAAATAACCAAGTTATGTTTCACAATCTGGTACAATATGTTGGCACTTCTGATGGATATGAATTATACCATGCCTTGATATAAATAGTGAATTTTAACTCACTGTACACTAACAGTGAATTTGTGATAACATATACTAACAGCCTGAATCGAGATGAGCTGCAAAGCAACAATTCATCAGGATCCAAACTGTTCGACACTGATATTTTTTTTTAAAAATATAAAAGACATAATGTACTATTTTATTGCAGATGACAATTACATAGTACATGAAGACTTAAATACAGTAGAACTCCTCTAAAGTAACCACTAAATGAATTAACATTGGTAGCTGCACTTAATGAATGAAAAGGTGGTTGCTTAATGCATATTGTATGTCCTGCATGAAGCTACCACCTGCCTTTAAGAGCAACAATTCTACACCTTTTTGGTAGTAGCTTTAGAGGGGTTTTAATGTATGTGTAAACATATTCCTAGGATATGTATTAAGCTTTTTAAGCATTTCTTACTCACACTATACAGTTCGTATCTAACTCATTAAAATCACTCCATATCACCTACCAGTATTTCCACCATACCTCCATCTACCACATTTTTAAAACACATGTACAAATGTAGTTCTAAAATAAATGAGCTGCATCATGAGAAGGCTTTTCTTAGGACAAGCAAAATTGACTGAGACCATACCATTTCAATGGGGTGACTGGTTTGGGTGTACACCCACTCTCTTCTGTATGTGTATCTCGCCACCTAACCAGGCAGAGAAGTATCTCGCCACCTAACCAGGCAGAGAAGTATCTCGCCACCTAACCAGGCAGAGAACAGAGACCTTGATAAGGGGTTGTATCTTTTACAAGGATGCTGGCCCCACTTTCACAAACAGGTGTAAGTGAGCTCAACAGATTTTTTTATTTACATATTGGTTACATTCAATTGATGTATATTTCCTGTTGGAGCTGTCTCATCCTGCACTGAGCTGCCACCTGTCTTAAACCCTTTCCTTCATATAAATGTTTTTTCACACCTTTGCAATCAGAGTAGACCCAGATCAGATGGCTCCTGTAAGAGATATCTGATGATGGTCTCCTCTGTTTGCTTAAGGAATAAATACAGAACAGGGAAAGGGTTAAAAGCAAGTGTGTGCTTAATGCTGGGCAAAAAGAATGCAGACATCTTCTTTAGGAGATCTCTGTCTACTCTTATCCTGCATCAAGCTACCGTCTGACATAAAGACAACAGTTAATTTCTCTTGAGTAGCGGCTTCACAGTGTCTGTGACCCCGGAGAATCTTCTTCTCATGGTGCAGCTCATGTAGTTTACATATTGCACTCATATCCTGTAGACTTAAAATTCAAAAACAGTACTATCAAATTCAGATACACTTCAGTCTTCGACAGTGTTCTCATTCCACATTATCTAACACCTGGTTTATCCTTGGTACCATTCATTCATTTTGTTATATAGAATCACTAAGCTTGATTTTCCTTGTTATCACAAATCAATTCTTGCCAAGTAGGGTTCAAATTTAGACTTGCAATAACAAATTAAATCCTTTCTTAACCCTTTCCTTCATACAAACACCTTTTCATGCATTTGCAAACAGAGTTGACAAAGATCAGATGGCTCCTGTATTAGCCGTCTGTTCAGGGTCTGCTCTGTTTGCTTGTGAAATAATATAGAGTAAAACCCCTCTAAACCGGAATTCTAGTAGAGAAGAAATTAGATACTTTTAGGCAGGTGGCTGCTTCATGCAGGGTGAAAGTCATGCAGAAAGCTCCTCTAGGAGCTTTCTGCATGACTTTCACCCTGCATGAAGCTGCCACCTGTCTCCAAGACCAATATTTATACCAAATTTAAGGTCTGGTTTAGAGGGGTTTTACTATAGATCTAATTTTATAGTTTCTATCAATGCCAAATATTCTTGTGTACATAGGGTGATACAAAATCAGCTAATAAATATTCATGATGTCATTATTTCTTTAACAAATACTGAACAGGGAAAGAGTTAATCAAGTAAAACCAAACCTATGATTATTTGGCTGAATGTGTGATTGTGGCAAGTTGTAATAATGCTAAACCCTTTACTCCATGAATATTCAGGCAAGAAATAGTGACATGATGAATATTACTTCACTGAAACTTTCATAAAACATGTAGCACTATGAACAAAATATTTTTTAATGAGACAGAACCTGTAGAATCAAATCTACATTATATCAAAAGCAAACAGAGCAAACCCTGATCAGATGACTCTTATAGGAGCTGTCTGACATTGGTCTACTCTGTTTGCAAAGGCATACAAAGGTATGTTTATGGAGTAAAGGATTAACTCTTTTGTCCTTAATCATTGGTGTCCTACAGAAACCCTCTGTTCTGGGTTTACAATATTTACAAAATACTGCTTGTTGATATTTAAAGTCTTAACCCTTTACTCCATGAATATTCATATAAACTATAATGTGTGAAGATCAATTAGCTTAATATTTATAATGGCCTATAAACATGAAAAAGCTTTGACCCTGACATCAGCTGCAGAATCAGATCAATATAAGCAAACAATATAAGCAAACAGACCAAACCCTCATCTGACAGCTCCTGTAGGATCTATCTGATCAGGGTCTGCTCCATTTGTTTATGGAATTGTAAAGATGATTCCACAGTTTCTGCCGTGGTCAAGATTTCCAGTGTTCACATAATTTATATGCATGATGTCAATATTCCTTACATGAATATTCATGGAGTACAGAATTAATAACTCATCCAACAATTGGAAATTTCACACAGAACACGCTTGATCGATCTTTCTTATATATATGCATAAGCATTGACATTTGTCTGCTGGCCAACCTCTAGCAATATCTGCCATGTATATACACATGGACCACTTAGGAGGAGACTAGCTGTTTGGTCTGTAGCTAACGTTCCCCTCTTGGACCTGCCAAACATGTGAGCCTCAAATCAGAATTTACACTTCATATTAGGGCACCTAATCTCCCCTCTCAATCCACTCATGCCTTTTATGCATTTGCAAACAGAGTGTAAGACCCAGATCAGACAGCTCATACAGGACCTAAAAGGGGTCTCTATCAGATAAAGGGTTAAAGAAGTAGTAAGCAGTGTAGATCCTGATCAAATTGTTCTTCCAGTAGCAGTTTGATCTGGATCTCCACTACTTGTCTGATTTTGAACGGACAAGTATTAACCCTCCCAATGCAGAACAGAGTTGACCCAGATTAGGTGAGTCCTCTACAAGATATTTGATCAGGGCTTTCTCTGTTTACTTCTTGTTTTGGGTGGTCACTTAAACCAGGTTGTATTGTGGTGTAAACCCAGATCAGATATATTGTTAAAAATGAGGCAATTTACTGGTCTCACTCTTCAAATATTTGCGCAGCTCTGTGGTAAAGTTTTTCGTTGCACAGCTAATGAAAGCATCTATTTTACACATCTTAAGATGTTTGTTTTTCTGTTCACACACAGAAACAATGGAATAGATAATAGCTTCTGACAGAAGCTTCATACAAGACACACAGTGAACAAGTCTGTTTTATCATTTTTTCAGTGTTTTCAGAAAGTCTTTGACAAGTAGTTGCTTTGCTCTATACTGACAAATGGCTAAAACCCACGTAGATATGTCAACATGAATGAGACTACGTCAACAAGAATGAGACTTTGTCAACACCAATGTGATGATGTCCACAGCTCCTACTGTCTGTATTTTTGTAATTTGTATCACTTTATGAATGAGCTATTACAAATATTACAGCAACAAGCATGTCAGCTGGTAACCATTCACACTCAAATTCTACAAACTTAGTTACCAACACAATTAAGGTCATCATCTTAATTTTCACAATTTGATTCATTCATTACTCTTGCACGAGCCGCTGCCTTGGGAAGCAACCCACTGGAATGTCTATCTCTTCTCCAGCATGGCCGGGTTTTTCTCAATAATGGCGACCAATATTTGGTCGACATATTGCCTCAGTCTCAAGTTCACATCTTTCTGTTCTCTTAGAGCTTTCATCAGCTGAAATAAGATACACAGTCATGGATAACAACTCATCTTTGACAATGCAGTGAAAAAACTGATAATGACTGTCGAAAATACTCCAGGCTCCAGGTAACAAAACTGAGATTGAGTCTGAATTCATTCTCAATAATCTCATTGAGTGCCTGGAACAATATGATTTGTAATCAACCTTGACAGAGCCATTATTACCACAAACAGTTAACAGGTGAATATTGGATGAAATTTCTTCCACATACAGAGCAGGCATTGCAAAAATGGCTTATTTTGGGCAATTCAAGGGCCATAATCATGAAGTGCCTGAGACAATATGACTGGTTATCTATCTTGGATGTGATGTAATGACCACACACATTTTCAGTATGTTTGGTGAAGATTAGATGGAAATTCTTCCACTTACAGAGTGTTCAAGGCCAACATGGCTGATTTTGGACAATTCAAGGGCCCTGATTCTGAAATGCCTGGCACGATTTGGTTAATTATCAAAATTAGCCGAAATATTATTACCAAAAACATTTAAGCCACTAATTATGTCTCCCCCATTTATCTGACCAATCAAATGTGTGAGAATGAGCTCAGACTCAAGCAAAACGTTTTATGACCTGGGAGTCAGATGAGATGCTGAAGGGGTCATTGTTACGTTAACCTTTGAAGTCAAGCAAATATGGGTTACATAAAACAATTAGTAATCTGCTAATAGGAAACAAATCAGAACACATTCATCAGACATGTATGCCTAAGTTAGCATAAAGTATAAACCACAAAGGCTTGAATAAGTATTACAAAGATTCAACTATGACACACTCCTACAGAATTATACTGAAAGCTAGCCAATGGTTACGAAGAACTTTCAAAATTTCCACTAGCCCTGCTCCTGGAAGCCATGTTTTGTTTTTTACAAATCACAATGGACTGAACAATTTTATTACCTATTACCTAGTCACATAATATATTTGATAGAGAACAATCGAAGAAAATGTATCTGCCATGTCTCATAATATTCCATCTAGTGGTTTCACAGGAAATGTCATTTGAACATGAAATTGACAGATGGATGGCCAGATGCTTTACGCCGAAGTTACAATGGACATGAGGTGTAAAAATGGCTGGCTCAAAATCAATGATCAAAGCTAGGAATACGACTGACGATGCACGCGGACGGACATCAGGCGATCACAAAAGCTCACCCTGAGCACTTTGTGCTCTGGTGAGCTAAAAATAGGCGGGGCACAAGAATTATAATAATCCACATTATTATCTCCTATCACATGTCAGCTGCTTACTCAAGACAACAAAGAATTTTGTCCATGACAAGTTATAATAGTACAAGCTCTAAAACACCTACTTTTCAAATGACAAATCCTTATTAGAGTTATATCATATAAAAAATTGAAGTAAATATCATTTAAAATGAAAAAGTTATGGCTATCCTCATATTTGCATATACAGTGTACATGTATATATGCATTATTTTTTTAAGAGCAAGGGCCATAACTCCAAAACGTCAAATCAAATGAACCTCAGAATCAACTCAGCTTTAGATCTTGATGCATTAAAGATCTGTGTGAAGTTTCATTAATATCCATCAAATAGTTTTCCGAGAAAACAGCAGACAATATATCCGTCAAGTAGTTTTCCGAGAAAACAGCAGACAAACAAAATGTTGACGAACGAATGAACTAACAAACGAACGTACGAACATATGAATGAACAGACAGATGGACAGGGCCACGCCAATATACAATCACCTTATTAGGTGGGCATGTAAAAATAATACTTTAATCTTGAACCATGACAACAGCAAGACTACAACATGCAACTGACCAATCAGTAGCAATACAAACCTCTTCTTTGGTCATGTGATCAAGTTCCTCAGCCAATGAGCTTCCTTCCTGCTGCAGGACATGTTTGCCCTCCTTCACAGCCTGAGCCAGCAGCTGTGCATTCAGTTCCTCATTCTCCTCTGCCAAATGTTTGTTGGCCTGAAAAGTAGCATTTTAAAATTAATGAGGTGGTAAATAACACAACAATGTAAACTTGTTACTATACATGTAGTCATATACTTTAACCTTTTACGTGATGACTAGTCACATAAGACACCACACATTTTGAACATCAATTTATTTGATACTTGTACATATACAGTAGAACCCCTCTAATGTGACCACTTAATGAATAAACATGGGTGTCTTTATAAGCAGGTGGCTGCTTAATGCAGGGCAAATGTATTGCAGAAAGCTCCTCTAGGAGCTTTCTGCATTACTTTTGTCCTGCATTAAGCTACCACCTGCATCTAGCACCCAGAATTATACCTCTTTTTGGTGGTTGCATTAGAGGGGTTTCACTGTATATATTAAAAAAATAAATATTGCCATGGCAACCATTAGAGAGTTGGTAACATATACAGTAGAGCCCTCTACAGCGACCATTTGATAACTAATGATTAGTGTCTTTAAAGGCATGTGACTGCTTAATGCAGGACAAAAGTAATGCAGAATGCTCCTACAGGAGCTTTCTGCATTACTTTCATCCTGCATTAAGATACCACTTACCTCAACGACCCGGAATAAGACATCTTTTTGGTGGTCACATTAGTGGGGTTTTACTGTATGCCAACAGAGCAGAGCCTACAAGAGGTGTCTGATACATTGGGTCTACTGTGTTGGTGACCATAAGCATATTCATGAAGTAATGGGTTAATACATTCCCCACCTAATGGAAGCTATATCTTCCTAAATAGTGAGTTGATCTGAAGTAACTCTGACCTGATCATACAAATAATGAGTTTCATTTGTTGGAAATGAGTTAACTCTCAACTCCATAAATAAATAGGCCTTTCTATTCCTATGCAGCCAGAGTAGACCCAGATCAGATGGCTCCTGTAAGAGCTGTCTGATCAGGGTCTACTTTGTTTGCTTATGAAGTAATATAGATATGATTCTACTGTTTCTGCCATGGTTAAACATTCCTGTGCTTACGTGTCATACTAAAAACTAGAATTAATGATGTCATTATTTCTGACATGAATATTCATGGCGTAAAGGGTTAAGAAAGCTTTTCACCTGGAGACCAAAATTATGTATGGATGACATATAAGAGAAACTACTTGACAATCCCAGTTTGGCACCTCACACTAACTTCTATGGTGATTTATCTATAACATAACTTCCAGTACAAGAATGATTAAATATTAAGTAATAATTACAACTTGAATAGATCATTATATGAACATGCTTTCCTACATGTTGTTAATGGATACAAACTGACTGTTAGATGATGTCAAATAATTATGGTGGCTTTTCGAGGACTTCAATGAAAAATATTTTTTAAACAGTTCAGCATTTTAGATATTGCTCTGAGTTTCAATTAATTTTAAACAGTCAATAAATAATAGAAACATTTCTAAAAGTTTCAAAGACTTTCAGTATTCATTTGAATAAAAATTTGAGCAGTTTGGAATTGGTTTTTTTTTATTACTTTTATTACTTGTTTGCGAAACTACCTAATAGTGTAGACCCTAACCAAATGTTTTTGTCAGGAGGGAGCAGTTTGATCTAGGTCTACACTATTTTCCTAAGTAAGTCTGTCTAAATTCATAGGATAATAAGGGTATAACAAGAGCTATGTGCGGCATCAACGCTCGTCTGATTTGGTGCTTGTCCAGCTAAATGAAAACTTTTTGGAAAAAAAATTAAATAATAAAGGGCCATAACTCCAAATTTGGAAACAAAGAGTAACCCTTGCGGAAAAAAAACGCAGCTATTTAAAAACGCAGCTTTTGCGGCACAAATGTTACGCTTTTACGCCGCTTGGGCCAGTAGAAAAAACGAGCCTTTCAATAAAGTGTCGTATTTAATAAATAGAAAGGAAAAGTGGCAGATAAGTGGCAGAATTAATATGCCACTCCACGAGAGTGACGTATAAGCGACAGTTTTGTCATGTTGAAAAGACGCTGCTCTACATAAGTGAAAGAAAAGCCTCGTATTTGTTTTCTTACTGTGGCAATTAAATACGCCACTCAAATAAAGTGACGCATAGGGACGTTTTTGTCATGTTGAAAAGATGCCGCTCTACATAAGTGAAAGAAAAGCCTCGTATTTGTTGTTAAAAAAAGACGCCACTTTTCAAAAGTGACATATTTTTAGGATGGAGCAGCATATTTAAGAAAATGGCTTGTTTTGTCCTCACAATCTTAAATACGCCACTTTTACACCCCTTTGCTTTAGTCACGTATTCACCTTTACTCTAGGTAGGATTTTGCAGACAAAGCAGACCCATGCATGGCCCTTACCAAACTAACTTCATTAACTTATAAGTCACTTATAAGTGATATATAGGTGATTTATAATTAAACCCCTTATAAGCCCCTTATAGGTGACTTATAAATTCACAAATGTCCTGTGTTTACAAGTGAGTAGAACTAAGTTTAAGTCAGTTATAAATGAGTTATAAGTCTGGAAATACTTCACTTATAAGTGACATATAAGTGGCTTAATTGTAAGTTCCATAAAACATTTGATAAAACAAGTAAGTCAGTTATAAGGACAAGGCTTTTCATTACATTGCCATTTGTATGTGAGAACTTAGATTTTTTCAAGCTCCTTGAAAAAATCGAAGTCCAAAAATTATTCAAAATTTAGCCCAAAAAAAGGCTTAATGCTTTAGTAGATCCTAATCCAACAGTAATGGGTATCAAAATTCTCAGAATTTCAATATCTATATCCAATAAAATAATAATCATTTAGATCTACATCACATAATTATATATACTATTTAATATTTTGTCATACTCCAATATATTAACCCTTCTCTTGCTGTTCATGTCAATATACCTACTTGTAAACAGTGAAACCCCCTGATGAGACAGCTCCTACAGGAATCAGGGTCTGAAGACTGCACTATTTATACAAGTTAAACAACCCTTACCAAACTGACTTACAAATGCATGGTACCAAAATACTCAGAATTTTGTACTTCATGTAACTGACAATAAATGTCTTAACCCTTTCCATCATATAAACGTGTTTTCACGCATCTGAGTAGACCCAGATCAGACGGCTCCTAGAGGAGCCGTCTGATCAGGGTCTGCTCTGTTTGCTAATGGAATTTGATAGAACTGTTTCTTTACGTTCTGGAATGGTTACAATGGTTCACCATTTATATTTTATTATAACTGTTTTGTCCATGAATATTCAGTAGGTAATGAAATTTGTAATAAACATAGAACAGGGAAAGGGTTAATATATGACACAAAATCAATCTGGATTTTTTTTTTTAATACCCCCCCCCCCCCCCCCCTCTTACACTTTTTGATCGGGGGGGGGGGGGATGCATAGGATGCCATTTCGTGGGTCTAGATGGTCTAAACAGTAAAAGAAAAAATGATTGGAACGATTTAGTGTTATATTGGGTCTAGATGGTCTAAAAAGTCAAATAAATTGATTGGGTCGATTTAGTATATATAATATAACACTAAATCGACCAAATCATTTTTTTTTAACTTTTAGACCATCGATCTAGACCCTTGAAATGGCCTCCTGTGGTTGCATGTGTACACAGTCCACTGACCAATCACGACGACGAATTGAAGGTCAGGGTGCAAGTTGGTGAATAAATTTAGGTTGTTCCTACGCAAAGATATAGTCCCTCGAAGTTGGAACCATTTTGTCCGAAAATTATCATTTTCCCCCCAAATGCACAATATACAATACGAAAAAATACTTTCAGCTTTATTTTGATGTATGTTTCATACTTCGGAAACAATTTTGACCATATTGCATCCGGCCCTCAATATTTAAATTTTCGGGGTTACATATTAATCCGACCCAGCGCCATTTTGAAAGTTTCAAAATATTGACGTTCTGTCTCACGATAAAGAAATTCGACTCGAATTGAATGAAAACAACAACCACATGTTACAAAAAGTACATGGAAGAATGAATGGTGAGTATCAGTATGTAAAATACCACTTTTTATTATATTTTTAAGTCGGAAGTTTGAATTTTTGACGAAAGTCAATGACTTAACCTATGACTATGCTGGTTATACTGTAGGGCCTAGTGCTCAACGTTCGGTCTTTTAAACACACACTCGTCTGGAAATTGCATTTTAAACAGTCAAAATTAATACAAGCATTTATTAAATCATGCACTTGAACAAAGGATCAGCGCACTATTCTTCCTAACAACCCATCCATATCATATGCATCGACAGGAAAGCTTACATAACATCAATACGGTCTCGATTCGTTTCGGACCCAATCCCTTTCGGCCTTGGTCGTTTCGGCCAAAATTCGGACCAAAACGACAAAGGCATACGCAGATTATAATCAACAATTGACGAGGGTTGATAAAAAGCATTTTTATGAAAAATTCATTTGAAACAAATGTGCAATTACTTGCATTGGTTTATGAAAAATATTTTAATGAAGCTCAGTGGCTGTTAGCAGACAGTTTTATCAAAATCTACACTGTTTGAAACAGACTTACAGTACACTCTGCAACAATTATATATAGTTGAAATCTTTCACTGATGCCTTGCTGTGACACTGTTTAAAAACCCGTGTTATGTCTTACAGTAGACTCATTAGTCATATATATACATGTAGTACTTTTTAGTACTGTAGTGCTTATTAGATTATGTTTAATTTTAAGGCTGGCAGCATAGATGTTGAGGCTGATCTGCTACTAGGATATGGTGTAAAGATCTCTGTTTCTCAGATGGATATCAAAAGGAAGTGACACTGCACTAACTCGCCTGTTATGCAGTGTACTTCTCAGATGAAGTAATGTCTACAGTAGGAGCTCTGCCAGAGGAGAAGCCAGCCCTGGATAGAAGGAGTGTTAATGCCATAACATTAGTAAGTGAAAACAGCATTCTGAGTGACTGGTAACTCAATATCTAATTCACATGTGTTTTAATGCATTTGATAAAGATCCTTATATAAAAAAAAGAATTAGAATAAGAAATTAATACAAATATCAACTATACACAATAAGATGGGCACAATGAAAAAAATACCCGCGGAAATAGCATCAATAAATCAATAATTTGTGTTGGGATAAATAAATTCCTTAGGCCTTAAATTTTAACAACATTTAAAAATTATATGACAGGACTTTGAGTTTCATTCTAAGCTGAATATCCCTCACACATTTTTTGTGTCACCTGCCGAGAGGCAGTGTGTCACTTAGGGATAACTTTTCCGTCGTCTGTCTGTCACACTTTCTTTATTTTGGCTGTCATTTCTAAACTGATCATTATAGAGCTTTCAAATTTCACACATGGAACAAGCATGATTAGAAGAAATGTCATGCACAAGGACCACAACTCTAGCATCAATATTTTTTAGTTATTCCCCTTTTTAGCTCACCAGAGCACAAAGTGCTCAGGGTGAGCTTTTGTGATAGCCTGATGTCCGTCGGCGTGCGTCGTTCGTCGTCCGTCGTCAACAATTTGAACCTTTAAAATTCTTCTCCTCTGAATCTACAGGGGTCTCAGCTTTCATCTTTGGCACATAGCATCATCTGTAGGTCCTCTACAAAAGTTATATAAATTATGTCCCTAGGGTCAAAATTGGCCCCACCCCAGGGGTGCATTGTTTTCTATAGAAACATATAGTGAAAACTTTGAATATCATCTCCTCTGAAACTGAAAGGTTCTCAGCCTTCATATTTGGCACATAGCATCATGTTCAGGTTCTCTACAAAAGTTATATAAATTATGCTCCTGTGGTCAAAATTGGCTACACCCCGGGGTGGACAGTTTTCTAGCAAACTTATAGCTGACTGCGATTTTAAGCATCTTCTCTTTGCTCATAAATAGGTCATCCAGTCAAGCAGTGGGATAGATGACCAGTGGCTATTTTTAGGTCACCTGTATCTGGTGCTGGAGCTCTGTGCCTTAACCCTTTGCCTGTTCTATGTTTATTATTAATTTGAATGCCTACTGCATATTCATGAACAAAATAGTTAAAATGAAGTATGGAAGGTGGAACATTGTAGTCATTTTTTTCCAAATTTCACAACCTACTGAATATTCATCTACAAAATAGTTATAATGAAATATAGTAGGTGAAACATTGTAGCCATTTTAGAAACTTAAGGAACAGATGTATAAAATTCCATTTACAAACAGAGCAGGCCCTGATCAGATGGCTCCTATAGGAGGCATCCGATCTGGGTCTACTCTGTTTTCAAAAATGTGAAAACACGTTTGTATGAGGGAAGGGTTAATTAATAATAGTGATTGGCATTATGATATTATTACATGTATAACCTGCCCTGCAGTTCAGAAGAAGGGTAAATCATGTAAAGACTCCAGAATGCCAAATTAAAGATTTCAAATAAATTATGAAATATGAAATTGTATTACTTGAAACTATTAAGTTATACTTATGATTATGCAATTATTATGTAATAATTTATAATAATATTCAAATGCAAAAAATCAGTTTGGAATGCTAGGGTACACATACCTGTTCAGAAGAACAGTTGATCGCCTTTAGTCAGAACTTTGTATGGCCTTGTTTAAATTATGCCCCTGGGATTAAAATTGGCCCCACCCGAGGGGTGGTCAGTTTTCAATAAAAATATATAGTAAAAACATTGAAAATCTTCTCTGAAACTGGAAGGTTCATAACTTTCATATTTGGCACATAGCTTCATGTTCAGGTCCTCTACAAATGTTATATAAATTATGCCCCTGTGGTCAAAATTGGCCCTGCCCCAGGAGTAGCCAGCTTTCAATAGAAACATAAAGTGAAAACTTTGAAAATCTTCTCCTCTGATTGTCTGGTGAGCGCTTCAGGGCCATTCTGGCCCTCTTGTTCATATTAATTTTTAATTTTAATTTAATTTATTACACTTTTTCATATTATAAGTTCTTGTGTCAGCTGCGAGCAGGTGACATGTGTTCCTCCGAACACTCTTGTTAAAAAAATCCAACATTTTGCTATATATCCGAGTGTCAAACACCTTGGATAGAGATATAAGGTGCAGGGTGCACATCTAGATCCAAGATTGTTTGCAAAGTTCATCCATGTAGTCTATTAAATTCACATCAGGTGGGCAAGAATTTTAATATTTACAATGTTCTCTGTTTTTCTTACATTTCAGAATATGTGCAAGAAAAAAATGCAAGACTCCGGAGAAAGACATCATCCAGGCAATCAACCAAATGTGTACTGATGCAAGGGTTTCCATGAAACCCAGACGTAAATAAGAGAAAATATGTCCATGGGACACATGTCCACGCCAGGTTTTTCTAAATTGCGTTGTTTTGACAAAAAATGTCATTAAACAATCACCAAAATTCAACCAAGTGTCGGTGAAAAGGAAGTAGATGAACGACAGACCTGAAAAGGGGAGACACAGTACAACTCACTATGATTATGCTTCAGAGCAAATATCAAATCATTCCAGCTTACAAGTCAAGAAATCTTTGACAAAACGAACGGACAAGGGTAAAACTTATTGCCCTAAAGACGTGGGCAAAAAAATGATAATACTGCTGCTTATAGTAGATTGAACACTTAATTTGGCTAGTTGTGTATATTGTGGAAAAATAAGACTTCAATTTACGATGAACAATTTACCTTCCAAGGTTTTTTTATTTCCATAATGTGCATAAATTTTAAAATATGTGTATTTGATGGTGAAATTGAATTATTGAGTGATATTTTCATGTTGCTAACAACCAATATCTCAATATTAAGGGCTTCAAATAAGAAATGTTTAACTGCTGATCAAAGAGACTGATAATGTTTAACCCTCTCCCTAATAATCAAGCATTTTCTCGTACTGACAGACAGAGAAGACCAAGACCAGACAGCTGTCTGGTCTTAGTCTGTTCTGACTACTTATGAATTTTCATTACATGCAGTTCCATTTTCTCACCAAAAGTTTACTTTAAAACATACCCCAAAAATTATTATGACTGAATATTCATGAGGTCATGAAACAACTAATAAATAAAGAACAGGGAAAGGGTTAATCAACAACTATGAAAGTAGATCATGGAACATTGCTACTCAAGAGCAATTGCTCAATTTTCCATATTTACAAGTTCATACCAAGTTAAGATTAAAAAAAAATCTCCAATAAATTCAGCCCTTAATCTTAGGATAAATACTTAGCCTGTCAATAAAGATGTAGTCTGCTACAAAGTTGCTAAAAAAAACATCTTAAATATAGTTTTATAGCATAAACAGAATAGAGGTATGTTCAACTTCAAGCATGACACCTTTCTAAAAAAATACAATTTGGATGACTCTTTGGACTAAACTTTTGGAGTTTAGATAAGAATTTTCATGTAGACTAGATTTGAACAAGTTGCATGATTATTATGGTCAAGTCAAATATTTAAATGTTTGATACAGGCAGTGCATTTATTAAACATTTATTATTGAAACATATTGCTGATGTACTGCAGCTTGTTTCCATTAAACCCAAATGTAAATAATGAATTTCTTGTACAAATAAAAAGGGACAGTGATGTCAATTTTTTTCTTAAATCTTCCTTTAACCCCCAGATTTAGGATGGCCATGAAAAACAGTGCAGACCCCTATCAGAATTCTCCTATATAGGAGCCCTCTGATTGTTTTTCTTAGCTGTCATTGAAAACGCTGCTTTTATGAGACTTTTTACATCTATATCTGAAGTGGAGTCAAAGCCTTGTTTTTTTGCGTGGCTTTGCTGCTACTTCAGTCACGCTTTAACGTCACTTTTCTGTCACTTAAGATAAATGCCACTTTTACGTCACTTTTCTGTAGTCTAAAAAAAACACGTCACTTTTTTCATGAGGCACGTTTTTGAGTGGCAGAAAAGTGGCGTAAAAGCAAGCTTAAACGCCGCGGTATTGGCACCGGCGTGCTTTTACGCCACTTTTCTGCCACTT
Organism: Azorinus chamasolen; assembly: GCA_963576725.1. Taxonomy (NCBI): domain Eukaryota; kingdom Metazoa; phylum Mollusca; class Bivalvia; order Cardiida; family Solecurtidae; genus Azorinus; species Azorinus chamasolen. Next base: position 47,924,792 of record OY755236.1, read on the forward strand.
CATAAAAACGACGCTTTTAGATTGCTGAGGAAAGCGGCGTTTAAGCCACATGCATTTTACGCAGCTTTTCTGTCACTTTTCTGCAGCTCCCAGATTTTACGTCACTTTTTTAGTAAGCCACACAAAACGTGCCTAAAACGAGGGTGCCAATACCGCGGCGTAAAAGCTTGCTTTTCCGCCACTTTAACGTCACTAAAAGCGTAGCTTTTAGCGACGTTAAATGTCGCTTTTTTCCGCAAGGGAATGGTTCTTATATAGGGGCCTTCTCCTTAATGAGATCTACCCACCTATACAGTTTCATGTTGATACCTCTTATACTTTTCGAGTACCGGTAATGAACTACATTACAGTTTTTGTATACCGACTACAACTATGCCAACATCTAGGCCTACGACCCAGTGATCACAATAGCTCGACATTTCTTTAAAACAGACGAGCTAAAAATGTATACATCCAGCTATACATTACTATAAATGCTCCAAACAATTCAGTAAAAAGTATGTAAGGAATATCTTATATTATATAAATATAATGTTGCAATTCCTGTAAAAGATATACAGTAAAACCCCTCTAAAGCATAATTCTAGTAGAGAAGAATTTAGATACTTTCAGGCAGGTGGCTGCTTAATGTAGGGTGAAAGTCCTAGTGGAGCTTTCTGCATGACTTTTACCTTGCATTAAGCTGCCACCTGTCCCCAAGACCAATATTTATACTAAATTGAACATCCGGTTTAGAGTGGTTGTACTGTACCTGAATTTATTAATTTCAAGAACATTTAAAATCAAACTTAGCAAGCGTTTTGTTTTATTTATCCTTTTCAGACTCGTTCAATTAAGCAAAATATATATAAACATTCATGTAAGATCCTCTATAATATACAGCAAGTATTAAAAATAACTTCAAGCAAGTGATTTATTGACTTCTATTGCGAACTGCCTTTTACAAAAAGAAGAGGCTTAAACACTAGGGCAGGAACATTTGTTACGGCTACTAAAGTGATATAGATTCACAAACACTCAAATTACCTTAAATATTCGGACACCCATCAAATTGTAAAGTTGAATACATGTATTTCAATTTAGCATTATTTTGAAAACTTAAATTAGACTAAAAATTAGCAAATAGTGTAGATCCTGACAAAACTGCTCCTTCAGGAGCAGTTTTATCTGGGTCTGCACTATTTGCCTATGTTTGTCTGTCCGAGTAATCAGGGTATGCAAATATCCTTATTCACCACCAATTCCCAATACACTGCACTCTTTCCAATGATTTTCATACCATGAAGATAACAAACACCATAGGTTTTACACTCAAAACTGGGTTGAAAGAATAAACCAAACATGTCACTAACGTACAATGGCCATGATATCATATGTATTTGTCCTTAATTAATGTAAGGACACCCAATTTCCCCTCTCCATTGGCTGGTAAAGCTGAATATGTCAGTTTGGTACGAATTGATAACTTTAAACAGAGGCAAAGATAAGATGCATAAATAAAACTATTTCATGAACAGATTCTTTATTTCTCCATCAAACTCTATGCTGTGACCACTCTTTAGAAATGTCTCTGTGAGATGATTCTAAAGAGTGGTCACAATGTAGGGTTTGGTGGAGAATGACAATGTAGCATTTGAACATGTAGCTTTACCTATTACTCTGTATAAAAGAAGCTACTGGAATAGGTTGCAAGTGTACAATTTGTAATACCCAATTATTCCAATAGTCAATACGAGGCAGTAATGATAAAATTTCTACATAAGGTGTTACCTATGTTGTCTTATCTGTTTAAAGGTTAACATTTTAAAAATTCTTAGTAACTATCATTATGACATTATCATAACCAGTTGTCTTATCTGTTTAAAGGTTAACATAAAAATCTTAGTAACTGTCATTATGACAATTATCATAACTAGTATGTAGTTTAACCCTGTAACTTTTTCACTGCCAAATTTTTATTTTTTTTTTATTTTTCTTAATTTTTGTTTAAAAAACAACAACAAAGGACCTCTGGATTCAAACTGTTTGCATAGGTAATCACAGATGTGACATTGGCAGTGAAAGAGTTAAATGCTTCATTTTCAAATGGACTATTCCAAAATTAAAACAGGTCAAGTCTAAGTGTGAGCATTCTGAGATTTTTTAAAGAAAAGTGTAACATAACAAACACTGCAGACCCTGATGAGAGGGCTCCTCTAGGAGCTCTCTCATCTGGGTCTATACTGTTTGCAAAGGACATAGGTGACTTGTTTCCCGCACTGAAAGGGTTGAAAGGGTTTATACATATGATATGGTGTATGTATTTTGACCTGAATAAACATCAATTAATCAATCAAACGAAACAATCTGACAAGTCTTTCTATAGTGCTAACATGCACACCAAAATGCATTGCCACCTCTAATTGCCTTTGACCTTGCAAAAGCATCAAAATTGCCTGCCTCTCTGAACTTCTATCAGTCGTGGCACTGTTGAATATGATCGAATAGGAAACAAAATATTGGAACATGATATATGTCTCAATAAAGCCAAACTAATGGTATGGCAAGGTGTACGAGATTTTCATGTTTTCTACCTCCCCCTAGAAGACAGGATAACAATAAATCCGGAGAAATCCCTGGCTGATTTTCATTGTATTTGTACATCGGGTTCAAAAGGTATCTCAAATAATATTACCATGCATTTCTTTTAGTATACAACCAAACAATAACGGCTAACTCAATGTTCAAGTTATCCAAAATGAATCATCAAAACAAATTTCTTTTTTCATTGACAAAGGTCTTGACCTTAAATCTCAAAGCAATCCTATGGCTTCTCTTTATGTAAGCTACTTAAGCGAATTTCCAAGACTATTTCATGTTACCTGAGCCTAAAAGAAATCCAACATTTGGTACACTATCTACTCTAAGCATTTAGACAAACAATCTCCCCTCTCCACTGGTTTGTAAAGATGAATGATTCAATTCAGCATTATTTTGAAAGCGAAATTAGACTGACAAAGCAACAAAGTTTAATCTCTGATCAAATGTCTGCTGAAGGAGCTGTTTGATCTGGATCTGCACTATTCACCTAGCTATTTACCTGAATATTCATGGTTATCAGAATATAAATATCATGTATTATTTAAAGTGATCCTTTGGAATTTCAGTTAGAAACCTGGCTAGCAAGAGGCATGGCAGCAACCCTGACCTAAACATAAGAAACCCCAAAATGGAATCAATGTGTGAAAATAGGACCTTGTCTCCAGAACAGTCCATCATGCAAAGGCATATAGAAAGGCTTACTTACAATGTAAAGGGTTAACCCATTCCTCCATAAATAAGCCTTTCTAGGCCTCTGTAAAAATCACCTACATGTATTGAAACCATTGTGATAAATAGAGCATTTGCTCCTATATCACAATGATTTCAAACTACAAAATTCTAAAATTGTCCTTTTCTCTAGTTAATGCTCCTTTTCGATACATTTATTCAAAAAGGTTGGATCTAAAAATAGCCTATGATGGAATGGGTTAAGGCAAATGGTAGTTTAACCCAGGACAAAAGTAATGCAGAAACATCCTAAAGGAGCTGTCTACCTTCATTGAGCAACCACCTCTCATTTTTAATCGGTAAACGGTCGCTTAAAACAGATTATACTGTACAGTTGTTCAGACTAAACCACAGAATATTTCGCATATACTCAATGGGCAGTAACAACAAGTTCTGCACAGGATGGTTCTATGAACTTTTGCATCAAATTGAGTCAATATATCACATAACTAACAAAATCTTGACAAAACAAAATTCATACAAAAACTGTAGTATAAAGAAAGCAGTACATGCATAATTGATTGCTTTTGCATAACAGAGAGTACTCCAAGAGACAATACATGTTAGCGAACCACTACACCCAAATGGGCGCTTTGACCTATAATTTTAACAACTGACCTTTAAAAAGGACATGGCAACACTTAAGTCTTAAAATTTGTGAAAATCGCACAAATAATGTGCATTGTTTTCATACACACAAGAAGAGTCAATTTGAGTCCTGATGAGATGACATTATCATTATTCATCTAATCTGGATCTAATTTGAAGATAGCAAAGATTATCATAAATTTCCTCCACATGCAGGAAAGCTTCAATTTAAGCTAATAAACTTTATTTAGTTTCAGCAGGTCAATCCAAATAGCTTTTACCCTTGGAAACAGTTTTCTATTTTTAAACACTTTGACAAAAGTGGTGACATAAGTAATCCCAAGGTAATTCCAAGGTAAATACCCAGCTTAGTTTCAAAATGTTCTTTCATTAATTCATTCATTAGAAACACATTTAACAAATGTTACAATGGATTCACCTATGGCAGTGGAAGTGTTAAAAGAAACATAGGTCACATATAAAAGCATACTAAATACTGATACAGAATGGATCTGATGATAATGAAAAACCTATATCCAAAACATGCATAATAATCATCATATATACATGGCAGCTACATACCCACAACACTGAAAGCACAACCATAACAACATCCTTTGTACAACTGGCTGTACCCTTATTACCCACAGCATTTTGACGCACGAACTCTCTGGTTTGTAAACCGAAAGTAAAGACTTACAAACCGAAAGTAGTGACTGTCGCCGATATCAATATCAAGATTGTAGAGATTTTTAGAAAATATTATTTGAAGAAATTTTGAATACACGATGATATCCATTCATGCTATAGCTATCAGACTGGGGCAATGCCTTATAGACCAGTTATATGGTGTTTCAATTTGAATTACATTTATAGCGTATTTCTATTTCAAACCTCAGAGTCAACCTGTGTCCTAGAGAGAGTCACTTTGGCGACTGTTGTAAAAGCGTTTTAATATTCTAAGAAAAAAATAGATGACTGCTCATCAAGAGTGATGATTTCTTTGATAAAATGAGACACACTTTATGGAAATCGGTGGTCAAATAAGCTTTCAAGGACGATCGTAGTGAATGAACCCATCAATTTTTTAGCAGATTTCGGCCGGAGTTGAATACCTTTTACTTATTATATAGAGCAGGGGTGTTCGCGATTTTATTTTTGTTGGGTCAGAAAACTATATTTTGGTATGTTTTAGATACTTATGACATGTCATTAAAATAATGTATTTGTGATGGAGTTGTTGTTGTTATTGTTGAGACATAGCATGCGAAGGGCACCTGTGTTCTTAACCATTTACTCCATGGGTATTGCTGAAAGAAATAATGACACCATGAATATTCATTAGCTGAAATTTCATAATGGCATATGATCAGACAGTTCCTACAGTATCTGGGTCTATTCTTTTGGTGAAGGCTTTGTTCAAACCATTTGTATGAGGTAGTAAGGTTGTAGCCAAAGACACAGGAAGCACACACAATAAACAACTGAAACAGGATGATTCCAATTTTCATTAGCAACAATTAAAAACAAGAGGGCCATGAGGCCCTGAAGCGCTCACCTGAGATAACCCCAGGGGCTGGGCCATTTTTGACCACAAGAAATCATGTGGACAACCTTGGTAGAGAACCACAAGGCAAAGCAGTATGCCATTAATTAAAGGTCTAAGCCTTATGGTTTCAGAGAAAAATAATATTTCATATTTTTCCCATGAAAAACTGATAAGCCCTGAGGCAGGGCCAAGTTTCGCCCAGTGGTCAGGGTTGTAAGTTAAACATTCTTGGCAGAGGACCACAAGCCACAGCTACATATTTATAGAGGACCATTAGATCATGTTAGTCACACCAAATATCAATGGTCTAGGCCTTACAGTTTCAGTAGATTTTTAAAGATTTTCCAATGAAAAACTGATAAGCCCTTGGGCGGGGCCATTTTTGGCCCGGGGGTCATAATTTGAACCACTTTTGTAGAGGACCATAAGATCATGCTACATACCTAATATCAAAGGTCTAGGCCTTACAGTTTCAGAGAAGAAGATTTTTAAAGATTTTCCTATAAAAAACTGATAAGCCCTTGGGCGGGGCCATTTTTGGCCCGGGGTCATAATTTGAACAATCTTTGAAGAGGACCATAAGATCATGCTACATATTAAATATCAAAGGTCTAGGCCTTACAGCTTCAGAGAAGAAGATTTTTAAAGATTTTCCTATGAAAAACTGATAAGCCCTTGGGCGGGGCCATTTTTGACCCAGGGGTTATAATTTGAACATTATTTGTAGAGGACCATAAGATCATGCTACATACCAAATATCAAAGGTCTAGGCCTTACAGTTTCAGAGAAGAAGATTTTTAAAGGTTTTCCTATGAAAAACTGATAAGCCCTTGGGCGGGGCCATTTTTGGCCCGGTGTCATAATTTGAACAATATTTGAAGAGGACCATAAGGTCATGCTACATACCAAATATCAAAGGTCTAGGCCTTACAGTTTCAGAAGAAGATTTTTTAAAGATTTTCCTATGAAAAACTGATAAGCCCTTGGGCGGGGCCATTTTTGGCCCGGGGGCCATAATTTGAACAATCTTTGTAGAGGACCATAAGATCATGCTACATACCAAATTTCAAAGGTCTAGGCCTTACAGTTTCAGAGAAGAAGATTTTTAAAGATTTTCCTATGAAAATTCCTTATTACCATATATGGAAAAAATGACAACGCCCTCTGGCGGCCATGTTTTTTGCCGGATCAGAATTCTTTTAACAACTTTTGAAGTCTATCAACTGAGAAACACTTTGGTGAAAACTATATTCAAATCGGACAAGTCATTCTGGAGAAGAAGATTTTTCTAGATATTGTGTATGGTTGCCATGGCAACAAGACCGATGGCCCCACCCACTATCTTTTAACAACTTTTGAAGCACCCACCAACAGTATGTATCTGACCAAGTTTGGTTACAATTGGGCAGTCGGTTTCAGAGAAGAAGTCGTTTGAAATTGTTGACGGACAGACAGACGGACATGCTAACAAATGGGTAGTTGTGTGACTTTTTCCTTTGATCTTTTCTTGTGTGACTAGTCCCACAAGAAAAACTATTTTTGGCTCTAACTTTGGAAAAGAATGATCTGGAAGCTAACCCTAACCCTATGTCCCACAACTGGCCAGGTTAATGTCACAAGAAATGGCCAGGTTAATGTCACAAGAGATGGCCAGGTTAATGATTTTACTTGTGGGACTAGTTAGAAAAAGTCACACAACTACCCTTTGGTGAGTGCGGACAGACGGACAGACAGACAGACGGACAGACGGACGCCGGACACAGGGGTATCACAATAGCTCACCTTGAGCACTTTGTGCTCTGGTGAGCTAAAAAGTTAAAGAAGGTAATTTCTTGCCTTCTAATAATGCATAACCTTTTGAATATAGGAAACTAGTTAACTGGTGGTTGCAAACGGTGTAGACCTAGATCAGAGGGGTCTTTGAGCCTTCTAATTAGAATCTGCTCTGTTTGCTAACCAGAATAATTTCCAGCAAAACATTTCCCATTTATTACCTAATGAACACCACTGTACCATTCCATTTTTAAAACTCAGCATTGAAAGGGCTTTTACTCAATAAGCCTACATTGGTATGTGTTTCCAAACAGAGTAGACCTCTGTAGGAGCTGTTTGATCAGGGTCTGCTCTGTTTGCTTGTATGTTACAGATCCGATTCTCTATTATTTTCCCTTATTTGATATTTTAATTATACAGATAGAGTTGAACCCCTCTAAACCTAGATTGTAATAGAGAAGAATTTAGATACTTTTAGACAGGTGGCTGCATAATGCAGGATGAAAGGCATGCAGAAAGCTTCAAAGGGAGCTTTCTGTATGACTTTCACTCTGCATTAAGCTGCTACCTGTCTCCAAGACCCATATTTATACTAAATTTAACATCCAGTTTAGGGAGGTTCTACTGTACAAGATTGATTAAAATTCATAATAGGTGTTGTCTTGCATGACCATTCATCAAGTAAGGGGTAAAATGGATTCCAGCATTGAAACAGTTGTTCAAAGGATATTGACACACGCACATACAAGCACACAAACACACACACAAACATAAGTAAATATCTGTGATGGTTAATGTATGCTCAATACACACCTTGGCTGCATCTTTCCATTCTGACCACAGGGTCTGCATTGGAGTGGAAAAACAATGGACAAAATGTAACACAGTGTTAGATGAAAGTGACATATACATGTGCTGCTGTGGATTCAAAGTCAAACAAAAATACCATAAAGCCTTAACTACATTAAGTTTCTGGTTTAAAGAAGAGGGCATTGACAAACAGAAATCTTATACGCTGTTCACCAATAAACTGTGTATCAATAATTAAAGTAGAAACAGTAAGACAGACCTACCATTTCAATGTGTGCAGAATGCACCAGCAACAATATGTATTGCCACAACGGCAGATCCCTGCAATCCGTTTTAACTACATTTAAAGTCCTGAGAATAAGTTTATGTAATAGATACAGTACGAGTCTTACTACCAAAGTGTCTTCTTACAACCGTTATCAGGACAGTTTGTTCGCATGACCGAAGACGTGTCCGAGGCGTAGCCGAGGACACTTGTCTTCGGTCATGCGAATAAACTGTCCTGATAACGGTTGTAAGAAGACACTTTGGTAGTAAGACTCGTACTGTATCTTACTTGTACGACAGTACGTTGTAGTCTTTTAATTTTGATTAAAAATGAATATTTCACAAATGAGTACAAAATGTTTTCCCCTTGGTTCATCCAATTCAAATCCTAGGTAGATAGGTTTAAACCACAAGAATCACGTGCGTACAAAAGTGTCCACTTACAACCGTTATCAGGACACTTTTTCAATAGCTTTGCTGGGGGTCTGTCGTACAAGTAATTTTTAATGATTTAACCCTTTCCCTGTTGAATATTCATGTAAAAAATAATGACGTCTTTAATATTACATAATTATTTTACAATGGCATATGAAACCAGGCCACTTTGGCTCAGGTAGAAACTACAGAATCACATCTATATTCTACCATAGCAAATAGAGCAGACCTTGATTAGATGGCTCCAATAGGAGCAGTCTGATCTGGGTCTACTCTGTTTGCATAGGTGTGAAAAAGCGTTGATATGAAGGAAATTACGGGTTGAGTCTTGACAGTAATAACACACTTATATCAAAGCTCTCAGTCAGTGGTATTTAGGGTGTGTGTGTGTTAACCATTTACTTGTTGAATATTCATGTATGGAATAATGACATCATTAACGTCATTTAGATTAATGTTTTATTATGAATAGACCTCAGTAAACAGTTACTAATTTAAACCTTTCTCTCATAGAAGTGCATTATAACGCCTTTGCAATTTATAATGGCAAATGAATATAGGACATTTTGACTCAGGCAGAAACAGTAGAATCAGATCTCTATACTATATCATAAGCAAACAGAGCAGGGTCCAAGCTTATTAAACTTCTGAGCCTGAGTCTAAATTCATTCTCACGTATCTGATTGGTCAGATGCTTCAGAATGACATACCTCAGACTCGGGCAAAAAGTTTCCTAACTGTGGGGCCAGACCTAACACTACCTAGCAGCTATGTCAGGGAGGTTCAGTCTTTTAAATGTTCATTTTTCAGAAGCTATTTCGTTCAAGATTGTTTCACCAAATAAAAAACATAATTTCAACAATTTAATTTACACATAAGTGTTTTAATTTCTTTGAATCCACATACTATAACAAATTTGATGCAATTATAGCTGATGTGTAAGAAATAAGGAAACTAAATTCTGTTTTAAGAAAAATGTTAGGCATAAGAGGCATTGCAATAAATGAAATGCAACGTTTGACAGATGAAAGTGAGGAAAAGCATGTTGGAATAACAGGTTTAGTTGTTAGAGGAAAGACAAAGCCAAAGTGAGAGCAAATATATCATATAGCATAAACAAAACAGGATAGATATAATAATATGCATGTGTTGGTACACATATTAACCCTTTACCTCATAGATACATCTTTTAACACCTTGCAAAAGCAGTAGGCCTAGACCAGAAGGCTACTGTATGAGCAATCTGATCTGGGTCTGCTCTGTTTGCTTATGATATAATTGCTAATTAATATTCAGATTAATATTATTGATATTGATTATTTCTAACATGAATATTCATGAGGTAAAGGGTTAATTAATAAAGTAATTACCCTAAACATTCAGCCAGATATATTAAGGCAAATAGTGCAGACCCAGATCATCCTGCAGGAGCAGTTTAATGCTGCAAAAGTATATGTAGTGACTGTATTTATGACGTAGCCTTAGGATGTTGTGACTGTATGTACTTAAAACAAATTATTTAACTGTATCTATGTAGTAAAGCTATGTCTTGACTGTAATTATGTAGTAACTACAATCATGTCTTGACTGTATTTATGTAGTAACTACATGTAGTGACTGTATAAGTAGTAAAATAAATTTTGTAACTGTAATTATGTAGTAAACCTATATCTTGACTGTAATTATGTAGTAAACCTCTGTCTTGACTGTAATTACGTAGTGATCCCATCAGAGCTCAAGCCAGGGGGCGATTTGGGAGAAAAGGTCTCCCTTACGCTGCTGACTTCTCCCTGTTTTGAGCTGAGGGAGAAGTATTAATATATAGTAAATAATTATATGGAGATATAAAATCAAGACCATAACTTCTCCCTCAATACCACTAAACTTCTCCCAAATGAAAAGCTCCAGATTGAGCCCCAGTGCCCCATGTCTATGTCATAAACCCAATTTCGTGACTGTATCTATGTAGTTACCTAATTTCTTGACAATGTTAATGTAGAAACCAAATTTCATGGCTGTATTTACATGTATATAGTAGCCCCATTCATTTTACTATTTATGTCATAATCCCATTACTTGACTGTACTTCTGTAATAACCCCATTTCTTGACTGTACTTGTGTTGCAATCCCATTTCTGGACTGTATTTATACATAGTAAAAGTAATGCTGATATATAGCACCCTTGTCCACTATTCAAGTGCATCCTTTAAATATATGTCCAATAGCTATGTAACATGGTACTTTCTTTTAAACTACAATAATCGAATTGAACCATAAATTAATTTGAATCAACAGGAAATGGATGCCCTACAAAAGGGCATCCAAAACTATCAAAAAACAAAGCACAATAACTTATCCAAGCATTGCTAACATGTGTGACAATAAGATTCCTGTAATATTGCATTGTATCAAATTTAAAAAATTCAAACTAATTTTTGTAAGTACAGTAATTGGCTGGAAACCACTTATGGGACAGATGAACTCACAAATGGCATTAATTATCAGAAAGAGTTGGACATTGATAGTAAATTCCTGCCAATCTACAAACTCATTCATGTATGTCCATCTGCATTCATCAACTTTATAAATCAGTCTTTTTGCTGCATGAAAATTACTTTATGTAGCATGGACATTATTTTTAATGCTAAGCATATATAATGATTAATGATAACTTGAATACATAACAATTAGCCAAAGTAGAATACATGTGCTCTATCACTAGAATACATTCATTTATGTAAGGCAGAATATAGCTTTGGAATATTCTGAACCCTTTACTCTATGAATATTCATGTAATAAATAATTACATCATGAATATTAATTAACTACTACAATAGCACATGGATACAAGAATGTTTGGCCATAGCAGAAACTGTAGAATCATATCGATATCATACTTTAAGCAAACAGAGCAGACCCTGATCAGACGGCTTCTGGCTGGGTGTACTCTGTTTGCAAAGGTGCTGAAAGGTGTTTACGGAGGAAAGGGTTAAGAATCATGTCTTTACTACCATATACCAATACTCTATAAATAAAATATTCAGACAAACTTAGGCTAAGTTTCAGGTAAAAAACCTCCAGAAAGATCCACTTAATTAGGGTCTACATGTATATCATTTGCTACTATGTCAGTCCAATTTAAAGTTATCAAAATGGCACCATTGAACTATTCAGATTTACAAACAGGTGGAGACACTTAATCAATTAATTATTACTTAATTAACTAGAAGACTCATTCAGTCAGAGAGAGCCCTGTAATCAAGGGCAGATAACTCTAGACATAGTGATCAGATTCAACCAAAAAAACTATAGGCATCGTCCTCTGGTGATAAGCACATGCCCTTAATATGAAACGAATATGTGAAGTACTCTATGAGTTATCGCGTCACTTCAAAAGTGTTGACGGATGGACAGACAGACATAAAATGTGATTCCTATAGGGCTCCAGCTACCTGCTTAGACTCACATTTGAAAAGATATAATGGATAGACAGATAAAAGTCAGTCCTAACAGTCTCAAAATACGAGACAGTAATATTTCTGTTTTTATTGACCTTCTTACAGAATCAACTTCTTTATTACCTATCTATTATCATTCACTCACTCAGTTCAATCATTATATTAATTTAATCATCTGATTTCTGAAATGAGTTTTCTAGGGATTGCAAACAGCGCTGACCCAGATCAGAGAACTCTTGTCTGTAAACAGTGCTGACCCAGACCAGAGGGCACTTTTGTCTGCAAACAGTGCTGACCCGGATCATCAGAGAACTGTTTTGTCTGCAAACAGTGCTGACCCAGATCATCAGAGAACTGTTTTGTCTGCAAACCGTGCTGACCAGCTCTTTGCATGTTAAGTAATTATTGTTTGCAAAAAGCGTTGTCTGCTGCCATTCTCAAATTTATTTTTTCCACCATTTCTGAATATTAAGTAAACAAAAAGTTGTATCAAAATTTAACACTGAAAAAAATTATCTGTATGACAAACAGTGCAACTGGAGCCCTTTGACCAGGGTCTACACTGCTGGCAAAGGTCTTATAAACTGTGTTCCACACATTAAGGGCTAATGTTTAGCTTATGATGAAAACACAAGATCCCATCTGAATCAAATCTTCTTGCAAGTGTAAGGATAATTCACCTAGTGTCAGAAAGCTTAGGTCAGTTCCAGGCATCACTGTGAGATGATTTATTAGAAAATGCATGCATTCAAAAATCTAGTATACCTGGCACCTCCTTTCAGGATTCAAAAGGTACACAAAAGACAACCAAGATAGAGTAAAAACAGGGTAAACAACTGATCAGCCAAAATTTAGCTCAAGTTAGACACAGAACATAGGCATGTGGTACTAGCACCAACATTCAGGATTCATTTGAAACCAAACATACATAAAAGTCAATCAAGATATAGTAAAGATGGGGCTGACATCAGATCAGACAAAACTAAACTGGAGTCGGAATGTTACACAAAACATAGGCATGTGAATCAACATTAATTTTCTTGTGAAAGCTTCAGAATTCAACAAGTTAAGCAGTAAACAAGAGCTAATTAAGTTCAGAATACAGTCATGCTGAAACGAATACAGTAAAACCTCTCTATAACGGCCACTATATTACATCAAATATTTTGTATTAAAGGCAGGTGGCTGCTTAAAACAAGGTGAAAGTAAAACAGAACGCTCCTATAGGAGCGTTCTGTTTTACTTTCACCTTGCTTTAAGCAACCACCTGTCCTAATACCAACTAATTAACACAATGTAGTGGCTGTTATAGAGCGGTTTTACTGTAGCATGGAATAGTGCATCAATGTCAACAGTGAACCAACATAATCAACTGGATTACATAAAACATAACCAATAAATGCATATGGCATTAGTACATCATATACCAAGAGACAAGGTAACTGATGCTTCACAAACAGTGTAGACCAAGATCAGTCAATGCACAATGTAGATCACGATTTAGATCTGGACTAGTTGCTGCAGTGTAGACTTAGAACTGCCATTGCATTGTGTAGATCTAGATCAGTCAATGCACAATATATATCAAGACTAGTCATTGAATTTTAAAGATCTAGACCAGTCATTGCAGGGTAGATCCATACCAGGCACTGCACTATAGATCCTGACTATAAATCACTATAGTGTGATGATCCAGACATTGCATTTTCATTGCAATGTGAGCGTGGCTTATACTGCTACAGTATTACCTAATGCTTCATGTCTATTACACATCTCTTGTCTAGGTCTACACATATACAGGTATATGAACACAGGGTTACATAGCTGACAGAAACTGTGGAATCAGATCTACAACAGAACCTGTCTTAAGCAGCCATCAAAAAGAGCTCTAATTATGGGTCTGTAAGATACTTGGTTGCTTAGTCAAGGTCAAAAGTAATGCAATACACTCCTATAGGAGCGTTCTGCATTACTTTTGCCCTGCATTAAGCAACCATCTGTTTTTAAGACTCATTTGTTCAATAAATGAATAGCTGCTCAGGACAGGTTCTACTATAAAGTATATATAATTCAAGAACCAACAGAGCAGGCAGATGGCTTCTATAGGATCTATCTGATTGGGTCTACTCTGTTTGCAAAGTCACCAAAAAGGTGCATCTAAGCCATAGTGGGTTAACATCTGTAATATTTGGGATCTAATTTGACAAGCAGTGTAGACACTGATCAAAATGAGAAACAGCCTATTTGACACAGCAAAATGTCTGAGTCTAAAAAAAATGCAAACCCAAAAAGGTACATTTCCAGGGACAGAGCTGAGTTTCATTTACAGAATAGCCACCATCCCCCTATGCATACCTAGAATGTATACTCATGTTCAAGCTAAGCTACAGATATCCATAACCTTCCAGATAGTGAAGCAATCACCACATATCGAGGGCTTGGTGCAAAACTATTCTAACTCCTTCACAAAGTGAAGGAGTTAGAATAGTTTTGCACCAAGCCCTCGATATGTGCTTAGTAACCCTTTACTCCATAGATACACTTTCTAACACCTTTGCAAACAGAGTAGATCCAGATCACATAGCTCCTGTAGGAACCGTCTGATGAGGGTCTGCTCTGTCTGCTTGTGAAATAACATAGATAGGATTCTACCGTTTCTGCCATAGCCAATATGGTTATTTACCAATATGAAAATTGGTTAATTGATAATCATGGTGTCAGTATTTCTTACATAATCATTCATGGAGTAAAGAGTTAATATATTTCTTGAATTTTCTTCATGTTTTCCTTTTTCAAGAAAATAGTGTCAGTCAAACACTATGCCCCAAACAGGTATAAGGACTTATAATTTATCATTGACCTTGAAATTAGACCGTTGACATGGCACCAGTCAAACGTTGCAGCATCATACTGAGCTAAAGATACTAAAATCGTCATTTCTCACCAAACCCTTAATTCTGTGACCACTCTTAGGAATCAGCTCTTCAATACGTTTCTCAAGAGTGGTCACAGTATAGAGTTTGGTGGAAGAATAAAGGAGCTATTCTTGAAAATGTTTAAATTTACACAGACCAGCGTAAATGTTTAAATTTACACATCTTATCCGAGTTCATAAGAATGAATATACATGCCCAGTATAAAATCTCTATATCTAATAGTTAAGTGTTATGGCCAAGGTTCATGGGGCATAAAAACTATCAAAGTGTCAAAAGATCTGGATCCTAATGGGACAGCAATCATCTGGATCTGTGCTGTTTGTAAATGTTATCTTACCAATAGTGTTATAAAAGACCACAAATCAATTTCAAAGTGATAGTGTAATAAAAGACAACAAATCAATTTCAAAGTGATTTGAAAATGATCATTGATAACCCTTTAATATGTGCACTCTTCATTCAATGCTTGAAACCAGACGGTCCCATTCCCTCATATTGACGTCTTTTGATGCGTCTGTGAAAGTCATTTTTTGAAACCATTGTGATAAAAAGAGCATTTGCTCAATAGGAGCTAATGCTCTATTTATCACAATGGTTTCAAGATTACACAATTCTAAAACATTTCCTTTTTTCTAGCAAATGTTTTTTCCAGTATATTTTCTCCAAAGAGGTTGCATCAAAAATAGCCTATGAGTGAATAGGTTATGTAGTACACAAAGTTCTAGTAACTCTATCATGATTATCATAATGAACAAGGGTGATCACCCCTGACAAGACACATGTTGTTTTCATTCCAGTCAGACTATACTGGATATCAGTGGAAATTGTGTGAAAACATTTTCAACATATAGAACACTATACAACTTCCCTCCACAAAGTCGGCTGCTTCAATCTAAAAAAAACAAACTGTTAAAAATTTCCACTGTCCAATATGTGATTGCTCTTGCAAATAGTTTGGCACGGTAATTCATCAGCTCATCAGGATCAAATCTGTTTGACACTCTCATGCTAACTATTCAAAGAAATAGAAGACAGAGGCCAAGATAAGATGCGTAAATTAACACATTTTTAAGAATGACTTCCTTTCTGCACTAAACCCTATGTTGTGACCACTCTTTAGAATCATCTCGAAGAGATGATTTTAAAGAGTAGTCACAACATAGGGTTTGTTTGAGAAATGATGGAATTACTGTTTGAGTTTGCACCTTTATCAGTTTCTCTGGAAGACCAATGTAAACAACAGCTGATGATAGATCCATACCAGATTTTTACAGAATAATATAAAGTACCGGTACCTTTCAGTTTAACCCATTACCTCATATAAATGACTTTTGACAACTCTTTAAATCACAATGGTTTCAAACTACAAAATTCTCAAATTTTCCTTTTCTCTAGTTGATGCTCCTTTTCAGTAGATTTATTCATACAAGTTGTATCTAAAAATAGCCTATGAGGCAATGGGTTAAAGCATTAACCATTTACTCCACTCACCTCTCGTAACTTGGTCATTTCTGCCTGTAGGATGGGATAGCCATTTGAGTCTGTTACACTTGAACTCCGATTATATGAGGAATGTTTTCTATCACATTCTATCTTATGTTTTCGTAAATCTTCTAATTCCTTCTGAAGTTCGTCTAAAAGCTGCAAAAAAATAATTTATAACAGGTTATTTAATGGAGAGTACTTTTTCAAATATTGTCCTTTGTAAATAGGCAAACCATATGTAAAACAGAGCATGTGGTTGCTAAATCTATTTATTTTGTAGGTCAATTACTAAGGGCAAAATGTTCAATAACCTTAGGTAACATTATACATTTAAATGAAATGTTGAGTGAATAGCCATCTCATCAGGATTCAAACGACTGCTTTATGAAAAGAAAATTAATCCTATCAAAGCTGAATTTTTGGAGTGGAATAGCCCAACTATAAAATCCACTCAGTATGATAGGCTTGAACTTGCTTGAAGATTTTGAATGACAAACAGTGCAGACTCTGATCAGAGAGCTTCTCTAAGAGTGTCTGCACTGCTTGCCATTCAAAATCCTCTTGGAAATATAAACCTTTCACAACGAATGAACTGTCACTAAGCACTTATTGGCAATTACACTTTCACTGCCAATGTCGCAAAAATGCACCATGACTAATAGTGCAGACCCAGAAGACACCGCCTTTCCAGACAGTGTCTGATCAGGGATTTCACTTTTTGTCTCAAACTCTATTTTTCTATATCCGTGCATTTTTCCTTTGAAATTTGCATTTATTTATCTCATTTCCTTATTTTACCAAGTGATTGAACAAAAGTGGTTTGCAGATGGCAATTAGAAATTTGGCGCCAAAAGGGTTAAATATTCAGCATTCAAAGGGATAATATCAACAAATTTCAATATTTATCTCTAAATCCTACTCCAAATATAGTATATCGACAACATACATACGACTGTACATCTAGACTACAATATCATCGTGTCTTGCTCTAGACAAGGTAAAACTCCTAATGTGTCTATATTTGTTAACCTAATAGTTATCTTGCTTAGTTAATGTGCAAGTCACTCAAATACTATGATTATTCAAAGGCTTGTTCCTGGTGAATGAATTGCACTTTCAGTATTGTATCTGCTAAGTGAAGGAAAATGCACTTAACCCTTTCCCTGTTGCATATTTATATACATGTATAAAGAAATTAAAAAATTGGGGATATTTATCAAACTATTTTGTAAAATGGCTATAAACACTGGACATTTTGGCTCAGACAGAAACTGTAGAATCAGATCTATATTATACCATAAGCAAAAAGAGCAGACCCTGATCAGATGGCTCCTGTAGGAGCTGTCTGATCTGGGTCTACTTTGTTTGCAAATGTGTGAAAAAGCACTTATATGAAGGAAAGGGTTAAAGAACTCTTCACATCATTATAACAAGCCTTTGAGTATATCAGCACATCCATTATAATGTAATTCGGTCAATATTGTTTATCTCTCTTTTCTGCAAAGCATGCCCTTTTGTACTAATGGACCGTGCTAATTTTGTAACAATTATGAAATATTCCACTTTGGAATATAAGCATTCAGGTATTAACACTTTCCCCCATAGGAACACTGTTTGACACTATTGCAAACAGGGTAGACCCAGATCAGACGACTCCTGCATTAGCTGTCTGATTAGGGTATGCTCTGATAATGTTTCTTGCTAGATATGTAACAAAAATATACTTTTAGCATTGAAGCAGAATTTTGCAGTATGACAGTTCAAATATCATTTTACAACAATTTTTTTTACAATTACTGTAAAACCCCTCTACAGCAACCACCAAAAGGAGGTCTATTTTTGAGTCTGAGTGGAATGCACCATCATTGTTTATTGGTAGAGTCCATACAGTAAGACAGGGTTAAAATTTACGAAAGTAGTTTGAATGACAAACATGGCAAACCCTGATCAGAGGATTCCTCTAGGAACCATCTGGTCTGGGTCTACACTATTTGCAAATGACCATGCATTGATTTCCCACAATGGGTCAAAGGCAAGTGAAAGCTTAATGCAGGACTACAGTTACGGCAGAAACTGTTGAATCAGATCATGCAATTCCATAAGCAAACAAACAGATCCTGGTCAGACCTGATATGGGTCTTCTCTGTTTGCTAAGACATCAAAAAGCATTTGTATGAGGTAAAACATTGAAATGGTGTTGAACAACTACAGCATTTTATTTTATAATGCTCCCACAGGAGCTTCCTGCATTACTCTCATCCTGCATCTACTTTTAAAGACACCTATACAATGTATTTATTCATAAAGCGACTGCTTTAGAGGGTTTTTTCTGTACAAACAATGACTACATCACTCTACATTCCTACAAATCATCAATATGGTCATCTAGAATATGACAAAACAAAAACACAAAGACTCTGTAATGCTAGCATACTTTCTGAAAATACAAAAGTCATCACCTTCACCTAAAGAATATTCATTGCAGACTCCAACCATTACACATACATTGTATATAGATTAACCCTTTCCCTGTTCTATATCTATTCCAAATTTCAGTACCCACTGAAAATGCATGGGCAAAATAGTTACAACTTACAATGAAATATGAAAGGTGGAACATTGTAGCCATTTCAGAAACTAAAGAAACATATCAATCAAATTCCATAATAAACAGTTCAGACTCTGATCAGATGGATCCTATAGGAGCCCTCTGATCTGAGTCTATATGTTTGCAAATGCATGAAAATGTGTTTATATGAAGGAAATGGTTAATTTACTAATGTTCTTATATATAACAAATAAATACACTGCTATGGCAATGGTACAGAATCAGATCTTGGATATTCTCTAAACAGACCCTGATCAGACGGCTGGTACAGGACCTGTCTGATCTAGGTCTATTCTGTTTGCAAATATGTTGTAAGGCCTAAGTAAAATAATGTTGTTTTGACAGTTTGAAGCAAAGTAGATTGCAATTATTAGTGTCCTCATGATGAAACAAGCTACCTGTTAAAAAGCTGATCAGCTACAAGAACTGGTTAATATCTACTTTCAAATATCAAACCAAGGGGGTGATATTAGCAAAAACCATTGTTAATAAGTGATGACATAATTATTCCAACAGTTTGGATCCAGATGACAAATACATGTAACTCCATATCTCATAAGGATCTTAACTATTAGAAACTGTCACTGCTGTTTTTTGTAGAGAAATCATAAGATAGATTTTTGTGACAATCTCTTGATGATGACAATCATATAGCTAGACTAGTGGTGAGAAGTTAATCTTTACCCGATATATACCATGAATCACAGCTATGCAAACAGAGCTGACCCTAACAGTTCTGTAGGAGTTGTCTGATCAGGGTCTACTCTGTTTGCCTATGGAATAATATTCATTTCTGCCACGGCAAAAAATCTAGTATTCATGTACCATTCAAATCAATAAACTAATATTTTATACGTTATATCAGGTAGTGTTGATGTAAATCAGTTCTGATTTCAGATGATTCCATGATAGAACAGATTGGCCAACAGATTAGCCAAGAAACAACTGTACTGAGTCATACTGTGTGAGTAGCATACTTCTCAGAGTCAAGTCAAGAGTCTGGATCGACACTGTTTACAATGCCTCAAAGATACCAATGATTTTGCAGCATGACTCAATGAAATTCAGAACAAAGCAGAGAAATGAAGTGAAAGGCGATGAAAAAACAGCCATAGCATAGACGGGGCAGACAAGTCTGGATCTATTCAATAACATTAACTACTTCCTGATCATACCTGGGGCTGAGGCACCTGACAACAGTAAACACAAACCTGCTCATTAAAATCAGTCGTAGTATTTTCTAAGTACAGTAGAACCTGTCATAAGTAGCCATTCATTCATTAAACACAGGAGACTTAATAAGCAGGTGGTAGCTTAATGCATGGCAAAAGTAATGCAGAGGAGCTTTCTGAATTACTTCTGACCTGCATTAAGCAACCATCTGCATTACAGACCAATAATTAGACCTTTTTGATGGTCACTTAACCCATTCCCTCATATTGACGACTTTAGACGACTCTGTAAAAGTCACTTTGTGAAACCATTGATAAATAGAGCATTTGCACCTATAGGAGCAAATGCTCTATTTATCACAATGGTTTCAAACTACAAAATTCTAAAAAATAAATCCTTTTCTTGAGTTAATGCTCCTTTTCGGTAGATTTATTCAGAGAGGTTGTATCTAAAATAGCCTATGAGGTAATGGGTTAAGACAGGTTCTACTACAGAAGCTGGCTCAATCATCATATTCAGTTTTTACAGTAAACCTTTAACCCTTTGCTCCATAAATACACTTTTGTACATATTTGCAAACAGAGTAGACATAGATCAGACAGTCTTGTAGGAGCCATCTCATCAGGGTTTACTCTGGTTTGCTTATGGAATAATTCAGATCTGATTCTGAGGGTGTTCTGTGCATTGTTTCATGCACAGAAAAACACCTAGGCAGAACCACAGGAGCTGTCTGATCTGGGTCTATTCTGTTTGCAAAGGCATCAAAAGAGTCCTTATCAGGTAAAGGGTTAACAAGACAGTTTGTTCAGTTTGTAATATCATTAATATGAATAAAAATTCCAATCAATAATACGAATAAAAATTCCCATTACTGCTGATGAGGACCAAGTCTGTATGTAAATGCCGTATGAAAAAATGAATACACCTTTAATGAAGCAAGTAATTGCTTTTCTACAAAATGGTAAAATTTTAAATTGATAAGTCATTGAAATATTACCTGAAAACATATCTAATCACATCAAATCATTACAGAAATATTTACAGAAATATTCTTCTACAGAAATATTCTTCTTCAAACTCAAGAGAAAATATAAAGACTGTATCACAAAACACACTGTATCGTAAACTCTTAAACCCTTACTTATATGGTAAAACTCTTAACCCCTTATTTATATGGTAAACTCTTAACCCCTTACTTATATGGTAAACTCTTAACCCCTTATTTATATGGTAAACTCTTAACCCCTTACTTATATGGTAAACTCTTAACCACTTACTTATATGGTAAACTCTTAACCACTTACTTATATGGTAAACTCTTAACCCCTTACTTATATGGTAAACTCTTAACCACTTATTTATATGGTAAACTCTTAACCCCTTACTTATATGGTAAACTCTTAACCCCTTACTTATACAGTCAAACTTGTATTAAGAGACCACCCAAGGGACAGTCAAAAAGTGGTCGCTTAATAAAACAGTCTCTTAATACAAAACCCCTTCAAGTGTAGTAAAGAAAACATGTGCATGTACATGTGTACTTAAACATGCAAATGTTTTCTTTTCAGTTGGGAACCAAATAAAGGCCTTAAATGTTACGGGTTAACACTTTCCCTGTCTTATTTCTGAATGAAATTAAAACAAATTAACCAAAAATCAGTCACTTCTTTCATACAAATTACTTAAAGAAATCACTGATTTTGGTTTGTTTGTTTTCAAACTCTGCCCTGCTGCTTGTAAACATGCTTTCCAAGCTCATTATACTCTCTAACCAATGGCCTTTTCCCTTATGCAATGCAAATCTTACGTGTGAAAACTGACAACTATTAAATCGTATATATGCCGCCATGAATGTAATACACACAGCTGATGACCGGCTCGTATCATGCGCATGATGCCCTAATAGCAAAGGAACCAGTAAAATCTTAACTGCATAACTTTCGTTACAAATTAATTGTGTGTATAATTGAGATGCGCGTGCACTGAATTTTTTCACTGTCAAAGCCACCGAAGTTTGCACTTTAATTATGAAAAACAAACATCATTAGACATCTAAACCCCTAACTCAGTGTGGGGTTGGAGGTTATATGCTAATGCAGAAAAGGGTGTGCACTCTTTGACCAATCAAATGAAATTTAAAACCCCAATAAATCACACGCGACATCACATGTGACCTTTCATTTTCTGAAAACAGTGACAGCCATATTTATTGTTTTACACAGCAGGTTTAATCGGATTAGGGGTTTGACAGGCCCAGAGGCAATTACATCCTGTCAACAAACTTGTTTTATGAAATATATACTTGGTTGTTTGAAATTATTTGCTAAATGAACCTTTAACTTCGGACATTGTTCGACCTTAATCGCTAAGAAATGTTAAGAGCACGGAGACTAACGGAGTTTACCGAGTGGAACACGCACATGTTTTGTGTTGAGAACATGTCAAATTTAGGCGTGACAGGTAAGTTTCTCGAACAGTCAGTCGTATAAAGGTGTGAATGCGATTGCTTGTCATGATGCAACAACGACAATATATAATTGGCCGCTTAACAAAGCAGAGCAATTATCGTAGGGACAGGTATTTGGCGGTCGCTGGTCGCGTTAAACAAAGGTCGCTTAGTGCAAGTTAAATATAGAGCAAAACTTCACGGGAGGACCTGAAAGTGGTCGCTTAGGACAAGTGGTCGCTTAATACACGTGGTCGCTCATGCAAGTTTGACTGTATGGTAAACTCTTAACCACTTACTTATATGGTAATGGTAAGGTAAACTCTCAACCTCTAACTTATATATATTAGTGTTTTCTGCAAATACAGTTGTAGGAGCTATCTGATCTTGATCTGCTTCATTTGCTTAACTAATTTTATAGATCAGATTTTAATCTGTCTGCCAAGACAAAAACTTCCCAGGTTTCAATAACCCATTACCTCATGTAAGAAATAATTACATCATGAATATTAATTAGATGCTATATTTTGTGGAATATGAAAACAGGATTGTTTTGGCCATGGCAGAAACTGCAGAATCAGATCTATATAGTTCTGTAAGCAAACAGAGCAGACCATTATCTAGGTCTACTGCTTGCAAAGTCATCAAAAAGGGTTTTATGAGATCAAGGGTTTTACGAGATTAGTGAAGTTGCACAACAGTAACATTTTTATCTTATACTATTTTATATACAGTAAAACCTCGCTAAACTGGACATTCAAGTTGGTATAAATATATATCTTGGAGACAGGTGGCAACTTAATGCAGGGTGAAAGTCATGCAGAAAGCTCCTCTAGGAGTCTTGGAGACAGGGGACAACTCAATGCAGGGTGAAAGTCATGCAAAAAGATCCTCTAGGAGCTTCTGCATGACTTTCACTCTGCATTAAGCAGCCGCCTGCCTTAAAGTATCTAAATTCTTCTCTAATAGAATTCCAGTTTAGAAGGGTTTTACTGTAATCAAAGCTCCACGTATCTGTTAAAGTCTTACATTTCCTGTAATCACTTGTTCCCTATCAAACTTGGACATGATGTCATTATATTCTGCTGAGACCCGATTGTAGTCTTCCTCCATGGCTGATAGCCGGTCCGACAATTCCATTTTGTCCTGAAACAGGTTTCATAATTCAGAATTAATATATGTATTTGGGGCAATTAAATCTTTGAACGCGGGAAAAAAGTGTACAGGCATTGGCAAACAGGGTAGACTGAGATGGGGTCTGCACTGTTTGTGATTCAGAAAGTTCCAACAAATTGTACCATTTCATACTGAATGGACTCGACTCCACTAAAAATGATGGACCATTCCACTTTAAACATTCAGCATTTAAAGAATTAAAATCTGCAGAATGTAAAGGGATGGAGGTTTTACCCACCCAGTCCTGAACGAATATTTACAGAGAACAATTTCAGATAAAGCTGGGAAGCCTTGATTTTGAGTCCTGCAATTTAGATCTAGTCTTCTTGCTGCATACAAAACTAGCGCAAGTTTCAATAAGAATCAATAGGCTTGGTGCAAAACTACTGTGTCTACATTTACCCTAAGTATTCATACAAACAAAATTAACCCTTTCCTTCATAGGCTATTTAAAGACATAACCTCTTTGAATAAATCTACCAAAAAGGAGCATTAACTAGAGAAAAGGAAAATGTTAGAATTGTGTTGTATTGAAACCATTGTGATAAAAAGAGCATTTGTTCCAAAGGAGCAAATGCTCCATTTATCACAATGGTTTCAAGAAGTGACTTTTATAGAGGCGTAGAAAGGTGTATTTATGGAGGAAAGGGTTAAGTGTATAGTGCAGACCCAGATCAAACTGCTCTTGAAGGAGCCATTTGATCAGGTTCTGCACTATTAACTACTAATCTAAAGTTGCCAAATTGTGGCAAATTGAATTGTTCACCTTTACAAACTGGTGGAGAGGGGAAATTACTTTTAACCCTTTACCTGTTCAATATTCATGTAAGAAATAACGACATCATGAATATAAATGAGTACAAACTGTTTTAAAATAACAGATTTTTTTTCTGTGGCAGAGAGTGTAGGATCAGATCTATATAATTCCATAAGATAACAGACATAAGAACATACTGAAATTCAACTACAGCGAAACCCCAAACTCTCTAACCCTGGAAAACTCGTTCACCACCCTCACCACCCTTAATTCCAACTAATTCTGCGGTCCAAACTCCTTCCTTCTTAAATTCTATTTGTTCAACCTATAGAAACTAGACCACGCAAAACTCGAACTCATCTCCCGGTCCGCTCATTAAAATACTAACCTGTATGGATGCACGGCGAACCGGAGATTCACACCTCTCAGTGACAATCTCAACTCTCCGATAAATACGTAATTGGTAGACAACGGGTAAATGTGTGAGTTTTATCAAGGTATTAAAATTTAAACGTGTGTGTTTGTGTGTCTTAACAACAGAATTTTACCAATTTTGTGTGTTCTCGTAGATTTAAATAGGTTGTAGATTGTTGTAACTGAGACGATGATGACAGGTCATTCAGTCCGGGTATTTAACCAGACCAAAATGGCGAGATGTGTACATAGCAAAGATATGTTTATGGTAGAAACATGAATTTTGGAATAATAGGACGGTGTTTTTATAGAACTATGGGCTGCATTAGCATTATCATTGTATTGCAAAGGTAATACAAACAGTGAATTTTGTTATAGTAGTTTGTTAATTCACATTCGAACAATTTCTGTACCATTTGCAACCGAACGAATATGAGACTCGGGATTTTTTTAACCACCCTTAATTTGAACCAATATTTATGGTCCCCAAGGTGTTTGAGAGATCGGTGTTTAACTGTATATGAAAACTATTAAATTTTACTCTGCAATTTTAAAAAAAATAATACTGTTGTAAATTTCTTACAATTGAATAAGAAATCTTTAATAATACAAATTAATATAGCTCATATTACCATCCGCAGCCTGTCATTGTCATTTTTTAATCGAACTGAATCAGCCTTCAGTCTTTCATTTTCTCCCTCGAAGGTCTGCAGTCTCATCGTGAGGTAGTCCATCTTCTCTGTCTCCACTCCATGTTTACTCTGTAATCCAAGATCAAAGCTTCATATAAGAGGTATATATCCCTTTACTCCATAAATACGTCTTTCTATGCCTCTGCAAACAGAGTAGACCCATATCAGATCATGTAGGAGCCGTCTGATCAGGGTCTGCTCTGAATCCTGCTCTGAATTTCAAACTGTATTAAGCAACAACCTGCCAAAAATGATATTTATTCTATATTATATTTATGTCAGTTTTAGAGGTCGGTTTTTTTTTTACTGTAAATCTATTTGGCATCATAGTTGGATGTTATCACATTTCTAAACAAATATCTGTCCAAGGTAGTTTCTATATCATATTCATATGCTACCATCTTCACTGAAATACAGAATAACGGACAGGCTGAATTTACTTCTTTGCTTGAAATTTTCCATCCATGTGCTGACAGGACCCTAATTAGAACCCTAGATGTTCAGACAATCAAACAGACTCAATAAAACAGTCTGCAATTTTCTCTTTTCACACTGCTACTTTTGCTTTCGAAGGATCTCCTACTTTCATAATTGTAGGCAAATAGTGAAGCAGTTTGATCAGGGTCAACACAATTTACTACAATATATGTCAGTCTTCTTTAACCCATTCCATCATATAATGTCTTTTGAAGCCTCTGTAAAAGTTACTTTTTGAAACCATTGTGATCAATAGGTTTCACAATGGTTTCAAAATTCTAAATTCCTAATTTATTTTTTGTTTCCAGTAAATGCTCCTTTTCAGTAGATTTATTCAAAGAGGGTGGATCTAAAAATAGTCTGTAGATTTATTCAAAGAGGGTGGATCTAAAAATAGTCTATGAGGAATGGGTTAAAGACTTAAAGTTATCAAAATTGTGACAATTTAAATGATTCAGCTTTACAAACCCATTGAGAGAGGAATTAGGGTGTCTTAACCCTTTACTCCATGACTTTTCATAGAAGAAGTAATGATATCATGAATATTATTAATTAGATTAATTTCTATTATGGCACATGGACACATTCATTTCTGTGACAGAAATGTTTGGCCATGTCAGAAACTGTAGAATCTAATCTACATTATATCATAAGCGAACAGAGCAGCCCTGATCAGATGGCTCCTATAGGAGCCATCTGATCTGGGTCTTCGCTGTTTGCAAAGGCGTAGAAAGGCGTATTAAAGGAGTAAAGGGTTAATACTGATGGTAATTAGAGTAGGTTGATTCAATGTGCTTATTTTGTTTCCTCATAAAACTTTAAGGACATAAATTACAAAGCAAAAGACAAGACAAAACAATCCAAAGGTCTACATGTCAAAATGCTTTCATCAATAGGTTCTATTCATATATTTAGTCTTTAATGTTCAGCCTCTAGCACGATCAGCAGATTGTGTTTTGTTAATATTATTTCCCGCTTTATATCTGACAGCAGGAAGTTCTGCTTTATTTCTCTCAGTAAACATCTCCCATTTATTTAACCCATTCCCTCATATTGACGACTTTTGACGACTCTGTAAAAGTGACTTTGTGAAACCATTGTGATAAATAGAGCATTTGCTCCTATAGGAGCAAATGCTCTATTTATCACAATGGTTTCAAGCTACAAATTCTAAAGTTTTCCTTTTCTCTAGTTAATGCTCCTTTTTGGTAGATTTATTCAAAGAGGTTGTATCTAAAAATAGCCTATGAGGTAATGGGTTAATGAGTACAGCAAGAGAGTCAAATAGTTTGGATACTGATGAGATGCAGAGTTACTCTGCCTCTCATCTGCATTCCAATTGTTTGCTAAGGTCATCTCAAATTTGAACACAGCATGCAAAAGAGTAAGAAGGAAGTACCCGGAGCCTACTGTACCCCTCTATATCAGCTTACCACTATTTCCTGGTATTTCTTTTTTTCCGTCCGTACCCGCTCATCTGACTTCACCTCCACGTCTCGCAATTGTTCCTCCAGGGTGTGAATTCTGCACAAGCAAAAAGTCACATATAATATAGTAAAACCTCTCTAAACCGGAAAATCAATTAAGTATAAATATCAGTCTTGGAGACTGAAATGATTTGGCTCCTATAGGAGCCATCTGATCAGGGTCTCCTGTTTGCTTATGCTTATGAAATTATAATAGATCTGACTCTACAGTTTCTCTCAATACTAAAACATCCTCTACACATGTCATTCTAGAAATTCACCTAATTACTAATCATGATGTAATTATTTCTTACATAAATATTCATGGAGTAAAGGTTTAAAATCCAAAAACTAACTGTAAATTAAAATGAACCTTGATTGCATCGACTTATGCATAAACAAGTATATTACTACAATGCCAGTTATAGTAAAATAATCTCTTAACCCTTTGCTTAATGAATATTCATGTAAGATTAAATGTCATCATGGATATCTATTGACTGAACTTTTATAATGGTATACGGAACTCAGGATCTGGCCATAGCAGAAACTGTTATATCAAATCTATATACGTACATGTAATTCCATAAGCAAACAGAGCACACCTTGATAACACATATCTAGATGAGCTGTCTGATCTGTGTTTACTCTGTTGCAAAGGCATTAAATGACATCTGTATCAGGTAAAGGGATAAAATATTGTGTTAACTTTAATGGAAATACACTGAAAAAACTGAATATTCAATTTGCTTCACTAAGCTAAATATTCAATTTGCTTAACAGGGTTATTAATACAAACATGGAACTTATGTGCAGTGAAAGAACTAATGACATACTATAGATAAGCTATGGACTAAAATTAGGCTCATTTGTAAGTGGTGTAGACAAATAAATGTCACCACTTCCATTCTGATGTCTGATCAGGATCTCCTCTGTTTGAGGCAGATGGTACAAATACACATTACAATGATCATACTAATTCAGGTCTTGAATACAGATACAGACAATGCAGAATACTGTACAGTTTAACAATCAGAATATATTCATGCAAGAGTGTCAAGCAATCAAAACATATTACAGCCAGTGTTACAGAGAGATGTATGTTGATATATACAAACAGCGTAGACCAAGATAAGCCAACATACTGAAATGTGGCATCTGACCAGGGTGAACACTTTGTAAACTGTTTGAAACTAATACAGTAGAATCTGTTTTAACCCTTTACCTGATAGAAGCGGCTTTTAGCGTGTTTGATTTATTCCTCCGCTGAAGAAAATAGTTCAAATTCATACAGTCATGAACATATTGCATAATAAATATTTTCTATATCCTAGTAGGTGGTAGCTTAAAGCAGGCTGAAAGTAAAGCAGAATGCGCCTTAAGGCGCATTCTGCTTTACTTTCAACCTGCTTTAAGTGGTCATATGTCTTCAAAACTAGAAACAGGCTATTGGGTAAAGGGTTAAGCAGCCATCAAAAAAAGGTCCAATTATGGGTATGTAAGGCAGGTGGCACATTAACCCATTCCCACTTAGTCTGTTTTTAGACCTAATCTCTTTGATTAAATCTACCAAAAAGGAGCAATAACTAAAGAAAAGGAAATTTTCAGAATTGTGTAGCTTTGGAACCATTGTGATAAATAGAGCATTTGCTCCTGTGGAGCAAATGCTCTATTTATCGCAATGGTTTCACAAAGTGACTTTTACATAAGCGCCAAAAGGCGTCAATATGCGGGAATGGGTTAATGCACTGGTCAAAAGGAGCTTTCTGCATTTCTTTTGACCTGCATTAAGCAACCTACTGCTTTTTAACACTACCATGTTCAATAAATGTATGACTGCTTTGGACAGGTTTTACTATACAATTTATCAACTATCACTGCATACTGTGAAAACTACTTTGGCAGCTGGTATGAGTCTGCAGTGTTTACAAATATTCCCCATGACCCCAAGTATACAACCTCTATACAACTATCACTCAAAGTCTTGTGGTAGCTTTATCCTTTCCCTCATATAAACACCTTTCTATAGTAGACCCAGATCAGATGGCCCCTATAGGAGCCATTTGATCAGGGTCTGTTCTGTTTGCTTATGGAATACATGTAATAAAGATGTGGTTTTAGTTTCTTGCAAGGTGAAAAAATCCTGTGTTCATGTTATGTACCATTATAAAAATTCAGCTACTAAATATTCATGATGTCATTATTTCTTGCATGCTGCTATTGAATAGAGAAAGGGTTAGTGCACAAGGGAAGTTATGCAGAATGCTCTCATACTGCAAGACATAGTTTTCTGCATTACATTCAATCTGTATTAACCCTTTGATCTATGAATACGAAATAATGTTATCATAAATAAATATTAGACCGATTCTGTAAATGGCATATTTACATATTTTCCCCCTATGGCAGAAACTGTAGAATATTCCATAAGCAAACAGAGCTGACCCTGATCAGATGACTCCTGCAGGAGCTGTCTGATCCAGATTTTCTCTGTTTGGATAGGTATTAACCCTTCGCTTGCTATTCACATCAATATACCTACCTGTAAATAGTGCAGACCCAGATGAGACAGCTCCTGCAGGATCTGTCTCATCAGGGTCTGCACTATTTACAAGTTGATTGTGCCAGTAAAGATATATGTAATTATACAATAGGGCATGGGTAAAGAAGAACACATGTATTTTAAAATTCAGCAAGAGAAGGGTTAATATGTCTATAATGGAGTAAAGGGTTAAGTGTGTTTAACCCTTTCCCTGTTCAGTATTCATGTAAGTATTAATAACAACATGAATGTTTATTAGCTAAATTTTTATAATGTAAACTTTCCAAGGGAATGTATTGCTTTGACAAAAACTTAAGAAACAGATCTAAATCATGTCAAAAGCAAACAGAGCAGACCCTGATCAGACAACTCCTATAGGAGCCATCTGATCTGGGTCTGCTCTGTTTGTATATCTGTGAAAAGGTGTTTATACATGTATGAGGTAAAGGGTTAAAAGGGTGTTAATTAACCCCTTACTTCTAAAGTTACATGTGTTTATTCATTTAGTGGTCATTTTAGGGATGTTTTACTACATCATCAAAACTTCATAACCGAGTCTCTAGTTACCGGTAGTATTATAAAAAACCCACTAAAATAGCTGTCAACCTTATATACAATAATTTCAACCCTTTACCTGATAAATATTTATGTGAGAAAAATGACAATGAATATCAATTAAACATTTTTTTATAATGGCACATGAACATTTTTTGTATTCCATAAACCAACAGCAGACCCTGAGATGGCTCTCACAAGAGCCATCTGATCTAGGTCTGGTTGTTGGTTTTTAAAGTGTCTCCATCAGGTTAAATAATGCCCTTTCTGAAAGAATCAAGGTAGCATGAATAACAAGGGTCAATCTGTTTTGACACTTTATTTATCGACCCAGTTCGGTCATCTTCGAGGCCTTCATCAGGGTTTAAAAACAATCATTTAATGTCACCGAGGTATGATTATGTTCTGGTTTTGTTTTACTATTATTATTATCTATTGTTACTAAAAATACATTTAACCTTTTCCTCCATAAATACACCTTTCTACGCCTCTGAAGAAATCACTTGTTTAAACCATTGTGATAAATAGAGCATTTGCTCCTAGCTATAGGAGCAAAATTAATGCTCTATTTATTACAATGGTTTCAAACTACAAAATTCTAAAATTTTCCTTTTCTCTAGTTAATGCTCCTTTTCGGTAGATTTATTCAAAGAGCTTGGATCTAAAAATAGCCTATGAGGGAAAGGGTTAAATCAACAATCACTAATACTCAAAACTGTCAATTATTCGATTAGAAACCATACCCCTTTGCATACTAGCAGCTTATTCTGGATGCAAACAGTCTGGATCCAGATGAGAAAACAAGTAACTCTCAGAGTCTGTTTTTTAAGACACACATGTGTGTTCTTTAACCCTTTGCCTGCTTCGCGCTAACTGACTGGCATTTGAAAACAGCTTGGATCTTGGCATCTCATCAGGATCCAACCTGTTAGACACTTTGTAAATAGTTTCTCAAAAGCTTGTGTGAATCCAAATCACATGAAAATTCCAGCAGTTCGACATTGAATACATTTGATAGAAGACGAAGGGTTAAGCAGTTATTACAATAGAACCTGTGTCTTAAACAAACATTCATTTATTGAACATAGGAGACTTAAAAAAGCAGGTGGTTGCTTAATGCAGGACAAAAGTAATACAAAAAGATCCTATTGGAGCTTTCTGTATCACTTTTGTCCTGCATTAAGCAACCACCTGTATTAAAAATCCAGATTTAGACCTATAATTCTTAATGGTTGTTTAAGACTGGATCTACTGTATAGAGAGAGTCTACTGTAATACATTCTACTTCAATGTTTATAACCTCAGGTTAATCTGACAAAAGATCTGTGAGAAAAATGTGAACTGTGAAGAATTAAATGAGAAAAATGAGTATTAAACTGACTGTGTTATGAAAATGTGGGGTGTTTGCACTCCGGATTATAAACTATTGTTTCTACTTATATGATGTTTACTACGCCAACTGTCACTATATATATGCAAACAGAGTGTTTAGTCTCTATATATTTGAAAAATAGCCCGATATCAAAAGGCTTCAAGAAGCATAGAGATAAAAATAGTTTCTTTGTTTCTCCACCAACTCGATGTTGCGATCACTCTTTAGAACTGTCTCGGTGAGACAATTCTTTAGAGTGATCATAACATAGGGTTTGGTGGAGTAATTTTTGAATATGCCCCATTATCTTTGACTCTGGTCTCCTGAGTGATCATGAGATCTATGATTAGGTTTTGCTGTGTCAACTCTTTCTGTGAACTTCACTATTGGTCACAGCAGTATGTACACTATCTCTAGGAGCATTCTGATCTGGGTCTTTACTGTTTACCAATGAAAGTACACACATGTCCCACAATCAAATGATTAACATGCTCTGGCCACAATAAAATGGTTCACCTATAATACACCAGCATGCTATGAGCATATCCTAATTACACTAAGTATTCCAATGCCAAATCTTCCTTTCCCTCATACAGATGCTTTTTCATGCATTTGCAAACAGCGTAGACCCTGATCAGATGGCTTCTATAGGAGCTGTTTGATCAGGGTCTGATCTGTTTGTTTTTGACATGATATAGATCTGATTCTACAGTTTTTGTCAAAGAAAAAAAAAAACCTTGAAAAATTTACATTATAAAAATTCAGTTAATAAATATTTATGATGTCATGATTTCTAACATGAATGTTGGACAGGGAATGGGTTAAATTAGACAGAATGACACTGCAGTAACTAGTGTAAATCCTGATCAAATGACTCCTTTAGCCCTTCGCTTGCTATTCACGTCAATATACCTAACTGTAAATAGTGAAGACCCAGATGAGACAGCTCCTGCAGGAGCTGTCTCATCAGGGTCTGCACTATTTACAAGTTGATTGTGCAACCAGTGCACTCCACAGCAGTGATAAAAGCATGGGTAAAGAAGGAGAAATGTATTTTAAAATTCAGAAAGTGAAGGGTTAATAGCTGTTTGATCTGGCTCTGCACTTTTGTCTAAGTTTGTCTGTTTGAATACTTAGAGCAATCAGAGTAGTAACTGAAGCTGTACTTTGTAAGTTCCAATACTAAAGAAAGCAAGAACAATGCAAATTAATTGCTTAGTTGTTGTGTTGTCTATAAAGAA
The DNA here is from genome assembly GCA_963576725.1 of Azorinus chamasolen. Classification (NCBI taxonomy): domain Eukaryota; kingdom Metazoa; phylum Mollusca; class Bivalvia; order Cardiida; family Solecurtidae; genus Azorinus; species Azorinus chamasolen. Next base: position 47,958,323 of record OY755236.1, read on the forward strand.
CAAGCTAAAGACAAACAGACACACAGTTGGTGATAAGGGTGTCTGCTATACTATTTGGCAGTTTTGCCTATCGCTTTGTATAAAGTAAGACATGTTTTAAGCAACCACTTAAAAATTAAACATAATTATGAGTGTTTAACCCTTTCCCTCATATAAACGTGTTTTCACGCATTTGCAAACAGATTAGACCCAGATCAGACGGCTCCTAGAGGAGCCGTCTGATCAGGGTCTTCTCTGTTTGCTAATAGAATTTGATAGATCAGTTTCTTTACTTTCTAAAATGTCTACAATGTTCCATCTTCCATATTTCTTTATAACTATTTTGTTAATGAATATTCATTAGGTATTGAAATTTGGCCTAAATATAGAACAGGGAAAGGGTTAATGCCGGGTACCAGTAATGCTGAAAGCTCCTTTTCTGCATTACTTTTGTCCTTGGACATCTTTGCAAACACAGTAGACCTAAATCAAACAGCTCCTGAAGGAGCTATCTGATCAGGGTCTGCTCTTTTTGCTACTTGCAGGGAATTCTCTGTTCATGCCATTATTTCCTACAAGAAATGTAAACACGTACACTAAATATAGAACAGGGAAAGGGTTAATGCCGGGTACCAGTAATGCTGAAAGCTCCTTTTCTGCATTACTTTTGTCCTTGGACATCTTTGCAAACACAGTAGACCTAAATCAAACAGCTCCTGAAGGAGCTATCTGATCAGGGTCTGCTCTTTTTGCTACTTGCAGGGAATTCTCTGCTCATGCCATTATTTCCTACAAGAAATGTAAACACGTAAACATTTGAAAATCCAGAATTTGACCAATGGTTGCTTAATACAGGTTTTACAATATAAGGCAGTTCTGCCAATCACTATGTACATAAGTATGTATACATGTAGATCTGAAACTACAAGCCCGAAGTTGAAAACCCAAAACATGACAGCCCCCAAGACAAGTGATCCACGACAGAACCATAGATAAAGGCGTATATTCAAATAGTAAAATCGTCATTCCTCCATCAAACCCTATATTGTGACCACTCTTTACAATCATCTCTAAGAACATTCTAAAGAGTGGTCATAACATAGTGTTTGACGGAGAAATATGGAACTACAGTAAAACCCCTCTAAACAGGATTTTTAGTAGAGAAGAATTTGGATATTTTTAAGCAGGTGGTTGCTTAATGCAGGGTGAAAGTCATGCAGAAAGCTCCTAGAGGAGCTTTCTGCATGACTTTCACCCTGAATTTAAATGCTGCCACCTGTCTCCAAAGCAAATATTTATACTAAATTGAATATCCAGTTTAGAGGGGTTTTGCTGTATTCATTAAACGGCTTGAATTTATACATCTTATCCAGGATTCTGCCTTTGAGCAATGACAACACGGGTGCTATATCTAACATCACCACAAACAGTAAAGCTTAACTACATACTCACCTGTCTACTACACTGTTAGGGAGCGAGACAAAAACAAGAAGGTTATTCAAACAATGAACCACATAACAAGAACATTTTCTTTCCACCTTATTCTCTGTTACACGCTTCCTGTAGTCCTCACTTTGATATATCTCTGTCTTATTGTCTATGCCAGTATAGTAAAGCCTCTCTATAATGGCCACTAAATTGTGTTAATTACTTGGTATTTAGAGGTGGCTGCTTAAAGAAGGAGCGTTCTGTTTTACTTTCACCTTGCTTTAAGCAGCCACCCGCCTTTAACACAAAATATTTGATGTAATTTAGTAGCCGTTATAGAGAGGTTTTACTGTATCTGTATTACTGTCTATGCTAGTATACTGTATCAGTGTAGTCCTTCTACTAAGACTAGGCAAAGAGTGTAGACCCTGACCAGATATGACATGTTTCTGACACAGTGACTAGTTTTGGTCTACACTATTTGATATCACTTTTCTCATGACATGGCAAATTTAAAATCTGCATCTTTGTTCCTTTTACCAGATGTCTTGTCAGTCTGTTACTTAGTCATCATTCTTTTCTCAATCCCTTTATGAAATCAAATCATACCCTAATTATACTGACAAATAGTGCAGACCTAGATAAAATGGCCCCCTGATAAACTCTTAGATTAGGGTGTACAATATTTGCTAATTATGTGGGTCTTCTTTGAAGTTAAGGTGCCAAATTCACTTCTTCAACTTTACAAATCAGAGACTTAAAGTAATTAAAGTGTCACAATTCTCCTAATTCTCACTGAAAATATAGCACTGACCAACTCAGAGCTGGACAAGAGTTCACTTCCTCTACAATCAGCAGAGACTCAAGATAAACAAGACTAGATCAAAGAAAGAGATTTGATCGGGACCTACACAATTTATTACTACATGTATGTATGACCTATGCTATTCGTTACTATGTCAAATTTATTTAAAGTTAAATTTTGCAAAATGGATTTATTCAGCTTTACAGATAAGTGGAAAGAGGATATATTGCTTGGGTATAATTGATTGACATAAAGGGTAATTAGGGGAGATGAGATCTCAATTTCATTTCAATATTACCTAAACAAGAGCACAATGGTAGATGCTAATGCTTAACTTTAGCCAAATGCTTACAAAATCTGTTACAAAAGGAAATAACTCCATGGTGAGCTCTAAGGATGTTGCAGCTGTTGCTATGGTTGTTGTGATATTGAGTACATACATAACACCATGGCTATGGCAATACTTTGACTTTTCTCTTTTATAACAAAGATGAGCAAGAAAAACAGACAATAAATGTTAATAACAAAGAGCAGTCTTTGGAAACTCAAAACTTACTAAATTTGTTCTGACCATTACATGCAAAATGACAGTAACCCACACCAAACAATCGTAAGTTTCCTGTCATTTTTCTCTGGCAATTAGTTTTTGACTCACAGCAGTTTTTTACTCACAGCATTTGACTACAAACATACAAACCTTTTGATGAGAACACTGTTTTCATCTTTAAATCGTGTTTTGAGACTACCTTCGTTGTTTCTATCTTCTGAGACTTTAACAAGCTGTTTTTCAAGGGATTTAATCTGCAAAAAATACAATCAATTGTTATATAAAACAATTATCCTACGTCGGACAAACAAACATAGGCAAATAGTGCAGACCTAGATCAAACAGCTCCTGAAGAGGGTCTATACTATTTGCTCCTATGTCAGATTTGCTACTATGTCAGATTTGCTACTATGTACAATTTAAAGTTATCAAAATGTGCTTGAAACATTTTGGATTCAGTTGCGAAAATAACTGTTCCTATTTCTGATCAAGATAAAAAAAATTCGCTTGACTACACAGAGTAGACAAAAAAACAAACAACATTTACTCTTAAGGGAAATAATTTGGTAACACTTTCATCTAATAATCATTATTAAGCCCCTTTCCTTCAAACTGTTAATCACTTAATGTGATACATGTCAGATGCCTTATCATGCCTTTGGAAACTGAATAGATCCAGATCAGAAGGCTTCTGTAAGAGATGTACAATCAGTATCTACTCCGAATACTATAGATCGTATTCTACAGTGTCTGCCAAAGTCAAAAATACATAATTATGTTCATATCTCATTATGAAAATGAGCTAATAAATATTAACACATTATCCCCTAGTGACGCATTTTTGCGCATCTATAAAAGTCACTTTGTGAAACCATTGTGAAAAATAGAGCATTTGCTCCTATAGGAGCAAATGCTCTATTTATCACAATGGTTTCAAACTACAAAATTCTAATGTTTTCCTTTTCTCTAGTTAATGCTCCTTTCCGGTAGATACATTCAAAGAGGTTGGGTCTAAAAATAGTCTAGGAGATAATGAGTTAATGATGTCCTTATTCCTTACAAGAATAATTTGATTTCTTTACCTCACTCACAATCAGGTTAAACTCTCAAAATAACTGATATTTCTTCCATACTTTTTCATGGCACAAAACCAGAGTTGGAATGTTGCTATTATTTGGCATCTCATCTGGATCAAAACTGTTGGTGATGGTTGTGACAAATACACTGCTAGGGTATTTAGATTTAGCTTATTTGTTATTCAAAATTGTTAAACCTTTACCCAATTGAGACACTTTTTGATACCTTTGCAGGCACAGTAGTAGCTGTCTGATCATGGTCTGCTTTTTTTGCTTACAGAATTCAGCAGTTTCTATCATGGCCAAAAAAATCTGTATACATATTATGCCATTATAAAAATGAATCTCAATAATATGCATAGCCATGGTTTCCTCAGATAAAGGACGCACAACTTTTTCACTGTCATTGATTTAGATCAGAAGAAACTGGGGCAGTATGCTATTTAGTTTAAACCTTTCCCTGTTCTATAATTATGTATTCCAAATTTCAATACCTACTGAATATTCATGGACAAAATAGTTATAATGAATATGGAAGGTGGAACATTGTTGACATTTTAGAAACTATAATTATTCTATTAGCAAACATAGCAGACCCTGATCAGACGGCTCCTATAGGAGCCATCTGATCTGCCCAGTCTTCTCTTTTTGGAGATGCATGAAAAGGCATTTATATGAAAGAAAGGGAAATCTTTACTTACGCGATCATTCATTTCTTGAAAGCTGCCATCTATGTCATCATAGATGTCGTCAGGTGGACTTCTCACACCTTTCGTTAATTGACTGAAAACAAGAAAACAACAAGAAATCTTTAAACGCTGACTGTGACAATGTCTTCATGATTTACTTCTGCAAATTATCTGTATCTTGATGTCAGAAGATGGGACTGAATTGGCTTATGGGTGAAGTTGGTGGTCATCCTCATTCTGCATGATTCTCAATCTAGATTAAAATGAGAAGTTTGGGTATATTGCAATTGGTAAATCCTATGTCAATGTGCTATTATAACAATCAATCTATTTAATATCTATTCTGTCATTATTTTTGACATGAATATTCATGGAGTAAAGGGTTAAGGCAAAATGGGGCACTGTCAGGAGAGAACAAAGGACTGTCAATTTAAAACAAGGGACTGTCTACCTTGCAGAATATTGAAGTCATAACCATTTCATTTCTACCGCAGTTAAAGTGAATAAATATGTGTTAATCCTACAACTAACATTTTAATGGAAAGTTTTCAAGATTTGCACAGATTACAACTAAATGTGCCATTGTAACCATATTAAGACTTTTGACCTTTGACCTTAAGGATAAGTCAGTAAGATTAAATGGAATAGCTTTAGATTTAACCACTCGAACCATTTCATCATCATAACCTATGAATGCTGGAAACAAGGGTACTGGCATTTGGAAACAGTGCAGCCCAAATCAGAGAGCTCTAAAAGCAGCCCTCAGAGCAGGGTATTCAATGTTTGTCATTAAAATCCTCTTGCAAATTGTAGCCTTTCAACCTGAATGGAAACTATTCAACTTTGAAAATTCTGCATACAAAGGGTTAACAGTTGTATTAATTGTATGGTATTACAGCCTTCATATATCACAAACGTAATCATACAAGTGCCGAGTTCACTGATCTAGAGTGCAATGAATGCTGATCTGATTGTAATATCTAGACAGCAAAGAGTGCTCACCTGATTGTCTACAATACTTTGAGAGTAAGGTGTACTGAGCTCACCGATTAGTTAAGTCTGTAATACTTAGTGAAAACAAGAGTGTTCAAAGGAACACACATGTCACCTGCTGGGAGAAGTGTTAGAATAAAAAGAATTCTAACACACCTCGCGCACACATCTACATAAACAAAGAAGGGACGTATCTATGTTTGAATTCTCCATAAAACACCGCACGCGCTGTAACGGCTTAACGCGACGTAATATGGCTTCGAAAATTCGTACGTCAAGAAACGTAGTGCCGTTGTGGCGGTGCAAATTATGGTTAAATTTAAGTGTTAGAATCGAAATAATACATTTATACCAGTGTTTTATCGTGCAATCGAACACAGGTAGTCGTTGAGATGCTTATAATTAAATCACGAGGCCGATAGGCCTCGTGATTTAATTACTAAGCATCTCAACTCTTACCAGTGTTCGATTGCACGATAAAACACTGGTATGAATTTAATATTTCTTAAATAAAGTGTGATGGACAGACAGACAGATGGACAGACAGACAACAAAAAGTGATCCCTATGTGACACACTGCGTGCTGGGCTAACTGATTTCCAATAATATTTAGAGAGCAAGGTGTACTGGGCTCACTGATTTCCCATAATATTTAGAGAGCAAGAGATAAATATTCTGATTTCCGATAATAATTAGAGAGAAAGGCGTGTTGGGCTCACTGATTTCCGATAATATTTAGAGAGCAAGGCGTGCTGGGCTCGCTGATTTCCCATAATATTTAGAGAACAAGAGATAAATACATGTATTCTTTTTTTGGAACATTAAAGCAGATAACTATTTGGAAGACTGTAAACTGCCTACTGTAATCCCTTAAATGCTTGAAAGAAAACAACTGCTTTTGTGCAAACAGTTTAGACTCAAATCAAAGCGCTCTTGTAAGAGTTCTCTGATCTGGGTCTGCACTGTTTGCTTTTCAGAACAATTTCCTTCAGCAAAAGTGAACCTTCAATCCTTTAATTAACCAGGGCCTGCATTGTTGGCTGCTGGAATAATACCCTTGTCACATCTCATTATAATTATATAACATTATTTCTACATGAATATTCATCAAGGAAATACAGGTTAATACATTAAGATAGACTGTTCTACATAGAAATGGTTAACCCTTCGCTTGCTGAATTTTAAAATACATTTCTCCTTCTTTACCCATGCCCTGTTGTATAATTACATATATCTTTCACTGTGTACAAGTATTTCGCTGTGCAATCACTGCTGTGGAGTGCACTGGTTGCACAATCAACTCGTAAATAGTGAAGACCCTGATGAGACAGCTCCTGCAGGAGCTGTCTCATCTGGGTCTTCACTATTTACAGGTACGTTTATTGACATGAATAGCAAGCGAAGGGTTATACTGAAACCTACCTTGCATAGGCTGCTGAGGATATTCTTCTGTGTGGTCTGAAATAAGGAAAATGAGAAATGAAATACAAACGCTTGTTGACACCTTTAAAAACGGAGTAGACCTAGATCAGATAGCTCCTAAAAGTCATCTGATCAGGGTTTGCTCTGTTTGTTTATGAAATTATAACATCTAACTCTACAGATTTTGCACGCTCACAAATACATTGCTAGTAATCAAAGAAGCCTAAAAATTGATTTACCTTACCACATACTATTTATTCATTGAAGCATATCCTAATCTTTCCCATCATGCATGGTTTCATTTAACCCTTTACTCTATATAAATACGCTGTTCTATGCCTTTGCAAACCGAGGGCTTGGTGGAAAACTATTCTAACTCCTTCACTTTAGTGAAGGAGTTAGAATAGTTTTGCACCAAGCCCTCGAAACAGAGTAGCCCCAGATCAGAGTGCTCCTATAAGAGCTGTGTGATCAGGATCTGCTCTGTTTGCCTATGAAGTATTATCTATGATTCTGCAGTTTTTCTATGACCCAAATTTCCCGTGTCCATGTGGCATTATAAAAAAATAATTTAATTATATTCATGATGTCATTATCTCTTACATGAATATTCATGGAGTTAAGGGTTAAATCATGCATCATGGTCAGAAAGACATTTAACCTTTTGAATGCATGAACTTTTGCATACACTGTACATGTGTACTAAGACCCAGATAAGAGGGTTCCTCTAGGGTCTGCATTCCTCTGGCATTAATTTCATCCTTTCAAACAGAAAAGAGTCAACCATTAACTCTGATGGGGCCATATTATAATCAATGTATTTCAGAAATTCAGTATTCACATGGTCACCATACTGACTGAAATGACACGCCCAGATTGGAGGACTCCCCATGGCTCAACATTAACTGTTTTCAACAAACCTTATAATTGTGATTACTCTGCAGAATCATCTAATTTGGGTTTGGTTGAGGACGTTTTCATTTGACTTGTCACATGAAATATTTCCCTAATCTTAAGCCTATAATTCATGTAGGAATTAATGACATCATGAATATTTATTAGCTAATTTTTCATAATGGCGTAATTGTCTGTAGCAATTCTTGGTATTGTGGTAGAAACTGTAGTAAGATTCCATTATAATTTCATAGGCAAACAGCAGACCCTGATGAGACAGCACTTACAGGAGCTGTCTGAACTGGGTCAACTCTGTTGGCAAAGGCGTGAATAAGCCTTTATATGAAGTAAAGGGTCAAGGTCTGATAAGTATTCCTATGCTAAAATATGGGTCAACTTTTTCAATTGTACATTTAAACCCTGTACTGCATAGATATTCCTTTCAACACCTTAGCAAAAAGAGGAGCCATCTGATCAGGGTCTGGTCTGTTTGGTTGTGGAATAATATAGATATGATTCTACTGTGTCTGTGATGGTCAAAATTTCTTTATTTCATATGCCAATTTACAGTAAACCCCCTGTAAACCGGAATTCTAGTAGAGAAGAATTTAGATACTTTTAGGCAGGTGGCTGCTTAACTCTTTGCACGCTAGCGGCGAAACTGTGATTCCCTATGCAAACAGTTTGGATCCAGATGAGACGCGCATAATGTGGCGTCTCATCAGGATCCAAACTGTTTGTCGTCTTGACCATATTTTTGCAAAGAAATGAGAGAAAGTTTATTTTATGAATTGAAGCAGACGACAATTGTTGCAGACGAAAACTTACTTAGCGTGCAAAGAGTTAATGCAGGGTGAAAGTCATGCAGAAAGCTCCTAGAGGAGCTTTCTGCATGACTTTCACTCTGCATTAAGCTGCGACCTGTCTCCAAGATTGAAATATATACTAAATCAGACATTTAGAGGGGTTTTACTGTAAACAAATTCAACTATATGTAGTTAAATATTCATGATGTCAATATTTTTTACATTAATACTCATAAATTAAAACGATGAGACAGCTGAACAATATCAATGATAGAGTTACCCACACGATTAATCCATTGCATATGATATTTCTCAGTTATGTTGTATAAAAAAAAATCAATTGAGAATATATTAATATTTCAAAGAGGGTTATCACCTATCAATGTTAATTGTAGAGTCTTAAATGAAATTATAAAATTTGCAAGAGAGATTTTGAATGCCAAACTGGTAGACCCTGATCAAAGTGATGATGATGCTGTATCATTGATTTGGTCAATGATCTGGGTCTAAATAATTGCAAATTGTAATTGCAAATGTCTGGCTGATTCTTCTGCCTGTGTGACCACTCCAGGAATTTAAGTTGTGAAACAAACAATGTAAAATCTAATACAAGGGTTCCTGAAGGAGACATCTAACACAGGTCTACACTGATTGCCTATGGAATTACATGTACACTGTTAGACACTCAATCAGTATTTGCAGTTTTGTTTCCATCCAACATGACAGTGTAGATGATAATTAGATGCAACACTAGTTACAGTAATACGAGGAAACTCTGAGGTCTTGGTCTACTCTGTTTGTACAATCCCAAAAGCCTGAAATAATGTTTACGTCTTACCTTAGATTATACATAACAATTGATACAATACAGAAGACTTTTATGCTCTATAAGTTTACGTGGGAATATTACAGTTGCAAGCTCGTCAGTTTTTGGTGCATCTGTCAAACCTCTTTTTAATATATATATCAAAAGTTTCTTAAAAATTTGAATGCGGGAAATACATGCAGTGTCATTTGCAAACAGTGTAGATTAAGATCAGAGTGTTCTCAGAGGTGTCATCTGATCAGGGTCTGCACTGTTTGTCATTCAAAATTCTCTAGCCAGTTAAAGCCTTTCATACTGAGTGGACTCTATAGTTAAACACTGATGGGTTATTCCACTCTGAAAAGTCAGCAATGAAAGGGCTTATCTGGCCGAAAAAGATAAGAGAATTGAGCCGATAAATACAAGGTGAGTATTTATGCCAAGTATAAAGTTTCCATCTCATTTATACATTATGTAGTTCAACAGTTATGGCTAATACTAAAGTTTAAGACAGATGGACAGACAAAAAGATGGGCAGACAGACTAGCCAAAACAACATGCAACATAAAACTTATTACTGAATACAAAATTATCCTCATTTTTTCTACCTATCAATAACGAGTGACTCAGTAGTACTGCCAGCTTTAGCCAGCTTTGATGATGATTTATACAAACAGTTTGGATTCAGATGAGACACCATGTACTCAAGCATGAAACCATGTCCCAAACAACTTGAACTACAGTAAACCCCCTCTATGATGGCCACTATATATAATATTACATGAAGTATTATGTGTTAAAGGCAGGTGGCTGCTTAAAGCAAAGTGAATGTAAAACAGAACGCTCCTATATTTTATGTTCACCTGGCTTAAAGCTGCCACCTGCCCTAAATACCAACTAATTAACACAATTTAGTCGTTATAGAGAGGTTTTACTGTACTCTAGAAAAAAACGTAACCAGTGTTTCTATCTTTCAGTAAATTACTAATACAACAAATTGGGCAGAAGACAATTTCCCAGTATATAATATGGTTTATCCTTTGAACACTAAGTAACTTTCATTTGCCAAACTTATCGTGTTTCAATTTCAACTTTATTTAATTTTCCATTTCTTTTCAAAAAGCAGTGTCTGAGTGTGAGTATCATATGGTTTGGATCCTTATGAAATGCCAGGTTATTTGGAGTCTCATCTGGATCAAAACTGTTTGTAAAGGCCATTCAAAATTAGCCAAGTGTTTAAATGAAAGGGTAACATTGTAAAAGTAATTTGATCTTTCATAATTTATATTCTGTTTTCAAATCTCTTCATCAAAAGAAAACTCATTTTACCCAACCAAGCAGAAAAAATGTACTTTTTGACTAAACATAATATATTTTTCCAAAGCTGAAACAAATTAACAATCTCACACTGTTTGAAATTAAACCAAGCAACAATATTGACATCAGTTGATGAGGTGTTTAAACTTTATGCAGATGTCAAATAGTATGTTAAGAATGTAAAATTCAGGCTGTTGACTGCATCATAAGCACAGTAAACTAACCTCTCTTAACCCATTACCTAATAGGCTATTTTCAGACCCAACCTCTTTGAATAAACTTACCGAAAAGGAGCATTAACTAGAGAAAAGGAAATTTTTAGAATTTTGTAGTTTGAAACCATTGTGGTAAATAGAGCATTTGCTCCCAATTACCCCAAGTATTAAAACAAGAGCCGTGTGTGCATAAAAATAATAAGAAAATAGTGCAGTTTGATCTGGGTCTTCAGTTTTGCACCATGTAGATAACCCTAAATTAGACTGACTTGAGTAACAAATACTCTTCACTATTTTCTTGTAAGTCAGTCTAATTTAGGGTTATATAAATTGTGCAAAGCTGAATTATTCAGCTTTGCATACCAGTAAAGTGGGTTGATTGAGTAATAAGGGTAGCTGAAATACAAAGTTGAAAAACAAGGAAAATATAACCTATATCCCTGTTTACACATTTATTTAATTATTATACACTATTAATACAAATACAAATGCTTCAGTATGACTAAGCTGGTATTTGTACAAATCAATCTTTACTAGTGGGCGTCTCCTGTATTTACTATGATGTAAACCTATGCGTCACTCACTGTAATTGCTATTTATATTGTCGTTTTTTAACATTAAAATACCCTGCTTTGTGACAGTGAGCAAACCGATACCTTCTCCGTGACTACATGAGTGTTATTTACTAGAACAGTAACCATTAACCCTTTAACTGACAGACACCTTTTGATGCCTTTGCAATCAGTGTAGACTCAGATCAGACAGCTCTAATGTAGGATCCATCTGGTCAGGGTCTGCTCTATTTGTACATTATACAGTTTCTGCCATAGTGAAAAGGTGAAAATTTGTTTGTAATACCATTATAAAAGTTCAGCTAATCATTATTATTTAATACATGAACATTTATTAGGTCATTAGGGATAACTCAAATGAATGATAACCAGACTCCTGTCTCTATATCCCATGTAAAGTTAACACACTCTTTTACAACATGTAAACAAATTGTGATACTTTGAATCTTGGTCAAATATAGATACTTATCTGATCTGGGTTTGCACTACATGCAACTGAAAGTTTTAACCCTTTCCTCCATGAATATTCATGCAAGACATAATAACATCATGAATATTAATTAGATTACTTTCTTATAATAGCATATTTATGAGCACAGGAACTTTTGTGCATGGCAGAAACTGTAGAATCATATCATGTCAGCCGTCTGATCTGGGTCTACTCTGTTTGCAAAGACGTAGAAAGACGTATTTGTAGAGTAAAGGGTGAAATAGGCATGATTCATACAGATGCACTTGTAACATAACATTTTGACAAAGGTAAATACGCCTCTGTAAAAGTCACTTTTTGAAACGATTGTGATAAATAGAGCATTTGCTCCTAAGGAGCAAATGCTCTATTTATCACAATGGTTTCAGAACTACAAAATTCTAATTTTTTTCCTTTTCTCTAGTTAATGCTCCTTTTCAGTAGATTTATTCAAAGAGGTTGGATCTAAAATTAGCCTATGAGGTATTGGGTTAACTGGCCTTACCACTTAAGGAAAGTATAACATGACAAACAATGCAGACCCTGATGAGAGGACTCCCCTAGGATCCCTCTCATCTGCGTCTACACAGTTTGCAACGGACATCAGTGACTTGTGTCCCACATTGTAAGGGTTAATGGGTTTCATTAGTCACGAGGACTGCATGCTTATCTCATGTGACATCTGTGGACAATAATAAATAGAGAGCGTCACTGGGGGTGAAAAGAGAGCACTCAGACTCTCCAAAACAGTGTAGACTCATATCAGCTAATACATATGAAATGTAATGTATCTATATATATATATATATATATATATATATCCAAAGTTTTGGAACACCCAGTCTGCCTTTCCTTTTGATTTGTAAAACTGAATAAGTCAATTTTACACTGTTGATAACTTTAAATGAAGCAATTTGAGTAGCGAAATTTAACTCTTTGCACGCTAATTGTGGTGAAACCGTGATTTAACCTATGCAAACAATTTGTTCCAGATGAAACGCCACATGATCTAAACTGTTTATTAATCGGACCACATTTTTCCTTTAGGAGCCATCTGATCTGGGTCTACTCTGTTTGCAAAGGCATAGAAAGGCGTATTTATAGAGTAAAGGGTTAATGTAACTTCCAAAGAGAGACATACTATTAATGAGGTAGTATACATAGTAGATCTTGGTCTATACTATTTACTAATTTCCCAGTGTCCAATTTCCAATGATACAAGCCAGTAATGTTTTATGTACAGTACAGACAGTCATCAGCCAAAGGGCACAGCCGTCTAATTAATGACTGTCAACTTTTGCTAAAGACACTTTATCTGATTTCCTTCTGGACAACATATCACAAGGCATTCAGTACAAACTGAAGAGAATTCACTATAAAAACAGACATATCTGAGGCCTCTGCAGAAAAAAATCTACACTAATTTCCCTTAGATTATTTGGAGAAACTTGGGTAAATAGTGCAGACCCAAAGCATACTGCTACTTCAGCAGCTGTAGGAGCTGTCTGTTCAGGGTATGCTCTGTTTGCATATTAAAAAGTAAAGATCAGATTCTTATGTGTCTGCCATGGCCCAAAATTCCCTCATTCATGATACTACTATAAAAATCCAGCTAATTAATATTCATATAGTAATTTTTCTTACATGAATATTCACCAGTTTAAAGTGTTAATAAAACCAAACCAAACTAAACCAACACATACTAATTGGGCCTACAAGTGGACAGACAGACAGACAGAATTACCATCAGAGCACACTTAAATAAGTGGATAGACGCAGAATTACCATCTCAGTCGAGAGACTGACAGAATTACCTTCAGAACAGCGTCACTAGTAAGTGGATGGACACAGAATTACCATCTCAGTCGGCAAGTGGACAGAAGTACCTTTAGAACACACTAGTAAGTGGATAAACACAGAATTACCATCTCAGTCGACAAGTGGACAGACCAGCAGAATTACCATCAGAGCACACTAGTAAGTGGATAGACAAAGAATTACCATCTCAGCCGACAAGTGGACAGACAGAATGAATTACCTTAAGAACACACTATAAGTGGATAGACACAGAATTACCATCAGAGCACACAAGTGGACTGACAGACAGAATTACCATCAGAGCACACAAGAGGATAGACACAGAATTACTATCTCAGCCGACAACTGGAGAGATAGAATTACCATCAGGGCACACAACTGGACAGAAGTACTACATGTATTAGAGCAGACAAGTGGCCAGACAGACATAATGACTACTGGAGCACACAAATGGGCAGATAGACACAAGGAACATTAGAGCCGACAACTGGACAGACACATGTACTATTAGAGCCGACAAGTGGACGGACAGACAAAAGTACCATTACGCCAGACAAGTGGACAGACAGACACAAGTACTATTAGAGCCGACAAGTGGACAGACAGACACAAGTACTATTGTAGCAGACAAGTGGACAGACTGACACTAGTACCATTAGAGCAGACAAGTTGATAGGCAGACAGAAGTACCATTACAGCAGACAAGTGAACAGACAGACACAAGTACTATTGTAGCAGACAAGTGGACAGACTGACACAAGTACCGTTACAGCAGACAAGTGAACAGACAGACACAAGTACTATTGTAGCAGACAAGTGGACAGACTGACACAAGTACCATTACAGCAGACAAGTGAGCTGCGAGACAGACACAAGTACAATTAGAGCAGACAAGTAGGAAGACAGACAACTATCAGGCACCAACACTGCAATAATGTGCTCTTTCTACAAACAGGTCAAATTTAACTTTGTGTGCACTAGCGGGACTTTGTGATACCCTCGATCCAGAAGAGATGCAAAGTAATTTAAGTCTTTATACCAGGATCAAAGCTAGCTATTTGGCACTTTTATCAGAATTATTGCCAAAAAATTAAATATGAACCCCCCCCCCCCCCCCTCCCCCTCAACACACACACACTCAAAAAAGGCAGTCAGCCTATAATTTTGACCTTTGACCCTAAAATGTGACCTTGACCTACTGACCTCAACCCTTTTGAGGCCATTTATTGATTATAACAAACTTACAATATATGAGGACTCTATAGACAAAATGGCTGAAGAGTTATTGACTGGAAACCATTTGGTTAACAAACAGACTAACTGACATGTGCAAAGCAATACATTTCCCATTCTTTAAAAAACAGGAGCATAAAAAAGGTAGCAGACACTGGGACCAGCAGACAACAGTGTTTTCCTTGCAATTAGTTTGTGTAAAAAAAAGAGTAACAGTTTAAACCAATTAATTGCACCATTCAGGGCCTTTTTAACACGGGTTTTAATTTGACACCACACCACAATCTGTGCAGATTTCCACTTACATCATCTTACTGTCAGAGCACCTAAAAAACAAAGAATCCTTCAAGTCACTGATTGCTATATCATTGCAGTCTGCAAAAAATTTGCTTCCGTCCTAAAAAACAAAGAATCCTTCAAGTCACTGATTGCTATGTCATTGCAGTCTGCAAAAAAATTTGCTTCCGTTCCCATTTTTTTTAATACATGTTTTATAAAGTTTGATACCTGAAACATGTCCAATTAGGACATACTGCCCTAGCTAATTGTGACCTATTGACAGACTTACTCATAGACCCACTCATTGACCGACTCCATAGAGATACTGTATGACACCCTAGCAAACAGAGCAGACCCAGATTAATCAGGGACTGCTCTGTTTGCTTATGAAATAATATAGTTGATCCTACAGTTTCAGTCATGAGAAATATTTCCTTTGTTCACGATCCAATTATAACAAGTGCACTGCATGCAGGTGCAAATGCTCATTTGTTCAATTGTAGCCCTTGTGATGGTGAACAGGCGTTTGAAATTTCAAAAGATTTGTACGAGTAGTAAAGAAGTAATAGCCAATGTTCAGATTTCTGGATGACAATGATGACAACAAGAACGTGTTCTAAAGTTCTTCAAAAAACAGACAGACTAAAAATTCAGCTTATTTAAGAATTCACAAATTATTTCTTTTACATGAATAATCACGGAGTAAAGGGTTAATGAATTACACCATGAATATTCATGTAAGAAATAATGACATCATATCAAATGTAAGGACATAGTTTTTATATAGTGGTTTAGATTTTTTTTGCTTTAAGACAGATTTTTCGTGCAGTTTGACATTTTGAAATAACAGTATTTAGCATCTTATACATACCATTACATGTATATATACATGTACTATGCATTAAGCATGAACTCCTCTTTCCTATGTCCCTATTAACCCTTTCACTGATCAATATTCATGTAAGAACTAAATGACATCATGAATAAATGTGAGATTTACTTTTATAATGGTACATAAACACGGATTTTTTACCATCTGGCAGAAATGGTCATATATCAATATTATTTCATAAGCAATCAGAGCAGACCCTAATCAGACGGCCCCTAGGTCTTATCTGTTTGCAAAGGGGTGAAAATGCATTTACATGAGGAAAAGGGTTAATGGAAACCTCATCAGTATACAGTCTCTTATCTGGGTCTACACTGTTCCAAAACTACAACAATAGAATCTCTCAAGCTCAATTAGGTCAGTGTCAGAATAGAAATTAAGGTCATGGCAAAGGTATAAAGGTCTGGCTCTGACTCATTAGTACATGCACCATAGTAACAATCATGCATAGTAAATGAGCATTGCCATCTTGGACCAGAGAATAGTGTATGAAGGTCAATAAGAGTGCAAGACAGTGCAACAACCAGCGCTAGCCCTGGTAATACAGACCTGGGATAAAATAACACAATGCCTTTCTGTGGTCCATCATCTTGTCCATAACTATTTGTACATTAGTCTTTTGACCTGCATTAAGCTAACACCTGCCTTCCAGACCCATAATTAGACCTCTTTTTGATGGTTGCTTAACTCATTCCCTCCTTCTGATGCATTTTGACGCCTCTGTAATTTTTTGAAACCATTGTGATAGAGCATTTGCTCCATACGAGCAAATGCTCTATTTATCAAAATGGTTTTAAAAAACTACATAATTCTAAGATTTTCCTTTTGTCTAGTAAATGCTCCTTTTCAGAAGATTTATTCAAAGAAGCTGGGTCTAAAAATATTCTATGAGAGAATGGGGTAAGACAGGTTCTACTGTAGAAGCAATCAGTGTAGACCCTTCAGGAGCAATTTGATCTGAGTCTGCACCATTTGCCTAAGTTTGTGTGTAATAGATAGGGCAATTAAGGTACTCTGTTAGAAAGTAATCCTGAAGGAGCCACCTAATCAGATTCTATAAATATATATATATTGCTTCTATGTCAATCTAATGTAAAGTAATCAATGGTACAAAATTTAATTATTCAATTTTACAAACCTTACTGAAATCAAGAGATTGAGTGTCAGACTGGAATGTCCTTGGACAGACCTTTCACTATGGCCTCCATTTAGTGTCAAAAACTTTCTTTTATCTTTATCAGCTCTTTGCTTACTAGATAATTGTTACATGTATACAAATATTACAGCTTGTTCCATTCTTCAGTGTATAGTTTTCTTCCATTGTTTTCAAAAACAATAATCAACACAGTTTGGACTCTGAGGAGTCACCAATCTAGTAGGTTGATATTGCATGGATCAAACTGTTTCACAAAGATCATCACAATATTACACATAGCACGGACAGAATTAGCTTATCAGTGAAAAACCATGTCATAACAACAAAGAAATCAGTAACAACCATGAGTCCCAAGGTTATAGCTGTTTGTGACAATTACAAACTCATTTTATAGATCACTAATTGCTTGGCTGACACAATTACTATGCTACCAGGACACGGCATTAATGCACTGTAATCAAGGTAATTAGATCACAAAAAATACCTATTTATCCTATGTATTCAGACACTCTAAGTATAATGACACCCAATGTCCCCTCTGTATGGGTTTTGCAAAGCTAAATAAGTCAATTTGGCAATGTTTGATAACTTTAACCCTTTACTCCTTAAATACCGGTATGCCATTGCAAACAGAGTAGACCCAGATCAGATTGCTCCTACAGCAGCCCTCTGATCAGGTTCTGTTCTGTTTGCTTATGATAAAATATAGATATGATTCGTAACAGTTTCTGTCATGATTAAAAAATCCTGTGTCCATGTGCTTTTACAACAGTTAATATACATGTAATTAAGTATTCATGGTGTCATTATTTCCTTCATGAATATTCATGGAGTAAAGGGTCAGTAAGATTGGCATAGTAGCAAATGGTGTAGCCCCTGATTCCCAAGCTTTTTCAAGGAGCAGTTGTATCTGGGTCCTCACTATTTGCTGAAGATATAGGGTATTAAGACGAATACATGGTAATAAGAAAAAATATCAAATACATGTAATAGGAACAGAACAGAACATATTTTTATTCAGACATATAGGAAGGAATAGATTTGACAGGATGTTATCCACTGCCCTGTATAAGGTGTACACAAGATCTTAATTCCTGATATGCACCAGTGATCCAATCTGTAACAAAACTTACTCAATATACAGTAACTCACTCAGTGTCTAATTAGGATATACAGTGAAACCCCGCTAATGCGACCACTTAATAAACAGCCACTGATGTCGTCTAAAGCAGGTGGTTGCTTAATGCAGGACGAAAATTATGCAGAAAGCTCCTAGAGGAGCTTTCTGCATAACTTTCGTCCTGCATTAAGCTACCACCTGCCTCTGCCACCCAGAATTATGCCCCTTTTTGGTGGTCACATTAGCGGGGTTTTACTGTACACTATTGTTTGGAAAAGTAATGGAAGAAAACACATTTAGATTTGAAACAGACTAAAAGTTCATGACTTTACTCCATGAATCATGTTAGAAATAATGACATTGTGAATATTAATAAGATTAATATTTAAAATGGCATATGGGCATGTGATATTTTAGCCAATGCAAAAACTGTAGAATCAGATCTGTATTATATCATAAGCAAACAGAGCAGACTCCTATAGGGGCCATCTGATCTGGAAGGCATATCTATGAAGTAAAGAGCTAATTCAATACATAGTGTTAAAGAGTTATACATGTATACCAAGGTAGACTCCAGTGACCTGGTCAGGAAACATATTTTTAACAAGAACCCTAATCTGGATCTACAGAACTTGCAAATAGTAGCAACCCACTTTCCTGTGACCTCAGTCTTGCTGACTCAAAATAAATCTTATCTTATCTTATCTTAGCTACATAATACTGTTAACCCTTTTGCATACAGAGTAAACCCTGATCAGACATGTTATAAACGAGCCATCTGCTCTGTTTGCTAATAGAATTATATAGCTCTGGTTATACAGTTTCTGCCTTGGCTAAAATTTCTCTGTTTATATAGCATAATATATGATATATTATCTAATTAATATTCATGATGCCATTATTTCTTACATAAATATTCATAAGTAAAGGGTTAAATTAATTGCCTACAATTCCTTACTGCCATTGAGTTTATTTACTTTAAAACCGTTTTATGTTTGTTCTTTAGGTATCATGTTTAAACTGAACAATTTGGAATCTGACAAATTGCCAAAATACATCTGCTGTGGAACAAGATCCATGCCTCCATATGAATGGAATGATTCATGCCATTCATGATTATGATATTGGTAAAATAAGAACATTTCAAGTTTGCTGGTATAAAAAGTACTCTTCCAGGTAGAAAACAAGCAGTATCAATTAGCCCAGAAAAAAGTGCTGACTGAATAATTAATGGCCAAATCAACTATGAAATGCAGGCACCTGCTTCATTATAAAAACCTTGAGAAGAGAACACAAGCCGAATACCTCTAATCACCAATGGAGCTATAAACTTCTTAACACTTTACTCAATAGAAATGCCTTCTGACATTTTTGCAAACAGAGTTGACCCAGATCCTTTCTGATCTGGGTCTGCACTGTTTGCAGAAGATCTTAGATTTTATACTTTTTAACACAGCTATGTATTCACTCGTTTTATGTAACAATATTAAACAAGAGCTATGTGCGGCGCCAACGCTCGTCTGATTTGGTACTTGTCAGCTAAATTTCAACTTATTTAAAAAAAAAGCAAAGGGCAATAACTTAAAAAGTTTGAAATAAAGAGTTATATTTCTTATGTAGGGGTCTTCTCCTCGATGAGATCAACCAACCTATGAACTTTCATGTAAATACCTCTTATACTTTTCGAGCAATAAGCTATATTAAAGTTTTTGAACGCTGATGACGACAATGCATAATGACCCAGCGATCACATGTACAATAGCTCGATTTTTCTTCGAAACAGACGAGCTAATAATTTGTTAATTAATGTCTATAATGGGTGGAGTCTGCCATGAATACATGGTATACAGGGTTAACCCTTTCCTTCATATAAATACCTTTTCACGCCTTTGCTAACAGAGTAGACTCAGATCAGACAGCTTCTGTAGGAGCAGTATGATCAGGTCTGCTCTGTTTGCTTATGAAATCATGATACAGTAAAACCTCTCTATAATGACAACTAAATTGCGTTAATTAGTTGGTATATAGGGCAGGAGGCTGCTTAAAGCAAGGTGAAGGTAAAACAGAATGCTACTATAGAAGTGTTGTTTTACTTTCACCTTGCTTTAAGCAGCCACCTGCCTTTAACACAAAATACTTAAGGTAATTTAGTGGTCGTTATAGAGAGGTTTTACTGTACATGTAATTCAGACTACAGTTTCTACCAATATCAAAATATCCTATGTACATATGCCACTATAAAAATACAGGTAATTAATAATCATGATGTCATTATTTCTAACATGAATCTTCATCAGGTAATGAGTTAAATAATATCCAACAGCATTCAACCCTTCTGAATGATTGGGCTGTAATTAGTAGCAGTGTATGCACAGCTGAATCAACAGGAAAGACCTGCATGCTACATGGTTTTAGCAACAAAAGAAGTACCTGCTTAAATGAGCAGATCTCTAATCAAGTTAACCCTTTGAATGCTGAATAGTAAAAGTGGAATGTTCCTTCAAGTTTTATCAACAGAGGTCAGTCAGTTTGAAAGGGTATATTTTGCTAGAGGGTTCTGATTGACAAGCAAGGTAGAGTCTGATCAGAGAATTCATCTATGATCCCTCTGAGCATGGTCTACAATGTATGCATTATAAAAACCTTGAGCAGAGAACATCAGTTGAAGCCCTCTGATCAGTGTTAATCATATTAACCCTTCGCTTGCTGAATTTTAAAATACATTTCTGCTTCTTTACCCATGCCCTGTTGTATAATTACATATATCTTCACTGTGTACAAGTATTTCGCTGTGCAATCACTGCTGTGGAGTGTATTTTTTGCACAATCAACTTATAAATAGTGCAGACCCTGATGAGACAGCTCCTGCAGGAGCTGTCTCATCTGGGTCTTCACTATTTACAGGTAGGTATATTGACATGAATAGCAAGCAAAGGGTTAACTATTTCAGTACTACGTACTATGCACCAACCTATGATAACCCTGTACACAGGTTGCATCCAGGTAAGAAAGTAAGAAAAGTTTGTAGCCGATAGTTACTTAGTGTTAACCCTTTACTCAATATTCTATGAATATTCATGTAAGAAATAATGACATCATGAATATTAATTAGATTAATTCTTAAATGACATATTAATTATATAACACATGAAGGTTTTGCCAAAGCAAAAACTGTATAATCATATCTATATTATTCCATAAGTAAACAGAGCAGACCATGATCAGTTGGCTCTTATATGAGCCATCTGATTTGGGTCTATTCTGTTTTCAAAGGCATAGAAAGGCATACTTTTGGAGTAAAGGGTTAATACTTCAGATACTGCAGATATAGATCAAACAACTCCTTTAGCAGCTATTTGATCAGGGTCTAGCTAGTCTACAATACAGTAAAACCCCGCTAATGCGACCACTAAACCCCGCTAATGCGAATAAACATGGGTGTCTTTATAAGCAGGTGGTTGCTTAATGCAGGACAAAAGTAATGCAGAAAGCTTCTGCATTACTTTTGTCCTGCATTAAGCTACCACCTGCATCTAGCACTCAGAATTATACCTCTTTTAGGTGGTCGCATTAGCGGAACTTTACTGTATTTGCTACTGTTACAAAAATAGCACCAATTGTCAGTCCAACATCAAAAAAGATTACTGTTAGCTTTCTTTAAGGACTTGTGCATATTTAAATATATCCCAATTACTCTGAGTATTGAGACAGACAAACTTAGGCAAACAGGGCAGACATAGATCAAACAGCTCCTTTAGGAGCCATTTGATCAGGGTCTACACTATTTGCTACTATGTCAGTCTAATTAAAAAGAAGCATAATAGCACCAATAATGACTTATACAAAACCATGAAGAGAGTAGGGAAATTGGGTGTCTGAATTCTTAAGGTAAATAGGGTATTAAGAAATTCAGCAAATACATGCTCAAAGCCATAGAAGTCCAATTGAATTAAATCTGTATGTTATTACTCTAACTTATGATGACAATACTATGTGATTGATAACAATTCAAATTTTCTGACGTTTAATTGAGATATTTATGATTCCCACTTGAAAGCTTTGTTGTAACTGGCTTACAAATTCAATTAGATATTGACATAACATGGTTCATGACCCAGACACAATGACTTGGACATGCATACAGATTAGATCCAAGCAAAAGCAGTACAGTAAAACCTCTCTAAACCAGATGTTCAATTTAGTATAAATATCATTCTTGGAGACAGGTTGCAGCTTAATGCCAGGTGAAAGTCATGCAGAAAGCTCCTTTCATGACTTTCAACCTGCATTAAGCAGTAACCTGCCCTTAAGGTATTTAAATTCTTCTCCACTAGAATTCCAGTTAAGAGGGGGTTTACTGTATGTCAGTCATATTTTGACTTCCAGCTAATTACAGGTGAAGGAAGAACCCAGAAGTTTTCTGCATATACAGTAAAACCTCTCTTAACCGGAATTCTAGTAGAGAAGAATTTAGATATTTTAGGCAGGTGACTGCTTAATGCAGGGTGAAAGTCATGCAGAAAGCTCCTCTAGGAGCTTTCTGCATGACTTCAACCCTGCATTAAGCTGTCACCTGTCTTCAAGACCGATATTTATACTAAATTTAATGTCTGGTTAAGAGAGGTTTTACTGTAGAACAAATTGCATTGGTTTGCCCATAGAAGAACATCCAGGTTATAAATGTAAAACGACCACCTTGCTGCAAGCTAGCTGGAACGCTTCCTCGCGTGAAAATCTGTTAAAGTTACTTAAGCCTAGATATAAACAGACAAAATTAGATATACATAGAAACAACTAGTGTAGACCCAGATCAAACTGCTGTTTTAGGGTCTGCACTATTTACATACATATGTCAGTCTGAATACTTTGGCTAAATAGGTTAGTATTACATCTACTGTATGGGGCGTAGCTAGCGATATGCACTTACACATATGCGTTAAACATCAATCTGAAAGGTGAAAACATTATCATGGCCAAAATGGAACAAAAATCCATGGGTAATCGGGTAGACTTTGAAAAACGTTATGTCTTGTCATGTAAGCTTTTCCCTCATATTGACGCCTTTTGGCATCTTTGTATCTTTGAAACCGTTGTGACAAATAGAGCATTTGCTCCTATAAGAGCAAATGCTCTATTTATCACAATGGTTTCAAAATAACATAATTCTAAATTTTCCTGGACTCTATAGCCAGGGTATGTATGTTACATTTGGATTCAGCTACGCTAATGACTGTGATAAAGCACACACACACAGATATACACACACCCAAAAAAGTTTTAACTAGAATACCAATGGTTGACACATACAATGCAGACCCTGAGCCACCCAAACTGAGTAGATGTCCAGTAAAAGTGGAATGGCCAACAAGTGTTTACCTATAGAGTCTGCTCAGTATAAAAGGTTAACATTTCCTTGAGAGTTTTAAATGACAAACAGTGCAGACCCTGATCAGAGGGCTAAGCTTAGATAAAAACCATCTGGTCAGGGTATACAGAATTTATAACCAAACCTGTCAACATGGATCCAGTTATAACAAATAGCAGTCTAAAGAAGTGCTGTTATTGAAAACTGTAAAAGCAAATTTCATCAGACAGTCAAACAGTTTTGATCTTCATTAGGCACAGGTTTACGGAGCAACAGATAAATGTGTGTACTCAAGTACTAAAATCCATATTTCTCCATCGTTACCTATGTTGTGACCACTCTTTAGGATCACCTCTTCGAGATGAACAGTAGTCACAACATAGGGTTTGGTCTCCGAGATAGTTCTAAAGAGTAGTCACAACATAGGGTCAGGTGGAGAAATAAAGAAGTTATTCTTGAAAATGTTTTAATTTACACATCTTATCTGGACCTCTTGGTTTACATGGGGAGTCTCATGTAGATCAAAACTGTTTGCGCACAAATAAACAGTCATTTTTTCTTCCTGAGAGTGCTATAGACTAATACAGTGTTATAGTGCCACAACCACCAACACCTCTATGCATGAGACAAAAACTATGCAAAGTACCCTTTATGACGATTTCTAGAGCTTCTTCGTGATCGCTGGCAACTGTCACAGCTGAAATAAGCAAGGTGGGGAAATGGTGATTAAATAGGAGATTGCATAAGTGATTCTTCTCTTCTCATTAGTTTCATTACATGAGTCTACAATAAGAAGCAAATCTTGACTTGCTTTAATTTCATTATTTAAGTCAATTCGTTTTATAAAAATAATAAGAAAGAATGGGAGATTTTACTGACCACATAAAGACAGCTTATATTCAAAACTGTTGTAAAGCAATATTTCCTCTATATTTTTTTTAGAAAAGGTAGAATAATGTACTCACTCTAATTTTAAACTCTCAACAATCAGGAAGTATGGCAAATATGAAAATGTCCTAACTATATCTCAAATCTGATCTTTGGAGAAAATTGGTGTTTAGATAATTGGCATTTTTAGAAACTTATCAGTAGGGTAGGCTATAAGCAAACTAGCTCTTTGAATGTAGGAATTGAGAGTCTGCTTGTATTTGTAAACAGTGTAGACCAATATTAGAGGCTCATAGAGAATCCTCTGCATAAGAAGATGGTCCAGAAGCTGCTAAGTTAAAGATTTTAACCCTTTCAATGTTATATTTTCAGAGTATAATAGCCAATCAGTGTTAAACTATAGAGTTCACTCAGTATGAAAAGCTTTCTAACATGCTAGAGGATTTTGAATGACAAACAGTGCATACCAAGATCAGAGTGCTCCTCTAGGATACCTCTGATCTGGTTCTACTGTTACAAGTGACAGTGCATGCATGTGAGTCCCACTCAACGCGTTAAAGTTGTTTACAATCTCTTGCAATATTTTCCTTATATATTACGAATGTACCTCAGCAAATTCTTTCAACCAATGACTACAATCAGTGCAGTCATAGGTTTCCCCCAAAATACCTCAGCACAGTGTCTAATCATTGTCAGCATTGATGGTCACTTATTATCAGTCACTACAATATCAAGTATCACACTGTTCTAAATAGTGCAATCCTGATCAGACACCACATACAAATACACAGTGTCACCCTGATCAGACACTAGATTCCGCAGCACACTCTGATTAGACACAGCATGGTAGTTCACATCCTGATCAGATATTAGTAACATTCTGCAGCACACCCTGATGAGACACTACATTCCACAGCACACTCTGATTAGACACAGCATGGTAGTGCACATCCTGATCAGATACCCCGTTTTCAGTGTACATCCTTAACAGACATCCACATTTAAGGTACACAACCTGATTAGACACCACATGCCACTGCACAACCTAATGAGGCACCGCATTCCAGTGAATATCCTGATGAGACACCACATTTCAGGTGCAGACCCTGATCAAACACCACATTCCAATGTGCAGGCTGATTAGACACAACATGTCAATGCTCAAGGTGATCAGACACATGCAAATGCACAGTCTGATTAGACACTTCATGCCGATACACAGGCTGACACCACATGCTAATACACCAGATGATCAGACCTTGTTGATACACAGGCTGATCAGGCACCACATGCCAATGCACAGACATATCAGATATATGTCAATGCACAGACTGATCAGACATATATCAATGCGCAGGCTGATCAGACACCATATGCCAATGCACAGGCTGATCAGACACCATATGCTGATCAGACACCATATGCCAATGCACAGGCTGATCAGACACCATATGCCAATGCGCATGCTGATCAGACACCATATGCCAATGCACAGGCTGATCAGACACCATATGCCAATGCATAGGCTGATCAGACACATACCATTGCATACCCTGAGCTGACTCCACATGTCAGTGCATAGACTGATTCATTGCATAATCTGGACACCTTATTTCAGGTACACATCCTGATAAGACACCACATTTCAGTGGATACCCTGATGAGAATCCACATTCCAGATGCACATAATGATCAGACTATATCTCTCAGTTGTACAGACACCATGCATGGTTTGGTAGAGAAATAAAGGAGCTATGCTTGAAAATGTTTTAATTCATGCATCTTATCCTGACCTCTGGTATAATATAGATATGAATCTACATTTTCTGCCATTGCCAAATCTTGTGTTCATATAAAAATTCCCCTAATTAATATTCATGGAGTCATTTCTCACATGTATGAGTATATATTAACCATTAAGCAAAGGGTTTAAAAAACACACAATTTAAATGATCTGAGCAAACTGTGGATCCTGATGAAATAGCTAATCACTCAACATCTCCTTAGGGTCCAAGCTGTATGTAAAGTATCACAAAATCTGTGAACTGTTCAATTCTCAGCCTATGTTTGACAAGTTTACTAATAGCATCATACTCGTATCATAACAAAACAGCCAAGGTTGTCGCTATACATGTACATGACTTTCATGGAAAATGAACCAACAAACCCTGAACATATCCATCATCCTGCATTACACTTTCAAATGGTTTACAAATTAAACTCATTCCCTCATGAATATTTATGTAACAATAAATCACATCATTAAAATTTATTAACTGAATTATTGTACTGTCACATTAACACAAGTTTTGTTTTGCAAAGAAAGAACATGTAGAATGAGTTCCATACAATTCCATAGGCAAACAGAGCAGATCCAAATCAGATGGCTCCTACACAAGCCACCTTATCTGGTAATACTCTGATTTAAAAGCTGTTTCTATCAGGTAGCCTGTTAATATGCTGTAAGCAAGTGAATATTCACAAGTTAACTCTTTCCATCATATTAATGCCTTTTCACATATTTGCAAACAAATTAGAACTTCAGCAGCAGTTAGATCTAGGTCTACACTATTTCCCTAAATTTGTCTACACTAGAACCTGTGTTAAGCAACCATCAAAAAGGTCTAATTACTTTTTGCCCTGCATTAAGCAACCACCTGTTTTTTTAGGATTCCTAAGTTCAATAAATGAATGAGAAGATTCTACTTTATGTAAATATTTAGGATAATTAGGGTAAGTTAAAATGGATAGACGAAATTCTCAAATTCCAAGAGCCTTTTGCATTATTGAAATGGTTTAGCTTAATTACTGCACTGGACACATTGTTTATTAATATGTTCTGTGATTGGTTTTTGCTTAAATGCATGAAATGTACTGATTAAGAGGGCCATGGGATAGATTAGCCATTTGGCTAACCGAGCTACCCTTGTTAAATAAAGTCTTCCATTCATTCATTTCATTTATAAGTCTTTTGAAAATTCATCAAACAGAACAAAGGTCAAACTTGATCTGTGACTCACTATAATGTAAACATATACAATATTTCAGTTTAAACATCTGCATTGACTGTGGAAAAGGGCAACATAGCTACACTATCTTGAAAGTACAGAGGGTTGGAACAATTAACAGCGGTGTCGGGATAATGATATATACTGAGGCCAATATAAAGTAGAGGGGCAAAAAATCTCAAAATAAATTTGAAATTCAGAATACTTCAATATACTTACGATAAATTTGCATCTGATGAGTCTGACTCTAAATCAACCACTCCAAAATCTTCAAAATTCTCTTCATCTGTTTTACTGGAATAAACATCAAAACAGGATCTTAATGGTGAGACTACAAGATGAAATGCATATAAGTCTAAAATGTGCATATGAGCATAACATATGATACTGGTATTTGCTAACAGTTTAACCCTTTCCCTGTTCTATGTTTATTCCAAATTTCAATACCTACTTAATATGCATGGACAAAGTAGTTATAATTAAGTATGGAAGGTGGAACATTGTAGCCATTTCAGAAGGTAAAGAAACAGATCTATCAAGTTCTATAAGCAAACAGAGCAGACCCTGATCAGACGGCTCCTCTAGGAGCCATCTGATCTGGGTCTACTCTGTTTGCAAATGCGTGAAAACACGTTTATATGAGGGAAAGGGTTAAATCCTAATGAGATGCATTCATATGTACCAAATCTGTATGACAAGCAGTTAGCAGTCTTAATGATACAATGAGATGAATGTTCTAGCATTTCCAAACAGTAAAATGAATGGCAAACAGTGAAAATCCTGATAAAGGATCTCTGGGTCTTCCCTGTTTACAAATGCCAGTACACTCGTTTCCTACATTCGAAAGGCCAACTCCCTGTTCAGGCCTGTACTGCTTGCCATTAAAAATATTTACCTGCTCAAACTTAAAAGAATCTACTTTTCATTAATTAATGATGGATCAATCCACTTTAAAAATTCAGCATTCAAAGGGTTTAAACATGGTACCAGTTCACTGAAAACAATATACCGTAACCAGATTAACCCTGTACTCCATGAATATGGCTTTCTAGCCTTTGCTAATAGAGTAAACCCAGATCAGACATCACCTATAGGAGCCATCTGATCATGGTCTGTTCTGTTTGCTTATGAAATTTTAAAAATATGATTCTGCAGTTTCTACTTTGGCCAAAACAAAATCCTGTGGCCATGTCCATTATAAAATTAATCTAAAACATATTCATGATATCAATATTTCTTACATGAAAATTCATACTTGGCTTCGACAATATTCAGGCAAGAAATAAAGACATCCTGAATATTAATTCACTAATGTTTTATAAGGGTACTATGAACAAAATATTGTTTACCATGAGTGATGACACAAACTGTAGAACCATATCTATAATATCAAAAGCAAACAGAGCAGACCCTGATCAGATGGCTCCTATAAACCTATACAGTTTCTCCTATGACCGTACAATCCTGTGTCCATGTGTCATTATAAAAAACTAATCGTATTAGTATTCATAAAGTCAAAAGTTCAAGAGATGGTAAATGTAATGCACTGGAGGATCTGTCTAAGGCATTGGCTCTTCTGACTCACCTATTGACAGAGGACCTTCCACTGCTATGACCATGGATGGGGAACAGATTCTTGCGTGAGGTTTCGGGTGTGGAGAAGTCTATGAGTAGCTGTCCACCATCCTCATCTGTGTTAGTGTCATACTCATTGAAGGTATAGGCACTTGCTTCTGATGTGTCCTGTGTCTGAAAAGAAAAAAATGCATCTGGTATACTAGTAACCCTTTACTCCATGAATGTTCAAGGCAATACAGAATCAAATATGAAATCCTTCACTATAGAATTTGCGAGCAGTGCAAATTTTATAATGCAATTAGAATTATAAAATATATCAGCAACAAATTATCTGAGAGTGCCCAATCAGACAGCCTGTGCCAAATTGTTGGTAAACCAATAACAAGACCTAGTCATTACTTACAGCTCTCCTCATTGTCTGTGCTTGCTTCTGCCACCACTCAACTCAGTTGTTATATGATTGCACTACACCTTTATGGCAACAATCATTTAATCGTTCCCTTCATATAAACATGTTTTCAAGCATTTACATATAGAGTAGACCCAGATCAGACACCTCCTCTAAGGAGCTTTCTGCATGACTTTCACCCTGCATTAAGTAGCTACCTGCCTAAAAGTATTTGAATTCTTCTCTACTAGAATTCCGAGTTAGAGGGGAAATTTACTGTAATGCCATGTTTTCATCTGGATCCAAACTGTTTCCAAAGGTAATCACAATTCATCCATATGCTTAGTCACACAGTCACCTTGTTGACACAATGTAATGATTTCTATTTGTTATCAACACGGCCAATAATTTTTATCTAAATCTTAAATTATTTCATTTAAAACTAAAATGCCTCAGGCCTGTGAGTTGGCTTTACATTCCTATTGCATTTGTTTACATCTTCCACAGTGTAATCAACAAAGTCGATTTTCATCATTGACTTGTTCAACGTTAACCCTTTCCCTCATACAAACGTGTTTTTACGCATTTGCAAACAGAGTAGACCCAGATCAGACGGCTCCTAGAGGAGCCGTCTGATCAGGGTCTGCTCTGTTTGCTAAAAGAATCTGATAGATCTGATTCTTTACTTTCTTAAATGTCTACAATGTTCCACTTACCATATTTCTTTATAACTATTTTCTTAATGAATATTCAGTAGGTATTGAAATTTGGCCTAAATACAGAACAGGGAAAGGGTTAAGCAAGTTCTTGACAAGCCCTCTGATCAGGCCTGCACTGTTTGTCATTAAAAACCAGTTAGCATGTTTAAACCTTTCCAAATGAATTGACTTTACCTTTAAACATTATGATGGACAATCTCACTTTGAAGACAAAACAAAACTGAATGTTTTCTTCATATTTAGAGGAATAATCATTTGGTTCATTGTTACAAACAACTACATGACTTCTGTATATCCCAAACCAGGTGAAAGGACTTTGCATTTGCAAATAGTGTGGAGCCAGATCATGGGCTCCTAGAAAAGTCCTCTAAATAATGTATGTGGCTGCACTGTTAGTCATTCAGTATCTTCAAGTGTGAAAAGACTCTTCAGAGTTGGAGAGATGTGGATTGAAAGATATGGTTTTGACAATTAAAAGATGACAGATAGACATAGAAAAATATCTGACCTTTGACCTGGCCTTTTCCATCAACTGGCACTATTAAAATTCTGCTAAAAGTTTCATTAACTACAACTATCACCAGAGCAACAGATAAAGGTGCGTACTGAAATACTAAAATTGTCATTTCTCCATCAAACCCTATACTGTGACCACTCTTTAGAATTGTCTCTTCGAGGATAGGGTTTGGTGGAGAAAGAAGCTATTCTTGAAATTGTTTAAATCTAAGCATCTTATCTGGACCTCCATATCACTAAAGGTGACGGAATACCCCTGTAAAGCAGCCTTGATCGCAAAGACAAAATGACTAAAAAAAATCTCAAAGTTCAAGGGGAGATAATTCTGCAATGCTCATCAGTAACACATGAAAATTGCATCTTGCACATTTAATATTCATGCTTATCATGTATACCAAATATAACTTTAAAACTGACCTTGTGACCTTGAATTTCAGCTAAGCAGAATTATGCATGTCATCTTGATGAGATGATTTTTTATCATGTCTTAGTTTCATGAAAATCAGCCCAGCCAAGGGGTTTGAATGGACAAAAATCATCTCTATATCCCCCATTAGCTGTTGCCATGGGGCATAATAAAATGTTCGACACACACTGTGCTTAAAACTCAGAATGTTATGCATCTTCTAACAATATTTGATTGCATACTTAACAATTACATCTACTTTACTGCAGAGACTTTGCTAGAGATGTAAGGTATCCAAATATGGTCATTAAAGACTACCGGTCATTGAAAGCTGAGGACCAAACTGAGTTTTGAATATGAAGATCATTCCTGATATATCCTAATCTCATATTTCTCTCCTGATCCCCATTTGTTTGGTTCTTATTTGAATTGCATAATTATGTCTAACTCAAACCTTATCTTGCTGGAACTCAATAGGATTAACCCTTTCCCTGTTCTGTATTTAGTTCAAATTTCCTACTGAATATTCATGGAAAAATGGTATAATCAAATATTGAAGGTGGAATATTGTCACCATTTTAGAAAGTAAAGAAACAGATCTATCAAACTCCATGAGCAAACAGAGTAGACCCTGATCAGACGGCTCCTAGAGGAGCCATCAGATCTGGGTCTACTCTGTTTGCAAATGCGTGAAAACACGTTTATACATGTATGAGGGAAAGGGTTAACCATCTCACCAAAACTCTATCTTGTTGGTATGCAATAGATTTGACTGCCTGACCCACATTCTATCTTGTAGGTCCTCAATAGATTTGACTGCCTAACCCACACTCTATCTTGTAGGTCCTCAATAGATTTGACTGCCTGACCCACACTCTATCTTGTAGGTCCTCAATAGATTTGACTGCCTGACCCACACTCTATCTTGTAGGTCCTCAATAGATTTGACTGCCTGACCCACACTCTATCTTGTAGGTCCTCAATAGATTTGACTGCCTGACCCACACTCTATCTTGTAGGTCCTCAATAGATTTGACTGCCTGACCCACACTCTATCTTGTAGGTCCTCAATTGATTTGACTGCCTGACCCACACTCTATCTTGTAGGTCCTCATTAGATTTGACTGCCTGACCCACACTCTATCTTGTAGGTCCTCATTAGATTTGACTGCCTGACCCACACTCTATCTTATTGGTCCTCAATAGATTTGCCTGTTTGACCAAAACTCTATCTTGTTGGAACTAAATAAAATTGCCTGTTTGACCAAAACTCCATCTTGATGGTACTCAATAGAATTGCCTGTCTGACGAAAACCCTATATTGTTGGTATACACAACAGAATTGCCTTTCTGACCAAAACTCTACCTCTTTGGCACTCAACAGAATTGCCTATCTGACCAAAACCCTACCTTGTTAGTACTCAAAAGAATTGCCTGTCTGACCCAAACCCTATCTTGTTACTTGTTTAGTACTCAATAGAATTGCCTGTCTGACCCAAACCCTACCTTGTTAGTACTCACTAGAATTGTATGCCTGTCTGACCCAAACCCTATCTTGTTGGCACTCAGTTAAAAATTGCCTGTATATTATATATACCAATATATTAGATCAAATACCGTATCAACAACCTAAATTAAAGACCCTAATCATTATAGCCCTCAGATGTAGCCATCTGATTGGCATCTAACTTGTCTGCTAATGTCTCATTTTCCAAGCGCAGATTTGTCAACTTGCACTGATAAATCTTTAAATCTTCTCCAAGGCCATGTTTATACAAGGGCAGCCATTATTTACCCAATGGTTTACCCTGTCTACGTAACAGACTTGATATACATGGGTGTTTACACTGATAGACCACAATTAAACAGAGCTTAATTAATCAGATATGGTACAATTACATTCAGCTTGACACAGTTACCAAGTATGGTTTATCTATGAACCTGCAACCGCCTTTAACCCTTTGAATGCAGGGCACACATGCACTGGCATTTGTATACAATGTAGACCCAGATCAGAGGAGGCCTCTTTAGATTTGTCATTCAAAACACTAGCAAGTTTAGCTTTTCATACTTAATGGACTATATAGTTAAACAATGATGGGCTATTCCACTCTAGAAATTCAGCATTGAAAGATTTAAACCTCTATCCTACTCTCTCATGAGTCAAGGACCCAAACCGTATAAGGCAAACTCTATATAGGCATCACTAATAAACTCTATGTAGACCAGATATGCAGACTCCTAAATAACCCTTCACCAGAGGTACATTTCTACACATTTGCAAACAGAGTAGACTCATAATCAGACAGCTCTTATAGGAACTGTCTGCTGTGGGTCCGCTCTATTTGCTTATATGATGTCATTATAAATACGGTATTCAGTTTTTAATATACCTAAAGTCATTCTTTAATCTTACATGAATAATCTTCAGGTAAAGTATTTAATCTTTATAAGTGAGAAGATTAAATAATTTCAATTTTTAGCATGTTAAGAGTACATTTTTGCAAGCTCAAAACTTGGTCTGCTTCATGTATTTAACCCTAATAACACCATTTCAAACATAGTTGACAAAGATTATATAGGTCCTGTAGGAGCCATCTGATCAGGGTCTGCTCTGTTTGGTTATGAAATGTATAATAAATCTGGCTCTACAGTTTTTACCGTTATCAAAAAATCATGTGCACATTAACAAATTTCAGCTAAAACATATTCATGATATCATCAGTTTTTACATGAATATTCAACAGAGAAAGGGTTAAAAAAATTGATGCATTGTGTCTATTTCTACAAAACATACAATCCAAAAGACAGATAATAAAAAGTGTACATCCAGATCTGATGCTCTGTCGCTGACATCGTATCATATTCTGATCTTAACCCTTATAATGTGAGAAACAAGTCACGAATTTCCTTCGCAAACAGTGTAGATCCAGATGAGAGGGCTCTTAGATTAGCCCTCTCACCAGGGTCTTCACTGTTTGTCATGCTACACTTTTTCTTTAGAAAAATCCCTAAGTATTCACCATTAGCTTGACCTGCTTGAATTTTAGAATAGTCCATTTGAAAATTCAGCATTATAAGGGTTAACGTCTGAACAACAAATTTTATGATGATTCAGCTCACCTAGATGCAGTGGTGTTACTGGTATTTTTATCTCCACATATAAATAAATTACTATCATGACAGATAGCAATGTATATTTGATCAGGAAGTTTCTTAACCCTTACAGTGCGGGACAGGACTAATGTCACAAATGTCCTTTGCAAACAGTATGACCTATATGAATTTTGGAATAGTTCATTTGAAAACTCAATGTTGTAAGGGTTAACTATTACCTCACTGTGAAAAAATAATGTCTCCTCAAATTAGGACATGGTGCAATTTTGACTACTTCTAATATGGTCAAACTTTAGAAAAACAAACTATTGACCGAATGTCAAACAACTTCAATCCTGATGAGATGCCGATTTACTCAGCATCTCATCTGGATCCAATCTGTTTGTAAACACAAGTCAGGTTGCAACTAGAAGGATAAGGGCTAAAAGATTGGTAGCTAAAAACAGAATCATGAAAGTTCTACTTCATCCTTCATCTGCTAAAGATGTATGTTGCTGCCATGGGAGGGGGTCATGAACAGGAAAGAGAATTTTGCCTATCATTTTTGCACTAGTTTACTTTTTGACACTCAGATCACATTTGGAGGGTTGAGTTGATTGAGTTGATTAACATCCCTTTCTGATCACTATGGGCTAATTTGACACCCCAGAGAAAGGGGAGAGGATACAGAGAAACTGGGAGCAATGTAGGGGTTCATCATGCAGAGACCACCTGTCCTGACCTTAAGCTTGTGACCTTGACCTTCAAGTGGCATCATGACAATATAATTAAAGTTTCATGAAAAACATACTGGGTTCAGGAGAATATAGACCAGGCATCTATTTCAATCTTTAGAAACAATTCAAAAACAGATATTATAAATTTTCTCTAGAGAGACACAAAAAAGGGTCTGTTTCGAACACATCACCTCTTGTCATCAAATGAATGGTATGCAAGTGTTCCAGATCGAATCTAATGAGGGAAACGTGGATGACAAGCAAGTTATGCCAAACACATATTGGAATATTTGTTTGAATGTTGATTAATTGATTGGAACATTCGAAAAGTAAATTTGGTATTTGTTGCTCTTTACTCCATAAATACACCTTTGCAAACAGAGCAGACCTAGATAAAACAGTTCCTGTAGGGGCTGTCTGATCAAGGTCCCTTCTGTTTGCTTAAGGAATTAAATATATGTGATTCTACAGTTTCCTGTACTCATTTACCATTATAAATAATAACAATTAATATCCATGGTGTCATTATTTCTATGATAAATTTAAGAGTAAATGATTAACCTCAAGAATTCATTTAAAACCTGTTCTATGCAAGCTATTTTGAGCAAGAGTGACCTTGACATTTACATCAGACCTTCCACATGCAACCTATGCATTTATCAGTCTATTTGGTCTTTCTTAATTTATTGTCTGTGACCTGTGTTTTATTTCTATTAACCCTTTACTCCATAAATATGCATTTCTATACATTTGCAAACAGAGTAGACCCTGGGTCTGCTCTGTTTGCTTGTGATATAAAATGATATAATACAATTTCTGCCAATTATGGCCAACAATTCTTGTGTTCATGAGTTATTATAAAAATAACCTTAGAATTAATGTTCATGATGTCATTATTTCTTACATGCATATTCATGGGGTAACAGTATTCTTGACTATAGACCACCTAAAAGCAATCTCGACCAATGTCACCATGCAAACTATCTTTGAACCAAGTCTACTAGCAACAATAGGTCTTTCCTAAAGTATGCTTTGATGCCAGTATACACCAAATGGCATATCCAAATTTATTAAACAGAACATATTGCTAATCATCGGTTAAGATCCTGCTCACTTTGTATTTGATTTCAATTAAAGGTTGTTTGATGATATCTGTTAGGTCACAATTACCAATAGCCCACTAAAGGTAAAGCAAATGTTCTACACAATAATTATGACCTCAAGTTGACAGGTGCACTATTTTATCATTCTACAGTAAAACATGTCTTCAGCAGTCATTTATTTATTGGCCATGGGAGTATTAAAAAAGCAGGTAGTTACTTAATGCAGGGCAAAAATAATGCAGAAAGTATCTTATGATAGGATCTTTCTGCATTACTTTTGATCTGTATTAAACTACCACCTGCTTTACAGATCCATAATTTGACCTCTTTTTGATTGTCGCTTAAAACAGGTTATACTGTATATAGCCTTACATAGGTCTTAAAGACTAGCTAGTCTAAAACAGTGTTTTGATCCACATCTGACACTTTGATACTTGATGCTTATCAGGATTAAATCTGACTGAAATCTAGAAAGTAGACCAAGCTATTAAAAAAGAAAGGAAATAAAGAAGGCACATTGTTATATTTTACTAAAATACAAAATTCTTAAGCAGCCATCATTAATGGTCCTGAACAAATATGCGCAATAAAAATTTATCTCATCATTTAGTACAAGATTATATTAACAAGCTTGGCTATAAATGTCCATACATGCATGTGTGATTGTTTCTCAGCTTTTGCCATGCAAAGTGTCATGTAAACAATGACAAACTTCTTTTTTTTTTTATTTCATGAACATATCCCAGAAATAATGACATCATGAATTCTAATTAACTGAAGTTTGATTAATGGCAAATGAACACAGGAATTGTGCTGCCCATGGAAGAAACTGTAGAATCAGATCTATGTTTTTAAGAGCAAACAGAGCAGATCCAGATCATTCCTGAGATGTGTCTACTCTGCAGCAGAGACATTGAAATGCATATACATGTATATTATTGAGTAAAGGGTTAAAAAGGAAATTTTGGCAAATAAAACTAGAACTATCATTAAAGGTGGTGGAATATCCTCGCTCAGCTGCCTTGATTGCAAATCAAACAAGATTTGTGCCAGGTTGTGCCATGGACAGACCAACCAACAAACTGACTCCTATAATTACTTAGTATGCAAAGAAATAAAACCAGAATTCAGGTTATATATATAAGGTATTTTGACCAAAAACTTAAGCAAATAGTAGAGACCCAAGGTCTACACTAGTTGCTGCTATGCCAATCCAACTTCAAAATATCAAAATACAATGTAGTGCCAAATTAATTTATCCTTTACTCCATGAATATTCATGCAAGAAATAATGACATCATGAACATCAACCAGCTGATTTTTTATAACAGCAAATGAACATAAGAATGTTTAACCATTGCAGAAACTGTATAATCATGTCTATCTTATCCCAAGGCAAGGTGATCAATATATAAGAGCCATCTGATCTAGATCTGCTCTGCTTGCAAAGGCGTTAAAAAGCGTATATATAGACTAAAGGGGTTTTCAGCTTAATTTACAAAGTCAAAGAGAGACAAGACTGAGTGTTTGTATACTAAGGGTAATATTGTTTTACCTTCTCACATGTCAATGTAGAATTCACAGACATAGCGTCTCATCCAAAGACTGAATCCAATGCAGCTTTAGTCCAAACTAATACAGCTTTAGTCCAAACTAATACAGCTTTAGTCCAAACTAAGCTTTAGTCCAAACTAACACAGTAAAACCAATAACTCTAACTGGAATTGTAGTAAAGAAGATCTTTGCTTAATGTAGAGTGAATGTCATGCAGAAAGCTCCCTTGGGAAACATTCTGAATGACTTTCATCCTGAATTAATATTTACTCAATTAATATTCATGAATATTAATTAGGTCAGTATTTATTACGACATACTAAATCAGTATTTTTACCTTAATTTTGCCACTATATGTAGAATCAGGTAGAACCTTCTTTATAAGCAAACAAAGCAGACACTGATCATTGGCTCTTAGTAACAGGAGTCATCTGATCTGGATCTGGATCTGTTCTGCATAGAGTAAAGGGTTATTTTTAGCTGCCGCCTGTTTTACAGATCGGTATTGATACTGATTTGAAAGTCCGGTTTAGAGATGTGTTGTTCTACTGTACTACTATACCAAACAAGAGATGTTTGTAAAACATGTATACCCCCCTAGACCCCCTGACCTTTGATCTAGTGACCTCAACTATAGAGGTCATCTAGCGGTCATGACTAATCACCACAGCAACTTTGAATATCCTAAGCCAAACCACTGATCATTTATTGATCTGAAAACATTTCACATATTAAGGTCATGGTGACCTTGACCTTTGACCTAGTGACCTCAACAACTTTAGGGGTCATCAAGTGGTCACAACCAACTACCACAGCAAGTTTGAAGATCCCGAGCCAAACCATTGAGCAGTAATTAATTGGAAACCATTTCATCAGTTAAGGTCATAATGACCTTGATCTTTAACCTAGTGACCTCAAAATCAATAGGGGTCATCTAGTTGTCATGACCAACCACCACAGCAAGTTTGAAGATCCTAAGCCAAACCCTTGAGCAGTTATTAATCGCAAATCATTTCACCAGTTAAGGTCATGGTGACCTTGACCTTTGACCTAAAAAATATAAGGGGTTATCTACTGGTCATGACCAACCACCACAGCAAGTTTGAAGATCCTAGGCCAAACCCTTGAGCAGTTATTGATCGCAAACAATTTCATCAGTTAAGGTCATGGTGATCTTGACCTTTGACCTAGTGACCTAAAAAACAATAGGGTTTATCTAGTTGTCATGACCAACCACCTAAGCAAATTTGAAGATCCTAAGCCAAACCCTTGAGCAGTTATTGATCAGAAACAATTTTACAAGTTAAGGTCATGGTGACCTTGACCTTTGACCTAGTGACCTCAAATACAATAGGGGCCATCCAGTTGTCATGACCAACTACCGCAGCAAGTTTGAAGATTCTAAGACAAACCCTTGAGCAGTTATTGATCGGAAACCATTTGACCAGTTAAGAGCATGGTGACCTTGACCTTTGACCTAGTGACCTAAAAAGCAATAGGGGTCATCCAGTGGTCATTACCAACCACCACAGCAAATTTGAAGATCCTAGGCCAAACTATTGAGCAGTTATCGATCGCAAACCATTCCACCCTTTAAGGTCATGGTGACCTTGACCTTTGACCTAGTGACCTAAAAAACTATAGGACTCATCTAGTTGTCATGACCAACCACCTAAGCAAATTTGAAGATCCTAAGCCAAACCCTTGAGCAGTTATTGATCGGAAACCATTTTACCAGTTAAGGTCATGGTGACCTTGACCTTTGACCTAGTGACCTCAAAATCAATAGGGGTCATCCAGTGGTCATGACCAACTACCACAGCAAGTTTGAAGATTCTAAGCTAAACCCTTGAGCAGTTATTGATCGGAAACCATTTAACCATTTAAGGTCATGGTGACCTTGACCTTTGACCTAGTGACCTCAAAATCAATAGGGGTCATCTAGTGGTCATGACCAACCACCACAGCAAGCTTGAAGATCCCAAGCCAAACCCTTGAGCAGTTATTGATCGGAAACTATTTCACCATTTTAGGTCATGGTGACCTTGACCTTTGACCTAGTGACCTCAAAAACAATACGGGTCATCTACTTGTCATGACCAACCACCACAGCAAGTTTGAAGATTCTAGGCCAAGTCGTTTATTATTAGTTATCGTTCGGAAACCATCGATCTACCGACCGACCGACCGACCGACATGTGCAAAGCAATATACCCCCATTTTTTCAAAAGGGGGGTATAATAAACAATTATCTAGACATCAATGTATCATTTTACTTCATGAATATTCATGTTAGAAATAATGTATGAGTATTAATTAGCTTAATATTTATTATTATAACAGCATATGGACAAGGAAAGTGTTTGCCCTAGGAAAACCTGTAGAATCAGATCTATATTCAGAGCAGACCCTAATCAGGCAGCTCCCACAGGAGCAATCTCATCTTGGTCTACTCTGTTTGCACAGGCAATCATTAAAGACATTTCCATGAAGTAAAGGGATATATTAGTCAGTAAAACTGTGCATCCATCACTCTTTAATATAACCACATGTATAATGAAGTTCCAAAGCCTTCTGAACAAATCTGTCCACTGAACAAAATAAAATCAGTCATTCCAGGAATGAAAAGAACACTTCATCCATAAGAAATTGAAACTGGAATCGATAACACAGTATTTACTACATTGTGTGGTAGGTTTGACAATTTGTAAGATATCTATGCACCTAACAACAGCAACAGAATGTTGTCGAGATGAAGCTCATCAATGTCTGTAGAAAATTCAATATCCTTTAAACGACTAACACACTCGTAAGCTTAAAAAAACTCGAAAAAAAACCCAACATATGAAACCACAGCAAAAATACACATTCCATAAAATAACAATCTTTCAAAAGTCCTTCAAACAGTTTTTAAATCCTGACTGTAAAACAAATGGCTTCTTGATATGGAATCTGGATCTATACTTTCTCTTCGCCTCAACATCAGTTTAGGTTTTCATGAGGAAAGGATATATATGTATCACAGACACGCCCTGGAGTATACCTACATAAATAATTAATCCTAGGCTCTCTACATACAACTGTGAATTGATGAAACCCTTCACATACAGCTGGGATCCAGTTGAGACACCAAATAATTCAGTGTCTCACTAGGAACAAAACAGTTTGTCACTCCGAGATTGTTTAAACAAGAAAATGTAATAAGATGTCATTTGATAATGGAAGCAGTTGACAATTGTTTGTGGAGTACATTTAGTTGGTGTTAGAAAGGGTTAAGTGAGGCCATCTGCCATTGACAGAGGACAGCATTATGCCTGGCAGTATCATGGGCCAACCCTTACCATGCTACCCTAATTATCCTGACTATTCAGTTAACAAATAAAGGCAAATAGTGCAGACCAGGATCAAACTGCTCCCGAAGGAGCTGTGTTCCATCAGAGTCTATACTATTTGCAATGTACTATGCCAGTCTGGTTTAAGGTTTTCAAAATGTTGCCAAATCTAATGATTCACCTGTTAAAACTAATGGAGTGGAGCGATTGGATGTCTTTATATTTTGAGTAAATAGGATATACCAGTACCCAATCCCATGAAGAATTTTGAAAATATTTGGACTGAGGGACAAGTCCATATAAGATGGCATTTCATTAGAAACAAAATTTTATTTTAAAGAAAAATTACATAGCTTTGAATTATTTAGTAGAATACAATGGAGAAAAACAATATTAATATAATTTAAAGGGCTATAACTCATTAAATATCTCTTATTCACATGCTAAATTCTTTATTTGAATTCACCAAATTCAAAAGTGAAACAAAATGTTTTGAAAAAAGTACAGTCAATGGGAGTTACTCTTGTATAGTTTTTCTTCTGATGATTTCTAAGTTATAAGCTAAATGATACCAAAGAACATAATCAAATGCAGATGTCAGAACTCCTCTGTTTTTTGCTAATATCTATGTTGAAAGGGCCATAACTCATTAAATAAGCATAACAGAGTAAAAGGTTCCTTACAAATTTGTAGCCATTGTGATTGTGAACATAAGCTTCAAGTTTGAATAAACCAACGGTACTGATGTTGAAACAGTGACAAAGGTTCTGATGACTCTGTGGCTATGGAAATACATGCACAGTAGAACCTGTCTTAAGTGACCATTCATTTATTGAACATATGAGTCTTAAAACAGGTGGTTGCTTAATGCAGGTAAAAAATATCGAACAAGAGCTTTCTGCATTACCTTTGACCTGCATTATGCTACCACCTGCCTTACACACCCATAATTAGACCTCTTTTTGATGGTCATTTAAGACAGGTTCTACTGTACCTAGAAATGTTCAAATTTTTTATCATATTTATAGATTTATAGTATCATATTTACTCCATATATTAGGATCCCATTATATCCATTCTCCACAATTAAGTAATGTTGAATAAGTCAGTGTGGGACCATTTCTTAACCCTTAACACCATGAATATTCATGTCAGAAATAATGACTTTATCAATATTAACCCTTTCCCTGTTGTATATTCATGTAAGAAAAAATCATGTCATGAATATTAATAAGATTATTTTTCATAATGGCATATGAACACAGGACATTTCGGCTGAGGCAGAAGCTGTAGAATCAGATCTATACTACACCATAAGCAAACAGAGCAGACCCTGATCAGATGGCTCCTATAGGAGTTGTCTGATCTGGGTCTACTCTGTTTGCAAATGCGTCAAAATGCACTTACATAAGGGAAAGGGTTAATTAGCTGAATTTTATAATTGCATCATATACAAGGTAATTTTTACCATGACAGACACAAGCAAACAGAGCAGATCCAGATCAGATGGCTCTAACAACAGCCATCTGATCTGGGTCTACTATTTGTAAAGGTGCCAAAATTCATCACTATGGAGGAAAGGGTTAACTTTAACCCTTCTCTTGCTGAATTTTAAAATAAATTTCTCCTTCTTTACCCATGTCCTGTTGTATAATTACATATATCTTCACTAAATTGTTGTACGTAAGCACAACATTGCCACAGCAATGAAACCCCACAGGACATTAAGGTCCATCCTAGTTCACCCAAAAGACAAAATCAAAATGGAAAACAAAAGTGATATAGTTTACTCTATTCCATGCAAACAGTGTAACAAAGTTTACATAGGTGAAACTAGTAGAAATTTCAAATATAGACTGGAAGAACATAAGAAAGATGTTTGTACTCATCAAGTAAAAAACTATACTAGATCTGAAAGGAAAGCTTCTCTGACAGAGTACAATAAAAGTGGCATAACGGATCATTCTGTGCAGTCGAATCATATCATTGACTGGGAGGGCACTAAAATAGTGGACAAAGAGTCAGACCTTCGCGCTCGTCAAATGAAAGAGGCCATCCAGATTCGGAAACAAAAGGCTACTATGAACAGGGGCGAGGGGGCCTACAAGCTGTCTCACGTCTGGGACACGGTTTTCGTCAGCAAGTGCGCTGACGGAAACAGCCGTTGATCCACGGAATCAGTTGGATTTTTGAGAAAGGTGACAGTAGTCACCGAAACTGTCAAGTAAGAAATTATTTTCTAGTAGTGCAATAAGAACTCAATACACATATGGACTTACCTACTAAATGAACTCATTCAAGGAAAAAAAGAGAAATCATTGAAAATATAATTTACCCTCAAGTTATGACCCTTAACCTGTTACTCCATAAATATGCTTTTTTTACGCCTTTGCAA
This sequence comes from Azorinus chamasolen, assembly GCA_963576725.1. Classification (NCBI taxonomy): domain Eukaryota; kingdom Metazoa; phylum Mollusca; class Bivalvia; order Cardiida; family Solecurtidae; genus Azorinus; species Azorinus chamasolen. The sequence goes on from OY755236.1 coordinate 48,001,920, forward strand.
ACACAGTAAATCCAGATAAGACTGCTCCTATAGGAGCCATCAGATCAGGGTCTGCTCTAGATCTGTTTGTTTATGACATATCATATAGATATGATTCTATAACTTCTGCCATGGCCAAAAATTCCTGTGTCAGTGCGCTATTATAACAATTATTCCAATTGTTATTCATAATGTCATGCATTTTACATGAATATTCATGGAGTAAATGGTTAATTTATACACTTGTACTTGCTGCCAGTTGCCAATTCCAAGTTTGAAGCACATTTGTGAATGACTATGCATTTGTTAACAATTTGAATGTGGGACATGCATGCACTGGCATTTACAAATAGTGAAGACTCAGATCAGATATGATCAGGGTCTGCATTGCTTGTCATTCAAATTGAAGGAGAAAACAATATCTGCAGACTGTAGGTCTAATAATCTCCTTCAAATCAAGAATGTTCATTACAACAGACATTTGCATAGCTTACCTCAATTGGAGAGGTTTCGGTGAACTGGAATGAGTTGATTAAGTCAGAGTAGTTGCCACTGTTGGTTGGTGTGGACTGCTTTGAGTTACCTGTAATACAAGCAAATCATGTCAAAATCCAAGGAAACACAAACTGACATGCTATTACACATGTGCAACATGCAGAAACAAGTGTAATAGTCATCATGCATATTTGGCTTTCATAACATGCACAAATACAAAATTCTCAATGTGCATACATGAATAACAGATGTAGAATATTCAGCATACATATGCCACTTACAGATGTATGCTGCTCAATATGTATATATAAAGTACAGAATATTTACAGATGTAAAATGCTTAATATGTAAAATACAGAACATTTACAGATGTAAAATGCTCAATACGTATATTTGACATACAGAACATTTACAGGTGTAAAATGCTCAATGTATCTGTAAAGTACAGAACATGTATAGATGTAAAATGCTCAATATATATATGTGACATACAGAACATTTATAGATGTAAAATGCTCAATATGTATATGTGACATACGGAACATTTATAGATGTAAAATGCTCAATATGTATATGTGACATACGGAACATTTATAGATGTAAAATGTTCAATATGTATATGTGACATACGGAACATTTATAGATGTAAAATGTTCAATATGTATATGTGACATACGGAACATTTATAGATGTAAAATGCTCAATATGTATATGTGACATACGGAACATTTATAGATGTAAAATGCTCAATATGTATATGTGACATACGGAACATTTATAGATGTAAAATGCTCAATATGTATATGTGACATACGGAACATTTATAGATGTAAAATGTTCAATATGTATATGTGACATACAGAACATTTATAGATGTAAAATGCTCAATATGTATATGTGACATACAGAACATTTATAGATGTAAAATGCTCAATATGTATATGCTGTACAAAACATTTACTGATGTAAAATGTTCCGTAACTGTATGCATATGAGACTAACAGAAGATGAATACTGATGTAAAATGCTCTGCATTAATTCATGTCATAATATATTATCTTATAGAACATAAACAGATAAAAAATGCTAAACACGAATATATGATATACATGTATATGCAAAACATAAACATAAAACACTCAACATACCCGGTACATATGATTTGCAGAATATGCCAAGATGTAAAAAACACATAATAATAATAATAATAATGACTTTATTTAATGAGGCTACACATTTAGGTAAGCCAAATCTTCCATGTGGGCCTCAATACATTATATATTTATATATATAAACATAGATCTAGGAGAACAAAAGTTTAGAAATTATACACTATACACAGAATATCATTCAAAAATTAGTCATGGATATATGACTTGAATAACTTAAACAAATATAATATACTCATTACTTAACATATATATGTGACATACAGAATGTGCTCAGTGTAGCCACAAGGTCGCCCAAATGTGTGATTCATGCAAATTTCTCAAATGTTTCACGGAGGCCTATATACATGTATGCACAAACTGAACCTTTCAAGCTAAATCTTCAGGATGGAATTATAGCCCAGTCTTCAACTACAGAGTCTACAAAGTAAGATCTAAACTTGCTAGATAATTCTGAATGACAAATAGTGCAGACCCTGATCAGAGGGCTCCTCCAGGGGCCCTCTTAGTTTACACTGTCTGGGTCTACACTGTATGCAAATGCCAGTGCCACATTCAATTATACATTTTTCAAGCTCTTTTATATTTCCATCAAACCCTATGATGTGTTCATTCTCTAGAATAGTCTCTTATACACAATTCTAAACAGTGATCACAACATGGTATTTGGTGGATAAATGAAAATCTTAGCTCTTACAGCTCTTATTGACAGCCTGAAGTAATTCACCTACTGTACCTACCTTGCACTTCTAATATCTGTTGCACCCCTGTACAGAAGTCCTGGAAGTTGACTTTTCCTTTTCCTTCTGGATCAAGAAGTTGTACAATACCAATTACTTCCTGTAAAGAAATAAAACAAAACAAATTACACATTAAATCTAAGTCACATCATGATAAAAGTCCAACCTTGTATGAATATGGATATTTTGACAGAAATCTAGAATAAGATCTATACAATTTTATAAGCAATAGAGCGGTCACCCTGATCCGACAGCTCCTACAGGTGTCATTATAAAAAATCAGCTTATCAATATGCATAACATAATAATTCCATCTATGAATATTAATTAAGTAAAGGTTTAACAGTACATGTAGTACTGTGGTGTCTTTGACAAATAGGATGGCTCAACCAAGAGATGGGCTCGTTAGAGACAGTCCCCTTTATCCTGCTCACTTCACCCTGTTGTTAGTTTAAAACTAATATAAAGCGAAAAGAGCAAATGCGTAGAACACTAAGTCGGGGTGCAAACTTCTCCTTGAATATCAAACACCCATACCCTCATAAGCTATTTTTAAATCCAAGCTCTTTGAATAAATCTACTGAAAAGGAGCATTTACTAGAAAAAAGGAAAGTTTTAGAATTATGTAGTTTTGACACCATTGTGATAAATAGAACATTTTCTCCTGTGGAGCAAATGTAAATTAATGTTCTATTTAATCACAATGATTTAAAATAAAGACTTTTACAGAGGCGTCAAAAGGTGTCAATATGAGGGAATGGGTTAAGCTTCTAAAAAATGTCTTCTCCCCGATTCCCTATCTTGAAAGGTTAAGAAATATGATTGATTATTATCAGAGTATCGACCAAATCAACTCCAAGAGGCTTTTGAATGTGATCTCTTTCTTAGTTGTCAGTCACCCAATTGATTTGATTTATTAGGTTATATACAGAATGCCAGAAATCCCGGCCTATGAATGTTTACCCCTGACATGACATTGTGAAGTTGATAAAGAAAACATCTGTGCATTTGCAAACAAAGTAGAACCAGCCTGGCTATATGCTCTGACTTGCTTATAAATGCATGGACTAATTAGATAGATTTGACTCTACAGTTTTTGTTTTGGCTAAACCCTTCCATCGCTGAATTTTCAGAGTGAAAAGCCCATCAGTGTTTAACTATACGGTTCACGGAGTATGAAAGTCTTGAACTTGCTAGAGGATTTTGAATGACAAACAGCACAGATCCTGATAGAGGGCTCCTCCAGACTAGGAATCTTTTGACATATAGCAAGCAGCTTCACTATTTACATGTATATGCACATCTGGATTTCAACGGAAAAAACGATTACAACGAAAATAGTTTTCTCATGCATGACGTATGCACAAATGTAGTGGGCTAATATCCTTTCAAGGTACATGTACCGGTAGGTAGAACATGGGATGCGTTCAGCACGACTAAGTCTGATGTTTTAATTCTTAATTCAACAGCTTTTTGACATCAGAAGGAAGTACACGTAATGTGATTAGTATGATCTTCCATTGGGAAGTAAAATATTCCTGTTTTGGACATTTTCATTATTTTGGATAAATTCAGCTTTCAACGACACTGAGATCATTGGGGATATTTTTGTCTAAAAGGTGTGGACAAGCAATACTGCTACCATCATTAATTTATTGTGTTTCTACATTGTACAACCTGCTGGAGGGCGGTAATGTGTATAACCACTTTACTATATTAAATGATCTCCCTGTTTTGTGTGTTGACTTTTTTTCTACCCTTCAGATTGTTCATACCTACCCTGTTCTTACTTTAAGTTTTGCACCTCTTGCAAAGGTTATAATTGAAAATTATCATTACATGCAGTATAAAGCATACTTGCTGGTAGTTCACATTTGTGTACTCTAAATGGTGATATCGAGCTACTTTCGGTTTTAACGATATTCCGGCAACCATCACAAAATTAGCATGCTGTCTTACAGGTCATTAATGAGCACATGGCAAGGGCACCCCACCCAGTCTCATTATCCTGACACCGGGCCGACCAGTCCTAGAACTATACACCTTTTAATGTCGAGGGAATATTTAGTATGAGGAAATGGGTTGAATACCAATATGTTCATTCAAAGACAAAGCTGCCTTGCAATGCTTTCAAAAGATGTAACTTTTTGCAAGTTAGATGTCAATTTATAATTTACAATGTGCAAACAGTTTGGATCCATATAAGATACAAAATAACTTTATCACTCTATGCCTTCTCAGGAATCTCCGAGGACATCTTTGAAGGGAAAATGAATGTACATGTAACTAATACTTTGAGAAAATTACACAGCAGTTGACTTTATGGTTTTTTGAAGACGATAACAACTTACTTCCATCTTGCAAACTCAGCAACTACGCTTTGATGCTGAATGCTATCAGACAGCAACCAGTCCTAGCAATACACTTTTATGCTAACAGAGAGAACCAGTCCTAACACTATCTTTTCATGATAGCACACAGAACCAGTCCTAACACTACACTTCATGCTTTACCAAGAGAAGCAGTCCCAGCACTACCTATCTATACTGAATGCTAAGAGAGAGATTTAAGCAAACAGAGCAGACCCTGATCAGATGACTCTTATCATCTGATCTGGGTCTAGTCTGTTTGTAAAGGCATTAATTTAACCCTTCGCTTGCTATTCACATCAATATACTTACCTGTAAATAGTGAAGACCCAGATGAGACAGCTCCTGCAGGAGCTGTCTAATCAGGGTCTGCACTATTTACAAGTTGATTGTGCAACCAGTGCACTCCACAGCAGTGATTGCACAGCGAAATAATTGTACACAGTGAAGATATATGTAATTATACAACAGGGTTAAAAGTGTCTCTGTCAGACAAAGGATTAAATCAAGAATAGGGTCTAAATTGGTTGTCCGAGTGTCAAATGAAAAGTGAAAAGTCGAAATTAGTTATTGAAGTCACCGAGATCTGGAACAGCCTACCCTATCATATTCAACAAGTTGATAACTATAAGTGAAGGAATTAGGCAGACAGTCTGGGAAAGCTCGATCTGTAGATATGCAATGTGCCCTTGAGTTTGTCTTCAGCCTTAAGCTTTATTGTCCAACATGAATTTTATTTTGCTGTATTATTTGTTTTAGATATTTAAATGCAGTTGCCAACCTAAAGCCCCGTTCCCACTGTCACGGTGCTGGTCCCGGTACCCCACTGTACCTCCCGGCAAAGAAATAGCCGGCATTCCGGGATGATACAGGACCTTATTTCTAAAAACGTTGCCTCGGTGTACCCCATATTTAGAAGCAGGATCTTCTAGTGATACAACATGATACAACCCGGTATGACCCCGGTCGTCGCCGGTAGTGCCGCGGTGGTGACCAGTATCACCCCGTCATATCCCGGGTGTGTGCAGGTGACAAGCCAGCGTTACCCAGGTATAAACGGGGGTTGACCGGCAGACAAACCGGCTCATACCTTGCCAGTCCCTAACTCCACCAGTACAAAACGAGACTATACCGTCGTATACCGGAGCTATATACCGGCCCAATGCGGGGGGTTCACCACAGGTCTTTCGTGGATGAGGTGCTCGCCAACATCCCGGATTACTAGGGACTATCACAGTAGAGCCAGGGTAAAGACCCGGACCTGCACCGGAATAAGCCGGTTTTGGATATCTTTCCCGATGACTCCCGGTTGTATTAAACATTTTAAAACATCCGGGCCTGTCTGCCGGATTAAGCCGGATCATCAGGGTTCATCTAGGATCTTCCTGGATGTTAATGGTGCCGCCAGGGATGTACTCCTGGTTTGACATGGTTTTCCCCGGACCACACATCCGGGACGTACCATGGGGCCAATCCGAGACAGAGAGAACAGGGCCTAATGACAACCCTGTATCTGTAATTGTGCTTAAGTAGTCTCATCCCTTCCCCTGTTCTACATTTATTCCAATTTTCAGTAGCATAGAGTTGTGATTATTTATACGAATTGGATCCACACGAAGAGCTTTCAATGTTGATTCTATAAGCGCATGGTAAGAGCACAGCTGAGGAAAATATATAAAAGGTCGCAAAACATTCAGCAATACGCCATATAACTGTTACATTTTCACATTATATGAACTTTTTTGTTCAGATTTCAATCAATCTTAGTTGAAATTATGAATTTATATACATCAAATGAAAGCTGAAACAGTTCTTAATGAAGCCGAATCTGGTAATTGCAGGTGGATTCCGGCCGATTCCTGTAAATCAGACCGATTCTTGTAAATCATGTGACCGCATATTCATGGACAAAAAAAGTTACAATAAAAAATGGAAAGTGGAACATTGCAGCCATATTAGAAACTGAAGAAATTGATCACATAGATAAAAATTCCATTAGCAAACAGAATAGACCCTGATCAGATGGCTCCTACAGGAGCTATCTGATCTGGGTCTACTCTGCTTGTAATTGCATGAAAATGTGTTTACATGAGGGAAAGGGTTAAAAAGAAAACAACTGTTAAAATACTTGTTATTTTACAGGTTGTTAGTTAAGTTTTGTTTAACTGCTTAAAAGCTAGCGACAAAACCATGATTATTGATACAAATCATTTGGATTCAGATGTGATGTCGCATAATGCGACGTCTTATCAGGATCTACATGAATTGACACTTTGACCATATTTTGGAAAAGAAATTTAATTTAAGAAATGAAGCAGACGACAATTGTTGCAGACAAAAAATTACTTTAAGCTAATGCTAAGTCTTAGTATGCAAAGAGTTAAGGAACAGTTTTAGTTGGTAAAATAGCAGTTAGCTAATGTAAAGAATATGTTGTATAACAGCTGACTATATATACAGTTTCTTGTATCTTTTTAAGTACAAAACGTTTCAGGTATCAGCATAGATACACCTTAGCAAACAGAGTAGACCTTAATCATACGACTCCTGTTGAACAATCTGATCAGGGTCTACTTTGATGTTATATAATAAAACACTGATTCTACAGTTTCTGTCATGATAACCCTTTCCCTCATATAAACGTGTTTTTACACATTTGCAAACAGAGTAGACCCAGAACAGACGGCTCCTAGAGGAGCCATCTGATCAGGGTCTACTCTGTTTGCTAATAGAATTTCAAAGAGCTGTGTCTTTACCTTCTAAAATGGCTACAATTTTCCATCTTCCATATTTCGTTATAATCATTTTATCTATGAATATTCAGCAGGTATTGAAATTTGGAATGAACACAGAACAGGGAAAGGGATAAAGAAGCCCCTTGTTGTAAGTGCCACTGTAACTAGTCTACTTAACATCCATGGTGTCATTATTTCTTACATGGATATTCATGGAGTAAAGATTAAAATGTGTTTCTCTGGTACTATCATTTTCCTACCCTATCTGTGTAACTGGAATAATAGATACAGCCATATATGTTAGAAATAATCCTGTACCTGACACAGATGCCTTCTAAAGCTTTTGCGAACAGAGAAGATCCAGAGCAGACAGCTCCTAGGAGCTATATCTGACAAGGGTATGCTCTGTTTGCCCCTTCTTATTTTTTTTCAAGTATAAAGTGACAGCCAGGTACAGGCCTTGAACACGGGACCTCTCACTTACAGGTCCAGTGCTCTACCAATTGAGCCACCTGGGTCGCCATATGAGCTCAACACAGGCACACACCACAACCACTACATTCCTCCCCACTTCACTTTGCCAGAGCTGATCCAGCTCTCAAAGATCATGTTTCCCACTGCACACGCAGTCAATCACTTCTGACACCATTACAGTGACAGGAGAAAAAGTGAAGACAGTTGCATCACTGGAACTGGGAACTCCTCATTTACAGCCTTTACAGGGAGAGTGGTCTAAGTGCTCTACCAACTGCGCTACTCTGGCTGCCACATAAGCTTCACACACCACAACCAAGTTGTGCTACCATACTCATGAGCTCCACACACCATAACCACTAGGTATGGTACATATGTAACAGGCCCGGTACAGGTACTGGGTGAAAAACAGTAAGCGGTTCAGATAGCTTATTCTGTAGAGCACTCGCCCTGTAAGTGAGGAGTCCCGGGTTCGAGCCCGGTCTGGCTGCATGTTTTTCAAAAGTCCAGACTCCTGTTACAGTTGGAGCCAGTTGGTCCTTGTGCATGCCCATGATTTCTTGTGCAGATTCGGTGAGAATCTCAGGGAAAAAGGGGGAGTAGTGTAACGGGCCGGGTACAGGAACTGGGTGAAAAACAGTAAGTGGTTCTGATAGCTCAGTCAGTAGGGCACTCGCCCTGTGAGTGAGGGGTTCTGGGTTCGTATTTTTCACCAGTCATTTTGCACATGCTAATAATAGAATAATACATATGAGTTTACAATATCTGCCACATATTTATTTTCCGTTGTTTGTGACGCCAATATTAAAAATAAGTTATTGAGTCAATATTTCTATCAAGAATATTTGGTAAACAGAAAATATTACAAGCACAGGGGGCCATTTCGTGGGTCTACATGGTCTAAAAGGTCAAAAAAATTGATTGGGTCGATTTAGTGTTATATTATATACAAGGGGTCTAACTACCCATTCGCAAATTTCACGACCGATTCGAAATAACGCCCGGTTTTGGGCTATCAAGATAAAATACCCACTAATGTTTGGTACGAACGTGAAGCTGGGACCTTGTACTTTTCAAATAATATAACTTTTGATACATTCCGACTAAGCCGTAGCCAGTGCCAACGTGAAATTCCAACAAAATACACTGATTTAGCTTACTCGAACGAGAACTCTTGTATATAATATAACGAACGAGAACCCTTGTATATAATATAACACTAAATCGACCCAATCAATTTTTTTGACTTTTTAGACCATGTAGACCCACGAAATGGCCCCCTGTGATTACAATACAAGTATGAGTACACACAAGTAGATCCCGCACAGGTGGGTGCACCAGGCATGAGCGAGAATGGTGCTCATTGTGATTACCCAGCCAAACAATATTTACAAGTCAGATGAGTACACACGTACTAATAACTCATTCCCATACCGGTTAATTAGACTACTGATGTGTTGTAAACAAACACCCCACCCACTATGTTTTGAGGTTATGTGTGTAATCTATTTAATTTCAAATCTCAGTTCAGATTACCTCATCACTGTCAGCGCCGAAATGATCTCGAGCTAAATCCTTAAGTCGGTCTACGTTAATATATCCAGTTCCTTCTGTGTCACAAACATCAAATACACCTTTAATTTTCTCTCGCATTTCCTCCTCCATTGCCAGCCATCGATCTTGTCCTACCTGTAGACAGGAAGTTACATGTCCACGAAAAGTAGTACCAAACTGGTGCATTTCATATATCACACTTTGATTACGTCGCACAGACCTGTATCGAGATTAAAGGAACATTAAAATATTCTACATGACATGCCATGAACATATTTGCACACAAAATGGGTCCTATTTTGCATTTTTTGACGCCATAAACTCGGTTTCGAAATTAAATCGACTCTGTGTATGAATATCGAAAATCTGCCTAACACCTGGGACTACTTATCATTGATTTGACTGACTGTACGCTTTGGCATGCAAGTTAACTAATGCAGAGAATCTGGCTTAAACACAGGAAAATATGCATCGTAGACAACTTTAACCGAACGTCCAGAGAGGGACAGATATAGATGTGTTTTTAAAATGAAGCTCTCCTTGCGCAATATATATATGCACTTAATTATCGCAGTCTTGTTACAATTTTCTTCCATCTCTCTTCACGTTACAGTCAAAGAGTCTGTATCCCGAATCCCTTATGAATTAACCCTTTCCTCCATAAATACGCCTTTATGCGCCTTTGCAAGAAGAGTAGACCCAGATCAGATGGTCCCTATGATGCTCCCATACAGGAGCTAGGTTTAGTTCTGGTATAATAGGCCTATATATCTATATACAAGCGAGGTTTTACGCAGGCGTAAAACATTAGGAGATAAAACAGAGAGCATCAGTAACATAGGTAGAAACTATCCTCTTCCCCTTGCCCATAGCACAAATGGAAATCGCATTCCATAGGATCGCCCCCTCCAAACAGTGATAGCCTAGGCCTACTACAGGTATGCCATGGCCAACAGTGCTGCAATAAAGTTCTATTCTAATTAATATTCGCAACGTCATTATCTCTTACATGAATATTCATGGAATAAAGAGTTAACTCGATGTTTTATGCGTTAAAAAGGCTTTTATTTTAGATTTTGTTTTGCTTGTATTGTAAAAGATAATCTTGTTATGTCGGACAATAGCTTTGAAACCAGTGCTAAGTACTATGCTCGATGGTAACCGACAATAAATAGCTTAAATATTATTTAATCCTATCTTATCTTAGATTTATATCAAAAGAGTTCCGCTATAAAAAAAAAAGGAAAAGAAAAGACGCACCCGCTATTAGAACGTCGTAGACACATGTGTTATATAGGCTTTTTTTGCATTTGATAAAGCCTATGACAGAAAATGACACTACATTTAGTCTAGTATATTTCTTTATCAGTGGTGTAGGCATATTACAATATTATATATAACTGGTTAACACCCAATTCAATATTCATTTAAGAATTTATTACTGCATGAATGTTTATTTTAGAATCAGATCTATATATCATTCCAGCAGCAAATAGAGCAGACGACGTCACGCTGGTGAAGGACATGTCTGATATGGGTTCGCTCTTTTTGCAAAGGTACCAAACGTCGATTTATGAGGAAAGAGAGGAACGATTTCTGTAGTTTTTTTTCACGAATTTTTCGGAAACGCGATTACAGACTTAAGAAAATACATGTAGTTGAAAACAGGCTACCCCGTTAAAAAGCCATCTTTTAGAAGTTTCCTAAAAGAAGGGAAAATGCCAAAATGATTCCACATTATTTTCAGATTTAGCTTCTGCTTTCTGATATCAAGTTAACTGAGAGAGAGGCGCGCCCCTATCGCAAAGATCGATGGACTTTGAATACAAATTTCAATGACCCACAGTGACTTTGATGATCTGCATATCTAAATTAGCTTTTTAAATGCCTTTAGATATTCATACCAAATTTGGTGAAGATTTTGGTAGTGTCTGGCTTTTATCCCATATCCCGCGATTTGGTCACATTTGCAAACAGCTAGGATCCACATGAGACCAAGACAACCACTTACTAAATGCTTTAAGGAATCGAGTGTAAGTGAAAGATACAGCATATCAACGTTAAAGCAGGCAATAGTTTTCGGGTGATGTCTGTATTCCAATGACTTAGTTTTCGGCGAACACAGTCAATTGAAGGGGCATAACTCTAGCGCAACCTGCGCGATCAATCGGAAATTCGGTAGTTGAATTACATCATAAGTTATGAACCGCTCTAGATTTAGTAGAATAAGTAGATTTAGCGAAGGTGTATTTTACCAAGTTTTATGCGAGTAAAGAAAGGGTATTGGATAAAACATCCAGTTATAGGGAGGCGATATAATGATTTTTGCCAAATTTCATTTATAATACATGTACTAAAAGGTACGAGTATCTATTCTGAGGCTGTAGGGGGATGCTAAACTCAAGCTGGTTTTTTTTTTAGCAAATTCTCGTCCTCAGAAGTGAAGTCAACATGCAGTAAACCAGGCTTAAGCGGCCATCAAAAAGGTCTAATTATCTAAGTATTTGTAAGCCATGTGGTAGCTTAATGCAGGTCAAAAGAAACGAAGAAAGCTCATGTAGAGCTTTCTGCATTACATTTGCGGCCTAGCAAACATTTTTAACTTTTAGTCCTGATGAGACGCCCAGGTCAACGCCCCTTCATCCAAACAACATCTTTAACCTTTCCCTGTTCTGTGTATTTTCCCCAAATTTCAATACCTAATGAATACTCATGGACAAATTAAATAGTTATAATGTCATATAGAAGGTAGAATATTGTAGCCATTTTAGAAAGTAAAGAAACATCTTTCAAATTCCATTAGCAAATAGAGCAGATCCTGATCAGACGGCTCCTATAGGAGCCGTCTGATCTGGATCTACTCTGTTTGCAAACACGTGAAAACACAAAGAAAGAAGAAACAAGCTGGGTTTTTAACTTTTTTGAAAAAAAATACAATAGAAACTTTAAGCGGCAATTCATTTATTGAACATATGAGTCTCAAAAAGCTAGTGGTTGCTTAATGCAGGACAATTTGTATTTTAACTGCCCCCTTTTACCTCATAAACACCAATGCTACCACACATGGGACACAGATAAACAATGTAGACCCAGATCAGACGGTTCCTTCAAGAGCTCTCTGTTCAGGTCGGCACTGTATACTAAACCAACCAATGTTAAGGTTGTCACCGATACATATATGTAAGGTAAAGTACCTAGGTATAGTCTACTTTCAGTCCGAAGGACCGCTCAGCCGACTGTACATTTACTCCCCTGGTCATTGAGTCAATCGCCTACAATATTGAGCACTACTAACAAGCAACCGCAGTACCGGCTAGTGACCCTCACAGGTACCCATTTTAACCCGTGGGTGGAGAGGAGGTGCGATTCTAATGAGTTGCAACAACATTGGCAGTTAGGCTGAGAAATAAGAGTTTGATAAATAAGCATCTTATTTACAGCCCTGTATTACACGTGTGGACAGGACAACTTTGAATATCAACAACCCGCTAGCATCAGCAGATGCGGATCCAGGATTTCAGATTAGGGCGGGGGGCGTAGATTTTTTGGGGGAAAGGGAGGGGGCGTAGATTTTTAAGTTTGATGATATCGTAATTTTGGTGAGGGAAATAATTTTTTTTATATTAAATCATTGTTCTATTGATTTTTATTAGATCTTGATCTTATTAAAACTACTCAAATTAGTTTCTTTGAGCAATTTTAGGGGGGTGGGGGGTACGCCGGCCCCGCCCCTCTAAATCTGCGCCTGATCAGATGTTTCCGTAATTCGACCGTCAAGAGGATGACATGTTATAATTATAGTGTTAGAAAAATACGCCACACAATAGATTTGTTTGATGTATGCGAGTATAGTAACATGGATATATACTTTGTTTGGATGGCTGGTGGAATGGTTAGTCGCAACTACGGCAGGAGAGAGGACGACAAAAGGGAGAGAAATACAACAACGATGCCTCTAACTCATCGATATTTGTCTCCCTTGTAAACACTCGCACTATATCACATGATTTGTTGCATGTATGTACATGAACAGGAAGATAGCCTATTAATACTACGCGATAGTCAAAACAATGATTAAACTTGGCTTTAGACCATTATTGTTATAGATAAGTGTCGCGTATGTACAACGAATCGATTTATGTCGGACAAGTTTAGTAAAAGTAGGTAAGGTAAAACTTCTGTATATTTTCACATTTCTTTTATCTCATTGTAGACTGAATTGATTAGACATAACTAACATCTGCTTAAGTAAATAAACGCGACATTGTGTACATGTATTTAGTTGTTTCAGGTGTGTAGTCTTTTCAACTTTAATTTTTACTTGTATTTCATAATTCGCATTCAAAATCTTTGAAACTCCACCAACTATGCATGAGCGAGAGTTCAGAATTACCAAATATTGCTGTTAGTCTGTCGATTGAACATACAATAAAACCTCTCTAAATCGGTCACTTGATGAATAAACATGGGTGTCATAACCATTTCCTCCATAACTACGCCTTTCTACACCTCTGTAAAAGTCACTTTTTGAAACCATTGTGATAAATAGAGCATGTGCTCCTATAGTAGCAAATGCTCTATTTATCACAATGGTTACAACTTACAAAAATCTAAACATTTCATTTTCTCCAGTTATGCTCCTTTTCGGTAGATTTATTCAGAGGTCGGATCTAAGAATAGCCTATGAAGGAATGGGTTAAAATGATTGTGCCGAGGTCCACATAATGTGCGTAAATTTAAACATGTTCAACAATAGCTCCTTTATTTCTCCACCAAATCATAGAGACGATTCTAAAGAGTGGTCACACTATTGGGTTTGATGGAGAAATGACGAGTTTAGTATTTGGGTACTCACCTTTATCTGTAGCTCTGTAGTGGTCGCCAAATGTAGGACAAACATATTCAAGACATTCCGTATGATTTCTTCCTATGTTACTCTCTTGCTGAATTACTTTCTCGCTGCATTACTTTCGTCATGTATCACTTTCTTCATGGATTACTTTCTTCCTGCATTACTTCAGAGACATATACATACATGTATGTATATGTCTCTGATTACTTTAATGTCGTTCGTCCTGTGTTAAGCTACCACGTGTTTTGGCCATTTAACTGACAGAGTCGCGTTTGACGCCTTTGCATACAGAGGATATCAAGATACATATTGAACAGAAACCGCCTGATTAGCATATGTTAACCATTTACAGTGTAACCCCTCTAAACTGCACGTTCAAATTAGCATCAGTGCCGGTCTGTAAGTAAAGTGGCAGTTTAATGCAGGGTGAAAGTCATGCATAAATCGCATATGGGAGTTTAATGCAGGGAGAAAGTCATGCAGAAAACACACATGGGAGCTTACGCAGTGTGAAAGTCATGCAGAAAGCTCCATTGGGAGCTTTCTGCATGGCTTTCACCTTGCTTTAAGCAGTCACCTGCCTAAAAAGTTCTAAATTCTACTTTACTAAACTTCCGGTTTAGACGGGGTTTACTGTAGTCCATATATACATGTACGTATTTTAACGTCTTTGCAAACAGAATAGATTTAGACCAGACGGCTCCTGTAGAAGCAGTCTGATCAGACTCTTCTCTATTTTTGCATATGTATCCATGCTTATAAAACTTTTAGTTGAGTCTGAGTTCGTTCTCAAGTTTTTGATTGGTCAGATTTGAGCCAAAGGCTCAAATCTGACCAATCAAAAGCTTGAGAACTCAAATCTGACCAATCAAAAGCTTGAGAACGAAGTCAGACTCAAATAAAAAGCTTTATAAGCAGGGACCATGAACTAATATAGATATGATTCTAAAGTTTCTACTATTGCCCAAACTTCATGTATTAACATGCCACTATATATAGTGAATGTATATATATATATATATATATTCATCTAATTAATATTCATGATACCGTTATTTCTTACATGAATATGCCTGAGGTAAAGGATTAAAAATCAGAACACGTTTTCATTTGAGTGGTCAGTTTAGAGAGGTTGTAGCGTAATCTTTTCAACCTTGAAGAGAACTGCCTGTGTGAAAAATGAAGTATTCCAAAGGGAAAGATGGGCCTATACAGTGGTGCAAATATTTGGATACATCTCTTATCTATGGCACCTATCAGAATTTATATTTATCGCGTTATTTTAAAACTGTCAGCGTGATACTAATCGGCACAAATCCTCTATAAATCTATGAAACTAAGCTCCCCGCAGGGAACAGTTTCAAACTTTGTATACGGACTGAGGATAATGAATAAATTGCTAGTTCATTTACGAGCTGTCTGATTTACTACATGTACCGTAATACCATTCTAATTTAAAGTGTCCACATAAAAGAGGTATTATTGTATGTCTTACATCTAGGCGACAGCTTAATGCAGGACGAAACTTTACAGTCGATCAACGACTCCTGACCAAGTTTTGGAAGACGAAGACGAAAGTTATGCAGAAATACCATGCAGGATATTTCTGAATTACTTTCGTCCTGCATTAAGCAATCGTCTGCTTTTAAAGACACTAATTTGATGTGTATTTATTATGTAATCACTTTAGAGAAGTTCTGCTATATACGTTTTTGAAACGATAATGACATAGAGTAAATCAACCATAATTTCCAGATATGACGCACATAGAGTCAATATGAATATTCACACGTATACAGTAAAACCTCTCTATAACGGCCACTAAATTACATCAAGTGTTTTGTGTTGAAAGCAGGTGGCTGCTTAAAGCAAGGTGAAAGTAAAATAGAACGCTCCTATAGGAGCGTTCTGTTTTACTTTCACCTTGCTTTAAGCAGCCACCCGCCCTAAATACCAACTAATTAACACAATTTAGTGACCGTTATAGAGAGGTTTTACTGTACATTACATGATCTAAATCAGTTTGAAGCGGCTGCTTGTGACTTATGCTCGATTAGGTGCATATGCATAGGGAAAGGCACATCCGAGACTTTGGAAACAAAATGTAGACGTAAACAAACGGCCATGTGATAGACGCGACAGGCCAGTATCTGCACGGTTTGACACTTGTCAGCAAAGCTGTAGACAAGAGAGGTACCCATATATCCAAATCACTGCTTTCTCAAACAAATAAAACCCTGTTGGTACTTGTTAGACTGGTGTCGGTCCTTACAACCAATTAGTAGTATAGTCTAATCCATTTACTCCTGCTGTCCCATAAGTGGGAAGTATCCAAACAATGTAGATCCAGATCAGAGAGTTTCCCAGGAAGTGCTCTGATCAGAGTCTGCACTGTTTGTTGAACTATTTGATGTTTGTCGTGTATATCAGTAACTATTTTGTTAGCTGTGCCGCCCTCAACATGAAATTAGATGTCTTTCAAAAGTCAAGTTGAATGAGGTTATCGTACAAATGGGAATAGATCGCTAAAGGTCCACTGTAGTTCGTTACTGTTACTGACATTTTGCGGATCTACATTTCAGTGCGATACTATTGTTGTCTGGCGAAACAAACCGAAGAGTGTTGTCGACCAATATTCCAAAACGCTGTTGAACTTAAGTGAGCACAGAAACAGGGATTAGGATTCACTCGCGTGTGATTTCTTGATCTACGCACGAAGTTCCACAGAGACCGAGCCAGTAGAATGTCGACCAGACCCGACAGACCAAAGGCTACCAAGTTGTATTCTGATTTCAAACCAGAACGACCGACTATACAAACGACCAATGGCAATGTAGTTGACAGGGTATCCGTCAAAAACACAACAGAGTTAAAGAGACAATCAAAACAAAGTGACACCTCTAAACAAAACAATGCAAATAAACCCCAAAGTTATGAGAAAGTGACCGAAAACAAAGAGACGACACAGCCGAAGAATGACGGTCTTCCTAAAGGGTTTGTATCACTAAAAGATATGATTGCGAGAACAAATGCAAAGAAAAGCGAACCCAAACCCGAATACGATACTTCAGTGGCAGAGAAAGTGACCAAAAACAAAGAGACGACGACGCAGCCGAAGAATAGTGGTCGTCCAAAAGGTTTTGTATCGCTAAAAGATATGATTGCGAGAACAAATGCAAAGAAAAGCGAACCCAAACCCGAATATGATACTTCTTCGGCAGCCTTACCGGCGAAACACATCACAAGTCTTGGCATACCTTTGAACCGCAGTGAGAACAAAACATTGCAAGAGAATGGTAAACCAAGACGAAAAGTCACGGAACAGACGCCACGTAAAGGTGGAGATCATTACACTCAGCATACTGATAAATCTTCGAAAGATAAACTAAATGATCAACATCAGCCAGTAAAGAAAAGCTCTCAGATAACACTGGAAAAGGGAAGAACTTACAGGGTTCCTACAAGGGATGCCACTGACAGCATTGTTCACACTAAACCCGATTTAAATGCTTTCGCAACAGTACAGGGTGCAAAACCTAAAGCTGTCACACGAAACCATGCTATTACTGATCGAAGAGACATTAAGGCAACCAGGCGACAGACTGTGAATGACTCTGCCAGAACGGAGCCTAGAATACCTAGTGCTAAATCATCACACTCTCGTCGCACCACAGTGTCACAAGTCGTGACAAAGAAAGAACAACTGCCCTCAAATGCGTTGAAAATAATGATAATGAACGCCAGTGGCAAAAATGACAAATCAGGAGCACCTGCCGACAGGAGAAAAAATGTTATACAGACAGTTATTATCAAGGAATCACCGCATGTATTACTATTCCAAGAATTTCGATGGGTTGGAATTACTGGAAAAACATGGGAAAATTATCCGATACCGGAACATTTCACATACAAAGGTCACACTGAAGCTAGTATTTTATATGACAGAAATATTATTGAGGTTCAGGACTTACCAGCTACTGAAATTGACACCCTACTTGGAGGTTTACAGAATAATGCAAACAACCGACTGAAACAGCGATTCCCATTGGATTTCACACCAGTGCCGCGAATGTGCATAACGCAAGTAACATCATCAAAATCATCGGCGATTAACTTTATCATCATATCATGGCATGGTAGACACAATGCAAGTGGTGGTGGGAGAATGAAAGAAGCCACAAAGATAGAATACTTTGAGTATCTGATGGAATTCTTACGACAACTAAAGGAGAAGTACAAGCTCCCGCTAGTTATTGCAGGCGATTTTAATGTAGACATGCACAGCATAGAGAAATGTGTGCAGCCACCATTTAAACTCGGCATGTATGACGCTTCAATGCGACGGACGGTGAACGGTATTGTTGATTTCTTCATTGTCACAGAAGAGATTGAGATCAACACTATCAAGTGGTTTGATATAGAAAGAGATACGAGAGTTTTCCATCCCACGGAGGTACTTGACCACGATCCCGTGAGCGCTGTAGTTCGCTTTGCACCAGCTGCAAAAGGAAAAACTAAATTCAATAATGATAATGCTTGGGTATCGCCGAAAACTAAGGCTAAATAGACCACACCGTGCCTAGGTCATTGTCAACCATTCTACCAGAACTGATCATTTGCTCAAGTAAAGCCAAGATAGGGGACCTAACAGCTTGGGTCCAGAAGAGATGCCCCGAACTTCATAAGAATGATCCTTTGATGGTCCCATTTCAGATGCCTTCAAATACAGGTTATCTGTTGGGAATTCTGGTTGCCATGGCAAATGTGAGGAAACACATTAAGTAACTTGTCAGAAAAAACTGGTCAGATTTGAACTAGTTTTACGCATGTTCCCAGGTAATGACTAAAATACGAAATGGGAAGTAGGCTATGGAACGAAATGGAATCCAAACATACGAAATGAAAACTGTGTTTAAGTAGACGCTTTTTTGCCAGACATGCATTCATTTATGTATACCTAATATAAATACATGCACCGAATCGTTTACACAATTTGAGCCAGAAAATATATTTTGCAACATATGTAAGGTTAATCGTTTGATGTATTGTTTTACAGGATGCGAAGATTTAAGATAAAGGCAGAGTGAAAATTGCAAACCATATCGATGTTTAAAAGGATAGAAGAAACATAAAAAATGCAATGTACATTTAGACCCTTGTTAGATAGATTTCCGATGTGTTTCCAAAACCCTGTAACACTTTGAAGTTCAGAAACATCATTTGTTTTAAAAACAAATGGATGCAGGCGTATATCTTAATAACCTTAATAATTACCTTTTTCATATATAACCTGTTGATCTGTATATTAACTCACTCATGCCATGTGTCCTCATTAGTGTCACAGTCAAACAGAACAGACTCAGACCAGTGGGTCAATGTAGGAACACACTCTCACGAAACGATTCATACCTCACGAATTCCGTAACTGTATTTATCATGCTCTTCAATAAATGAATGCTACTGTATCGCATATTACACGTGTCATCATATTTGTTTTTATTAAATTACCGTCAATAAATGATTGATATAATACTGCATACTGCACGTATTATCATGAATATCATCAAATTACCTTCAATAAATAAATAATATACTGGATATTGCACGTGCCACAATATGCTTGATCAAATTACCTTCTATCAATGAATGATATTATAATTCATATTACACGTGTCATTATATATTTTAGCAAATTGCCTTCAATAAATGAACGATAAAGTACCTTATATTGCACGTGACATCATATATACGACTTCAATACCTCAACTAGAGGAATGATATAATACAGAAATAATTGTGTTGATTTACTACAAGTATTTAAGTTTCAAACACAAGATTTTGTAATTGGGGTTTAAATGACAGACCTGGTCTGTTTGATGAATTTCCTAATTATGCAGACACGTAAGAAGCATCGAAATGCAATTTAACGTTTTTAAAAGTTTACATGTAATCTCAATTTCGTCATTTTCAGATAATTGTCTCATCGGGATGCAAACACTGGGCAACGTGATTGCATATTGTCGTTAATATATTATGTGTTTTAAAAATGCAAATGGTTAATATGTCTTGATCCATTCAAACACAAGAAGCAGACCTTCTGTAGATGCAACGGGAGACAAAAGGGTCTTGTGTTGAAACACAATGGAGTAGAGCGACGGGTTAGACTATGTTGAAACACCGTAGAGCGATCTGTGTAGAAATATTGTGGAATGACCTTTGTAGAAGCACTGTGAAAACGGAAAAAGGACCTATGTAGAAGAGAAGTTGAACAAACGTTCCTGTTTAGATGCAATGTGAAATGAAACGGGAACAAAAACACAAAAATATCCTGTGTAGAAGCGCAGAACAAACGAGTCATGCGTAGAGGCACACAAGAACGAAGGGGTCCTTTGTAGAAGCACAGTGGAATGACGTGTTTAGAAGCACCCTGTGCAGAAAAGAGCCCTGTTTAAAAGCAATGTGAAGCACAAAAGGGACATATGTAGAAGCAATAACGAACAAAAGTGTCCCCCACTATGGAACGAAAGGTTATGTGCAGAAGTGGCACAAAAGGATGCTGTGTAGAAGAAGTGTGGAACGAATTTGTCCTGTGTATAAAAACTGTGGAACGAAATGGTTCTGTGCAGAAACACTATGGAATGACATGTGTAGAAGCAACATGTAATAATATGACCATATCTAGAAGCACTGTGGAACAACAAGGGTCCAGTGTTGCAACACTGTTGAACGAAATAGTCATGTGCAGACGCACTGTGAAACAAAATGGTTCTTTGCAAAGTACTGTGGAACGAATGGGTCGGACCTATGTAGAATTACTATGAAGCGAAAGGGGTTTGTGTATATGTACTGTTGAGAGACATGCGTGGAAGCACTGTGGAACGGAATGGAAAAGTCGAGAATTAAACAATACCAAACACGCATTATATCTGATGTCTCTCTAGCGGAGGTTCTGGAAATTCTCACAACTTTTGAGTTATTTTTCAAAATTTATATTTCTGTGAATGCCAAAATTATTGTAAAACATGTCCCATAATTTGAAATTAAGACAAAGAAGATATGGCAATGCAGCAATTAAATGAACTAGTGACACTCATGATATGAGTGTCAAATGGTGTCGCCGGAAACATGCTGACATAAATGCACCCTCGGAGTGGATAAAACATTTCAAACATAATTGATACACGTATTGCGTTTTACAAATCTAACAATAACCTTCTTTCGCGTAAAACTAGGACATCAGTTCGGTATTTTAAGAAAAAACTATATAAAGAGTTTCACTATAAATACGGTTTTGTTCCTGATTATAAAGCATCAAACAATTTAATCATCGTTTGACGACTACTTATGTATATTATGTTGATGTTTCGCACTAACCATACACCGTGGTCTCTAAACCTGAAGATGACTGAAGGTTAAGTTGTTTGTAAACGGCCTTTGTAAACGTACGCAAGGTACGTGATATTTTTGGGTAGTTGGACAGAAAACACAAGGTGCATCTTTAGAGATTTCGGTACTATCAACAGAAATTTGTTAAGTTTGCTCATACGAGAATGAGATGGAGGGACATCTGTATCGTGTGTATCAACGAGTCATTACACTCGTGTAATAACAAAGTGCGCCAATTTGTCGGTGAACATAACACCTACCACGAGATGCAGGTCATTTGTTGATATAAGAGGCGTAAGAAAGTGATGTATGTTACTAGCATATCCTGCAAGATAATGATAACAATGTAGAATACGGGGATACTTTAACCTAGAAAAAGCCAGAACTAGACAAAACAATAGAAAACAAATTAAATGGTATTCTGATAATAACTAAAGCTAATTCAATTGAATTTAATGGAAACACACAAAATTCTGCACACACTTAGATGTGGGGAAATCTGATGCGGATACCTTTATTTACACGGTTCGTTTATTTTTAACTAGGGTGACATTGAGACACGTGTGAGGTAAGGACGTCCTGATGCCGATACCGGTTTAACACCCCCCCCCCCCCATTGACCAGTAGTTTTGCCACTGACAGCGCCAAGGCGGTACTCTTTTTGTCACCCATACTTTTATGTTTGTATTGTGCCTTTGTGTCTTTGTACTTGTGCGTTTGTTGGTGTTTGAGATTTACCCCTCCTTCTCTCTCATTTTATCCAGTCACCAGGCTTCTCTAGTGACATAATAAAGGGGTGCAAATAAACTTAGGTTTATTAGGTTACTTCCGGTAGTAGAAGGTTTATTAGGTTAGTAGATAGGCGGAATGATTCTATAACCATGGAACTATTTTAATTTTCTGTAAATATGTATTTAAACATGTTGACGGAATAGATATAACAGAAAATTCACCAATATAATTATTCAAATAAGAAAAAAGAAGGGAAAAATATATAAAAAAAAATTGGCTATAGCTGGATTCGAACCCGCGCCTGAATCTACAAAAGCCAACTCTAATCTCTCTAGAGAAGTCATGCTTACCGATTACGCCACGTTGATTTATCAGTTTCATTAATTCAATTCACCGCTGGCGAAACGCGTTTTTGATAAAAAAAAACAAGTCAGGGAGCCAAGATTTACAGATAAATAGTAAATATTTTCTTTTCACTCTCATAATAATTTGATTGATAAGCTCTTACAGGGGCGGTGATTGTCATATACCTAAATATAGCCTGCTCAGTTCCATCGATTTATGAGTGACGTTAGCCCTATCTAAAAATAGAAACCGAGACGACGGAACTCGAATTTGACCAGAACGCCACCGGGAGAATATTATCATGTCTGTTTGAATTAACTTATCGACTCATCGACTCTCGATTAAAATGATCTTATTTTCAAATTCAACCACGTTTCCCCCTCGTGTAATGTAAGTATCGAAACTATTTTCCTCTGCGGTAGCTCATTATTTACGTCTTTAGAATGGAAATGAAAAGGGAGGTCCGTTGGTAGAAAAACCGCATTTTCACATTTTAATTTTAAATGTTAAATTTTCAATTTTAACTTAGTCATATATCCCCATTTATATAGGAATGTTTTCTATGAGCACTACATCTTTCATCTAGCCCACAATGAGCAGACACAGACGTTAATCAACCCATATCTTATGGGTTTACATTTCTCAGCTTATTCGGTTTGCTAGGACCTGTTCTTCTGTCGATGCTTTTTAACAATCGCAACCTTACTTTCACTGGAAAACAGCTTAGAAATACTTTTTCAGAATTTTATCACCGTAATGTTCTGCTCATCAGCAAAAACAACAACATTTACGTGGTTTTTATTGCTTTCGAAGAATGCAATATAGCGATCGGTCGTTTTTACGGCAAAGAGTTCACTATTTCTTGTGAACATGCGCAAGAGAAAATAGTTCTCTTCAATTCTAAACTAGTTTTGTTGTAAATTGTTCATTAATTTATTTACTTTTCATGCATTTAATAACACTTCGCTTTGTGAGATAACTTCTAGTCTACACAATATCAACCTTTTAAAAGCTTGAATTATTGAATATACTCCCAAAAAACGCGAAAGAATATCGGTATGACTAAATACCGGATCCGACCAGATATGAAGTTCATATCCGCGGATATGAGTTGCGCAAGCTTGAAAATCAGCATTTATCATATACGCGCATATGAAAGTACAAAAATGAGTCATGCAGGAAACACCACATACAGAACAAACACTCGCCCGAACAGCAACACAAGGAAACAGCAAATGTACATAGAGTCGCACAAAGACAAAACAAACATACAATAGGAGGAAGATGGAAGTACCGCCTTGGAACGGTCAGTGACAAAAGTCACCGGGGGTTTAAACCGGTTTATGGGCGCCCAACCTCACCCTTATTCCATCCCCATCCTAAAAGACAAACAGTGTAAATAAACGTATCCCCTCTCCGACTAATCTACAACAACCGCGACAGCAAATACAGTGGTAAAGTGCATGTATAACAAAAAAACATTTAATTGAACATACTATATCCACCTATCGCTAGTGTACTCAATGATTGAGCTGCAAACAGAGTAACTGTAGAAAAGTAATAAAGGGTACGACAAAAATGAAATAGTACAGATATCCGACGTTCTCCTTCCATTTCTGGATTTAAGAGGTCGCCTTCATAGAGTACTAAATATGGAAAAATAGTCAAACAGGGAGAGCCACACACGGAATGACACCGCATCAAACACCATCTAACGAGAAACGGTAAAGCCACAAGACAAAACATAACAGGACGCATATCAAGACGAAACACATTAAACATTAAGCATATTAAAAAACAAAATTGACCGTAGGCTGAAAGCAGGAGTGCCGTCTTGGAACGGCCAGCAGCCAAAAGCAATAAAAAAAGGGCTACTGGGGGACTTGAACCTGGTTTACGGGTACCCAACCTCCTCCTTATCCCACTTTCACCAAAGTCAAAATGTAAATAAAATTCCCCCTCCAGACAACACCACAACATGCGTAACGATGTATACCAAAATGAAAATGATTTGAAAATGAACGCTATTAGAAGTAAACAAGCGACGTCATCGTGTAAATGACGTCATAATTTAAAGGTACGGGAAAAACTATTTGAAACACTTCTACACCGACATTTAAAAGATCAATCGCAAGAAAATACAATTACCAGTGGATATTAATCATACACAACTGTTTTGTTTGAAAAAGAATAAACTTGACATCGTAGGCATGTACTCGATGACTATTCAGGTCAGAGCAGCTGTGGAGTAGTCATTTGGGGTACGACAGAACTGGCAAAATACAAATATCTAATTTCCTCCCTCCGTAAACGGGTTTCAGAGGGAATCTTCATAGAGTATTAAAAGTACAAAAATGAGTCATGCAGGA